>OY856415.1:189930279-190555279 GCA_963693085.1 Alisma plantago-aquatica | reverse complement strand
TGATAAGGGATGTTCTCAAGCATGTTCAATGCCTTCCTTCTATGACTGCTAATACTACTGATCACTTGATACTTGTGGTTTACTCCTCTGACTATGGTCAAGGATGTGGATGTGGATGTGATCGTGGCTGTGGTGGACACACCCTTGGATGTGGACCTCGTAGTGGATGAAGTCAATCTCCACTTACTACTTCCAATCATGTCTACCACTTCTCTGGATGCACAAACCACACTAAAGACTGTTGTTGGGTCAAACATGCTAAAACTACGTGGGTGAATCAGGTCTCCTCAGATGTCTGTGATGACTCCACTACTACTGCCTCAAGATCTACTCAGCCTATAGTTGAGTGGCTTCATGTGGAGTTTGACAAACTCCTACAGGCTCACCTATCCTCTCCAGCATCTACTACTGAAGAGGCTTCCTCTGCTCTTCTTGCATCTCCTTCTACATACGGTAATAATAAATGGATCATCGACTCTGCTTCAACTGCACATATTTCTGGTTGTTCCAAACTTTTCACTACCTTGTTTAACACTACTCGTGTCCCTCATGTGATCGTTGTAGATGGGACTCAATCTATTATCCATGGCATTGGAATGACATATCTTTCTGACAATAATCCCTTAAAATCCATCTTATATGTTCCATACTTTCCTCTTAATTTGCTATCTTTCAGTAAAACTGTTAAGAGCCTTCAGTGCTCGATTACTTTTGATCCCGAGGGTTATATTTTTTAGGAATTCCGTATGAGGAAGAGGATTGGTTTAGGCCATGAGGGACCAGATGGACTGTACTACCTGGATGTGCCAAAATCTACTACAGCTCTACTGTCTTCTTCTGTGATGAGTCTACAATGGCACTATCACCTTGGGCATCCTTCTGCTACAAAATTGCATTGTGTTTTTCCTAACATGTTTGAAAAAAATTAATATGTGAATCCTTCCAGTTTGAAAAAAAAAATTGTGCTACTTTTCATAAGAAGAATAAAGTTAGTTCTAACATGTGTTTGATATTGTTCATGCCGATATTTGATGACCATGTTCTATTTCTACCTTGGTTGGATATCATTCTTTTATGACCTTTATTGATGATCAATCTAGGTCTACTTGGTTGGTTCTCTTAAAAGATCGCAGTACTGTTTTACAAACTATCATCACATTTTTTATTGAGATCCAAACCCATTTCCAAACTATTGTTAAAATCTTACAAACTATCAATGCCCTAGAATTTATGCAAAAATCTATTGATCTTATTTGTAGTTCTTGGGGTATCATTTATAAGACTTCCTGCCCGTACACACCATAATAAAATGGTATGGTAGAGAGGAAGAATCGTCATCTTCTTGATGTAGCACACACTATTCTTCTTCACTATCATGTTCCTAAACACTTTGGCCTGAAGTTGTGTCTACTGCTTGATACTTAATTAACCGTATGCTTTCTTCTGTGTTCATAATAAAATCCCTATTTCCCTTCTCTATCCTGATGCACCCTTGTTTTCTATTCCATCGTGCATCTTTGGCTACACATATTTTGTGATGGAGCAAGCTTTTAATTTTCTTAGTTACTCAGTTCATTGATTCAATCTTGTTTTGGAGATTGGAATAATAAAACTTGAGTCCTTATTTATATGAGATGGCATGGTTAATCTTACTTGGATTTACATATTATAATGACAACATGATAGTCCTAAAGTGAGTTTTGATCGTGTGAAGGCACTTGAACTAGTTTGGAAAAGATTGAAATTTGTTGATGTTAATAATATGATTAATACCCTTAAGTAGGTGCCTTTTGGTTTAAGTTGTTGGTTGATCACATAAGTGAGTTTTTGCACCAAACTTGGATGGAATGCAGCTATGATGGAGACAAATATATGGTTCAAGTTTCATGATTAAATAAGGTTTGTAGAGAAAGCTATTTAAGTTTGAATGTTTGAAATAATTTGTAAGTGACCATTGATGGGCCTAAGTTGATATATATAAACTTAGCATTTGATTAAAGGAGTTAACACACACCCTTTCCCTTAGCAGCCGTTCATTGAAGAGCTGCAGATTTGTAATGTGGCATTGTGTCAGTCGTTGGATGCATTGACTCAATAATGGATTTATCTTTGTTCACCTCTGTTAGTTATGAAGTTAGGGGAGAAGAAGAAGCCACCACATAAGTGGCCTTCATGACCACATTCGTGGTTCATCGCATGACCTCAACCAAGTATAATTGTATGCACCATCTCTATATGTCAGTTGACCTCTCATTTTGGAGAAACGATGAAGACTAGGGAGAGTTCTATCTCCCTGACCCTGCCTTGTAATTCTCATATCTTGGAGTTTATGTTCTCTAACCTTCTCCCTATGGGTCTCCCTGACTCTGTAGTTAACCTTACAACTAGTCCTAACACTAGAGGTCCTCCTTTGTAAAATATCTTGAAGCTCATGCTGAATCACAACCTTTTCTCAAATCTTCAAAATTGATCTTTCCTCAAAGACAAACATTTATAATCATAAAACAATTTATCACTACATCAAACTTAGATCATATCATCAAATCCTATTTCATCTATTCTATCTATCATAAATTCCAACAAGGCTCTAGACATGGAATGTAGAACTACTCTCTCTTATAGACTAATCACATTCACTTTCACTTTCACTTAGGCTGCATGACCACCTCCTATGGGTACATGTGTGGTGACACATTTTTATAACATTTTAATATATAATAAGATATTATATAGTTTTTCTCTGATAAAACATGCATTAGATAAAACTATCAAGGTTTGTCCTGATTTGAATAAAAAATTAAGTCCACAAAATAAGTGTCCCACACATAGTAGAGAGTCCAGTGTCATTTCTCCTAATGAAAAGGGTGATAACAAGGTGTAGACTGGTGTAGCTGCCCAAAACGTAGATGCCTCATATGTCAAAGGTTTCTCTACCCATGATGTATGTCATTTCCAAATAATTCAACATCCCTTACCACTTCATTACAAGGAAAGAACGACACCTAAGGACCTGATATACAATAAGCACTGGTCTAGACCTAGTTCTCAGACATCTAGGTGCTAACCTAGAGGTTAGGTCATATCTAGTCTCTAAAAGATGACTAATCTAACCCTAAAGATTGTCTAGTTCAAGGTTATTTAGTTTTCAGTTTCATAGTAAGAAAATTCCAGGATTTGCTATTGTTCATGCTCTGATACCACTTGTTACATCTCGAGATTTTCTAAAACTAAATCTAACGTTTGACGTCCAAATTGAAACCCTTACCTCGATGAGAATCCCAATTCAAACTCACACACTAGACTAAGAAGAAGAAAATCAGAGGAAAACAAAAGGAAACAATGGTAGCACATGCACATGAACAAGAACAAAACCATATAACACATGTTCACCATTCAACATATAATTACATAATGAATTATCATTACAAATTGATATTACATATTGAACAATAAGATCTTACATATGTATGTACTACATCTATGACATGATATTAAGATAGTAGGTCCACCTGAACATCATCTCTCCACACAACTCTCAACTATCCTGGTTCTTTAAGAGCATATGTCCACAACCTAAATAGAAGATTACAGGTGGTACACATCAACACAATATTGAAGAATATTGTAATAAGTACGCCTACATTTCTTTTTATATACCTCTCATTAATAACACTTGGAAATATTATAAAACTAATACTTGGCAGTAATTAAACAAATATAAGAAAAGGCATACTTGAACAAAGATATTTATTAGCAAAAGAGAACATATATTTCAAGCACATTTTCCATTATATATCTATGCATTGACTGCCAAAGGTTTTAATGCATTCTCTTGACTCTCAATGACCTTAATATTAGGGTCTTTATGATTGACTACCAAAGAGTTATATCATATGTACAATGTGACCGACTACCAAATAGTTGTATCATATGTACAATGTGACCGAATACCAAAGAGTTAAGTCAACTTCCAAGCACTATACTACCAAAGAGTTTAGTGCTTTCATATAAGAGAACATATATATTATGTTCATAGCCATATATATGGAAAATCAAGCAAGATATCATACAAGACCAATCATTTCATCCCATATCCCATGCCAAGCATTTTACTACACATATAATAGAAGCATACTGTATAATAAGCCAAGTAAGAGGTAAAGCGTACCTTGATCAAGAGATGATCTAATCACATTACTGGTGTTAACTATATCCTTGTCAACCCCTGATCAAGACAAGATCATTTACTATCATCAGATTCTTCATTACCTTATATCTCATGTTATCCCTAATTATGTCCATTTTAGGTTTAAATTATGTCACTAAGGTATTCCCATATTTTCTTGTATTCTTGTCTTGGGATTGTCTTACTGATGTCTGATTCTAGGTTATAGTTCATTAATTGATAATCATGTTTCACATTATTATTTGAACATATTAACCTTAGGTTACATTCATTAGTCAAATTAAGGTTACAAAACATGTATTAAGGGTCAACTTCATATATTATGATTTCTTTGCATGTAACTGATATCACAATTTCATATCAAATTCCACTTACAATTATGAGAGTGTTTCATAAATTCCATCATTTATTGATCATAACTGTATTTATTGATCATATCTAAAACAATATGGATTATATATCATATTTTAGAGTTACTAATGGGTTGTCAAAATTTTAGGACATTATTTGATATTTATTACTCATGAAACAAGTATAAAATATCTTACATGACTTCATTGTGATTTAAGCATCAAAAGGCTGATTTTATGGTATCCATTTTCTGAGAATTTTGATATCTTATTTGTAAATTTTGGACAAAAGAGTTAATATTTGTGAATTATACAAGACCTGATATTTATTGAAGATAATTACCTTTTTGGGCCAATTGGATATCGTCATGTGTCTATAAAGGGAACAGATCCTTCTCTGTCCAGGGTGATAGTGGTTCAAGTTGGGATTCATCGGTTCAAAACTGGTTTGGCTGGAAGCTAGTCGATTCTTGGCTGAGATCAATGGTTTCACAGTTGATCTCTAGCTAGACCATCCAGTCTGGGAGCGAATGAGTCTTCCCCTCTCTTGTGAACTCTCATTTGTATGTCTCTACTGTGTGGCCACCACCACAATTCACCTCTCCAGTGATGAACTAGAGGCTAAGCATCACTCCTCGTGTGCTCCTTCTGACTCCAATGAACTTGCCTCCATTATCTAGCCTCTTATGGCTACTTGGAAGGCCGACTACACCTCTGAGATGCCGCCTACACAGCATCTTCGCTTCCTTCTCTCCCACTGTAGTTTAGAAAAAGAGGCAAAAAGAATCTACTCATCTTTCTAACTTCTTAAGCTTCTATAAGATTCTCAACACCTCCTTCAACTCCTCGAGACCCTCCCATAGCGGTGGGATGAGGTTTAGTTCCCTCCCCAAGCTTTGCTTACTCCTACTCCAAGGTGAAGCTTGACCACCAACAAGACCACCATTAGAGTCTACGAGGATGACTGGGAATGAACTTCTCTTAACTCAACCTCCCTTTACCTCTCTTCTAAGATCATATCAGACTCATAAATAGACCCCAACTTCCCTTCTCTTCCTCCTTGTTGTGTCTATTTTATCAGTGATGGAGAAACAATGTCGAAGGGTAAGTGGAACTCTCTACTCTCTGGACAAAAATGGCCAATTGAGATGTCGTTGTGATCCTCTCTTCAAGACACACACAAACAATCCAACACCCACGTTTGGATATCTTGACAAATGGATGCTCTGCATGCCAAGCTATAACCGTTGTGAAGAAGACGGTGTCCATAGTTGTTTGATCGAGAGGTGTGGCTTGGATTAGTCCACTTACCAAGCCAATTTGTGGCTCAATAGTCATTGGTGCACGTGACTGATGCTAATGTCAAACTTAGATATAAGAATCGTTAAAACCTTGGATTTATCATACCTCAAGATACAACATATTCCAATTTGGTGCCAAACACCGATTGTTTGACCTATAAATCAAATACTTCAAGATACACAAACTTATGGATCAAAATCAGAATCTCAACATCACTAGCAGTCGTACTTTACCAAAATATGTAAAACTCTTAATATAACTCAAACACATAGTTTCACTTATGTTATTGGACATTCAGAGATTCTAAAAGTTTAGTCCATCACATCGTTCACACCTTAAAAGAAATTTCTTCCTTGAAAATAGACCAAAATCCAGTCAATCACATCATATACATCTTAAGAGAAATTTTATCCACAAAATTAAGCCATTCTATGATTCTAAGGAAAATCTAAGAGTTCTTCATCTACATGTAGGGAACCACTCTAAGTATAACTTATCCACAAACAAATTTTTTTGATCCATATCCATATATTTTTAGAAGATTTGAAATGAGTCTAGGGTTAACCACCCCCTTCATATAAGGTTCAAGCATATGTTTCTAAGTTTTTGGTTAGGTCAAGCCATATTTCATAATATTGGGTTTACATCCTCATTTTACCCATGCATTAAGATTCCAATATTTACTTACACATTTATGAAGTTGTTAATTACAATTAACCCTCCTTATTCATATAGATCATATCATGGTGACATCATCGTCTTGTTGAGCTAATTTTTATATATATAGCATGTTCAAAATCATTGTTAAGAACTAGGATGTCATTAATGTTGTCTTATTTCATTCTTCATATTAGGATACAAACTATAATAGTGACTTCATCACTATATTAACCAACCGTATAATGTCAACATTATTCAGGTGTGTGGTTAATCATTTATACATTAATATCTATTAAACCATTACTAGGTTTTCCATCATGTTACCTTCATGTATGATATCTCAATATAAGCTCACATTTTTGGATGTATTATATCATGGTTGTGCTACACAAACTTATACAAGTGGCTTGTTAAACATATATCAAAAGTTTATCTAGTGCAATGAGGTTATCCCAACCATTATCATGAGGGTAGTTCCATGCTCAATCTCTTTGCGCTAACTCAATTCTATGAGTATCTCAAAAATGCAAAATTTATATTCTCTCTTTTAGTCTAGAGTTCTCAGATCTACCTCATTAGAACTAGTGATCAACTTCACAAGCTCTAGCCACATAAGTAGAAACCAAAATGTGATATGACATTATCTTCCTCGGTCTCTACTGATCTGTTATTCTTACCCAAATCTCTATCTTTCATACGCCACTAGAGTCCTATGTGGAAGCCACCAACCTGAGCTCGAGTCTTTACAGAAACTTACATAATTAACTCCTGCAACATCTTGGGACTTTCCCCATCACCATGACAGTAGGTTGTGATACTCATGTTCACATACACATATATGATATCCTCTTTTTGACTCTAGGGTTTGGTCGTCCCAAGGACTGCTAGGGCTCAAAAAGACTATAGGAATTGTGCACAAAACTACTCAATTCATTCACTTAGGATTAGTCTAGTTTAGGACATATCATAACACATATTTCTCATAATTCTCATATCTTAGAGTTTAGGTTCTCTGACCTTCTCCCTCTGGGTCTCACTCTCTTTGGAGTTAACTCTACAACTAGTCCTAAAACTAGAGGTCCCCATTTATAAAGGAGCTTGAGGTTCATGCTGACTAACAACCTTGTCTCGAATCCTCAAAACTGAGCTTTCCTCAAAGACAAACCTTTATCATCAAACTTATCACTATATCCAATTAAGATCATATCATCAAATCTTATTTCATCTTTTTCGTCTATTATAAATTCCAACAAGGCTCTATACATCTAATCTAGAACTACTCTCTCTTCTACACTAATGTCATTCACATTCACTTAGGTTGCATGACCACCGCCTACTCGTACATGTGTGGGGACACATTTTATAATACTTACATATGTAATGAAATATTATATAGTTTTAAGAAGATCATAATTGCTAAGCAACCATGGCGATTGGGGGGGGTGGCTGCCGCCTCCATCCCGATTATGTTGTCCTCCAACTCCAACTCTAGCTCTGGAACCTCTTCCTCCACTTGCGCTACCATCACCACCACCAACACCAACCCCACTTCCAACACCCAGAACCCTTCCCCCAATTCTAGCTCCAACCAACAACCTAGCCCTGGCCCGTGGAAACATAAGGGTTTGGATGTCATCGTAGCCCATGATTGGGTTCATGCGATGGCTTGAGATCAGAGGGGCCATCACCACTGACCCAAAGAAAGGATTCCTCAAGGAGGGGGACGACAGACCCTGGACAAAGTTCTCAAAACTGATTATGGCGGAGATGGATGACTACCATCATTGCTCCACCATTGTCTAGGTGCTAGGGCCACAAGTGAATGCTTTCCATCTAAAGGGGCGTATGGTCTGCACTTGGTTCCCCAAGAAGGAGATCGAGGTCTTCAACTTCCCACATGGGCTCATCCTGGTTAGATTCGCCTCGAAAATAGATCTCAACGCTGCCTTGAATTGGGGCCCTTAGTTCTTTGACAACCAATTGGTTCTGGTGAGGAGATGGACACCTGAGGCAGATACCAGGCATGTTTTGTTCAAGACGGCACCGATTTGGGTGTAACTGCCAGACGTTGGGCGTCATTGGTCAGTCGGTGCTATTACGACCATTGCCCATGTGATCGGATAACTAAGTGCCATCGACAGGAGGGCAGATGGGACGCTGCTAGGGTGTTCAAAAGTTTGTGTGGACATCACTGCCGAACAAAAGTTCCCTCCTGTGGTTATGGTGGAGCTTCCTAGTGGATACAAGTGGGAGATACAAGTCAAATATGAAGCACTTTCTGATAGGTGCTCTACTTGTAATGTTTTTGGCCATAGTGATGGCTGCTGCCCCAGAGCCAGGAGAGAGATCATTCACCTCACACATTTGATCATAGTGGAGGAGAGGCCTAGAGGAAGATCGAAGAGGAAGTCCAAGACACCACCAAACAACAAAAGATAGATGCCGCCGGAAACCACATCCAAGGACACAGGTGGACATCAGATGACTGAGAAGGAGGCCGATACTACAACCATGGTAGTGGAAGTGGTACAGACTAATGGAGGAATGTCAACAAGGGAGGGCAACAACAAGGGTCATCATAAGACATCTGAAGTCAGAGGAAGAACAAAAGATAGGGGAGATAAGGATAGGGAGACGGGGACTGCAGATGCAAATCCCTTCTCATCTCTAGAAGGCATGGAGGAGGGAGATGTGTAGGACCTGCTGGAGAACCACACTAGAGATAGGAGTGGGAGTCCCAGGCAAACCCAAAGCATGAAGCAGAAGAACAAACCCCCAAACCCCAAGAAGGGGGAGAGAACCAGAATGTTTAAATGACCATTCTCTTTTGGAACGTACGTGGTGCTTCCCGACATGGCAAGCAGGGTAAGCTCAAATGTATTCTGAAGGAGAAGGAGGTGGAAGTAGCTTTCATCCTTGAAACTAGAATAAGAAGAGAAGACGAAGAGAGAGTTAAGAACCTTTTCCCAAAAGGGTGGGGTTGTATCTCGAATCTGGAGCAGGTTAATGGTGGACAGATTGCTCTGGGTTGGAACCTAAGCAAATGGAAGATTGAGCTCATCCATGCTACTAGTTAGATGCTCACACTTAGTTGTTTCAACAATGGTGTCTTCTCTTGCATCATGACCAGTGTCTATGGCTTGAATCTTGAAGTTGACAGAGTGCCTATGTGGAAGAACATGGATACTGCTCAAAATGAGGTCCCTTGGCTGGTTGTTGGGGATTTTAATAGTGTTAGGAGGAGTGACGAGAAGAAAGGAGGTGGTAGAGTACCTGACAGATTGATGGACACCTTCAATAGCACAATGGACAGGGCTGGCCTCATGGAGTTAAATATGATAGTAGGCAAGACTTCCTAGAATAACAAGAAGAAGAAAGTTAAGAGAATAACATGTAAACTTGATAGGGGACTCACAAATGAATGTTGTCTTGATAGCTTTCCTAACCCGGTCATTAGGATGGATCAACATCCCCTAAGTGACCCCGCTTGGCTGAGCTTGGAGTTGGTTAACAAGAAGAGAAAAGCAATCCATTCAGGTTTATCAAACTTTGGTGTGAGTGGAATGGTTACAAGAAGACGGTGAGAGAAGGATGGGATATTCAGGTGGATGACAAACCACTTTACAGAGTACTTAAGAAGTTGCAGCATACTAAAGAAAAACTAAAAAGCTGGGCCAAGGAGACGGTGAACCTCAACAACCTCATTTATGAGGCAAAGAAGGACTACCAGGAAGCCACTGTGAAGCTGAGGGAGGAACCACTTGATGAGGATGCCATAAATGACGAAATGGAGAAAAGTAGAAGGTTGAACCTGCTAGAAAGGGCTGAGGAGAAGTATCTATGGCAAAGAGTTGGATGAAGTGGATTGATGATGGTGATAGGAACAACACGACCTACCATGAAGCTATAAAGAAGAGGGAGATGAAGGATACCATTCACAAACTCATTAATGAGAAGGGGAAATAGTGGGTAGTTATGAGGAGTTGGTGTCCACTGCTGTCAACTATTTCACCAACCTATACAACCAGGATAGAGAAACGAGGCTTGAAGGACATATGTTGAATAATAGAGTCATTGAAGATATGAATGAGGAGTTGTGCAAAGAAGCAAGTGACGAAGAGATAAAAAAGGCAGTGTTTTCCATTAACCCCAACAAGGCGCCAGGGCCTGATGGGTTTAATGTAAAGTTCTTTTTAGACAATTGGTAGCTAATTAAAGAGTGGTATTAGGTAGTTTCTTGGTGGTGATAGGATGGTGAGGGATGTGAACCAATTCTTCATTAAACTCATCCCAAAGAGTCCTAATGCTAATAGTATGAAAGACTACAGGCCTATAGCATGTTGTTCTATGCTATACAAGATCATAGCAAAGTTACTGGATGGTAGACTTAAGGAGATCTTGCCTATGATCGTGTCGAAGGAACAAAATGCTTTTGTTAAAGGAAGGAATACAACAGATAGTTCCTTACTTTCATAGGAGTTCCTTAGGGAGTTTAATGTGGGGAGATCACCTTCTAAGACATGCATGAAGATTGACATCAGCAAGGTGTATGATCATGTTAATTGGGGATATCTGAAAGACACTATGGTTGCTATGGGGTTCTGTGTGAGGTTGGTTCAACTCTTGAGGGAGTGCTATGAAACCACACCTTTCTCTATTTTGGTCAATGGTTGCCCTGAAGGTATGTTTCGTGCATCTAATGGGTTGAGACAAGGTGATCCTATCTCCCCACTACTGTTCACTTTAGTTAGGGAGGGTCTCATGCACGGTATCCACACAGCTGAGATGGATGGGAAAGTTAGGGTGTTCAAAGTCAGTGAGACTAAGGTTTTGACACACCTTATTTTCACTGATGATGTCTTAGTTTTCTCAGCTGGACATGCTAATAGGCTTAAAGAGTATAAGATCATCTTAGAGAAGTTTGGGAGAATGACTGGGCTCTATATTAGTGATATAAAATCAAAAGTGTTTACCTCCAAATGGTGTGATCACAAGCGTGGTAGAATGAGAAGGGATGTAGGGATGAAAAGAGGGACCTTTCCTACTAGATATCTGGGGGTTCCCATCTTTGGTGGACATGGAAGAACTAGTGACTTCAGTATGTTGGTGGATAACTTCAGAGAAAAGATAGATAACTGGACTGGTAGTAATGTATCCATGGTGGGGAGACTAGCTCTCATCCGGTTTGTCTTGTAGGGCATGTTGAGCTACTAGTGCAAGCTCACTGCTATTCCCAGCAACACCTTTGAGATAATGAGAAGAATTACTGCTAATTTTTTGTGGTGTGGAGGGGGGCACACTATTTCTTGGGACATGGTTGCTAGACCTTTAAGAGTTGGGGGTATGCAGGTGAAAGACCTGAAATAAATTCATAAAGTTAATGACCTGAAGAGAATAGATAATTTTATAAGGTGCAATACTAGCATCTGGGCTGAATGGATGAAGACCAAGTATGGTAGAGAAATCCATGCTCTGAGTAAAAGTAGTCCCACACAGATCTGGAGGAATATGTGTGATAATTTTTAAGAGGTTAGCCATAAGTACCAAGTTGATAGAAGTGGTAACTACAGTCTAGCTGGCCGCAGGTTACCATGGATAGCCATAAGTACCAACTTGATAGAAGTGGTAACTACAGTCTAGCTGGCCGCAGGTTACCATGGATCAACTCAGATCCAAGGTAGGATGTTGAGTGGTGGAGATTGGTGTGGAATAGGGTTGTTCAACCAAAGTGGAGCACCTTACTATACAGGGCCATATTGAACATACTTCCCACTAGCGACAGGATGAGTAAATGGGGTGGTGTGAATGTGAAGCCGTGCTACCTCTGTGAAGAGGAGGAAGAGAGTAAAGATCACTTGTTCTTCAATTGTAATTTCACCATGATGATCAGTGGCATTATTAGGTTGTGAAATAAGTGGAGGACAGGAGGAGGCGATATCTTGGGAGATATCATTAGCTGGCTATCCAATGGGACAAACAACAACAAGGAGGTTGTGAGATTCAACAACATGTGCCTTGCCACAGCCTGCTATGACATTTGGTGGGAAAGAAATTGCAGGAAACATATAGATCATGAAAGATCCTGCTTGGAGTTTATGGATAGTATAACCAATAGAGTTAGAGAACAAGTTAAGTCTAGAAAGAAAATGATATGTGTGCTTCATAGAGATACAACTAGACTCTAGGATTTTGTAGAGTAACCCCTAAGAGTTGTTTGTATAGTTACTGATCTGTTTTTGTAGATCTAGCATTTTATGGTGCTTTCACCTTTTTTGGCAATATATTTACCCATTTCCAAAAAAATATATCGTATAGTTTTTCTCCAATAAAATATGCGTCAGTGAAAACTATCGAGGTTCAATCCGATTGAGATCAAAAATCAAATCCAAAAATGAGTGTCCCACACATAGTGGATAGTGTCATATCACCTAATGAAAAGGGTGATAACAAAGAGAAGACTGGTGTAGCTACCCAAAACATAGGTCTATCATATGTCAAATATTTCTCTTCCCATGATGTACGCCATTTCCAAATAATACAATGTCCCATTCCACTGCACTATAAGGAAAGAATGACACCTAAGGACCTGCTATACAACAAGCACCAGTCTAGACCTAGTTCTTAAACATCTAGGTGCTAACCTAGAGGTTAGGTCAGATCTAGTCTCTTAAAGATTACTAATCTAACCCTAAAGATTTTCTAGTTCAAGGTTCTTTAGTTTTGAGTTGCATAGTAAGAAAATGCTAGGCTTTTCTATTGTTCATGATCTGATACCACGTGTGACGTCCCCAGATTTTCTAAAACATAATCTAACATGTGACGTCCAAATTGAAACCCTCACCTCAGTGAGAATCCCAATTCAAACTCACACACTAGACTAAGAAAAAGAAAATTAGAAGAAGTCAAAAGGAAACAATGGTAGTACATGTACATGAACAAGAACAAAACCATACAACACATGTTCACCATTCAAGCTATAATTACATTATAAATTATCATTACAAATTGATATTACATATTGAACAATAAACGTTTACATATGCATGTACTACATCTACAACAGGATCTTAAGACAATAGGTCAACCTATACATCAGCTCACTACACAACTCTCAACTATCCTAGTTCTTCAAGAGCATTCATCCACAACCTAAACATGAGATTACATGTTGTACATGTCAACACAATATTCAAGTACATTGTACTGAGTATGCCTACATGTCTTTTTCTATACCTCTCATTACTAAGACTTGCCAATAAGATAAAACTAATACTTAACAGTAATTAAACAAATATAAGAAAAGACATACTTGAAGGAAGATATTTATTAGTAAAAGAGAACACATATTTTAAGCAAATTTTCCATTATGTATCCATGCATTGACCGCTGAAGGTTTTGATGCATTCTCTTAACTCTCAAGGAGCTCAAGATTAAGGCCTTTATGACTGAATACCAAAGAGTTAGATCATATGTACAATGTGACAGACTACCAAAGAGTTAAGTCATTTCCAAGCATTGTACTGCCAAAGAGTTTAGTGCTTTCTAATAATGGAACATATATATTATGTTTCATGTGTTCATAGCAGTAGATATGTAAAATCAAGAAAGATATCATACAATAACAATAATTTCATCCAATATCATATTCCAAGTATTTTACTACACATATAATACAAGCATACTGTATAATAAGACAAGTAACAGGGAAAGTCTACCTAGATCAAGAGATGATCTAATCACATTCCTGATGTTAACTATATCCTTGTCAACCCCTAATCAAGACAAGATCATGTACTATCATCAGATTCTTCATTACCTTATATCTCATCTTAACCCTAATTATGTCCATTTTAGGTGTAAGTTAAGTCACTAAGGTATTCACATAGTTACTTGTATTCCTCTCTTGGAATCACCTTACTATTGTAAGATTCCAGGTTATAATTCATTAACTGATAATCACACTTCACATTATTATGTGAACATATTAACCTTAGGTTACATTCATTAGTCAAATTAAGGTTACAAAACATGTATTAAGGGTCATCTTCATATATTATGGATTCTATCCATCTAAGTGATATTATTAACTTCTAGTTACATTTATGAGGGTGCTTAGTAAATTCCATAATTTATTGCTCATAAAGGTATTTATTACATTTTATTTAGGGTTATTAACCCTACATAGACTTATTAATTAAATTACACAATTTCATCTCTTAACATTATCATATCTAAAACAATATGGCTTATATATCATATTTTAGAGTAACTTATGTGTTCTTGTAATTTTAGGACATTATTTGATATTTGTTACTCTAAAAATAAGTATACCATATATTACATGACATCATTGTGATTTAAGCATCAAAAGACTGATTTTATGTGCCAAAGAGATGGCACCCAGATGGTAAAAGTATTGATGTAAGACCGAGAGGTCTCAAGTTCAAAACCCCCCGGCCACAGGATGAATGAATGGCCAATTTTTTTTTAAAAAAGACTGATTTTATGTTATCATGTTGTTCTACTCCTTTTTCTGAGAATTTTGATATCTTATTTGTAATTTTTAGATAAATGAGCTAATTTCTATGAATTATACAAGATCTAAGATTTATTGAAGATAATTAACTTTTTGGGCTAATTTGATACTGCCATGTGTCTATAAAGGGCATAGATCCTTCTCTAGCTAGGGTGACAGTGGTTCAAGTTGGGATTCACCAGTTCAAAACTAGTCTGGCTGGAAGATGACCAGTTCTTGGCTGAGATCAATGGTTTCACAGCTGATCTCTAGCTAGATCATCTGGTTTGGGACCGACTGATTCTTTCCCTCTCTCACGAACTCCCATCTCTGTTTCTCTACTATGTGGAAGCCACTGCGGTCCACCTCTCCAATGATGAACTGGAAACTATGAAGCACTCCTCGGGCGCTGCTTCTGACTCCAATGAACTCGCCTCCATTATCTAGCCTCATACAACTTCTTGGAAGGTCGACTGCACCTCTAGGACACTGCTTGTGCAGGCTCTCTGCCACCTACTCTCCCTTTGCAGTTGAGAAAAAGAGACAAAAATCTTCTTCTCACTCCTTCTAACATTTTAGGCTTCTAAAATCTTCTCAGCAACTCCGACTCCCTGAGGCCCTCCCATAGCAGTGGGACAAGGCTTATTTTCCTCCTCAAGCTTCACTTACTCCTACTCCAAGGTGAAGCTCAGCCACCAACAAGACCACCATTAGAGTCAACAAGAACGACTAGGATTGAACTCCCCCAAACTCGACAACACTTTAACACTCTTCTGAGATCATTGAAGATCCATAAATCGACCCCCACATCTCTTGTATTCCTCCTTTTTGGGTCTGTTTTTCGATGATGGAGAAACAACATTGGAGGGAAAGTGGAACTCTCTACTCTATGGACAAAAATGGCCGAATGAGATGTCATTGTGATCCTCTCTTCAAGGCACACACGATTAATCTGAATCAAACTGCTCAGCTCCCATGACATGATTGCCCACGTTTGAATATCTTAACAAAGTGGAAGCTCGACATGCCAAGGTGTACCCAATATGAAGAAGACAGTGTCCATAGCCATCATATCAAAAGGTTCATCTAGGATTAGTCCACTTACCAAGCTTATTCGTGGCTTAATAGTTAGTAGGGTGTCTGACCGATGCCGATATCAAACTTAGAGATATGAATCATTAAAACTTTGGTCTATCTTACATAGTTGATCAATAAATTCACTCATTTCAAACCTAAATAACCATCTCTAGAAACCTTGAAACTTCATGAAACTTTAACCATTGATTTATCATACCGCAAGATACAACGTATTCCAAGTTGGTGCCAAACATCAAATGTTTGACCTATAAATCAAATACTTCAAGATACATAAATTTATCGATCAAAATTAGGATCTCAACATCAACTAGCATCCGTACTATACCAAAATACTTAAAACTCTTAATATAACTCAAACACATAGTTTCACTTATGTCATTGAACATTCAGAGATTCCAAAAGTTCAGTTCATCACAGTAAGTCATTGAATTTTATCAAATATCATGATTTACTTATTAAAATTAAGGAAACCCTAATTTGAAATTTTTGATATGTTTATGATGTATTACCCTCAATTAATTATAAACCATGTTATGCTATGAAACATGATATCAAACTTGCATACGATTTTAAGATGTTGAAATGAATAATTAAAGGAGATAATACTTATACTAGGGGAACATCCAACCTTCATGAAAACACTCATATGACTAGATCTTGGTAATTTTAATGAATCCCCTTTACTTATATCTCAATATCTTTCTAAGTGATGTTTTTATTGATCTATTCAATTTCTTAAAATTGGTTCATTTATTTATGGTGTGTTTTACCTCCTATTGGTCCTACTAATGATTTTGAATTGTTTATATGCATGAACCCTAAAAGATTCTTGGTGATATGTATCTATTTGAGCTACATGTTCAGTGCGACAACTATTTTCATCTTGATCATATAATGTTACCTAAAATAAAAACATAATCATACATGTCTATTATACAACCCTTGTTTTATGAGGATGTATTCTTAGGATAGGACACAAGGCATGGTCTACGTATGTGTCTCGTTAAAGTAGTGGAACAACATGAAATAGGGTTAGGTCTTGGCTTTTAGACTCGAGGTCCTTCATTAAATAGGAACATTGTTAGATCTTAGCTTTTAGCCTTGAGGTCCCTCATGGACCCTTCCTTTGGGAGGTTGGTCAAAGACATAATGATGTTGTTGTTTGGTAAAATGGAAATGCACTTGAAATATATCGGTATAATGAAATATGCACTTCAAATATTTTTTGTGTAAAAAAGACTTTGAAGTTTGTTGTCTTATTTCTTGATAATATATATATATATATATATATATATATGATTTATATCCAAGAAAATATGTTGCTCTAAATTGAGATTTCGTGCCAATGCAATTGCATTGATATATTTTGTTATTCAATATTTGTAGATGCTCCTTGATGATGTCGCTCATAATCTGTTGAACAACTACATGTAACACCATATATTATCCCTGGGGTCTTTGTGTAATTAAAGGGACTATAGCTCATATATCCACGTGGTTTCTATGTAGTCTGTTTTGAGCATGTATCATCCTATTTGTTGCCTATGGTTGTGATGTAAAAATCTTATGGTTCATTAATGATCAATGGAATTGTTGTTTTACTCATATATATGATTGTGTAGATTTACCTCATACTAGGGATGAGCACTCAAGTCCTTTTTCCACCTATCTTTCTTCCCTATCCTAATTGATATATTAGTTGGGTATGTCTAAACCATGCAAAGTAAGATGCCAATTATTTGATTATGAACCATGTACTTATTTCACTTGTGGTTGAGATATTAATTATATGCATTTATAGAATGAAATTTAAAATTACAACTATTTGGTTAAAGAACTATATACATCGTATTCTTTTGGTCTGGCAATGTAAGTCTTACTTTCACTATAACTATTGACAACAAATTATGTACATGTGCTACTGAAATTGACGTTCATGTCATGCATAGTAAAAAGAATATGTACCCAAGTTATGAACCCAATTAGGTGTGTCACATAACACATCTCGTACATAATAGGAAAAAATAATAAAATTTATGTGCATTTTAGTACTTGTAATAATTTTATGTAGCATTTTTATAAGGAAAACTGACGTAGGTTTCTTGATATCTTAGATATAACAGTAAACTTAAAATTTATTCCAAAAAGTATAGAGGACACCAACTTGACTCATAGTCATAATAAAGAAAAACAAATATTGCAAAAAAAGGTAAAAGTTCAAAAAACTGCACCATATACAAGCTCAATACTTCACATGTACAATAACACATAAGAAATATAGAATATCTTGTGAGTCTACTTGATTAATACTTATTGCAAAATACATGGTTCCTTTCAATGTTACTATAAAATGACACGAGTCAACTCTTTATTGAGTTTGTTTGGGTGTAAAGACTTGGACCCAAGCTAACTTAAAACATTGATGCTTTCCAGTGGACTTTCCCAACACAAGCATCTTTATCTTGCAAATTATAGCGTTTGATTTGTGGTTAGGTCCTTACATAATGCATCACACATCACAATTATGCATCAAAAATTTCTATTCATCCATGTGAATAGTTGGTGATGCACCATTGTCTTCAGTTGTGAAGTTGAGTATCATTTTAATTAAACTAGGAACCCTAAAACCAAGGCTTAGAAACCAATAATTCAAACATGGTTAGTAACTTTTTGATAATTTGGTCATTTTAAACATAAAAATTATACAATTCCTTACCATTATTGTGGCGTGGGAAATCTTGATGCCATACTTCTAATTCATGTGATAAGCATGTATGTACAGATTGAACTAGGGTCAAGAGAAACAAAAGACAACCAAGGAAGCACATCTATGGCTACTACATTAGAAAGCTCCTCAAATGCCATCTTGTCATGCAATATGGAGAAAGATTTAAAACCAAAGTTCTTCCCCATATAGAAGACGTTCTTCGTGACTCCATGACCTCTTTCGGTCACCAAGGGTAAAAATTGTCAAATGATATTGATGGTTCTCTTGATGTTGGCATCCGATACAATATCGAACTCCTGAAGTGGAACATCAAATATGGTGTTCGACTTATTCAAAACTACAACATTTTCCATTGGTAGAAGATAAAGGATAACCTTTTAATTTGTAACTTACAAAGTTATATTGCATAACACCTACTTATTGAATTCATTCTATACTATTTTCATTCTATTCCTATAAACATCACTACACTTAAAACTTTAACTTCTACTGGTGTAATTTTATTAAAAATATTAGATGATATAATATTTTACAACACTTATTATGTTTTTTACAATTCTTGTGTGAATGGTGCATTTTCATTGTTACTTTTCTTATATAACTAATTTTCATACTTAATAATGTAAGTATAAATGAAAACATTACATATTTAAACATTAATTTATTAAATACTTGTTGCAATCCACTAAAACTATATGCAAACAATATAAAGTTTTGCAACTAAAATAATATTTTTATTTTGAAAATTTCAAGAATTACTAGTCATAATAGTATTTCTTTTTGAAATAAAAAGGAATCTACATGATTAATTAAATAGTTCATGAGATCCAACTACAACTTTTTTTTTCAAAATCATAGACCCTTTTGGAATGTGATTTCTTGTATTTAGTGTGTGGTGGAGTGTAATCATATGCCATAAGGATATGTTATTATCATGAGTCACATTATCCCATTTTTCATAAATCAAATGGGTACTTATATTAATGATTCATTAGTCAATTATGAACCATAACTTTGTTTTACTTATATCATTTAAATCCAATCAAATGATTTATGTATGTGTTGTCATCTTTATGAAATACCATCCATAAAAGTAAGCTAAATATGAATGTTATTGTTGATATATGTACATAGCGATGGGCATAGTCTAGTAAAATCTAGTCTGAACCTAAAACTACAAACCAAACCACACATATTTATCGATAAAATTTTCAGACCAGGCCTGGTCATGGGTAGGGTCCAAACCAAAGTTAACTCTACCACAAAGGTATGGTCAAGTTTGGTTAAGTTTGGGGAAAAACCAACACTATTTATTAATTATTGAAAACACTTTTAATTGAAGGTCAAATGTTAGATACTATAAAGAATAGAAATTTCCACATGGCTTATTGAGGATACAAATGAATATGGGACATGTCTTACAATAAGAAACTAGGGTTCAACATGTAGGTCTATTTTTAGTCATGTTTTTTTAGAAAGTGACATGGCTTAGAGAAGACCTGTTAATTTATAAGGTCACCAATATCTAACACCGCTACAATGGTAACAAAAGAAGGGAAAGAGAGTTCAAAATAAAGTTTCTAATAATTAGCACTAGCTATTGCTACAATTTCGTGTGCCACATGATTTTCCTTCCTAACTAGAAAGGAAAAACCAAAAGAACTGAATAAGGAACTAGGGTAACAAATGTCCTTTATAATGACTCCCAATTGATTCCGCATTGTGGTGTCTACATGGAAGAGTTGGTAAATAGACTATAAATCTATCTCCACCATGATATTTTAAATTCCTTATTCATGGCTTGACATCAGTCCAGTTCTAATCAGTAAGGCTTCAACCATTATAGCATCACCAACATGGTCGATGTGCTCACCTTCAACCATTCTATTCTCATTGTCATAGTTCCTCCAGACCAGTCCAACCCTTGACCTTCTGCCTTCTCTCCATGCTGCATAGGTGTTAAGCTTTAGGCCTCCTTCCTCAGGTGGGTGCCATCTACTGCCAACGTGCACTTCACTTCTGTCCTGTCCATTAGAGATCACGTCTTGCTTGTTCTTCTTCTAGTAGTCTTCCATGAGGGCTAACATGGTCTTGTGCAAGAACCGTATGTCCCAAACCTCCTCACCAATGACCCTCTTGTTCCTATGCGTCCAATTCATCCACAGGGAAGCAATCAGGTGATTGGCCTCCTCCCCCTCCCACTTACTCAACAATTGAACAATTACATCTCCTCAGTGTCAATGAGTCGTTGATGATATATCTCATTGGCCTCTTGTCGACCATGTCTCCATAGCTCCCAAGCATTTTCACACTTAAACATCATGTGGGTAATGGACTCCTTTCCATTATGGCATAAGTTGCAAAGACCATCCATGGCAGAACCTATCATGGAGCCTGCCCAGTGTAGCCAAACTCCTAGGCACACCCTCCAAAGAAAATGGACTACCTTCGATTACCATCCTCTCCTCCAAACCTCCTTCCTTGTGCTATTAGTTCTTTGGTTTTGGAGCTCAGTGATTTTGGTAGCGTTTAGTGTCCCACACTAGTAACTAGACTTGACCATATAGATCCCATCTTCACTCAGACACTAGACGTTAGCATCCTCCCCATGGAATAGGTGGAGAGAAATGGTCTTGATCTTGTCACCTACCTATTTTTGGAACATGCCCTCGATTAGCATGTCATTCCACTCAGTGCTACCTAGTTTCATAATGTCATTGACTCACTGAATATGAGCACTCTTGAGTCTGATATGTAGTTGGTGTGGCAGTTTTATAGGGAAGCCACCTGTCGTCCCATATGTTGATCTATGTTCCATTATAGTCTTTCCATAAAGAGTGCTTTTTTCATTGCAAATGATATACCAGACATAACTCAGATTGTGTCATCTCCTTGCTTCCAGAATGTAAGAGTTCAAAAAGTATCTTGCCTTGAGTACCTTGTACTCTAGAGTATCTTGTCTGGTATGGAGCCTCCATATTTGTTTTTCTAGCAACACCTGATTGAAGGTGTGAATGTCTCCAAACCCCATCCCTCCTTGGTTCTTTGACTTGTACAATTTATTCTAGCTAATCCACGAACACTTCATGTTCACCCTACTTATCCCCCCACTAAAACCTTTCTATAGAACTATTTATTTCAATCATCACTCCCTCTAGTAGTTGGAACAAGCTGACGATATAGTTATGGATTGATTGTGCCACCGCCTTGATAAGAATCTCCTTTCCTAGATTTGACAATTGTTCTCTTTCCACCCTTGAATTTTTATTGCTATGCGATCCTATACGAAGTGAAAAGCTTGATTTTGGGATCTACCCATAGATGTAGGTAGTCCCAAATACTTCAGATGTATCTCCATATCTACTACATTCAACACTGTCTTGATCTCTTCCTTATGGGAATAGAATATTCCCTTACAAACGACCACTTCTGTCTTCAATCGATTTATTTTTTTGTCTTGATGCTTGTTCATATGGGTTGATGATCTCATCTACTTTCAAGCATTCTACTCTCATGGATAAGGCAAAAAGTATGCTATCATCTATAAAGAACAAGTGAGAGATGTGTGGAGCATGTCTACTTACTCTAATGCCATGTAAGAATTATTTTCCATTAGTAAATTTAGAGACATAGAAAAAGCTTTAGCACAAAGAATAAAAATATAGGGTGAGAGAGGTTCTCCCCGTCGTAGGCCTCGTTCGAGTTTTCTAGTCCAAGTCCTATCTTCATTCACAACAAAGGTATGTCTTACTGTAGAAGTGCATTGATGAATCTTTCTTCTCCACTTAACACCAAAATTGAGTTTCTGAACATGATCAATTAATGCCCACTCTACTCTATCATAAGTCTTGGACATATCCAGTTTAAGAGCCATGTGACCTTTCTTCTTTCCTTTTCCTCCTTTCATGCTATGGAACACTTCATAAGCAACGAGAGCATTGTTTGTGATCAATCTCCCTAGTATGAAAATGTTTTGATTTTCCAACATGATGGAATTTATGAGAGATTTCAGTCTATTAGTTATAACTTTGAACACAATTTTTTACAACATGTTGCACAAACTTATGGGCATGTATGTAATAAGCTTTGGTGGATATTGGGTTTTAGGTATCAAGAACACCAGTGTATCATTAATGTATTTAATATCCCTTTGGTCTTTACACCATCCTTTGATATAATTTGCCACATACTTGCCAACTACATGCCACAATTTATGATAAAACATCACCTTCATTCCATCAAGGCCTAGTGCTTTGTTGGGATGCATCTCTATACTTCCTTTAGAACTTCTTCATCTATAATATCAACTTCTAGCTTCTCCTAGTTAGTGGCCATGAGTTTTTCTTTGATGCCATTTTTAGCCTCCTCAAAACTAGAAGGATGAAAAAGGTTTTCAAAGAAATCAATGACTACCTTCTTGATATCCTCCTCTTCTTCTTTCCACTATCCTTCCTTGTCCCTAAGACCTGCAATTACATTCCTTTTCCTCCTAGCAGATGCATTCTTGTGGAAATATGTTATATTTGTGTCATTTTCCTTCATGTCATTGACTCAGGACTTAGTACAACAGTAGGCTTCATTTTTCCTATGCCAGTATTATAGATATTTAGCAATTCTAAACATCTTTGAAGGACCACCATGATATTTAGCAATTCTAAACATCTTTGATCGGGGTAATTGTTGGTAATGTTTCAAAGCTTCTTCTGCCTCCTTATTTTTTATTTTGATATTCTAAAGTATTCTTTAGCCCATGCTTTCAGTCTTTCCCCACATGCCTTCATTTTGTACATTACACTGAGGTATTTTCTCTCTTCCCAACTTGTCTTAATTGTTTCTTCACACATTGGTTCATTGACCCACAAGGGCTAAAAATGATGTAGCATCCTTTCCATTTCCTCCTTCTATGGATCTTGTATGCTGATATAATAATGCATGCATCGTCCGACTCGTACTTTGGCATGTGAATCACCTTGCTATGCTTGTACAGATTTTCCAAGTCTACACTTACCAATGCTCTATCAAGTCTCTGTTGTAGAATAGTCTCAGGCAAATTTCCTATCCTCCATGTGAAAGGAACACTTGTGAAGCCTAAATCCATTAGTGCATAATCATTAATAGCATCCCTGAAGTTCTTTAGATACCTATCTAGTTTCATAGGGCCTCCCTTTTTTTAGTGTGTGATGAAATCTCATTGAAGTCCCCGAATAGAATAAAAGGAGAATCAAATTCTGCAACTAGCTTCCTCATTAGGTCCCATTCTTGACTTTTTGTGGTTGGTCAGCCCAACTGCAGATGCCAATTTCCCTACATTGTATGGACCCTTTAGTAATGAGGTAGTCCTAATGATGTTGTGAATATGAAACAACCTCCACTGATGAGTCCTTCCATGTTAAACCAATAACCTCTGCTCTCCTTATGCTAGAAATATTGATACCATCAATGAATTCACATGTTCTTGTAACCTCTTCAAGTTTTGTAGATGATACCATGCACTACATTGAAAAGACCAAGTTTGGGCTTTCAATCCAACACCACAACCAGATACCTTGGATTGTGTCAGGGTGGCTCATTCCATGACAATTCTAGATTAAGATTTTCATTATTGTTCATGGGGTTGAGCTCTCCCAACCTCTCCTTCTTGGGTGTGATTCACCCCTTTAACAACCTTTGAATCTTCATCATCTATCTCCATGTCCTAAATTTATGTGTCCCTTCATCATTTTCCAATGATGGACTCCCACTACACTCGCCTCTGTTATACCTAAGCAACCTACTTTGCTCATCTTGTACACCCAGGATGCTTCTTCCTCTGCTTCTTCTAACTCCCATTTTTCCTCTAGCCATGTGAATTTGGTTGTTCCTTCTTTTCTCTAGCTCTAGTCACGATCAGAATCCTATCATTGGTGTCACCTCAAATGTTCCTACCACCATAAACTCTACTCCTCCCTTCCAAATCTGACATTTGCAATGAGAAGTTTTGTGGTGTGAAGAAGCCATCCTCCTCATTACTATCCTCATTCGTGCATGCTATTTTTGGTATACCTTTTTCACTTAAGATCTCTAACAGTTCGTTTGTTGAGTACACCAACCATTTCTTCTTTGCTATGGATGCCCCCTCGTCGTGGGATGTTACCTCACTGCCATAATCTATATTTCCAGTAGACCCTTGCTCATATCCATGTATCTGTGTGTCCCCTCTTCCATCAGTGTGTAGTTACCTCATGCATGGTTCATCTCCTCATCGTGGAATTGTTGTCATCCTTGATGGACCATACTTCCCCTTGAGTTGTGGGTGACCTTCTTTCTAATTACTTCCTTATCCTTCTTCACTTCCCTCCCTTCGTGGTGCCTTATGCACCACCTTATCGTTTGTATCATCTTTGGTCATCCCCACTGAGTTACCTCCCTCACTCCTATCCTCGTACTTTCTATATATCATCTTGTGTTAAAAAATAAGCTTCCTTTTAGCACTAGCTTCTCCGTAGACCTCTTCAGCAACTAAAACCATAGGTTTTAATTCTTGGTGAGGCTTTCAACCAAGTACCCTACTACTTATCTGATAAAGTGAGTTTTTTCATTATTTCTCTCTCTTATAAATTTAATGGTAATGATTTCTCAAATTATTATCTAAAATACCCTAAATCATCTATCACTATTATTATGATCACATGGTTACACAAATTTCAAAGTAATGCAAACCCTACATGAATATTAGGGTAAAACATGTGTATTAAAATACCAAGTCAAATTATGTGGTTATCATTTGGATTTGAATCTTAGATGTATACCATAATTAGATAAAGTCATCATGAAGATCTACCTAAAATATCATTACAATTGGATGTACCAATTAGAATATATGAACTTTTTAATTTACTATTATACATTTGATTTATTTTTTTCCCTAGACCTAAGTCTGATAATTAATCGGCTTGGCCTGACATTTCAATGTCATGCAATTAGGGGGTGGCACGAAAGTTTGACCAGGTTTCAGAGCTTGACTGCCCAAAGGGGATCTGACACCCAATATGTTGTCTTCAACCTCCGACAACTATGGAAGGTTGGTGCCACCCAAAGCCAAGATCCCCCCTCATCCTAACAACCTAGACCACGCCAAGCCTCATAAATTGGATGAGAAGGTCCTCTCTCTGAGACAGTTACAACATCCATGACACGTGCATCCTAGCCCTCAGATCTACAAGAGCGAACCCCTCCTTCTTCGTGGTTCTCACTGGTGGCGGCAACCACATTAGGAATTCTTCACCATCACTCCCATTTGCCTATTTAACCACTCTAACACCTCTGCCACCCTTCCTTTCCTCATTCCCTACCTTCAATTGCTTCCAAGATAGCCTCGAAGACCCACTCCCTCACCTTCACTATAAGGAAGACCAAGAAGGCAGAGCCTCTGTCCCAAAACAAGATCAATGGTTTTGCAAATAAAAAAAAATTAATAAATTCTACCAAAGACTAAGCTTAAAGTAGGATAAAAATTTACTTTTCACATAACTTTCAAAAATAGGAATTGGAACTTTACCTAATGTAGATTTCTATCTAAGTAAATCCTACTTTCTTTAATTAGCTTTATTCTTAAAATATTACTTTACTATTTATCCTTTTTCAAATATTCCTAAACGCTGACAAACAAAACATCGGTCATTATAAAGAATATACTGATATGTGGTGGCAACCAATAACATGCACATATTTCATAACAACCTAATTACATCAAATAGTTGTTAACAATCCAAGATTACATTTTCATTATGACTTCCCAACCAATTTTACTCATCCTCTGGATACCCTCTCTTAGGGTTTAGTCCTTGCGTGGGGACTTTAGGCTACCTTCTCCATCCTGAGCTTGGTACCTTATGGGTCACCTCTCTAGGTGCCCTATGGACTTCCCTCTGGGGCTTGACCACCTTTGACCTTCCCTCAAGTTATTGTTCCTCTTAAATATTACATCCAGAGATGGTATGTAGGTTCGAGCAAGTCATATATATATTTACATGATGATAATCATAGCCACTTTATAGATTGTAAAGAATAAAGTCATTCAAGCAGTTATTTTCACACAATCGATGAAACTTCAGAAATCGCCATGAAACTAAAGTGAGTAATCATAAAATAACCACATACCTGATTTGGAGATCTCAAAGAATCAAGCAACTATTCAATCCAATCAGGCAGTCCAATCAACCAAATCAAGAAAATCACACAAGCAGACTGAATCTTGAAAAGCATGCATTACCTAATGATTGCATACTCATCGCATACTCTTTTATTGACTTGGGAATCCCTTCTAGGGTTTCTAGGTTGACTTAGGTTTTCCTTAGGGTTTCTTAGATATATTTCTAAAACTTTACCTTTTTAGGTCAACAAACCCCAAAATTGCTTTTCTATGTACACAACCCTAATTACTCAATTATTCACATTAAAGCCTCCTTATCCCTAACTATGATTAGGATCATTCTAACTCTATCTCGTACATTATTTTTTTAAATATAACTCATTAAGAGTAATAATCACCTAGATTAGAGTTTCTAAGCCCACTAATGCTCTATATACCCATGAAACCCTAAACTAGGCCAATTATGCCCAAGGATCATATTTTTAGATCTAAAGCTTCCTTCATATTATAAATAGGTTAATATCAACTTAAAACATACATAACACTTTACTAAAACTCATTAATATCAAAATTAGGGTTTCTTATTCATAAATTCATTAAAGGTGACCATGTTATATACTTTTCTAATTGCAAGTAGATCTAGGCTTCAATTGTATTTTTACTAGATTCCTTGCATTTTACTGATCAAAAATCATATATTACTTGCTATCATAGGAGTTATAAATAATTTATTAGAGTTATTGTAAAATCTACCTTTAACGGCCAGTACAAATCTGCCACATGGACAATTACTCTCTACCCTATTCCACACTAGTCTGGGCTCGGCCAATGTGCTTCTGCCATGTTGGCACCCCAAAAATAAGTGGATCAGGTGAAAAACAAGCAAAAAGGTCAGAAATGACCCTGTCTTCGTAACGATGATGTGGGAGTATAACGATAATTTTGCTCGCCTTCATCTCCCCCCTTTGTTTTTCTCCAGTTTCTCTATTTCTCACACACTGACACAATGGATGGTCAACCCACCCATTGACTTTCATCCTCATAGCATCAAACCCTCAAAGAGAAGGCTCCTTAAGCTCCACCCTTCCCTTTTGGACTCGCAGACCCTCTGATACCCCCCACTGGTGGTCGGGGTTGGCTGCCCCTCGAGCCGCCGCCACCCCAGGTCAGAGAACACACAGGGCCAAGGAACACCATCCCTTCTCTGCTCACTGATCCTTCTTCCAAGGATACACACTCATGGATAGAGTACCCCGAGACCATGAGAGCATCGAGACCCCTTTTTAGGTAGGGCTGCAAGGTGTTTTCCCTCCATGAAACTCCAATTTCCTGGATGAACTGGGATTTGGGGAAATCCCAATCCCACATAGAAGTATAGGAAAAAGGGGATAGGAAAGTTCGAAAGGATCTCCTAGTTTCAATGGGAGGGTTTCCAAGAGCTAAAAGTAATGAGGAGGGAGATGGTGGACAAGGGTTCTCGGGTATACTGTACCCCGCCTTCCTGATTTGGCTAGAGCTAGGAGGCGATCTATAGATCATTGATCTACGATCCAAGGGCCCTAGGTGAATGTGATACCTAAATCGTTGATTTAAAATGTGACAAATCCCATTATTATATCGGTTAACCCTTCACTTTAAGGAAACTTACCAAAATCATATCTCCTAAATTGCTTATCCATTTTATTCCAAATTTTTAAAGGAAAGTCCCTAATGACTTAAAATACTTGTGTACTAAGTTTGGGACACAAATTCGAAAGTATGATAGACTTTTCTTAATATGCAAGTTATCACTTAAAAAGGCATATTTTATTCATATTTTCTCTCTCTTACACTTTTGTATCCTTTATTAGGATTCGTTTTACCATTAGAAACCATGTGGATTTGAAATCTAATCTATGATGATCAATTATATAATTTTTTTATAGAATTTCACATATTTTTCATCATTATCTTAATTTCTTTTCCTTTTTATGCATTATTAGATTTCATTCAACTTTTCTTTACTTTTTATCATATTGGACTCACTAATTATTTAGGATCCACAAATCATACATTTAAAGGAAATATATAAAACATACAATTTGATAATCATAAATTTATTTGAGAAATTGCATTTTAAAACATATATGCCCAAAAATTGGGGTTGTAACATCCTACCCCTCTTATAAGAATTTTTCCCTCAAAATTCCACCAAACATACAAACAATTCAGAATAAGACTTTTCCATGTCCATCATCAGTTCCCATGTGGCTTTATCCTCTCCATGGTGTTTCCAAAGAACCTTTATCATCTTCTATTCTTTACTCCTGAGCTCTCTCTCACCTTGATATCTCATACCCTCATAGGTGACTCAGAGTAAGTTAGCCTCCCTTGGAGTTGAATAGGTTCAATGCTCAACACATGGCTTGGGTACATCACATAGTGCTATAGATAGGACATATGGAACACATCATACTTCATATTATCCTGAGGGTAAGGCGAAACATAAGTAGCTCCACAAATCCGTTTCAAAATCTCAAATAAATCCTTGTGTCGAAAACTCAACTTTCCTCTATTCTTAGCTATAGCTCGGAGGGGTCAATTTTCAAGCCACATGCTCACCCATCGTGAACTACAAGTTAGTCTACTTCACATCGCTATGTGACTCCTGTGAATCCTGGGATTGCATCATCTATTGCTCGATCAAAGTGACTTCATCTACATATACTATGGTTTCTCTGACCTCCACAAGGTCCTCTCACTGACCTCAACCTAGTGAAACGGTGCCTGATACTACCTCCCATAAAGAGCTTCATACATCTCAATACTAGCTCTGGTAGCTGTCATAACAAGCAAACTCTTCTAGGGGAAGGAACTACTCCCACAAATCACACTGAACGAGCACATATGCTCTCATCAGACCCTCTGAGGTCTGGATCATACTCTCTTGACTATCCATAAGTTAGTGGGTGATATGCTTCAATCTAACAATGAGTTCTTTATGTACCCACTTCCACCACTTGGAAGTGAACTTATGGCCATGCTCAAGGATATTTGAACTTAGATCACTATGCAGTTGAACTACCTCTCTCATAAATATATAGTTCAACTAGATCTGTCATATTGGAAAAGGTCTCTTAGGCAAGGGAATGTGTCGACTTGGCAAGGCGATCTACCATAACCCATAGTGCATCATGACCTTTCTTGGTCTAGGGGAGAACCACCACAATGTCCATGGTGATCTTCTCGCATTCCCTCTTAGGGACTCCTCATTATCTGTAGCAATCCACTGGGTCACTAGTGTTTGGCCTTCACCCTCTAGCATGTATGGCAACAGGCCACATGCACCTCTATATCGTTCTTCATTCTAGGCCTTCAAGGTACCGCTGCAAACCTTAACCATCTTGGCAGTACCAGGGTGTACATTGTACTTAGAATCCTGAGCTTCTTGCATGACATAATTCTTCCAGGGCGAATCCTCAGAAACCCTAAAACACTCTAATAGTGGATTTCACCACCTTCTTTTCTTGAGAGGTGTATCAGAGGTTCTTATAACAATCATTTTATCTCATCAAGATCTAAGCTAGCTAATAGGAAAACCACCAACTTGACCAACAAGTCTGGTTGTATCTAGATGTTAGCCACACATGTCTAGTCTTATAATTGTCACAGGGTCCACCTAGCAACCTCTTTCATCTCTCTCCACCAATGTATACCTGAGTTGGTTTTAGTTGAGAACATCTCATTACCGTACTAGCTTCCTTATGTTCTAGGTGATGGTGAAAACATAAACCTTCATACACTCCACTCGTCATCCATGCCTTGGGTTTAGGTCTATCTGAGTCAAGAAAACTTCAAGCTCTTGCTTCCATCATCTTAGTTATCAAACCCAAATTTGTAACTCATAGATTTCAAACTACTCTAGATAGCCAAGTCATCATATTACCTTTGTTTATATATATTTTTAAACCATCTATCCAACATACTCTCAAGACAGAATGGTACTTCCTCCATCCTCAATTATCACAAAAAGGTTTCAACTCATATCACCTTTTTCCTTAGTAAATGGCATGCATTTTTTCCTATCACTCACTCCTATAATAAGACGAAATAAGCATTTGGTTGTAGTCCAAATATAGAGTTCATCAAGTTCCAAGAGTAGAGACGGTGCAACACACATTGCCATCACACTTTTGACTCTTAGTTAAAACATACTTCACATGTCTCCACACTAGGTTTATCTCAATTCTATGTTTCTACAATCATGGGGAGACTTCTCCCATCAACTCTGGGGCTTAACGTCTCCCTTATGTACAATCCTTAGTCATTTCCTCAAGGTCTCTACAGTGTCGGTAATTTTGGGGTGATCTTTCACTATGCATCTAGGGACTGCCTCTAACATTTACCCCTTAGTCCCCATGAACTATTGAAGGTGGTCAACATCCTAACCCATGGTCCTAGGGAAAAGGTAGTTGTTACCTCCCGAGTCTATGGTCTTATGCATCCAAGGAACAAACAACTCCTACTCCCATCGATCTTATCCCTCTTTACACCTTGGTATTAACTTAGAATTCTATCATAGAACATATCAATCTTGAATCCTTACCCGAATCTCCATCATCTCTCTGGACACTCACTGTTAAACTTACATCCTTTCATAGGAATCATGGCGACCTAACTCAGTCGGACCACATATAGATTACATCTATGGTAACATATCCTCATGCCCCTTAGAGTTGGTCACACATGGGTCTATAGATTCATGCTCATACTATGTTCTCTTACACTTAGCTCTTTAAGATCTTATAAGTGACCTATTAAGGTTACCTCAAACCTAATCTAGAGTTGGTGTACACCCCAATAAGAAAGGTACCTTCCCAGGACAGGAGAAAACTATCAGTAGAGAGTAACAGAGGTCACAAAACGTCCTTGCATCTGAAGCCTGTATCATCATGTATATGCATAGCTCCTAACACTATATCTATGCAAATATATATCAAGAAGACAACCTACTAAACCGTGCTAAGTTCTTGGGTATGTCATACTTGTTCATCATTCCTCAAGGTTGGATTGATATCATATATACATATGTCATCAACTTATCTGAGTGGTTCATCAAACATAGAACTAAGTTCGAGATGGGTTTCCTTTTTCTCTAAGACATGAAGAGGTGCCATAATTACTTCTATGAACTCAACAACCTTATGAGCATCATGTACACCAGGTACTGCTACTTCCCTTCTTTGGTCCAAGAACCTCAGGTTCACTTATTATGCATCAACTGTCTAACTGCATGCTTAACTGTTCAAACATGATCCAAACTTATACAAGATATGACATATTCTTCCTAACACTCTTCCATGCGAACAACCCCTTAAAGTCCTTCAAAGGGATAACCAACTGGGTGCGAGGCCTCACAACTTGCTATCATACCATACTTCTTTAAGGTATTTGGAACTCTCTTTCCTACTCTAAAAGATAGGCCCACATATCATCTATACATTTGTTCAGGAAGCCTCATTCTCTTTTCTAGGGTTTGGTTCCTCTAAAGGAATCTTTTTATGGTATGCCAATGCCCTAAAGATCATGCATGAGGAAACCATACATCTACTTAGGTTCACCTATTCCAGGACACATCATACAAAACCTCTCATAATTCCTCCTGTATTAGAGTCTAGGTCTCCAACCCTCTTCATTGGGGTCTCATCCTCTCTCTAGAGATAACCCTATAATTGGCCCTACCAATTGAGGTTCTCTCACAGAAGATGGGTCAACATCTTAAGGATACAACTCTATCCCTACCTGGGTGAAACGTACTATCAAAACTTGTGTCCAGCCAAGATCATCCAAAGCTCTACATGCCTATGTCATAAACTATCACGCATAACCCTTCTATCTTAGGTCTAAAACCTACTTCCAGCCTTACTGTCACTCACTTCTACGTACATGCATGCTCCTTTTCTACTCGTGTATGCCCGTTAGGGTTCCTATATGGTCATTACTAATCTTCTCAGGGGGGGGACCTATCCCTCACCCTGAAAAGGCACGACCTACCCAAGATTGGGTCACCACAAGGCACTAGAGGTCAAACAACCACACAGTCTATGTTTCTCATGTGTACTCAAAACCTCCATTATAAAGCATGCATGTCAAACCCACATACATACATGTATGGTCAACTATGATGTCCAACTCAACATGTCTTCCCTTTCTCTATCCACCACTTAAGGTTTTGGGTTGGGCATCATCCTCAGAGGATACATCAGGTCTCTTCCTCTTTATGAAGGCTTCTTCCTCTAAGGATATCCCTCTCCTCCTCAACCTGTGAGATGGTCTAACCTTAGTGTTCACCTAAGGACACGACAACACATGCCATGCAACCTAAGCATGTAACTAAACTCAATCTAAGTTTCATCATTTAGACTTATGCCCATGACATCTTTCTTACATGCTTTTTATTTTTGGTGGAGGATTCTTTAATCATTATTATGCTTACCCTGAACTCAAGAGGGTGGTGGAGAGAAATAAACCCTAATCTCTTAAACTTATTCAATGAACGAGGTAGAGAAGGGAAGAAGACAGATGAGAGAATACCTAGAGGTTTCTTATTTGGAGTCAAATCCTCTAATTTTGGCCAGGTAGTCACACAGAATCCAAGAGTCCTCATATACCGACTAACGGGGCAGAGGAAAATCATTCTAGCCCATGGATTGTGATCCTTTTCTAGACACCTCCATCTTTCGACAATCCTCTAATAACTCCCTTGGGCTCTAAGGAAATTGTAAAATTTAATGGAAAACCATGCTCTGATACCAATTGTAATGACCCCACTTCCTGGTAACCCCCAATTAAGGAACAACAAGAAGCCAGAGCCGCTATCATGAAACATGATCAATGGTTTTGTAAATAATAAAAAATAATTAATAAATTCTACCAAAGACTAAGCTTCAAGAAGGATAAAAATTTACTTTTTAGATACCTTTTGAAAATAGGAATTGGAACTTTACCTGATGTAGAGTTCTATCTAACTAAATCCTCCTTTAATTAATTATCTTTATTCTTCAAATATCACTTTACTATTTCTCCTTTTTCAAATATTCCTAAAATGTCGTTAAATAAAACATATGTCAGTATAAAGAATATATTGGTATGTGGTGGGAACCAATAACATGCACATATTTCATAACAACCCAATTACATCAAGTAGTTGTTAACAATCTAAGATTAAATTTTCATTATGACTTCCCAACCACTTTTACTCATCCTATGGGATACCCTATCTTAGGGTTTAGTCCATGCAAGGGACTTTAGGCTACCTTCTCCATACTGAGCTTGGTACCTTATGGGTCACCTCTCTGGGTGCCCTGTGGTCTTCCCTCTGGGGCTTGACCACCTTTGACCTTCCCTCCCAGGCTTGGTCCTCTTAAAATATTACATCTAGAGATGGTATGTAGGTTCGGGAAAGTTATATATATTTACATGATGATAATCGTAGTCACTTTATAGATTGCAGAAAATAAAGTCATCCAAGCAGTTATTTTCACCCAATCGATGAATCTTCATAAATCGTCATGAAACTAAAGGGAGTAATCATAAAATAAGCACATAATTGATTTGGAGATCTCAAACAATCAAGCAACTATCCAATCCAATTAGGCAGTCCAATTAACCAAGTCAAGCAAATCACACAAGCAGTCTGAATCCTAAAAAGCATGCATTACCTAATCATTACATACTCATCATAGACTCTTTTATTGACTTGGAAATCCTTTCTAGGGTTTCTAGGTTGAATTAGGGTTTCTTAGATCTATTTCTCACACTTTACCTTTTTAGTTCAACAAACCCTAAAACAACTTTTCTATGTACGAAGCCCGAATCACTCAATTATTCGCATTAAAGCTTCTTTATCCCTAATTATGATTAGGATCACTCTAACTATGCCGTACACATTGGTTTTCAAAATATAACTCATTAAAAGTCATAATCACCTAGATTAGGGTTTCTAAGACCATTTATGCTCTTCATACCAATGAAACCCTAAATTACACCAATCAAGCACAACGATCATAATTTTAGATCTAAACCTTCCATCGTGTTATGAACAGGTTAACATCAACTTAAAGCATCCTTGGAACTTTACTAAAACTCATTAATATCAAAATTAGGGTCATAAATGCATTAAAGGTGACAACTTTATATACTTTTCGGATTGCAAGAAGATCTGACTTCAATTGTATTTTTACCATATTTCTTTCATTTTTCTTATCAAAAATCATATATTACTTGCTATCGCCAGAGTTACAGATAATTCATTAGAGTTATTGTAAAATTACCTTTAACAGACGGTAGAAATATGCCATGTGGACAATTACACTCTGTCCTACTCCACGCTGGTCTGAGCTCATCTAATATGCTTCTACCATGCTAGAGCCCCACACATAAGTGGATTAGGTAAAAAACAAGCAAAAAGGTTAGAAATGACTCCTCCTTCATAACGACAATGCGGGGGTATAATGGTAATTTCACTCACCTTCATTTCCTCCCTTTGTTCCTCTCCCTTTTCTCTATTTCTCATAGACCCATGCAATGAATGGTCAACCCACTCATTGACTTTCTTTTTCACAACATTGGACCCTCATGCGAAGGGTAGTTAAGATCCTCCCTTACCTTCCGAACTCACAGACCCTCTGATACCCCCACAGGTGGTCGAGGTTGGCTGCCCCTCAAGCCACCGCCACCCCAGGTAAGAGAACACATAGGGCCAAGGAACAACATCCGTTCTCCACTCACCGATCCTTCTTGCAAGGATACAAACTCATGGACAAAGTACCCTGAGACCATGAGAGCATCGAGATCCCTTTTACAGGTAGGGCTGCAAGGTGTTTTCCCTCCATGAAACTCCAGTTTCCTAGATGAGCTAGGATTTGGGGAAATCCCAATCCCACATGGAAGTACACAAAAAAGGGGATAGGCAAGTCTGAAAGGATCTCCTAGTTTCAATGGGATGGTTTCCAGGAGATAAAAAGCCACGAGGAGGGAGATGGTGGACAAGGGTTCTCAGGTTTACTATACCCCGCCTTCCTGATTTGGCTAGAGCTAGGAGATGATTTGCATATCATTTATCTATGATCTAATGGCCCTGGGTGAGTGTGACACCTAAAAGGGCCAGGCCCAAGATTCCTATTTTGATTTAAAATGTGTCAAACCACATTATTATATCGGTTAACCCTTCACTTTAAGGAAACTTAAAAAATCATATCTCCTAAACCGCTTATATGTGTTATTCCAAATTTTAAAGCAAAGTTCGTAATGACTTAATCTACTTGTGTTCAAAGTTTTGGACACAAATTGGAAAGTATGATAGACTTTTCTTCATAAGCAAGTTATCACTTAAAAAGCATATTTTATTCATATTTTCTCTCTCTTAAACTATATCATCCTTTATTTGGATTCCTTTTACCATTAGAAACCATGTGGATTTGAAATATAGTCCATGATGATCAATTATACAACTTTCCAGTGAATGCCACATATATCTGTTCATTATCTTATTTTTTTTCCTTTTTATGCATTATTAGATTTCATTTAACTTTTATTTCCTTTTTATCATATTGGACTCACTTATTCTTTAGGATCCACAAACTCATACATTTAAAGGAAATATATAAAACATACAATTTCTTAATCATACATTTATTGGAGAAATTACAATTCAAACCATATAAGCCCAAAAATTGGGGTTGTAACATTCACCTTTGACTAACTACATTGCCTTGGCCACATTTTGATTCACCCGTACACATCAATCCAACACCACCCTCACCTACATGAAGGTCATTTACATTAGTTCAATATCTTTCCTTGTCTTTCAATCCTCCCCTTTCTACCTGACCTCTCCCTCTCTGACAACCTTAAACTCCTCCACATCAATGATGGGTTCTAGAGGGAGATGCAGTATATGACTTTGTCATCTGGGTGTGAAGTGATCCCACGAAGGTATTATCACCTTTAACTTGCCACCAACTTCACTCCTCACGAGTAGGGTTTTATCCAGGTAGACTTATACTGCCATATAGGCAGGCTCGTGTGCTAAGAAAAGTAGCTCAAGGACTTTTGCTAGACACATGGAAGATGCTATCCAAGACACCTACTCCCCTTATATCCCTAACTCAAGGATCATCCTAGACTCACAATAGTGTGAATGAGGTTTCATGCAACTATGATGTATGAACACTGACTTTGATACCAACTGTGATGACCCCAACTCCTATATACTTTCCATAATGACATTCCATTGATATGTATGAACTCATATGAATAAGATTTTAAGAGGGAAAATACAACGGATTGTGGTTATCATCTAAAATATACAGAATCCAGATCATGTCAACAAGCATCATGTTATTTCCATACAAAACCATTATTCATAATGATATAAATAGTCATGTTTACATTATTTGCATGGTAGAAAGACTAACTATAAGCAATACAAAGTACATAGGACATGTGCATCCTATACATCAACTGAGGAATGGAATAAGAAATGTAAAATTAGCTATAAGGAATGTAAAGCACATCCATCTACTCTAATATCCTCCAAGGAGCTTTATTTAATGCCCTCTGTTATTTTGACTACATTTTTTTAGTTTTTTTCACCTAGAAATACATGATATAGTCAAATCAATATAAAATTGTGTGTATGTGGGTGAAAAATACATACATATTAACTTTCATATTTGAAAGATTGTAAGAAAGAAGAAAATAAAAAGAAAACATCATTTCATGTGAGTATTAGGAAAACCATTTCTTTTAAGTAGGTCCTTGATGCGGTTGTACTACTAAGTGTGTCAACACGTACAATATTTTTATATTGGGCCTTCCCCATCCCTTGGGCTATGGGGTTCCCCACCCTTTCGGCTATGGGGATGTGATGACCTTAGATTTAGGAGAGGGAGAACATGTATATATCACTCAGTAGCTACAACCCATCTCTTTGTTTATGTTTTTGATTTAATGGTGAGGGCATATACAAATAATACGCATCCAAAAACTATACACACATAAAACATCTAATATTTCATACTTTATGCACACATTAAAACTAGTCATATACTTATAATCCCATGTACCTGATGTATCAGATCTTAATTTCCAAAGGAGTCTAGAGTTAATGAGAATGGATCACCCTGAAAGGAAGTTAATGGTACATTAATACTATGAGTGCATATGACCTAAGACTAGGGTTTTGGTTGTAAAATGATTCTTTATGATTAGATTAGAGATTATCATTGAGTTCAACTCATTTTAGGGTCATAAGATTAGATCTAGGGTTGCTCTTGGATCATAATACTTTTATTATTTAGAGAGTAGTATTTAAGATTAGGGTTTCCATAAGGTCTGGGTTATCATTGATCCCTTCATTAAGGTACTTATGATTTATCTAAAATAGAGGTATATCTAGGGTTTCTGAATCAATATTGACTAATATCAGGTCATGAATACCATTTTCCATATATTTATTTAATAAAGAGAAAATTAATAAATCGAATAATGCTTTTGACCATAAATTTTGGAAAAGGAATCAAATTTATGTTATGGAGGTATTTTATTTAGATAGCTTGCATTTGTTTGATGAAAATGGTATATAGGTTCAAAATTATCCTGTGCTCCAAGCATTTATTAGAATTTTTATAAGATAATGAGATTTTCTATACTAATTAGATAAATAAAAGGTAGATCTACCTTGATGCATGGCCCAATCTATCTGGGTCAATGGCCCAAATTGCTCGCAACTTTCCCACTCTCTCACCTTCTTATTCATGTGGCAGTCAGTGATAGGTCCACCTAAGATCCCGGGCTTGCCTAATCTCCCTTTCTGACTCGCGATCCTTGGCAAGGTGACACTCAGTGGTGGGATAATTCTAGCCAAGATGTAACTATGTGGGGTTGAGGTGGCACACCTCTTTGTGGCCTCCTTCTAACTTGAGCATGTGCATGATCCTCCTCAAATGATGGCCCTACTTGCGATAAGTGAAGTTGGTGGCAAGCTGAAAGTGCTAATACCTTTGTGGCATCTCTCCACACCAAGTTGAGTAGGTCCCACGCTACAACTCCCTCTAGAAACTATCGTCATTGTGGGGGAGTTTGAGGTATTCAGTGAGGGAGAGGTCAGGTGAAAAGGGGAGGATTGAAATTAGGGGAAAGATGTATGGCAGATGTAAACAACATTCACAAAGGTGAGGATGGTGTTGGATTAATGTGCAAGGGTGAATCTAGAGGGAGATACGTTTCCCAAATACCTCCTTAATCCATCATGCAAGCACATAGTAGGTCTTCTAGAATATGTATTGTATGGTCTTATTGTCCCTCAATCTCTGGATGGTAAGTCGTGTTAAAGAGTGTGTTAGAACCCATCTTGTCTTATACCTTTCTCCACAAATGAGACCTAAACTGTGATTCTCGGTCAAAAACAATTTTCTTAGGCATTCCAAGCAAGTGAACGATCCAATCCAGATGGAACATGAAGGAACCCTTGGAGGGCGGAACACACTAAAATTGATAATTAAAAATAAAATTCCACTTCTCCACAAGAAGATCTCACCAAAAATAATATATTAGGAAGGAAGTTTTGTGAGTTATACCTTTGCTGCATAGTATATCTAATGAAAAACTTCAAAAGAATATATAATAAAGGATGTCATTGACATTCTCCAAACATGGATATCAACACTCCATGCCTTTGTATCATCTATGCCGATGGATGCTAACTCCACTAAGACCTACAAGAGTTGTGGTAAGAGTTGTGGTAGAAGGATATATATTTCTATTAGTAATTGCTTGCATTGCATGGTCTCCCCTTGTTCTCTATTTACTTCTAGGTTATGACGGCTGGTCCAAAATATTTTTAAAATAACATTAAACAAAATCCTAGCCATGATGCCCCTATACATAGGAAAGATAGGATTTTTAATTAACCCTAAGGAATGAAAAGGTATCAACTGCTTTTCAACATCCTGCCCATAGACATCCAATTGAGTAACTGGCTTAGGGTTTATTGATTGTTATGGGAAAACTTCTTTATGGTGGCCCTTCTAAGATTTCCATTCAGATGATTGTCCAAATCAGTCAGCGAACTTGATGAGTTCAAAACATTTGGGGTCGATTTATAGATCCAATCTAGTCAGACAAATGGACTAGCCAATTGATTGATTGGCTGATCCAATCCATTCGGTTGATCAGGCTAACCATTCAATCAGTTCAGTGGATCTAGACCTAGTCTATCAACTAGACCATTTAGTTGGTCAATAGGTCTATCTAGTCACATGTTGGATGTTGGACTTTCCATACGGCCGACTGGGCTTCTAGTCATCCCATTGATGATTCTACTGATTACCTAAACCCTTTAGTAATCAATTATTTATATGTCAATGATTATATTCCTTTTATTTATATGGCCTATGCATGTGAACCTATAGGAACCAAATTACTTTGGTAGTCATTTTTATGATCATATTCTAATTTAAGATACAATGATTGCTATCTAGGAAGACTTCATTGCCACTGAAGTAATTGGAGAAAAACTTCAACCTAGTATTGTAACTAGTTTTATAGTGATGTTAGAATTTCCTTTGTCTTTGATATCCAGATTGAATATGAGGAATGGAAATGTCATCCTCTCAATTCTAAATCTTTGTTCCTTGATCTAGAGTACACTATTTGAGATACATATGAGCTCAATATCTCATGTTGACTTACATGAGCATGGACATGAATATATATACTGTCATATATCAAGTGGCTAAGGTATGACTCCAATAGCAGGGATAAATTCCATCTACATCACTCAAAATAATCCACATGTGTCATGATGCACTAAAAAACTACATGTATGACAATCCTTTTAAAGATCATGCATGATAATTTTAAAGCACAATGTACAACATGTGATTATTATAGTGACTTTAGGTCTAATAACTACAATCACCATTATGACATTGAGATATGATTATGACCTACATTACTGGATTCCATGAATCATACTCAAGTTGGGTTTGTGCAATAAACTTTTTATCTAACAAGTGCCCATGTTTTTATTTGACATCCAATATCATGACTAAAGATGCATGGTCATCACTCAGCATACACACTAGTCTTATGTATTTGTGTTGTTTATAATATACACAATAATAACTTACCAGGTACATAAAAAGAATGAATAATCTAATGTATACATATTATCCTTTGTTTAGGTCATCCACCCAAACCATACATCTTTGAGTCAAAATATTCTTATGACATTATTATATTTATTCATTGCCGCATTATCAAGTAAACATAATAATTGGATTTGACTTTATTACTATTCAAATCAACTAAAACATATGCTATTACAATCATCATATGATTTACTCTCAGAGCATACTACCAACAATATCCCACTTGCACTAGAGACAATCACTCACAAACCCAAGTCCAAGTGATCTAACATGACCATCATGCTTTTCCTGTGAAAGTGAATTTGTTAGAGGATCAACAACACTACTTTCAATTGGTACTCTGCAAATCCTCACACCTCTTTACTAGATGATCTCTCATATGAAATATTAGCACCATAGTATTTGCTTGGAACACTGAAGTGGTTTAGGTTCTTTAGCTTGTGAAATGGCTCCATTATTTTTGTAATATAGATCTACTACATCATTAATGGATGGAACCACTCCTAGTTCACCAATTAACTTCTTGACCCATACATCTTCCTTTTCTACACTAGAGACATCAATGTAGTTGACCTTTGTTTTAGAATCAACTACCATCTCTTGCTTGGAACTTTTCTATCACACAGCTCCTCCATTGAAGCAAAAAAAAAATATGATTATGATCACTAGTCGTCCTTGTTGATTTGGAAGCTTACTTTGCTATAATACTTTATATCTAACTCTTCCTCCCCACCATAAATAAGGAACTGATCCTTAGTTTTTCTCAAGTATATAGGATGTTATTTATATTTTTTAGTGTCCGTCATTAAGATCTGACTGGTATCTACTCATCATGCTCAAAGCATACAAGATGTAGACAACATTACATACATGATAGATCCAATTGTAGATATATATGGAATCTTATGATGTGTGTCCTCTCTTCAGGAGAGCTAGGACATTGAGCTCTAAATAGACTTACTCCATGGAACATGGGCAAGCATTCTCTCTTAGGGTCTTGCATGTTGAACATTTTCATCACTTTTTTCAATGTACGTACTTTGACTTGGACCAACAATCATTGTAGATCTATCTCTATAGATCCTGATACCTATTATAGAGGACATTCATCATATGATAATCAAGTGCTTTCAGGACTTGACAATTTTTCATGAATTATCTCTTATATACAAAGATCACGAGAAGCATTGATAGAAATTTTTACACTACATTACAATTAAATTATTCATTTTTATGTTGTTTAAGATTAGAATTAGTAAGCAAAAACAAAACTTTAATATGTTATTTATATTTAATACATTATCTAATAATAAGTTATTATTGAGCTATCCTATAAAACTAGATGCTTCAATAATAACCCAATTAAATGCTTAGACACAATTGTTTAGGTTGTAGAGCCAAATGGTTCAACATCACCCCAACACTCTCAATTAGATGACTAAAAATAGAAAAGTGGATACGACCATCTCAACCTCGGGGATCCTGTTTGTGATCTGGCAGTTAGGTTTTTGTGGTGGCCATCCTTTCTTTCCTGAGTGAGTCTCCTTTCTCTTGTAGGTACAATGTAGACGTTGGTTATTCTGGTCATGTCTCTAATGACGGTGATAGAGCTTGTGGATAGATGTGAGAAGATATGACTCACAACAGATGAAGAAGAATTGATAGAGATTTGTAAAAAAGATACCATTTAAGGGGGGGAGCATGTTGATCTTGCCCTGATTGCTTGTCTTCTGACAGACAAGCCATATAAATTCTAAGCGATGAAGAGAACCCTAACATAAGCATGGTCACTCTCATGGAAGGTCCTTTCCAAGTAGCTAGAAGTGGATACCTTTGTTATACAACTCTTTCATTGGACGGACAAGAAGAATGTCATGGATGGAGCACCTTGGAACTTGGAGAACAAGTTGGTGTTTTTTAAGGAGATTGAAGCCAATGAACAACTAGGAAATATTGAGCTAAATATAAGCCCTTTCTGTGCGAGACACTACAACTTACCATTACGGTTCTGATTAGAGGCGACCATCAACACTAATGCAAGCCTATAGGGAGAGGTAATACAACTCTACTAGGATAACCTAGGGTATGTGGCTTCTACCAGGATCCAAATTAAGATAGACGTATCAAATCTGTTGAGAAGAGTCATGAGAATCCAGAACAAGGAATGAAAACCAATTCACATGGAGGTCAAGTAAGAGCATCTCCTCATGTTATGTTACTTTTGTGGTCATATGGGATAGTAGGACTGTGACTGTTCAGACCACATAGAGGAAGACAATCATCAAAATATGTAATAAAGTTAGTTTTTACATTATTTATTTCTCTTAAAAATATAATGGTAATGAGTTTTCAAATAATTGTCTAAAATACCCTCAATTATCTCTCACTATTTTGATCACATGGTCAAATTTCAAAATAATGCAAATCCTACATGAATATTAGGATAAAACATGTATATTAAAACACCTAGTCAAATTATATGGTCATCATTTGAATTTGAATCTCAAAATTTATACCGCAATTAGATAACGTCATCATGTATCTCTACCAAAAGTATCATTACAATTGGATGTAGAAATTGGGAGATATGAACTTTTTACTATACATGTATACATTTGATTTATTATTTTCCCTAGAACTAAGTCTGTCAATTAATCAACTTGGTGTGAAAGTTAAATGTCATGCGATCAAGGGGTGGTGTGGACCTATGATCAGGATTCAGATATCAACCATCCAAAGGGGATCCGAAAGATAGTAAGTTGTCTTCAACCTCCGACAACTGTTGAAGGTTGGTGCCACCCATATATAACAAGGTATCATGATCCCAGTGTAACCCTAGATCTGATCTTATGACCCTAAAAAGAGTTGGACTCAATGATAATGCCTGATCTAATCATAAAGAACCCTTTTATGATCAAACCCTAGTCTTGGGTGATATGCACTCATAGTAATAAACTACCCTTAACTTCCTTTCTGTGTGATCCATTCTCATTAAATCTAGACTCCTTTGGATATCAAGATTTGATACATGGTATATGTGGAATTATAAGTATATGACTAGTTTTCATGTGTGCATAAAGTATGAAATATTGGATGCTTTATTTGTATATAGTTCTTGGATGCATATTATTTGTATATGCCCTCTCCATAACATCATGAACATAAATAAAGAGATGGGTTATATGTATTGAGTGAGATATACATGCTCTCCGTATTCTAAAACTAAGGTTAGCACATCCCCATAGTCCAAGGGGCGGGGATCCCCAGAGCCCAAGTGGCGAGAAGGTCCCAATATAATAGTATAGTAGGTGTTGACAGTCTTAGTAATGCAACCACATCAATGACATTCTTAAAAGAAATGGTTTACCAGATTCTCACACTAAATGATGTTTTCTTTTTATTTTCTTCTCTCTTCAAATCTTTCAAATATGAAAGTTAATATGTATATATCTTTCACCCACGGACACAAAATTTTATGTTGACTCGATTATTTCATGTATTTTTGAGGTGCAAAGAACTAAAAAATACAGTCAAAGTACTAGAAGGCACGTAATAAAGCTCCTTGGAGGATATTAGAATAGATGGATGGGTTTTCCATTCCTTATAGTTAGTTTTACATTTCTTATTCCATTCCTTTTTTTGATATATAGGATGCACATGCCCTATGTACTTTCTATTTCTTATAGTTAGTCTTTCTTCGATGCAAATAATGTAGACATGACTATTTATCTCTTTATGGATGATGGTTTTGTGTGGAAATAATATGATGCTTGTGGACACAATCTGGATTCCATATATTTAAGATGATAACCACAATTCCTTTTATTTTCCCTCTTGATATCTTAGTGATATGAGTGCACACATATCAATGGAATATCATCATGGAAAGTATACAGGAATTAGGGTCTTCACAATTGGTATCAGAGCCGGTGTTTACACATCATTGCTGCATGAAACCTCATTCACCCTATTGTGAGTCTAGGGTAGTCCTCGAGTAAAGGATATAAGGGGTGGAAGTGTCTAGGATAGAATCTTCCATGGGTCTGGTAAAAGTCTTCGATCTACTTTTCTTAGCAAATGAGGCTACCTATATGGCAGTATAAGTCTACCTGGCCAAAACCATAAGTGTCCCCTACTTTTTGGGCATACCTTAATTAAGGAACCTTCTCATCTATAGATATTCCCTCGCATCTCTTTCCATTTTTTAGATATTCTCTCTCATCTCTCTCTATTATATATATGATAGAATTGAGTCACTCTATTTAGAGTCCTAAGGATAACTAATTTTGGACTAATGATTATTACGATATCCTGCAAAAATCATAACACTAAGATCATGAGAAATTATGAAATATATTTCAAAAAGTAGAACAAAAATATTTAATCTACTTCACCAAATTTTTAGGATGCCTCCAAGAACATGTGGCTCTAAGGCCTCTGGATATTCGTCCTCAAAAAAGAGAAAAGAATATGAAACATCTGATGAACCTAATCCTAAGAATATAACCAAGGATAGGTGGGAAGAATAGAAGAAAATCCTCTTAGACTTCATGGAGATTGTTTCCCTAAAAGGAACCTCTAAACCTAGCTCCTCTAAGAAGGAGGTGGCAGTTCTTGACTTTGTAAAAGTAAACCTCGATACCTTTTGAGGGGAAGACCAACCTAAGGTGATGGACAAAGTTGAAGCCTGCACCCATTCAGTAGATAAAGCCTTTCGTACCCTAGAAGTACCTAATGGGAAGAAGGTCAAGTTTTTCATGCAACTACTTAAGGGAGGAGAAAAAGTCTAGTGGGAAAATGATAGTGGGAATAAGGAAGAAGAGGTCAGTACCATGGAGTGTGAAGCCTTCAAAACCCTTTTCACTGACAATTTTATGCACATAAATGAGAGGAAGAGGAAGGAGAGGATGTACACTGAGCTTAAGCAAGGTAATCTCTCAGTGGATGACTACACTCAGAAGTTTAGACTTCTTGAGCATTATCCACCCATTAAGATTGAAGATCACCTCCTAGAGAACTACATTGATTGCCTAGCTGCCAACTTGAGAACCCTAGTCATCAATTCCCATCTCAAAAACTTTTACAAAGCCCTAAATATGGCCCTTAAGTTGGAAAGGGATCAGGGTATGCAGAAACCTTCAAGAATGTGATACCTAGGGTTAACCATGACTGATGAAGATAAGTCTAAGAAGTTTAAGCCTAGCCATAAAAAGAGATTAGGAAAAGGTGGTTTGGGTAAAGGAGGTCAGAGAAACAACCAAAATCTACTAAAGACTTACTGAAGCAAATGTAAGACTTGTGGATGAGGACATGATGGACCTTGTTGCTATGTCAAGAATTTTTTCTACAACTGTAATAAGGAGGGTCATTTAATTGCCAAGTTCCCTACTCCGTCTGCCTTTGACAACCCTACTATCCATCTCCTCAAGGGCACTACAATGACAAAGTTTTTGCAGTGACTGTAGAAGAGGCTAAGGAAAATCCAAACCACCTGATTGAAGGTAACCTTAATTTCTTTTCATTTATCTAACTATCATGTCCAATGACATCGATTATTCATGATAAATCATTTTTTGCAGGCATTGTATTTGTTAATTATTATCCTATTAAATCATTATTTTATTTTGGATCTAAAAATACCTACATATCACGAAATTTGGCATCTAGTTACATTTTCATATAAAAGATTTGGGATATATTCTTGATGTGTCAACTCCTAGGGGAAAAGTATTCACTACATTACAGAAAACTTATGCCCTTACTATAAAATTCAAAAATTGTGACATACATTTTGAGTTTATACTCTTATATATGGAAGACTTTGATATTATACTCGGTATGGATTAGTTGTACAAGTAGTATGCACATATTGACTATAGGGAGAAGAGGGTAGTCATCTCTCCACCTCATTCTAATCTTGTGGTGATCCCTAGGGGAATCATATTTTGTAATAATTGTATAATCTCCTCTCTTAAAGATAAAATGCTTATTTATAAAGGATGTAAAGTCTTCCTCACATTAATCTCTGAGACCAGACCTAATACCAAACCTGTAGAAAGATTGGAGGTGGTACGTGATTTTCTTGACATATTCTCAGAGGAGATTCTTGGGCTGCCTCCAGACTGAGACATTGAGTTCTCTATAGATCTTCTTCCTAGAACCACTCTGATTTCTAGGACCCCGTATAGGATGGCTCATGTTAATATTTTGGAGCTGAAGAAACAACTGCATGAACTTCTTGATAAAGGCTTCATTCGTCCTAGTGTTTCCCCTTGGGGTGCACTTGTTCTCTTCATAAATAAAAAAGACAGTTCACATATGTATTATCTATCGCATGTTGAACCAATCCATTATTAAAAACAAGTACCCTCTTCTCCACATTGATGACCTCTTTGATCAAGTTTCACACTGCTAATGTTTTCTCCAAATTGATCTTCGTTGTGGGTATCATAAACTCAAAGTCCTAGAATTTCATATTCCTAAAATTGCTTTTTGACCTCGCTATGGGCATTACAAATTCTTAGTGATGCCATTCAGGTTAACCAATGCACCTAGCGTATTCATGAACCTGATGAATAACATCTTTCAAACCTATGTTGATGAGTTTGTAGTCATCTTCATTGATGATATTTTGATCTATTATGATTCTATGGAGAAGAATTGTGAGCACTTGAAGGCAGTCCTTGAAATCCTTAGAGCTCAGAAGTTCTATGGGAGGCTTTCTAAATGTGAATTCTAGATTGATAAATTCATGTTCCTTGGCCATGTTATTTCTAGGGGTAGTATATCTGTTGATCCTACAAAAGTGTCATTTGTTCTCGATTGGCCACCTCCCTGGAATCCTTCTGAAATATAGATTTTCTTGGGTCTAGCCAGATACTATCATCACTTCATCCCTAATTTCTCTAAAGATTCACTATCTCTTACTAAGCTTACTTAGAAGGATGAGTTGTTTATATGGTCTGCTACCTATGAGTTCAATCTCTAGGAGCTAAATTAGAAATTGTCATCAACACCTATTCTGGTTTTACATTTGGGCAATGAAGGGTTTGTGATTTTCACCAATGACTCAAGGAATGGTTTAGGTTGTGTCCTACAACAATTTGAGAATTTAGTGGCATTTACATCTACATAGCTAAAACCCAATGAACTTAATTACCCACCCATGATTTGGAGTTGGCTACAATAATTCATGCTCTCAAATCTAGAGACACTACCTGTATGGGGAAACTTTTAACGTCTTCACTGACCATAAAAGTATGAAGTATATCCTAACCCAGAAAGACCTGAACCTGTGTAAACATCATTGGAACAAGTATATAAAGGACTATGATTTCACCATTGCCTACCAACCGGGTAAGGCAAATGTAGTCATTGATGCTCTTAGCAAAAATAGGGTTGTATGTGCATCTCTATTTCTTCCCGAGTGGAGGAACGTGAAGGGTTTGTTGGATTAGAAGATGTAGTGTTTTCATGATCATGTCCAGATCAACAATATTTCTATCATTCCTGATCTTCAGTCTAAACTTCTTGAGGCACAAAAGGCTAGTCCTGATCTTGAAGAAATCTCTTCTCTCTTATCTAAACATCAAACACACTTATCTGTGGGCTCGACAGTGGTCCTCGATATAAGAATCATATGTGGTTTCTTGAGTAGTTCGCTGTCAAGAGAAAGATTCTTAGTGAGGAACATGGGTCAAAGTACATAGTTCATCCTGGGACAATGAATAATCTACAAAGACCTATAAAAAAATTTCTGGTGGAGGGGCATGAAGCGTGATATTACTGAATTTGTGTCCAAATGTCTGACGTGCCACAAAATCAAGGAAGAGCACCAGACCAGGTGGTCTACTACAACCCCTTGAAATACCAAAATGGAAATGGGAACACATCACCATGGATTTCTTGGTGGGTTAACCCATGAACAAAAAGGAGTATGATGTTTCATGGGTTATTGTGGATCATCAAAAAAAATAGCTTACTTCCTACATGTGAAGATGACAACACAAGTTTTTGAGCTTGCCAACCACTATATACGATAGAAAATATGTCTGCATGGATTTATAGAGTCCATTATCTTGAAAAGTGATCCAAGGTCACTTATAAGCTATGTAAATAGGCTCAAGAAGAACTAGGCACAACAATGAACTTCAACATAGCGTATCATCCACAAACTGATGGATAGTCTGAGCATACAGTGTAGATTCTGGAGGATCTTCTATAGGCTTGTGTTCTCAATTGGGAAGGCTTGTAGGACCACTACTTACCCATAGATGAGTTCACATATAATAATAACTATCAAGTGAGTATTGGGATGCCTCCATATGAATCTCTCTATGGAAGACCATGCATATCTCTACTACACTGGGATGACGTCTGAGAACACACCTTGATGAAATCTGAGGACATGCAGCTTTATACAGACAAGGTTGCATTGATGCGGAAGAGAATGAAGTGAGAACATGATAAGAATTAAATGTATGCAGATGCTCAACGATAGGAACTTCATTTTAAAGAAGGTGATCTTGTTTTTCTAAAGATAAGACCCATCTAAGCCTTGTACAAGAATAAAGGGAAGCTCAATCCTCATCATGTGGGACCCTTTGAGATATGGGAAAGGGTTGGATGTGCATATCATCTTGACCTTCCTCCTCGGTATAGTGCAATGCACAAAGTCGTTCATGTATCTAATATGAAGCCTTATGTCAACGACCCTAGTCATATTCCAAATCATGAGCCTCTAGAGCTGAAAGATGATTTATCTTATGATGAATCCCCAATCAAAATTCTTGATTCTAAAACAAAGGAGCTTTTTAGTAATCGACACACTGATATGGTGAAAGTTTTTTGGATCCACCATGATCATATTGATGCTATCTGGGAGCTCAAGTCCGAGATTGAGAAGAAATATCCACATCTCTTTCTGGCTGCTTAAATTTTGGGGATAAAATTCCTAAAAGGAGGGGAGAATGTGATAAAGTGAGTATTTACATTATTTCTCTCTCTTGAAAATTTAATGGTAATGAGTTCTAAAATTATTGTCTAAAATACCCTCAATCAAGTCTGGCAATGTCCCACTACTGTCCTACACGGACAGAACTTCTCTCCCGTTCACTGAGTGCGTCGTAGGAAGATCTGACGGTGTTCCTTTCGTGTGGTGATGTATGCCGCTCGTAGCGCGTACAGGTGGTCGTCGACGTCCTCCGAACGTAGGTGTCTCTGCATCTGCATCTCTACTTCATCCATGTGGATGGACTGGAACTCCACGTCATGCTTCCTAAGACGGTGGGAACGAGTTGTGTCTGTGCGGCAGCGTGCTAGTGATGTGTTGCTCTCCTTTCTCTCCTGAGTACGGTGACGGCTAGGGTTTGCGTACGTGAGCGTAAACTGAAAAAAGCCTCTCTCAATATCTTATATAGATATCGGCCATCAAGCCCCTTTAAATAGGAGACGAAAAGAAGTAGGGTTTCTTAAATCCATCGGTAAACAGAAACACTATGTTAATTAAAACACTCGTGGATTAATTAGAATATTCAGGAATTAATTAATTAACCAAATAATATCATTAATTGATTAATTAATATCGGACTCCATGAAATAGCTCGGGATGGCTCTATGGGCATATAAATGCCAACAATAGGACCCAATAACATAAACCCTACATGTCCATCACCACATTATTCCTCAACAATGTGCATAATCACCACTTTGTATCATATGATCATCACCACAACATACACGAACCATCGCATTTATTTCACCTGCAAGGTTAGGGATTTATAAACAAGAGAGAGAAAATAGCATAATAAGATAACCACTTCAAGAGATAATAGAAAACACATCACATTGCCCAACACTAGGGTTAGATCTCCATACATGTCCAGTTAGGGTTTTATAGCTATGTTCAATCACCAAACCCTAGGTACACAACCACCCACTTTCTTAGAGCATATTAGGGTTGAGGAAACATTATTGATTAATTATGATTAGTATTATGTCAATAGAACTAGGTATCACTTATCATATGCATGTTCATTTACATAAGAGATTACATTCCAAGTTACATGTGTCATGACCTACCATCACGCGTAGAGGTCTCAACCATCAACCATATACATGTTGTGACCACCAACCATATGGGTTGCGACCACCCACTCATCTTGGTGTCTTGACAATATCCAACCATGGTGTTTCAAGAACCTCCAATCATGGGGTCTTGACCACCACAAAGCTCCATGTCTCGATCATGACAAGGCTCCATGTCTCTACTATGACAAAGCTTAGGGTTTCAACCACCCATCACACACATGTCGCAACCTCAAGGACAAAGGTCAAGTCTCAATCTAAAATCAAAAACATTTTGACTAAAACCAAACATGGGTCGTGACCAACACATAGGCATGTGTCTCGAACTCAAGAACCATAGGTGTCTCAACCCTCAACCTATTCATATTAGGTCGTGGTCACGACACTAGGTCATGCATCTCGACCCAAACCAAACTAAGGGAGTAGTGTCCACCAAAGTCATGATACCACAACAACTAACCATCTTCAAGACAGGGATAACCAAGATCGAGATGGATGATTTCCATGACCAAAATAGGAGATAAAACCAAGTGAATCCATAATCTACAATAAGAGAAACTTTGCACAAAATCGGTCACCCAAACCCTAAAAGCATGTGACATTAAACCACCATGAAAGAACCTCAAGCATGAGAAAGAAAACACATTTATCACCACCAAAATAGAACCTAAACTCCATAGAACATCAAGGAACATTGAGATCATGGATGTGAAAAAAATCAAGATCAAAAGATAGAAAGAAAACTACCATTCCACGTCCATCTCCAAAATCGAGTGCCTTATATTAGGGTTTTAGATTCTATGCAAACCAAGCATGTTAATCATCATCAAACAAGATCTAGAGCATGGTATCATCTAGTAGAACATTAGGGGTACGTTTTAGAGAGAGAACTAGAAACATGAATGTATGAAATGTGCAATAATAGAGAGGGCAAAGTGTTATATAATGCATCTTCTTTGAAGGGAAACAAGCTCCAAGTTCAAGATCCAAAAGAGGGAAGGAAGCTCCAACAAGGATCATCATTTCAGATACAAGATCACCTCCAAAAAGAATAACACCTTTGTCAAAGGTAGCTCAAGAAAACTGGCAAGAAAACTCTAGGCCGAACCAAAGAAGAAAGGGGAAAAAGAGGAGAAAACATCCTCCCACTAGTAACCACCATGGATAGTCCATAGTCTAAGGCCTTTGTGAAGAGGAGTTTCTCTTAAGGTGACCACTAGGGTAGAACCCTAGTCTGAGACCAAGGAAAGAGGTAGAATAAGATGGAGGTTCCAAGGGAAACATGATCAAGATGGTAAAAACTACTTACCAAGGGAAGAAACCACCACAAGGAGGAAGATCACTCTTCAAGACACCACATGTAAGGTCGAACCACCTTCGAAGCACTAAGGACAACACCTTCTTGTTCCACCAAGCTCCAAGAATGAGCACAAGGGAAGGGAGAAGAAGGATGACTGATAAAGATCACTTGCATGGAGAGAAGGGGGTTTATATAGCAAAGGAGGAGAGAAGCAGGGTGAGAGATGAGGTGTCAAGAAGATAGGGCTCTAAAGGGACACTTGTCCACCCAAGAAACAAACAGGCAACCACTTAAACCATTCATGCATGAGATGGTGATACAAACTATGTTTGGTCTTGACCACCTTTGGTTGCCAACATATGGTCTTGGTTACGACACACCAAGGATACACCACATGGTCTAGACAAAGCACCAAAACATCACCTGGTCGAGATAAAAGAATCACCACATACACTAGGTCGAGACACTTCACTAGATGACCACTGTCTCAACCCATGACTAACCAAGACCATCATAGTTAAGACAACAACACCTAGAGAAGGTTTCTTGGTCAATACAACAACCAAAACACACCCAAGGTCTCCACATAGGTCGAGACAACCAACAAAATATATATGTGGTTGAGGCACCCAAAACCCTAGAAACCTCAATCACCTCTAGTGATGCCTCTACTCAAGAAAGGCTCAACCCATACACCCTAAAGAATCACACTCTCTAATGAACCAAAAAGAGAGAAGGAACACTCTGGAGGTGATAAATTGCAAGATAACCCTTAAAATGGGTAAATTACAATTTGACCCAAAACAAGCACAAAAAGGCACAAACATTATCTAAATAAGCTCAAACTAGAAACTTAAGCTTTTCACAAGATCTAAAAAACATCTCGAAGGATTAGAGAAAGTTTATAAAGAACATAATCAAGCCAAAGCAAATAGGGTTAGCCCAAAAATAGGTCAAAGGTCTTACACTAAAACCGATGACTTAGATCTACAGTGATGATTTTTTATACAACCAACGACAATGTTTTTTTTTAAATAGCAGGCATGTAGATTGTTGTCTGACTAGTCAGCAAGATCCAGAACCTCCAGTTTGAAACTAGAGTTTTGAATTACAGGTTAACAACATCTTGTGAGTTTAGCTTAACAACGGCTCACCAAGCTTGCAATAATAAACATTATATGAACATAATTCTATTCATTCTCCAATTCCATTCTCATCACATGTGCAACCATAATTCTATTCATTCATATTCACATTCATTCACACACATGATACTTCATTCACATATACACCAATTCCATTCTTCTGACATGTAGAAACACAATTCATTCATTAATCTTCACATTCACGCACATGTATATACATCATCATTAACATATGCACCAATAATTTACTCACATAAAATTAAAAGTGGCAAGAAGTCATAAGCACCACATGTATATAGAAATACTGACATCAAAATTTTCAAAGTCATTTTTTAATCACAATCAAATTATAAGTTGACATCCTTAATGAAGGCTTATGCCCATTGTTCTCATATCTCATCTACTTCTTCAGTTGTATACGAATTTTGAATTTCATCTATATTTTCTATCATATTGAAGTCTTCTGTTTTAAGAACCTACAAAGAGACTGATGTATATAATTAATATGTTTGATTATTTCATATTATCTAATGAGACTATATACTTATGATGACCAAAACTATATATATAGATTACATTTTGTTTGCAGTTGATGTCTATTGCCCCATATCTGACAATCATGTCCATATACTATATTGTGTAGTATTCGCATTCCTAACCATGGTCTTATACAAGACACTATTAATTTCAACATACAAACTGTTAATAAGTAAAAGTAAGCATAGTTAGCAAAAATATGCATTTGTGTCAGAAAACTTTTCAACATTCAGCAAAACTATCATTTTGTTGTCCACCTTTCCTCCAACCTTTTTGAAATCTTTTATATCCCTATATGTTAGTGCAACACATTGAATTGCATTGGTAAATAGTCATGTAATGATATATGTTAATGGATATAAATGTAAAAAATTACTTTCATGAATTATACCTTTTCAAATCATGTCCCCCACTATCTACTTTGTCACCCTTAGGATATAGATAATACACAATTAGCGTCTCAGGGACAATAAATAATAACACCCAATGGTTATTCCTGAGTGAAAAGAAGGCAAAAAAATAAAATTCAAAATCCACAATGAAATGTAATTCTTAAATCAAAATTATAAGAAAAATAAGTAAACTTACACAACATTCTATGGAGATAGCATCATAGTCTTTTTCACTTTAGAGAAATGTTTAAATGTGGTAGAGAAGTATAGGGTAATAGTTACAGGATCTTTAACTGCACGAATAATCAATGATGGAACTAGATTTGCCACATGTGGTAGTATAAACTCTGTATAGACCCTATGTTAGTGGCTACAAAAATTATATCATGTATGCATTAAAATATAAGAAAACATATCATTATTTATAAAATGAGGTATTTAGATTTATAAGATCTCACCATATCCAAAGCTCTATATCAGATGTGTTCAACCAAGCATAAGTAAACATCTTCAGAACATCTTGCAGAAATATACTAGTATTATATGGTTGATCTACAACATCCTCCTTAATATGGACCATCATAGGCGACCTTCTTCATGTTTGCCTATCCTTACTACCATACCCCTCTATTTTTTGGATATTTTGATGAAGGATTTAGATGACAAAATGCAATAATTAAGATCTAAAATTTTACTAGCACAATGCAAAAAATCATAATTACACACTTATGCAATAATATTCAATTTACAACAAACATATAACAACATAGTAAATTACTAACTCACATTAGTTGTATGTTGAGTGGCATGCTGGTTCTCTATACATTATGTTGTTGATATGGGCCACATATTGCTCCCATGTCATGTAACTTTTGTAAGACTTGTTGTATGAAACAACATGTTCCTCATACACTTCATGATTGGAAAACTGTATCATCCCAAACTTTGAAAAATGTTCTTCCAAATCTTTGAGATATTTTTCCTTGGTTGCTAAAATGAATGGAGGTTGAGTAGAAGCAGGAGGAGGTGACCATGCTCAAGGAGCTTGAGGTTGAGGATCTTAAGGTTGAGTAGAAGTTGGAGGAGGCGCCTGTGTTGGAGAAGCTTGAGGTTGAAGAAAAGGAGGTTGTAATGGTGTAACAGTAATAGGATAAACTATAGTATGCCCACCACTCCATGTTTGACCTCCATCACCAGAGTATGCTTCGGTGTTCACCCAAAAGCATTTATAAGGGCAACGGACAAAGTATGCTTTGTGATATCCCAAACCTACTTCTAATTGTAATCTTGGTGGTAGTTCAACTTGATATCCAGAATACCCATGTTGGGATTGAGATGGGTGTTGAAGTGACTACCCAAATAACATATATCCAAATGAATGTTGAGATTGAGAGTTAGATATGCTCATTGTATCCATTGAATCAGAAAGATATGAATAATAATCACTATGACTCTGGTATATATTCCTATTCTGGTGGAGGTTTAGCCCTAGCAACATGACTAACTTAAGGTTGGTCATCATTTTGAGGGTAAACAGCTGGAGGATATTCTAGAGAGTGTTGGTTGTGATTATCACTATCACTGCCACCATCATCAGACTTAGATTTGGAACCAGATGTAGCAGAAGAGGAATCTGAGCTACCTAATTATTCTTCAACTTCTCTTTTGATTTCCATATCAATATTAACATGTGTAGCTTCACAGTCAAGTCTTTCTGGTGGGGTATCAATAATAATATCATCACCGTTATTTGCATCAAATTGATATTTTATATATGGACCTGGATGTCCATCTAAATTATCAAGAATAGGATGACCGATCTCATTCATACATTCCTCTAAAGGATTTTCTGAATCATCCTCTAGTCCTCTACATCTTTCAGTGTTAAAAGTATATGTGGTGTCAATGGGATCACAGGCAACAAAAAAATCCACTTCCTTGTAGCTAGCATCTTGCATTGCTCCAGCCCTCAACCACATGTTGCAGTGAACATAGACAAGATCCCTCAACCTTTTTTTTAGAAAGGGCGCCTGCCATTTTATTAAGTAATCAAATCGTTTGCAGCAAGTACAAGGATCTGATCCTCAAAATCCTCACCCACAAAGTGAGTATTAACAAAATGACATGCAGAGACGGCCAAGGCATGTGCTACTCTATTTCCTTTCCGTTTAATAAAACAAAAATTAAAAGACAGGAAGCTATAAGAAAGATCAACAATATCCCGGGTAATGATGTCTTCATAACCACCTCTGCCGTAGTCCTTCTTGACAGCCACCACTAGCAGCAAATAGTCAGTCTCCACCACAATATCTGTATAGCCATCCCTAAGAGCCAGTTGCATACCGTGTAGGACAGCCATACCCTCTGCACTAAGCACCGAGTATGACTGTTCTAACCGGCATAGGAAGGTCCACAAAAGATGACCGTTGTCATCCCGAATAGCTACCCCACATCCGTTCTCCTCTGATGTGATAAGCGACGCATATGTATTGATCTTTACGCTACCACTTGGTGGACAGCGCCATGAAGCCTACCCCGGCGGAATGGGAGAAGAAGTAGCTCATCCCACAGCCCTGTGGTAACGTGCATGGTTGGCAACCAGGCTGATGTATGTAGCCACAAGACCCGGAAGATAGGGAGGGTGATCATCAAAAAGAGCTTTATTCCTCGCTGTCCATGAAACCCACAGAAGAGTAGTGCCCTCATCTTTTCGCCTGCTGTCCACATCCTCAAATAGACCCCTTACAAAGGTCCCCACATCATTATTACCCATTCGTCTGCCCCAATCAAACTCACCCTCAGCCCAAACCTGTCTGGTGACGTCACAGTGCATCAGTGCATGAGAAGAATCCTCCCGCTGACCGCAACGATGGCAGCTATCATCAGGTGTCACGTGCTTCCTCTGCAACTCTGACTTGGTGGGAAGGATATTCCTGAGTGCTATCCATATGAAGTGCTTCAGTTTCAGTGGCCATCCCTACTTCCAAACCCTCTTCTACAGCTCCATATCCGCTCCATCTACTAAGTCCTCTCCTGCCCGGATAAAGAAATAGGTGCTCCGGACTGTAAACCTCCCGTTGCTCTCCCTCTCCCAATATAGGGTGTCCTCCTCATTCCGCTGTGATAGTGGGATGTTAAGGACTCTCCTGGCTATATGTGTAGGAAAGCAAGTCTCCACCGCCTCTCTATTCCACCTCTTTGGCCCCCAACTCATCAAGTCACTCACCCATCTGTACTCCACTGGACCATGAACCAAATATATGTTGGATATGCCCCCCAAATATGGTATCCACCTCTCCTTGTAGATATGTATATCTTTCCCACCCCCCACCCTCCACTTGAAGCCACTCTTCACTGCTTGCAACGCCCCCCAAATACCCCTCCAAGTATAGCTGGGATTCCCCCCTAACTCCACATGTAGAATAGATGAGGAGTTGCAGTATTTCTCCTTAAGTATCCGAGTAGTAAGAGACCCCCCGTAAACTGCCAACCTTCATCCTTATTTAGCGAGAAGTGCTTGGTTGAAAGCTTTCAGATCCCTAAACCCCATACCCCCACCCTCCTTGGGCTTACACAACCTTTCCCAGCTCATCCAATGGATTTTCCTCTCCCCTTCCTTTGAACCCCACCAGAACCGTGCCATCATCGAGTGGATATCATCAATAAGTCCCTCTGGAAGCTTGAAGATGCTCATGAGATACGTGGAAATTGCTTGGATTACCGCCTTAATCAGGACCTCCTTCCCCAGTCTGGATAAGAGCTGCTCCTTCCACCCCTATAATTTTTTCCACACTCTGTCCTTTATAGCCGCAAACACCTGCTTCTTGGATGTAGGGGGTTGTGAAAGAAATTGGATCACTTTCAATCTGATACACTCAAAGAGAAGGAACATGCTTCATTCAAATAGGTTGATACATACTCCTGGTCGCATGTAACCTAGGGTTCCTCTAGGCGACGACGCATCCAGGACCTCTCGCCACCGAGGCGTTGTCTCTCTTATGCTTTGCAGGTCTTCTCCGCGCCATGGCGGATGAACTCGTGGACAGATACGCGACACTGAGGGTACAAGAGGAGGAGGAGAATGACGTACTTGATCTTCATGGGGCGACAGAGGGGGAGGGCAGCGAGCATATCGCCCTGGCACTGGTCGGGAGGTTGATGACGAACAGACCATACAATTTCCCAGCTTTCAAATGGACGATGACCAATGCTTGGGCGCTGAGGAAGGACGCTAGCTTTAGACAGATATCCAACAACCTCTTCGTGATCCAGTTTCTCCATTGGAAGGACAAGGAGAAGGTCGTCACTGATGGTCCGTGGAACTTTGACAATCACCTTCTCATCGTTAGGGATATTAATCCGGAGGACACACCATCGGAGATGGTCTTGGACCTATGTCTATTTTGGGTTCGCTTGTACAATATGCCACTAGGCTACATATCTGAGGAAGCGATTAGGGTGTTTGCCAGTAAGATCGGCAAGGTCGTCGCCATCGACAGGTGTGATCTCAGATGGGGGGCGTCGTGCAGGGATCGCGTGGAGATCGACATCATGAAGCCTATCCGCCAAAAGCAAAAGATAAGGGATAGGGAAGGCAAGATAGTATCCGTGGAGATCAGATACGAGCGGCTACCGGACTTCTGAAAAACATATTATAGGACCGGTCCTATAGTATTTTTATAGGACAACCAATCACAATGCACTATCTCCTCCTCTCTCTTCTTCAAAACCTCACCCCCTAAAAAAAATAAGGAGAGAGAAACGTCCACTGTACACTATAACGGATTTCTATTGGATCCTACTATGTTATTATAGGATCAGTCCTACAGTAAGTATTTCCCCGGACTTCTGCTATCTTTGCGGCGTTATGGGCCATCTCGAGAAGGATTGTAGAGAGGAAGAGGATGGGGAATAGGAAGGTGCGACACCAAGGAGATGGGGTCCGTGGATAAAAGCATCTCTAACGAAGCACTGGAACATTCCGATTAAGGAGGAGCTTCTGGGCAGGGATTGCTCGACCAAGGAGCTGAGGATCTTCTCCAAACCTACTGCTTCACGAACCAGGTCGGGGGAACATAAATCGCACGAGGAAGAAGGTAGTTCTCACCCCAGCGCCAAGGCGTGCCCGTAGGGGACGGAGGTGACAAACGAGTCCACTGACTCGGTGGCGATGATAGATTTACAGGAGGTCATTGTCTAGCGTGTGGGGGTGAAGCAACCGAGCCAGGGCAGTCAGTGATCGACGCCAGGAGGAAGACGATTGTTGTTGATCAGTTCTATGGCGGCCGAGACGAAGTGGAATCGAGGGCGCCAATGATGGAGGCCGCAGCAACGCAGGCAGAGAGGGTGTGCAGCATAGAGATGCACGTTTTGAGAGGGAACCCAGATCTCGGGAAATCCAATGTGATGCCACCCAATGATGCAGGCCAGATGGTTGGAGACACAGACTCTCAAGCTTTTAAAAGGAACGTCGACACCTATGCACCATAGTTGTTCCAGGTCTACAAGGTTGCAAATGAAAAAGAAGGGTGTATGGGGGAAGGAGGGGCGGGAGACAAAGTGGTGGGGGTGCTTTCTATGAGGAGGACGCACCATGGTATGAAGGCTAGTGAGGGAAGGGATAAGGGAAGTAAAAGTCGAAGGTTTACAAGGCTTGGGTCACGCCAGGTAGGCTTGGTTGGGGAAGATAGGTCGAGGCAGAAAATATATGAAGGGGGCAAGAGGAGGAGAGGGGGAGAGGAGGAAATCTAGGGGGTCAGGGAAGGTGAGATGGGATTGGGGGGGAAACGGATGAGAGTGGTGGTGCAGTGTGAACCAAATCACACAATAGTAGTGGGCACTGGAGAGGTCTAGGCCCGTGAAGAGCCATGAAAACTTTATGCTGGAACGTCCAGGGTCTGGGCAGCCCTAGGACTGTTGACTCTCTCAGGAGGCGGTGTTGGAGAGAGATGCCTGACATAGTCTTTGTGATGGAGACTATGTGTAGAGGAAGGGACTAGGAGGTTGTGAGGAGGAAATGTGGGTACAATGCGGGGTTTGGTGTGGATAGTAGGGGAAGGGCCGGAGGGTTGGGGTTGTGGTGGAGAGGGGAGGATGTTTCAGTGAAATCTTTCTCGGACCATCACATCAGTGTTGTGGTGGGGAGGGAGGACAGCCAGGAGTGCTTTTGTTTTGTGGGGATCTATGGATGGGCAGCCACACATGAGTGACATAACACATGGAGAATGATGGACGAACTTTGTGCTCAGACAAATTTTCCTATTGTTCTCGGAGGGGACTTCAATGAGATCCTTTCTCATTCTGAAAAGCAGGGAGGACAAACAAGAAACGAGTGGAAGATGCGAGACTTCAGAGAGGCCATTGATAGATGCCATCTGATTGATTTGGGTTCCACCGGTAATAAATTCACGTGGAAGAGAGGACAGCAGGAGAGAACGATGATACTGGAAAGACTTGGCAGGTTTTTGGCGGACAGGAAATGGTGTGATTTTTACAATATAAGGTAAAAAATTTCCCTATTCTCAATTCGGACCATGGGCAGATCCTTTTATGGGCAGAGCGAAGGAATCAGGAAGGGGGATAGTTGGAGTAGAGGTTCAGATTTGAAACATTCTGGCTATCTTCACCGGAATGCAAGGAGGTCGTCACACAGGCATGGGACATCAGCCACGCTTTGGGCCTTAAAGGGCAGACGAATAATTGTGTGGTGAAGCTTGTTGGGTGGGCGGCAGATAAATTCGGGAACATTAAGAGGAGAATATAGAAGCTGGAAAAGAGGCTTGGTCGTGCTCAGGATAGGCCACCATCTAATGATATGTTGCAGGAATGTGAGTCTTTAGCAAGAGAACTACAGGATCTCCAACGGCTGGAAGAGAGCTATTGGTTGGCTAGAGCTAGGACTAATGAGATGAGTGACGGAGATAGGAACACAAAGTACTTTTATCATAAATCTAACCAGAGGAAGCGAAGCAATACAATAGAAGGTCTCTTTAAGGAGGATGGGAGTTGGCATACAGAGGCGGATTCCATTGCTGAAATTATCTCTTCATACTTTAATTCTCTCTTTTCCAGCTCAAACCCATATGGGATGGATGAGTTCCTAGAAGGCATGCCAAGGGTGGTTGATGAGTCTTTTATTTCAGATCTGGAAAAGGTTCCCACGGAGGAAGAAGTATGGAAAGCACTCCAACAAATGCACCCAAATAAAGCACCCAGACCGGATGGGATGAAGGCAATTTTCTACCAAAAATTCTGGGAGGTCATTAAAAGTAGCTTGCTGGCTTTTATTTCTAAATGGTGGAGAGGGGAGATTGGTCTTGCAGATATTAATGATACTGATATAGTCCTCTTTCCAAAGACAAACAGCCTGGTCCGCCTTTCTGAATATAGGCCTATTAGCTTGTGCAATGTTTCCTACAATATAATTACAAAGGTCTTGTCCAATAGAATCAAACCGTTGATGAATGGGATTATCTCGGAGAATCAAAGTGCTTTTATAGGAGGGAGGATGATCACAGACAATGCCTTGGTGGCGTATGAGTTGTTTAACACTATGAAACACCGGAAGAAGGGAAGAGAAGGTCTTATGGCGCTTAAGCTGGACATGAGCAAGGCGTATGATAGGGTCGAGTGGATGGCTAAAGCATCCAGTTCTTTCACGAAACTGGTGCAACTGCAAAAATAATATATACAATAGTGAGATGATGAAATCAAATGAAAGATTAATGAGAAATTAAGAATGTAAGTTATATAGTTATATACCTCTTCCAGTACTAGCAATCACTCTTGTGGAGAGGTAATGAACTTGTTAGTGACATCTCTCACTACATTCATTAGAGTCACATTCAAGCCTAGTGTTCGTGTGTATTGGAACCTCATATTCAAATAGTACAAGCTGTCACAAATGTAAATAAGGAAATAAGAAAGACATTTTGTTTTTAGACTATGAGTAAGACCAATAACTTAGAAGTTAGAATATAATTGAGATATATACCTACTTTATGCAATGGATGCAAAAGCATATTTGTCCAATGATTCTCATAAACGTTTATGTATTGCTCATTGGACCTAGGAGATGCTTCTTTGATATTTTCCACCATTGAGGTCATTCCATCATATAGGAGAGGCATTGTTGCAGTTTTGTCACCATCTACCAGCCTCAATACTTTGACAATGGGTTCCATTATTCATAACACTCTAGTAACCTTATCCCAAAAAGGTCAGCTGGAAATTAACTCCTCAATTCTTCTGCCAACTGTGGTATTGTGCTCATTCATGGAGGTCCACTCCATTCCATTGAAGATCCTCCTAAGTCCATCCTTTTTGGACATTAATGATTGCAAGGTAAGAAAATTTGTTACAAATCTAGTTGCCCTTGTTCTAATTAGATCACCACCACAATACTCAGGTTGCCTCATTGCATTTAGCAGAAAAGAATGGTTGTAGTTGAATCTCGTGATCAACCTACCATCAATGACAACAGATTTGATGAAATCAATTGAACCCTTGAGAATGAGATCTATGCAGTGGGCAGCATATGGTGTCTAATAGACTGGATATTTCTTCATTAAACTCTCACCGACCTTCTTGAAGGTAGAAGCATTATCAGTAACTATTTACACCACATACTAACACCAACCTACTTCATGTATCTCTTCATTAGTCTCTTTTTGTATTTGTGGTTCATGATCCATGCTTGTAGATCTTTCTTCTATAGGGGAAGATACTAGTTCATTGATTCATATGAACTGGGGGCCTTGATTCCCTATCACATCTACAATATGTTGTATGTAGGGTTCAGTTGCAACATGTGCAGGTTTACCATGAGAAAAGAAGAACTTAACCACTGCCTTTCCAACCTTATCTTTTGCACCAGTAAGCATTTCTTTGATGCTTTTTTTCCTAGCCTCTGGCTTCCTAACCCCTGGCTCATCAACATAACTCAATCTGACACTAGAAAAATGGAAAATTGTATCAATGCCTCCTTCCTTCCTTTTACCATGACCATCTCAACCTTCATCGTCATCTAGGTCAACAAGAAGAATACATGCAGTCCCACTACCTCCACCTACACCAGATGGCCATACCTCCTTGTAATATGAGATGCCTCCTCCCTTTCCCACTCACTTCTTTGAGATTCTCTGATAGCACATCTATACATATGACATGAATAAGTTGTATCACATTCAGGATGATATACAATATCATCATCAGATTCAGTAGAAGAACTTGTGGGCCTAAAATCAAATGATGTATCTGTGTAAGCCCTAACAACCTCCTTCATATTTTGTATTTTTGTTTCTTTGCATCCATATGTTTCTTGAAATCATCCCTAATACTTTGGGGACACCTCTGGCACATTGCCACATTTAGTCACCACAAGTAATGTTACTTTTAAATCTAGTAACCCCCCCCTTCCACCAATTTTCTTCTTGTAGCAATTGCAAATTATCTCTCCCCTATTTCCGTCAAGAGGTGTGCAGTGATTCCATGCAAAATCCACATCCTTCTCTCCACCATTACTGGCCCCAGCACCCTCACCATAGCTTGAAGACATCTTCTCAAAAGTCAAAAGTCAACACTGCAAAAAGACAAAGATAGGTGTAAGAAATCAAACCCATTAGGTTGCAAGTAATTAATCTATTTGATGTATTATAGAATCAAACACAATACTTTAAGTGTATAAATATTAAATGTATCTATAGAATCAAACACAATATTTTTTAAGATTTTCATTACCAAGAAAGAGGAGCTAAATAAAAAAATAAAAGTCTAAAATTATTTTAAAAAATATAAAATCCGATATTTATCTAGTATTAAGGCAAGATATGTGTTACAAATTACTCACTCCTTATATAACACTAACACAAATATTTATGTAGAAACAAGAAAAGAAACAAAGAAAATGCAATTTTTTATTTTTAGCATTTTTAATAAATGAAAAATCAGAAAATATAAATATTTTTACTATATTTTTATTTGTATTTGTTCATATTTGTATTTGGTACAACTTCTCTTCTAAACCTAAGTTAGATATATTAATAGTACTTATTGTATTATTGTGATTTTATATTAATTAGTGAAATTATCTAATAATATTAATTAATAGTAGTACATCTAATGGTACATTAATAGATTTACATAAAATAATCATATATCTATTGTTATATAGCATTAATCTAAAGTTTTTTGGATAGATCTAGGATTTTGGTGTATTTAGAGAATTTTGGAGAACTACTATGGTGAAAATAGAAGGGAATAGAGAGGGGAGGGGTTAGAAATGATGACCAAATGAAAGAAACTAACACTACATACCTTGATTAGGGTAGATTTGAGCTCTAAGGAAAGAAATTGCCCAAAATCCCCTTGTTTCTTCACTCCAGCAGTAGAAACAGACTTAGGTTTGCAAATTCCGGTAACGGAGGAAAACCACCAATAGCGTCCTTAAGTGGGGCATTTTGTAGTGGCACCCTAGATTTTCTCCAATATTTGGCGATTTTTCCAATAAGTCCACCGGTTTACCGATATTTGCAATTCCAATGACAGTCTTGCGTAAATCAATGACCGATGGTGTTGATATTTGTATACCAGTCAGTATACCAATGGTACCGTCGATATCTCTTTCCTTATTTGTAAGACAACAAGGTAATTGAGGAGGAGGTTGAGGTGGAGGATGAGTTGTAAAGGTTTCTTGGATGCTATGGCATGCATATATATAATCTCATATCAATTGCCTTTTATACACAAATACAAACACAATGTAAATTTACCATTCATCAGTATAGACAACTCCTGCTTTGGGTCAAGCAACCACGATGGCTTCTACTTTACCTATCGTCTCATGCTCACAGTGGTCATATGGAAGTGCAGTCTACTTCAAAGTGACATAGTCAAGCCTTGGTGTCACACGAACTGCATCGGCGAGCATTGGAGCTCCATGAATCATGTCAGCTACAAGGGGTGGTTAAGCTTCACCCACAACAATGACATATTCTTTTAATTTAAGACGGCATGACCTCAACCCCTACAAATTTGCATAGAGTGTTATATATATACATAAACATATCATCTTCAAAGACTACTATGTCATAAAAATAATTACAACGGGCGTGCTAGGTGGTGGGTCAACGAGATTACTCTCAACCACCTTTGGCGTAGGAGAGTCCACCTTGTATGAAGAGCAGGGTGCGATGGGTACTGTCTAAGAAGAAAGGTACTTTCTCATTGCTTCTTGTATACCCTTTTCAATCATCTATTGTACCTTTTCTAAGATCCCCCTTTGTGCTTATTCTTTGATAGACAAAATAAGGCACTTATACTGATACTAGTGCTAGCATCCCTAACATGCCTAGGATGCTCTTGGTTACCTAGAGTAATTGTTAATTCATCCCTTGTGCCCTCAGGGGTGAACTTGCCTTGTTTCCTTTACTTGTGAAACTCCCTCTAATCCTCATCATTTGTATTTAGCAAGTAAAACATAACAATCATCAATACTAGTTGCTCTAAGAGTTGATTTTACCATTTTTACAACTGCCTCAATAGTTTTGGGGTTGGATATTTCTCCATATTTGGTTTGCCTCCCAGCTATCCATATATTATGGAGAAGTAGAGGTTTAGTAGTAATAGAGGAATCAGTAGTCCCAGGAGTAGATTGCTGATAAGAAGATGCCTGCAGTGGCTTTTGGCAAAGATATGCATAGTCATGTCTCACGATGACCCATCGTGTGGTTGTGCACATTCTTTTCACACCTTTCTATTTGAGCATTACTTATAGCATGGTTGGTCAAAACAATATCATAAATATATTATACAATGAATTCAACATGAGGAGCAAGGCTTAATACCTTAAATTCATCAGTTTGTCTCTTAGCAACAAACTCCTTACAAACATTCATGTTAAGATAGTTCCATTTCTCAGTGGATGACTTCTTCTTATTCCCACCATCCCATATGTATTCTCTTGTCAGATTTATCCTTTATTTGTACCCTGCCACAATGTTACATCACCTTTTTACCATGTAGTTTTCATCCAGTTTAAATATGCTATTCAAAATTGCATATACTTAATGGAATATTCTTAAAAATAGAATTATATATAACTTTAAAAAGAAAATTGTAAATGATAATATCTCAGACATACTTACTTCCATATTAAGTCTTTCTTTCTTGGATCAACTTTAAGCCAAGATTCCACATTCATGTCCTTTTTGTTACGAGTCAGAACCCCTAGATATGACACAAAAGATTTGAGGTTCTTCCCAACATGATTTCCTTGATTATCAAACTCAATGACCAACTTCGGTCTTTTACCCCTTTGCTCGAGTAACTTATTCATTATGGTGATTCCTCATATTGTTGCACACTTATGATGTTGCACATCAAGCTTAACAAGATCCTCAGGGTGCACATCCTCATGCTAATATTGACAAAAAGCACACATAAGTCATAAAAAGATATAACTTATAAATGTGATAAAATAATACAACAAGATAGACATTATAAAATGCACATCTATGTAATAAAACAATACAATTTATAAAAGTTTTTGGGTTCTCATCCTCACGGTGCACATTGTCAGGGTGCTCATCCTCACAATTATCATCATCAAGATCATTAAACTCATGGTCAGACACCATCTGAAATAATTTCATATTAGAAATAGTCAAACAATGAAATATAAGTGATAAAGAAAGTAAAATGCTTATCTAACAACTCAAAAATAAAAGTGTGCCTCTAATATTTGGATCTTGTATCAATTAACATTCCCTTAGTGTGATCTCTACACCTATATAAGTAGTGTCATCTTCAATGTTTAGTGTTGGCATGCCAGCTAAGAATGGACTGGAGTCATCATACTTGTCATAGTACTCTTCTTCATCTATAAGATATGCAATGAACTTCCTTTTACCATGAAGAACAACCGACCATTTTTCATTTGTAGGATCACCGATATAAAATACTTGCTTCGCCTGTGATGCCATTATGAATGATTCACCATTCTCGCCAATCTTTGCAAAATTCACTAATGTGAAACTCAATTCATCCACTACAACTCCTTTGGTGTTATCAACCTAATTACACCTAAAGACCAGAACATTGAAATGTATGTATTCAAACTCCCATACATCTTGCATGATACCATAATATGACATTTTATATTCTCATGAACTCTTATCTTTCACACTAGAAAAATACAATGAAGACACTTGAATAGTGACCCCACTATTTTGGATGACACTCTTATCATCTTGACGCTTTGTGTAAAATGAAAATCCATTTATGTCAAACCCATCATAAGACATAACATTCATTTTTGGTTTAAAGGTGATTCATTTGACATTTTCAGCAACATTATTTGGTGTTTGAGATAGTTGACGAAGACTTTGTCTTCAAACTACCTAATAAATGTCTTGTTATGCTCTCTTAAAGCCACATTGAATTGGATTGAGGATATTTTGTCTTGATGAAATTGGTATGTTTGGTGATATAACTACTCACTTCATCTATGTTGTGTAAAATATACAAGTGTGCATGCTCCCACAACTCATGAATGAGTACTTTCACTCATTCTCCTAAAGTCCCTCTGTCAGAATATTCCTCAATATTCTTCTCATTTACATGCCCTTCATTACAACTCAGAATGTCATTGCAAAAGCCCATAACCTCCCTAGACACATAGTCCTCAATAATACTTCCTTCAGGCCAATAATAGTTTCGAACATCACCTTGAGAAACACTCATGTACCGTTCAAAAGGCTACATCCAATGCAAGAAAATTGGTCCCAACATTTTCACTTCCTTAGTCAGATGGAAAACAAGATGTACCATGATATCCAAGAATGAAGGAGGAAAATACATCTCAAGCTGGAATAGAGTAACAACCACTTCTCTTTGAAACTTATTGAGATTCTCAGGATCAATAACTTTGTTGCATAAAGTGTTGAAGAAGAAACAAAATCTGGTGATTGCAAACCTTGCATGCTTTCGTAGTATAGATCAAATTACCACAGACAATATTTGTTGCATTAGAGTGTGAAAATCATGAGATTTGAGACCTATTAGCTTCATATCTTTCATCGATACTAGTCTACAAATATTGTAAGAGTATCCTTAAGGTACCTAAATATTAATAAAGCACTCGCAAAAAGCTTTTTTCACATTTTTTGACAATGTGTAACAAGTAGGAGGTAAATATGTTTTTTGATCACTCCTAACTTCTTTTGTTAATTTTTTTCCTTATTCCCATTTCACATAGGTCCATTTTGGATTTGATGCCATCTTTAGTCTTACCTGGTATATTCAAAAGAGTACAATGATGCTATCATAGACATTTTCCACAACACGCGTGACATCGATGCAATGCCTAACTACAAGGAACTCCAATAAGGAAGATCCTAGAATATTGATCTCTTCATGAACAAAGATTTGTCACTCTATGTGGGATTGGCACATTGTGATCTTTTAATGAATGCATTGTCACAGTCTTTTACTCTTTCATAAACAACCTCCCCTAATATAAATTTAGGGGCACTCCATTACACATTTGATCCATTGAACGCTTTGTGCAACCTTAGGTAAGGAAGAAATTTCAGATGAAACCTTCAATAACCAAGATATATCGTCTTGCCACCATGTTTTAGTCATATTGAATCAGTGTTCTCTTCACATACGTGGAATGATTTGGATCCTTCTATACTATATCTAGACAAATTCCCATATGTTGGAAAGTCATTAATAGTGCAAAACAACATAACATGCAAACAAAATGTCTCTCTACACGAAGCATCATAGGTCATCACACCTTCTCCCCATAGTTTTTTTAAGTCATTAATAAGAGGTTCAAGATAAACATCGATATCATTACTAGTTTTTTAGGGTTCTATATCAACAATGACATCAAATCATACTTATTTTTAGTACACAACTAGGGAGGTAGATTGTATATGATAATGAAAATAGGCCAAGTGCTATGTTGGTTGTTCAATGTGATGTATGGATTCATCCCATCAGTGCAAAGCCCAAGGCTTAGATTCCTAACTTCTTCACCAAATTTAGGGTACAATAAATCAATCTTCTTCCACTAAGGGGAATCAAACACATGTCTTCTCCGAAGTTGTCATTTTATACCTTGACGCCCCACATTTTGGACAATATGTCAAATTAACATAGTCCTTTTGAAATAACATACATTCATTTAGGAGTGCATGTATCTTCTTAGCCTTCATTCCCATTGGGCATAACATTTTCTTTAATTTTTATGTTTATGTTGGAAGCTCGTTGCCTTCAGGAAGAATTTCTTTCAACAAAGACAAAAATGATGTGAAGCATTTGTCGCTCCATCTATTGTTAGCCTTCAGAGTATATAATCACAACATAACACTCAACTTCATAAACTTAGTACAACCTATGTATAATGGTCTCTCAACAAAATGCACAATGTTTCTAAATAAGGAAGGTGTATCGGTGTGCTCTACCCCACAATTATCTAACACATCATCAAAAGGTCTATCAGTATCGGTTCATTCACATCTACATCATCAGTGTCAATTTCTTCTTCAGTACAAGTTCTGCTTTTGACATCTACTAATCTCATGGATGGAATCTTTCCATTCTAGTACCATTCTATATAGCCCTGTGCAATCCCACTACACATGACATTACTTTTGATTTTGTCAACAGTGTCGAATTTCAAGTTGTTACTACAATACGTGCATGACTGTTGGTATGTATGCCCTGAGAACCAATCATATGATGATTGCGAAGGCATATTTCATAAAGAGATTTGACTAACAATTACAAAGGCAAGCTTCCAATTCATTTTGATTCACTCAGTTATCAGATAATGAGGAAACATAATGAATGTCTAAAGAATGACATTTACTCAATGACGTATGTCTTCAAATATGTTACTTGGATGAATGAGATCATACAGATGCTAAAAGTATGTGAATTCTTGATATGTCCCTAGTCGGATGTTATTACAGAAAGCAGATAGGCAACAATGACACACAAGACTGGAGTGTGACTTGGTTGACGATAGAATCTCATTAGTCATGATGTGGCGATATCAAACCAAGCACATAGATACATGTTGGAGAACAGTGTATTGGATGGACGCACCATGAGAGTTACACATGGAAACCATAATTAGTAAGTCATAGTTAGCTCTCATAGTGAAGGTGGTGATTGTGATTCTTAGACCTGAAGTCACTACACTCATCATATGTCGTTCGGTATGCTTTGACATCATAAAATGTAACCCTAAAACATGGATTTCTATAAAGGTGATGAATGGGTAGATATGACACATGGGGATAGACTATGAGTGATGTAGATGGGATTGGTCCCTCCTACTGGAGTTTGATATTCATGGACACTTAATCAGAGAGACTGAGAAACACGTGTGCAGGTACATGTGAATCAATATATGATATTGAGGTCAAGCCTCGATACAATCTTCTCTTGGTTCAAGAAACATGGACTGAACATTGAGAGGATGACGAATACAGGCCTTGGGTTCATTCCATATATTAGAGACAAAGGAATTATACAATTACTACAACACCTTACATAGATTGTAGGTTGAAGTTGTTCTCCAACTTTCCATTCACTTGGGCAGCATTGATGTATGACTAGGCACTGCTCTTTGCTTGTGATGTCATAAGATAGTTATGGACATTCACTTCTAATGTGATATGAGATGTTTAGGTTTACACAAGTAGGAACTTACCTAGAAGATGAGTTTACCATGAATGATGATTGAATTTATTACTAAAGTATTTAGGTAATCAATATGACCAACAAATCATCTGACTGGACTTCCAATAGATCGGCTCAAGTGTTGAGACAGTCGTTTGGAGTGTTAGACTGATAAGAAATTGAATTGGTTAAGTTCTGCCAAAACTAAGGAGCGAACTGACCAGTTCACTCTGTTAATCGACCGACTCTGCTCGGCTCACCAACTGATTAGTTGGGTGAGTGAAATGACCATCTCACATGAGTGAGATTGCTTATTTTGTGGAGAGATTCGATTGCATTAAGGATTAGTGTTGACATCATGTCATGCATTAATTAGATTTGAATTGCCAAATCATATGTGATTGGGAAACATAGTGAAACAATTGATTCACTGTGTGAGCTAGCTGTCTCGCATGTGAACAGACTGATTTAGTTGCCAACCGACCAATTTAGTGCTCATAGGATGCAAAAAATCATGATCTTCCAGTCCCGTCCACTATCGCAATGACTCGGAACCCTAACCCCTCCTATAAATAGAGGGGTACTGGGGGCTTCCCAACACACAATTGAGAATCATTTGCTCTGACAATTGTTGTCCTCTTTGGTTTTGGAAACCAAAAGAGCCCAAGCAGTCTTACCTGACTAGGGAGGGATAGAGAACAACTGAGAATCATTATTGTAGGAGAGCACATTGGTGACTAGTACACCAAAGGGAGGGACAACACCATCCTATTCATTCTAGTAGGACAACATGAGTTCTGGGTGGTCCGTGTGGACTTCCATAGAGGTGAGATGGCCTTTTCTTAGTGGGTATTCAAGAAGAAGACCGACATGGATGGAAATGTTCAAACCTATAAAGGTAGATTGGTTGTCAAAGGATTCTGTCAAATTCAAGGTGTTGATTATGACAAGACCTTCTCACCAGTTGCCATGGTTAAATCCATCAGGATCATGCTTTCCATTGCAGCTTATCATGACTATGAGATTTGGCAGATGGATGTTAAAACATCATTCCTTAATGGGAATTTACTCGAGGATGTGTACATGACACAACCTGAGGGTTTTATCGATCCAAAGGAAGCCAATAAAGTATGTAAGCTACAAAGGTCAATCTATGGATTGAAACAAGCATCTCAAAGCTGGTATCTACATTTTGACAAAGTAGTCAAAATGTTTGGCTTTAGTCAAAATGAAGATGAACCTTGTGTTTACAAAAGGGTTAGTGGGAGCACAATCATATTTCTCATATTGTATGTGGATGACATACTATTGATGGGAAATGACATCCCTACTCTTCATACAGTAAAACATTGGCTAGGGAAGACCTTCTTTATGAAGGATTTAGGCAAAGCATCCTATATATTAGGGATCAAGATATATAGAGATAGATCTAGAAGGCTTCTATGCCTAAGCTAGAGCACATACATTGACAAGATGCTAAAGAGGTTTCGCATGGAGGGTTTTAAGAGAGGTAACTTGCCCATGTCCCATGGGGTTACTATCTTTAAAGCCCAGTGTCCTAGTTCATGTGATGAACGGGCACGCATGAGTAAGATTCCATATGCATCAGCAATTGGATCTATCATGTACGCGATGTTATGTACTTGTCCTGATGTGTCATATGCTTTGAGCATGATGAGCTGGTATCAGTATGATCCAGGTTAATGTCACTAGATAGCCGTAAAGAACATCCTAAAGTACTTGAGAAGGACTAAGGATCAATTCTTAGTATACGGTGGTGAGGAAGAGCTCGTGGTAAAGGGTTACACCAATGCTAGCTTCCAAACTGACAAAGATGACTATAGATCACAATCTGGATTTGTGTTTTGCCTGAACAACGGAGCTGTGAGCTGGAAGAGTTCCAAGAAAGAGACGGTTGCGGGTTCTACAATAGAGGCTGAATATATTGCCGCATCAAATGTTGCAAAGGATGTTGTGTGGATCAAGGAGTTCATTTCTGAACTTGGATTGGTTCCAAGTGCTGGTGATGCAATTGAGTTGTTTTGTGACAACAACGGAGCAATTGCATAGGCTAAAGAACTGTGATCACTCCAACATTCCAAACATATTCTACGGCGGTTCCATCTCATACGAGATATCGTACAGTGAGGAGATGTGAAGATTTACAGAGTACCTATAGAAAGCAATGTGGCTAACCCACTCACAAAAGCACTTTCATAGCAGAAACATGACGGACATGTTCGATCACTTGGATTGAGATTCATGAGTGATTGGGTATAAGTGCAAGTGGGAATCTTTTGGTATGTATGCCCATAGAGACTATCATTTGATGATTGTAATGGGATACTATGTAAACGATTTGTAATACTACATTGATCATATCAATAAAGGCAAGTTTCCAATCTATATGTTTGTGTTTTATATTGTGAGATGACCATAAAACTTATTGATGTCTATAGAATAATATACTCAATGGCATATGTCTTCGGGTTGATGACCTAAACAGTGAGATCATATGTATGCTAAGAGTGTGTATTCTTGTTTTGTCCCTAATCGGTTGTTATTGTGGAAATATCCATAGACATCAATAACACATAAGATTAGAATGTATGTTGGTTGATGGAAGAATCTCATTATCCATGATATGGAGATATCAAACCAAATACATAGATACTTGTTAGAGAATAGTGTATCGGACAGACCCACCTTGAGAGTGACACATGGATACCATGATTGGTAGTTAGAGTCACATCTCATAATGATGGTGGTGATTGTGGCTCTTAGACTTGAAGTCACTACACTTATCACATGTTGTTCGGTTTACTTTGACATCATCTACCGTGCACCTGAATAAGGATTTCCATAAAGATGGTTCTTGGGTGTACTGTGACACATGAGGAAGCCTGTGAGTCACGTAGATGGAATTTGTCCTTCCTATGGGAGTTTGATATTCCGGCCACTTTATAAGCGAGACTGAGAAATGCATGGCCATGCTAATGTGAGTCAATATGTGATATTGAGCTTACATGTATCTCAGACAATCTGCTCTAGTTCAAGGAACATGGATTGAATGTTGAAGAGGATAACAATTCCATGACTCGAGTTCAATCTGGATATCAACGACAAAGGAACTATACAATCACTATAACACCAATCATGAATGATAGGTTAAGTTGTTCTCCAACTTCTCCAATTATTTGGGTGGCAATGAAGTCTTGCTAGATACCAATCATTGCTTGTGAAATCATAATATGATTATGGGTATCACTACCAACATAATTTGGAGCCTACCGGGTCATACACATAGGATGTGTTGGAATAGGAGTATAATTGTGGATTTGATTGGAATTTCTCCGAATCACATTGATTACTAAAATGTTTATGTAATCAATTAGAATAATATTGGAGTGACTGGCTCTAAGTGCAAGTGGGATTCTGTTGGTATTTATATGCCCATAGAGCCATCCCGAGCTATTGCATGGAGTTTGATATTAATTAATCAGTTAATGAGATTATTTGGTTAATTAATTAATTCTGAATATTCTAATTATTCCACGAGCATTTTAATTAACACAGTGTTTTTGTTTACCAATGGGTTTAGGAAACCCTACTTCTTTTCATCTCCAAATTAAAGGGGCTTGGCGGTCGATATCTATATAAGATATTGAGAGAGGCTTTTCAGTTTACGCTCACGTACATAAACCCTAGCCGTCACCGTCCTCAGGAGAGAAAGGAGAGCAATGTGTCGCTAGCACGCCGCCGCACAGACACGACTCCTTTTCGCCGGCTTAGGAAGCGCGATGTGGAGTTCCAATCCATCCGCGTGGATGAAGTAGAGATGTAGATGCAGAGACGCCTACATTCAGAGGACATCGAAGACCACCTGTACGCGCTACGAGCGGTATATATCACCGCACGAAAAGAACGCCGCTGGATCTTCCTGTGACGCACTTAGAGAATGGGAGAGAAGTTTCATCCATGTAGGCCAGCAGTGGGACATCGTCGGACTTGCTCCACGATAAGGTATATCCCACAAACACTCTTTCCGAATACGCTATTTTTGACGAGATCATGTTTTGGGTTGCATGAAAGAAAAAAAAATTGCTTCCGCCGTGCATGTTTTTTCCACAAAACCCAACACCTATGACCTAATGATGCTTATTTCCTTTTGTGAGGTGGTAACCTCAAGTGACGTGATTGAGGGATTTATGTCCCTCAATGATGTGACATTGGTGTTGGCCTTATGAATCAAAGTGTTACAAGTATCATCTGGTGATAGTGTAACAAGTTCATACCTTATATGTTTTATATCTTATGGAGTTGTACTATGCCTTTACACTTATAGAGTTTGTTATGGCTTTATACATTGTAACTTGATTGATGCTAAAAGATACCCAATTAGCTTAATTAATCGAGTGAAACCCTAATCATGTAGGCGCCATGTGTCATAGATCCTTTCTAGTGTCAACTTTAATTGTTGATTTTGTGAAATGAGTATAACTTGGAGCATATATTTTTTAATATGTGGGGGCACAAGTGGAGAACCTCCTTTCATCCACAATTATAGGTTGTGTGAGACAACCATGCATGAGATGGTCTCCTTGTGGTATGTGGATGGCCATGAGTGAGCCAATCCTTCTTTTTAGAACGGTCATGTATGATCTTGTTCTTATAGTGTCATTACCTGTGCCAAGGTGGGCTAGGTGTTATTATATATGTGGATGGCCATGCGTGAGCCAATCCTTGAGCTCGATTGTATGTCATTGTTGTAGTTGACTGATATGTCTCTACGATGTTTTCTCTTATGCTGACCAAGAGGTGTGGGAAGGTCATGGATTCTAACTCTTCCATTGACCTTGTATGGCATCGATTTTGACTTACAGTAGTTGGTTGGATTTGGGTGGTACGACTCAAATCCACAGGGCGATAATAGAAGACGTAATGCAGCCGTGTAGAGTACTTTCCTAGGGCCAAATGTGAATAATGTTGGTTGATCCCCTTTGCCTAATCTTTTTACCAATTTCTTGAATTATAAAACAGTAAGAGAAGTCAATTGTTATACATGTTTTTCATATTCCTTCTTATAATATTAATTATTCTACTGCATAGTGATAATTGCCTAGTCTTGCTTAATTTGTCTTATTTGTTGAATACATATCATTTAGTTGAATCTTCTCAACCGGCTACGTACCTTTATTTACCTATTTAGTTATTTGTACTTAATAGACATTGGAAGAGAGTTATACCCCTCTATGGGATGTTTGGTATCACCTCGTGGGTTTCCACATCTTTTAGATGGTCGTACATAAAGAGGTAGAGATCGTGCAGCTGAGGAAGAGTAACAGCAAGAGTAGTATCGAATAAGGTTGGATGTGTTGTTAGTCTTTTGGTGTTAAGAGTCCTAAAGTCGTCCTTGTACACTCAGGTATTTGGGGGTGTTCGTGTTGTGTTTTGTGGATATGTTATCGATACAATATTTTTGGCTCATGAGCCATGTATGTAAGATCTGGTATGAGTACATGTACTTATATATGGAACATATATCTCTTTTAATAGGTTGATGACAGGAATGCTTATGAACAATGATGCAAGAACTGTGACATATGTGATATGTGCTACATGTGTCTTGATGAGGACTTATGTGTGATGATCTTTGGTCTATGGTGCTTTTGAGAAATTGGTTTTAATTTCCTTATTTTCTAGTAGTCCGCATGTTTAGTTTTTATTTCATATTTGTTTTTGAGTTATCTTGTGTGTGGCACGTTGAGGCGTCACAGTTAAGGTTGGTATTAGAGCTTTAGGTTTTCTGAGTCTATAGGGACCTAGGACTAGGGTTTATGTCTATTATAGGTTCCATCATGCTAGAACACACTATAGAGAGTAGTGTTGTTGCACATGGAGGTGGTGCAAGTGTTCAAGTGATAGAAGATCGGGCACTTGATGCTCCCCAGTTTGACCCGACCATGATGGAAAACCCTACATTCCACTCTTTGTCTGGGGAATTCATGGCAACGATGATGCACATGGAAGACATTATGCCTACATCATAGCCTAGGGAAGTTGTTTCCAGTGTTGATTCTCCAGTGTTTAGGAAGACCTTGAGAGGCTGCGACGTGTTGGTGGTGTGGAGTATGATGGTACGACTGATCTAGCAAATACAAATCTTTGGTTGATAGAGTTAGAGAAGCTTTTAAGATCCTTAATATCTCTGATCCTGACAAGGTGAAGCATGTAGTGTATCTTCTAAAGGGGAGTGATGGCCATTGGTGTGCCATTGAAGAGGAAAAGAGGCCTAGTATTGATATTAGTTGGGAGGAGTTTTGAGGAGTGTTTGTCTGTAGGTACTTTTTGCATACCTATCTGGATGAGAAGATATCCCAGTTTGAGAAGATCATGCAAGGATCCATGACTATTAATGAGTATGAAGTGAGATTTATGGAGTTGTTGAGGTTCTGTCCTCACATGGATACTATAGATGAGGAGAGGATCTAACGTTTTGAGAAGGAGTTGAATGTTGAGATGTCTACCCCAGTGGCTGCTTTGCATATTAGTGAGAAGTTCGCCACATTTGTGGAGTTTATCAGGAGGATCGAACAGTTTTTGGTTGAGAAGCATGACAAGAGTACCAAGAAGAGGCTGACATAGTACAAGGGATAGTCTTCTGGAGGATTTAAGAAGTTTAGGTTCTTAGCATTACCAAAATAGTAGATATCAAGTGCACAGACGCAATGGTCACCTAGTAAAGGTAGAGGCCATAGTCTTCCTCCAGCAGGAGCCCACAGTACAAATTCAGTGCTTGTGAAAGGGCCATCTAGGCCATGCTATGAGAGTAGGATGTGCTACAAGTGTGGCCAGGTTGGGCATAAAAAGTTGTATTGCCCGATGAAGGATGATGAGGTGACCCAACAGCCAAGGAAGAGTTAGTAGGGCTCGTAGAGACAATAGTGTAGCAGTTGTAGAGGCCAAGGATGTGGACAAACGTCACATGCTAGTTCATCAGCTCAGACTAGTATAGGACGGGGAGCATAAAAAGTTGTATTGCCCGATGAAGGATGATGAGGTGACCCAACAGCCAAGGAAGAGTTAGTAGGGCTCGTAGAGACAATAGTGTAGCAGTTGTAGAGGCCAAGGATGTGGACAAATGTCACAGGCTAATTCATCAGCTCAGGCTAGTATAGGACGGGGATGACAACGGGAAATGGCTAGATTATAAGCCATAATTCAGCTGGAAGGAGTGGTCAATCCACAAGTAGTGACAATTCAGATGGAGTTATTTCATTCTGATTTGTCTTCTTCTTGCTTTAGTTCTGATTTGATTGACTCAGGTGTGACACACTCTTTTTTCATTCGAGAGGTGATTGATAATTGTTCTTTTCTTATTAGTCATAGACGAGATAGTCTTCGCTTAGAAACCCCATTATTTGGTTCCTCCAAGTTGCGGGAGGTGTGTCATTCATGTGTTCTTTCTTTCTCAAGACACAACATTCAAGTAGATCTCATGCCACTCGATATGCATGGATTCAATGTGATCCTTGAAATGGACACCTTGGAGAGGTATCAGGTGGTCTTGGACTGTAGTTCCAAGGTGGCAATGTTTGTATATGGCGATGGGATGTGGGTCTTTGAAGGTGATAGGAAGATCCTCCCTACATGTTTGGTGTCAGCGATGGTGGCTGAGAAATGGATGAGGAATGTGTGTGAGGCATTCTTGGCACATGTGGTGGACACTAAGATGTGAGGTCCTAGTATTCAGGAGGTTCTAGTTGTCTGTGAGTTCAAAGATGTGTTCCCAAATGACTTCCCCAGTGTTACCCCACCTCGAGAGATTGATTTTGAGATCATTCTAGTGTCAGACACACAACCGATAGCGCAGAGACTGTACAAAATGGTTCTAACTGAGATGGCAGAGTTGAAGAAAAAGTTGCAAGAGCTGCTTGAGAAATGCTTCATCAGACTGAGCAGGTCTCCATGGGATGTTTTTGTGTTGTTTGTAAAGAAGAAGGATGGATCCATGAGGCTATGTATAGACTACAGACAGTTGAACAAAGTGACGATAAAGAACAAGTATCCCTTTGCGAGGATACATGACATGTTTGACCAGTTGTGTGGTGCCACAGTGGTCACGAAGATAAACCTAAGATGGGGTTACCACCGTTTGTGGATTAAGGCAGATGACACACCTAAGTCAACTTTCAGGATTCGGTATGGTCATTATGAGTTTGTGGATATGCCACTTGGGCTGACCAATGCACCGACAATGTTCATGGACTTGATGAATAGAGAGTTCTGGTCATTTCTTGATTAGTTTGTGGTGGACTTCATAGATGATATTAGTGATCAACATGAACAACATCCTCATCAGGCGTTGATCGGTTGAGACAACATCAGTTGTATGCCAGGTTCAACAAGTATGAGTTTTGGCAAAAGGAGGTGTCCTTCCTAGGACACATGCTATTTGCTGAGGGAGTTTGTGTGGACCCCAAGATGGTTGAATCCATGTTAGAGTGGGAACAACCAAAGAGGCCGACAGAAGTTTGTAGTTTCTTGTGTTTGGAAGGTTACTACAAGGGGTTCATTACGAACTTAGCTCAGTGGTGTTACCCCTGACGAAGCTAACGAGGAAGGATGTGCCTTTTGTCTGGGATGATAGATGTCAACATGCCTTTAAGTTGTTTAAGGAGAAGTTGATAAGTGCAACAGTGCTAGTTTTTCCTAAGCAAGGGAAATGATACATAGTTTTCTGTGACGCGTCGAGGAATGGTTTGGGTTGTGTGCTGATGCAGGACAAGAATGTGAAACCTTTTGCGTCGTGACAGTTGAAGAAGCATGAGGATAACTACCCAACCCATGCTCTAGAGTTAGCTATAGTGGTTCATGATTTGAAGACATAGAGACATTACCTTTATTGTAAGAAATGTAAGATTTTCACATATCACAAGAATTTGAAGTATATCTTTTCGCAGTAGGAGTTGAACATAAGGCAGCGGCTCTAGATGGAGCTTATCAAGGATTATGACTGAACGATTGACTACCATCTAAGAAAGGCTAATGTCGTCAAAGATGTGTTGAGCAAGAAGTGTTCTTTGTCATCATCGCAAGATAAGGTGCAGTTATATTCCTTGGTGTTCCATAAGAAAGATATGTTGATCTCCTTACTTTAGATGAATGTCAAGTTGGAAGTCTCCTTGCTAGTAGGGTTGTTAGCACAACTGCAGATGAAGTCTGCATTGTGACAGTGTAACATACTAGATCTCAGACCCTAACATGGAAGTTGACATTTTGGACTTAGCCAAACAAGGTTGAAGGTTAGATGATAAATATATGTTTAGTATGATCCTAATGAGCTGATACATGAATTTATCACCCAATGTAGCCTAATATTTTCACATTTGTCTTAGGTTGATAATGGATACATAAATATGCCACATAACTCATTTTGGTGGTAATATGAAGATAAGAAACTTTTTTTTGGAGAAGGTAAAATATTACTATATCATCAAAAAAGTGTATAGATGGTGGAAGCCATCGTATACTATAGAAATGGGTTAAACTACAAAACCCCACCGGGCCAGGATCACCCTACTGACCCCTCTACCAATCTTCGGTCTGGCTTTTAAAGCCAGCTTCAAGTAGGTAACCAACGTATCAAATAAGACCAGGACATCAGTGTCCATTTTCCCATGAAGCCTACTGTTGCGCTCCTTCCAAATCAAAAAACAAAGACCTGATAAGCAAAGCCCCACAAAAGGTCTCAGACCGATATTGTTTTTGGTCCGGTCCAACGCCACATAGATGCCCTCCACAAAGTAATTCGGGGCAAACCTGCCCCATCCCATCTTCAGCCAAAGTCTGCTCCAGAGATAACGGGTATAGCAGCATTCAAAGAACAAATGGGAATGAGATTGATCGTCGGATCTGCACAACAAACATCTACCCTCAGTGTTGAGACCCCACTTAGCCATACGGTCTCTCGTCGGCAGCCTTCCCAAAACCATCCTATAAGAACAACAACTCCATTTAGGAATGTTTCCCTACTTCCACAAGAAGGGGAACCAGGGAACGCAAGGCCCCTCCATCTTGGCCGCCTTCCAAGGCACAATATGAGTGTCCTTCAACTCCCACCCTCCCGGTGAAAGCGTGTATAGCCCAGCCACTTCCGGCCAAAGAGAGCACATTTTCCTCCACGTTCTGGACACATTTTTCTGTCCTTCTAACTACAAATCATGCCCGTACCTAGCATGCATCCAACTGCTCCAGCTAGAATCATTTCTCAAGAAATTATCAATCCTTTTAACATAAGCTTCTCGGTCAATGTCTGCCGGGTCGCAAACATTCAAGCCACCTTCCTCAAAACGCCTCGCCACTGATCTCCAAGCAACTGCGTGACCTCTACCCCCCATATAAAAGCGGTCATCACACTTCTCATCTTCTCCAACACAAACAACGGAAGTTGGGCCTGCATACACCAAAATTTGATCATGCCCTCAAGAACGGATCTAACAAGAACCAATCTTCCTGACAAAGAAAGGTTGATGCCCATCCACTTGGCGGTTTTATCACGGAGAGTATCAACACATACCTGGAAATCCCTACCCCTCGCTTTACCCCCACACAGAGGTATACCAAGGTACTTGGTAGGAAGCACTCCCTCCTGCATGCCCACAGCATCTCTTAGACAGCCTCTCTTGTTATCACAGGATCTAGACAGATACACCTTTGATTTGATTGTACTCATATACAAACCAGTGCAGTCACCAAACTCCATCATAAGAATGCGGAAATTTGTTAGAGTTCTTCTATTCCCAGCAAGGAAGAAAAGGACATCGTCTGCGAAAATCATATGAGAAAGGACCCGACAACCTCCCTACCTAAAAGAAGAGATCAACTTTCCTTGTTGGGCATTGTCCATTATACAAGTCAGGATTTCCATCACCAGGGTAAAGAGCAAAGGTGATAAAGGGTCACCTTGTCTTAGGCCATTAGAAGCATTGAACAAACCAAAAGGACAGCCATTGACCAACACCGAGAAAGAAGTGGTAGTGACACACTCCTTGATGATATTGATCCATCTATCATAGAATCCCAAAGCACTCATGCAGGACCAAAGGGAATCCCACCTAACATTATCATATGCCTTGGCCAGATCAAGCTTCACACAAGCTTTCCTGGAGCTGCTCTTCACCCCAAAATCAAGAAGATAAGAAACTTAATTGGATGAATAATTTAGTTAATGGGCCATGTGTCATATCTCATAAAAAGAAGTCTCAAAAGTGGAAACAAATTTCAAATTCGAAATCTACATATCAAAATTAGCCTACATGTCAAATTTCATCTAATTTGGACAACCTTGAAATATTAGGATAAGTTTAGGAGAGAGAAAATGAGTAAAAGGCATAATTAATGAATAATGTGTTTATATAACTTAAAAATATGGAAATAATATCAAATTAATATTCAAAACATCAAAGATAACTTGTGGATGAAGTTTGGTCCATTTTGATGTTGTCTGTGTAAGTTATGCAATTTTAGGTACATTCTGGGCTTTTCTACAATTTACCCAATTGGGAGGTATTCTTTGCAAATTGTCACATGTATTATAATACTTATATTTTTTCTTACCATTCTCGAGTTTTTTAACCATAGGGCTCCTAGTTGCACCTTGGCTTGAAGGTGTTTCTTTCCAAGGGCATTTTAGGGATTACTCTCTTTATAAATGAGCTTATCTTTAGTAGCTATCAACCAATGGGGTTATTTCTTTGATTGGAGGTCGGTTGGGATGGCCTATAAGTATCCATAAACCAACATTTGATATTCAATAAGCCTCTATGAGTTGTCCTCTTGCATGGCCATGAAATCCCTAGGCTAAGGACACATGGAAAGCTACATGCACACCTCATGCTTGACTTCTTCCTTAACCATAAAGGTTTACATGTACATAGGCACCCTTAGCATTGGACACATGGAAAGTAACTTGACACCTTGTGCTTTACTTATTCCTTATCCATAAATGCTTGCATGTCCATGGACACCCTTATACATGACACATGGAAAGTCTCATAGACACCTCATACTTGACCTCTTTCTTTATATAGCCATATCTACCTCTTCCCAACTCCCAATTTGAAAACTCTTGCTCTCCTTTATTCCCTATATATTAGAGAATCATTCATACTCTATTTTCCCATGATGTTGATGTCCCAAGGAAAGAGAAGGACCTTGGTGAAGAAGGCTCCTAGGTTCCAAATTTCTCTATTTTGGATTTCTTAAGCTCCTCGTTGGTGATTTTGACCAAAACTAGTAAGTATCCTCCTTTCCTTCCTTATTTTCATGTTTTTAGTCTTCCTTCCACCTTCCTATAGGTCGTAACCATGGCCTTCCATGTTGAAACCCCACCTAGAACCCATAAACGCCTCATCTCCATGTTCTTTTGTTAAGGTTTTTCACCTCTAAAGTGGAGAAGGTGCTTCTTGCTCAAAATAGGAGCTTTGTTGGAGAAACCAGCCTCTCTAAGCTTGGGAACCTTACTTATTGGACCTATCCACCTTCCCTAGAGGTTCTTTGGAGGCCTAGACTTGACTTGGACTGTTTAGACTCTGAAGTTGAGGTATGATGTATCCCCTATTCTTCTATGTTGAGCAATTCACCTATGCTTATTCATTCTCTTTGTCCAATGGACATTAGCCTATACACAATGTCTTTTCTTTTGAAAATCATGGTTCATGTGAACTACCTTTTTTGATATTGATCATGTGATCATGGATATTCTTTTGAACTCCTATCTTATGCTTTGTTCATGATGGAACTCTAAAAGATGACATATGATGTCTTTTTCCCACTTATGAGGTAGATGTATATGTTTTTTTAGGGAAACATCTCCATATCATTAAAGGCAAGTCATACGACATCTACAAGATAGTACTCTTACATGAATGTGCCAAGAAGAACTCCTTTAGAAGACCGACATAATAGAAGACTCAGATTGGGATGCGATAGGTAAATTACATGTATCAACCCTCTTTCGTAGTGGTTGTCTAAAGCAACTATTAGAGAGGGAAGCCATCAATCTGTATGAGCCCTTGAGAATATCGTGGAAGGAGTAATAAGTACATCCAATAGAGATCACTATCTCATCCATGCTTGAGGCCAGCTGAAAATTTGAGAGCACGTTCGGAAAACAAATAGAAAGAAACTAAGCAAACAACACACGACTAAAAGCACAACTAAAACACTAAGAGAACAAACAAAGAGACATGCCGACCAAGGAGCCTCCCAAAAACACAGAACAAAACACACAGGAATAACGTCGAGTAGAATGGGTGCACCACCTAGGAGGATCAGGAAGGAGGCCAAAACCCCAACGATGCAGATATAGAGTAAGGAGGGCTCGGGCAGATGAAAGGTGGGGAGTAGAGGGCTCGGGTGGATGAAGGTAGATGTATATGTTGGTCACTTGTGTGGTGACTATTTTATATATTCTGACTATACTTTCTACTTGCCTCTACATTAACATGCTATGTGATTCAGTAGCACGAGAGTAGTGTAATTGCATTGCTTTTAATGACAGATGTGTTATTTCCTACTAAGCAGATGTGATATTTCCTGCTCTTTTGGGATGGAAAGTAACCTCATACCTAGGGCAAGATGTGTGATTCTTGGCCCATGTTTTATATATTTGGGAGATTGGAAGTATTCCTTTCTCTATCAGGTTTAAGTTTATGAGACTTGGCCGCCTTTGTGTTTATATTGTTCTAGGGCTATGTTTATCACACAAGCATGCAGGTTGATGATACAGGGTGTGTGCCCTAATTCTTTACATGTGCTTGTGTGGAACAATCTTTATGTTTTATTAATAGCGATTATTCTTTTGGTATCATATGATTTCAATTCCTTTTCTCTTGATACCCATTTGGGTGGTCCTTATCCTTTCTATGGGAAGCCTTTTATATTTGTTGTCCTTTATTCCATATATAGATCAATTTTCCTAATTTGTATGCACATACCAGCCTTTGCTGATGTCACCTATTTTCTCTTCTTGCTGGGGTATGCTTCCAACCCTAGGTGAAGGACTTGGATGATAAGGCATGAAGTTTTGGACTAGCTTAAGGAGTTAAAGCTTGGAGACAAAGTTGTTACGGTTTAGATTTCCCTCTACTTAGATCCTTATGTTGTATCATACATGTAAACCCTTATGGAATATTATGATATACTTTTGTAATCTTTTGTGAAAATTGAATATAGTCATTATTTTTATTCCACTGCTATACTTTGTTTGTTTTGAATACCATTTACTAAAATTTGAAAATATTACACCTATTCCAGCATACCTTTGAGTGTGTTTGGAATGGATGTTCTATTCTTCGAATTCAAATCTTTAGTAAGGGGGTCATTCTGCCTCCTTACAGAAAACATATGAAAGAGGCATAGTGGAATGATCTTGTGATACAGTAGATGTGATTAGAGTTTGGCAGTGAGAGGCTTGATGGTTTTCATTAGGTAGAGAATGGGACAATGTGTTACCACAACAAAGTTGTGGTTCCTAATGTTGATAATATGAGAAAGATGGTTTTATAAGATGCTCACTCTTTGATGTATGCTATGCACCTAGGTAGCACCAAGATGTTCCATAACCTTAAGGATTTGTATTGGTGGATTGGCTTGAAGAGCAATGTGACTGAGTTCGTGGCCAACTATGCAATGTGTCATCAAGTTAATGCAGAGCATTAGAAGCTTGTAGGGGTGTTGCAACCGTTGTCTATACCACAGTAGAAATGGGATCATGTGACTATGGACTTTGTGTTGGTCTCCGTAGGACATTCAAAGGTCATGATTCTATTTGGGTGATCATTGATAGGTTGACCAAGTCAGTGCATTTCCTCCCTATGAAGTCAACATATATAAAAGAGAAGCTTGCCCAGATATATGTTGATTAGATGTGTGTTTGCACGGTGTTCCAACTACTATCGTGTCAGATAGAGGACCTCAATTTACAATTATCCTTTGGGAGTGTTTACACATAGCTTTGGGTACGCAATTCAGATTTAGTATTGCATTTCACCCACGGATAGATGGTCAGTCTGAAAGGACCATACAAACCTTGGAGGACCTATTGAGATCTTGTGTCTTGTAGTTTTTGGGCAGTTGGGACATCCATCTCAGCTTAATAGAGTTTTCTTATAATAATAGTTACTAGAGGAGCATCGACATGGGACCATATGAGGCGTTGTATGGGAGACATTGCAGATCTATGTTATGTTGGTATAAGACATGATAATATCAACTTCTTGATCCTGAACTTGTGCAACAGATGATGGAGAAGATCAAAGTGATTCAAAAACATTTGAAGGAAGCACATGACAGGAAGAAGTCATATGCAGACAACATCCATAAACCCTTGGAGCTCCAAGTGAGAGACAAGGCGTATCTCAAGGTCTCTCCTTGGAAGGGTGTTTTGAGGTTTGGGAAGAAGGGTAAGTTGACTCCCAGGTATATGGGACCTTACCTTATAGTCTCACATGTTGGGAAGATGGCCTATATGTTGGAATTGCCTCCCGAGTTGCACAGGTTGCATCTAGTGTTCCATGTGTCTATGTTGAGGAAGCGCCACCCTAATACCAAATTGGTTCTACAGCCAGTGGAGGTTGAGTTTGATGAGGATATTTCCTATGTGGAGGAACCCATGTTGATCCTAGATAGAAGAATGATGAAGCTGATGAAGTAGGACATAGTGTTGGTGAAGGTTTTGTGGCATCACTTTGGCATTGAGGAAGCCACTTTGGAGCTTGAGGAAGAGATGCGGAGTAAGTACCCATCTCTTTTTGGTTAGGATTTTGAGGGAAACATCCTTGATAGGGGTTTATGCTTGTAAGACCCTGACTTGTATTTTGGGATAACCCTATTTTATTTGGCATGATTATGTGCGTAGAACCTTGATCTAATCCCTCAAGATGTTTTTAGAGCTTGTGAAAAGCTTAAGTTTCCAGTTTGAGCTTGTTTGGATGATGTTTGTGCCTTTTTGTACTTGTTTTGGGTCAAATTGCAATTTTCCCATTTGTAAGGGTTATCTTGAAATTTATCACCTATATAGTTTTCCTTCTCTATCTTGGCTTCATGAGAGAGAGTGTGATGCTTTGGGGTGCCTAGGTTGAGCCTTGGTTGAGTGAAGGCATCACTAGAGGTGATTAAGGTTTTTAAGGTTACGGGTGTCTCGACCATATATACCTTGTTGGTTGTCTCGACCTATGTCACGACCTCAGGTGTGTTTTGGTTGTTGTCTCGACTGAGACACCTTCTTAAGGTGTTGTTGCCTCAGCCATGATGTTCTTGATTAGTCATGGTTTGAGATAGTGGTCTTCTAGTGAAGTGTCTCGACCTAGTGTATGTGGTGATCCATTTGTTTCGACCAAGTGATGCTCTGGTGCTTTGTCTCGACCATGTGGTGTATCCTTGGTGTGTCATGACCGAGACCATATCTTGGGGACCAAAGGTGGTCAATACCAAACATAGGTTGTATCACCATCTCATGCATGCATGGTTTAAGTAGTTGCATCTTGGTTTCTTGGGTGGACAAGTGTCCATTTGGGGCCATATCTTGTTGACACCTCATCTCTCACTCTACCTCTCTCCTCCTTTGCTATATAAACCATCTTCTCTTCATTCAAGTGATCTTTTTTGGCCATCCTTCTTCTACCTTCCCTTGTGATCATTCTTGTAGCTTGGTGAAACAAGAAGGCATTATCCTTGGTGCTTTGAAGGTGGTTCGACCTTGCATGTGGTGCCTTGAAGCTAGATCTTCCTCCTTGTGGCGGTTTATTCCCTTAGTAAGTAGTTTTTACCATCTTGATAATGTTTTCCTTTAGAACCTCCATCTTCTTCTTCCTCTTTCCTTTTCCATAGACTAGGGCTCTACCCTAGTTGTTACCTTGAGAGAAACTCCTCTTCGCGAAGGCCTTAGACTATGGACTATCCATGGTGGCAACTAGTGGGAGGATATTTTCTTCTCTTTTCCCCCTATCTACTTTGGTTCAATCTCAGGTTTCCTTTCCCTTTTTCTTGAGATACCTTTGACCAAGGTGTTCTTCTTTTTGGGGGTTATCTTGTGACTAAAGTGGTGATCCTTGTTGGAGCTTCCTTCCCTCTTTTGGAGCTTGAACTTGGAGCTTGTTTCCCTTCAAAATAGGTGTATTGTATAACACTTTACCCTCTCTAATATAGCATATTTCATACATGCAAGTTTTTGTTTCTCTCTTTTTAACATACCACTAATGTGTTACTAGATGATACCATGATCTAGAACTTGTTTGATGATGATTAACATGCTTGGTTTGCTTAGAATACTAAACCCTAATCTAAGGCACCAAATTTTGGAGATGGATGTGGAGTGGTATTTTTCTTCCTACCTTTTGATATTGGTTTTGTTAAATGCATGATGTTAGTGTACCTTGATGTTCTATGGATTTTAGGTTCTATTTTGGTGGTGATATATGTGGTTTCTCTCTCCTGCTTGAGGCTCTTTCGTGGTGGTTTAATGTCACATGCTTTTAGGATTTTAGTGACCGATTTTGTGCAAAGTTTCTCTTGTAGACGATGGATTCCCTTGGTTTTATCTCCTATTTTGGCCATGGAAATAATCTATTTTGATCTTGGTTATCCTTGTCTTGAAGATGGTTAGTTACTGTTGTGGTATCATGACTTTGGTGGACACTACTTCCTTAGTTTGGTTTGGGTTAAGATGCATGACCTAGTGTCGTGGTTTGGTTTGGGCCGAGATGTATGACCTACTGTTGCGACCGTGACCTAATCTCAATAGGTTGAGGGTCGAGACACCTATGGTGCTTGAGGACATGACATATGTCTATGTTTTGTTCGTGACCCATGTTTGGTTTCGATCAAAATGCTTTTGGTTGTGGATCGAGACTTGACCATGTCCTTGAGGTCGTGACATGTGTGTGATGGGTGGTTGAAACCCTAAGCTTTGTCGCCGTCAAGGCATTGAGCCTTGTCACGATCGAGACATGGAGTTTTGTCACGCTCGAGACACCATGGTTGGAGGTGGTCGAGACAACATGGTTGGAGGTGGTTGAGACACCTAGATGAGTGTGTGGTCACAACCCATATGGTTGGTGGTTGCGACATGTATATGGTAGATGGTTGAGACCTCTATGTGTGATTGTAGGTCATGAGACATGTAACTTGGAATGTAATCTCATATGTAAATGTGCATGCATATAAAAAGTGATACCTAGTGTTGTTGACATAAGAATCTAAGCATAATTAATCAATAATGTTTCCTTAACCCTAATACGCTCCAAGAAAGTGGGAGGTTGTGTACCTAGGGTTTGGTGATTGAACACAACTATAAAACCCTAATCGGCCATGTATGGAGCTCTAACCCTAGTGTTGTGCAATGGGATGTGTTTGATGTTCTATCTTGAAGTTTTTATCTTATTATTCTATTTTCTCTCTTGTTTATAAATTCCTAACCTTATAGGTGAAATTAATGCCATGGTTTGTGTATGTTGTGGTGATGATCATATGATATAGAGTGGTGATTATGCACATTGTTGAGGCATAATGTGGTGATGTACATGCATGGTTTATGTGATTGGGTCCTATGACCTGGTGATGCCTTAATGCCTATTGTGAAGTGGTAACCTCCAGTGATGTGATTGAGGGACTTGTGTCCCTCAGTGATGTGGTGGGTAATGCTCAATAACATGCCCATCTGTAGCCTGCTCTTCCTGAATGAAAATATAATCAGGAATGATGGTGATGCTCCCTCACACTGCACAGATGGTGCCACTCTCTCGGTCTGAAAAGTTGGTGGCACTCCCTCTCTCAACTGCTCCCCGTTACTCATAACATCGGAGAAATATGAAGTGGTCTCATGGAAGGTAACATCCCAAGACACAAACATACGATGAAGACTAGGGAAGTAACACTTGTATCCTTTGCTAGTACTAGAGTAACAAAGGAACAAGGTTTTAATAGACCTAGGAGAAAGTTTGTCAGTCTTAGGGTCAAAATTATGGACAAAAGAAGTGTAACCAAACACTCTAAGGGGGACAGAGAATGGTTGATCCGTGGGACGTAACACAGAGACAGGGGTCTACCCTTTAAGAACAGAGGATGGTTGTCTATTAATTAAGAAGCAGGCAGTTAAAAGGGCTTCATATCAGAATTTCTTAGGCACATTAGACTAAAACATGATAGACCGAGCAACATCAAGGAGATGGCGATTTTTCCTCTCAGCCACCCCATTTTGCTGAGGGGTGTGAGGACAAGACGTGCGATGGATCATGCCTACAGAACTGCAAAAATCAGACATGGCCTTTTGAACATACTCTAAAGCATTATCAGATTGAAGAATTTTTATATTGCATTCAAATTGAACCTTTATTTCTGTATGAAAATGTTTCACAATAGATAGCACAGACTCTCGGCTTTTGAGTAAATAAATCTGTGTCATGCGAGAAAAATCATCCACAAAAGAAATAAATAACAAAAACCATTAGAACTCTGGTCTTTAACAGGACCCCCATACATCACTATGAACCAACTCAAAAGGACAAGATGCCCGTTTATTGACACGACTGGGACAAGATAATCTATGATGCTTTCCCAACTGACAAGACTGACACTCTAAATATGACACTTGGGACAACTCTGGTTCCAACTTCCGCAGGCTCTCTAAAGAAGGATGTCCATATTTGCAATGCCATAGTAAGGGAGAACCACTCAACGGGACGGATGGAGTAGGAGCAGATACTGGGCGAGGCAGACTGTCACCATAGAAAAGGTAGAGATCACCTTTCCTAAGCCCCCCACCAATCGTCCTCATACTTTTGAGATCATGTAATACAAAACAAGAAGGCCTAAATGTTACTGTACATTTTACAATGTCAGTCAATTTTGCAATAGAAAGAATATTAAATGGAAACTCAGGCACAAAGTGTACAGATTTAAGATCAATCTTGGGTGTTAGAGAAACAGATCCACTAGCTAACACTCTCCTCACTGAACCATCTGCCAGTGTAACAGATTGGTGAGGGATATATAAGTCAATAGAGTGGAGCAATCTCCCCATACCAGTCATGTGTTGTGACGCGCCAGAATCAACCACCCAAGATGAAGTAGAGCCAGAAGCTATAAGAGATGTAGCCTGATTACCCACAGTAGATGCCCGGTTTGCTGCAGATGATGATCCCATACTCATGTGTTGTGTAGCCTGAATGAACCGATCATACTCCTCCTGAGTAAGAGTGATGCCAGTGCCAGAACTAGTGTCCACAGCTGAAGATGGAGAGGTATCAGTAGTAGTGGCATAATGTGATGCCCCTACAGGTGGTGCAGCAGGTTTCCCATGTTTCTTCCAACATTTAACCATTGTATGTCCTGGTTTGTCATAGAAGGTGTATTTAGGACGTGTCCCGTGTCCTCTGTCCATACCAGGTCATCCTCCTCTCACTGCAGCAGCTACAGATACATGAGACTCTCTAGAAGATACAACAGAAACAGGATCAACAGACTCAAAAATGAATTGATGAATTCTCGAATAGGCTTCCTCAAAACTGGGCAGTTTATCAGAAGCGAGGAACTGCAAGCGGGATTAAGTCCAGGTAAGAATTTAGCAGTAATCAGGTCATCTTTGTCTTTGACTTGTTCAACAACTGTCACAGGATGATAGTAGCTCAACTCTTGAGTCTTGAGCAAGGGCTTGAATAGCTCCAAAGAACTCCTCTAGTGCCCTGTCACTAGGGGTGAGCAGATTTTGGTTAATAATCGATTAACCGAACGGTTAATTCCGAATGGTTAATTTTATTGGGTCAATTTGGTTAATTTGGTTAATTTGGTTAATTTATTTCGGTTAATCGGTTAAATGGTTAATTTGACGGTTAAAGATATTTTTGGTTTGGTTAACCGAATTAACCGAATAGTCAGAATTTATTCATAAATAATATCCTACACATGCATATATACATATATAGTTGTACTTTTATTTCAGAATACTTCCCCATATATATAGTAATCAAGTTTTTACGAGCCATACAAAATTAAATTTACAACAATACTACTATAATATAACAATATTGTCCCAAATTATATGACTATTTCAAATAATATTATTACACGAGTGTTATTTGGTTAACTAAATTAACCGACCGAATTAACCATTAACCGATTGGACAATAACCGAATTAACCGACTCAATTTGGTTAGGTTAATGGTTAAAATCTCAAACCACAAATTAACCGTTTAACTGAACCGAATTAACCGTAACCGACCGAATTAACCGAATGCTCACCCCTACCTGTCACCCTGTCTCTCAGCAAATAGACAATCATAGATCATGAACTGGCAAAGAGAATTTTTCTCCTGAGAATAATACTTCTTCAGTGCGTCCCATATCTCCTTAGCTGTAGAATAGAACATGAACATTGCCGCAATTGCAGGTTCCATACTACCCCACAACCAAGTCTTCACAAGACTGTCATGATGCTTCCATTCAGCATATCCTTTATCAGTAGTAGCCAGGAGACCTGAGTCAACATGTCTCACCTTGTCGCGAGACTCCAGGACAGTGTGAACAACGTTCATCCATAGCAGATAGTTCTTCCCGTTGATCTTGATGGAGGGGATAGGCGACACCTCGTTGTAGGTCGTAGGTGTCATGGTGTCCGCCATTATAGAATGGGACTTTGTGACTGACTGATACACATCACAAAGATGGCTGAGGTGACGGGGAGATACACGTCACACTGAAAAGCAAAGATAAATGTGTTACTGACGCATTCACAGCCTCCAGACAATTTTCCTAATCACACATGGAGGAGATGTGATTAGGAGAGCACTCTAGAAGAGGTGAGTCCCCCAGTTTGGGCTTTAGATAGCCGTTGGATCACCCGGAGACTCCCAAACAACAGTTCCAGTTCTGAAGAATTGGCCGAAAAACTATTGTAAATTGATCGAAAGCGTGAGGAAGGCTCCGGTCCTTGGTAGCTAGATCAGCAACAACGAGGGAAGGTTGCTACCGATCCAGCGTTTAAGGTGACTAGCGGCTGCTAGCCCAGCAACACCAGTGCCGACGGCTGGTTGTCGTCCCTGCTGGCCGGCAGCACCGGCAACGACGCTTGGAGAGGGATGGCGGCAGCGGCAGCAACATAGAAGGGAGAAGGGAGACCGGACGGTGGAGAGGAGGAAGCGGGATGGTAGATCAAGGCCGCTCTGATACCATGTGAAAGGGAGCAACGTTGAGAAGCAGCGGAAGACGACGAGAAGTTGATCGATTACCTGAGGATTTGCGACTGCGTGAGCAGCGTGCGTGAGAGGGCAAACAACCGTCTCACTTCTATTATAGAATTGGATAAATTACATTGAGATACAACAAGAATAAGAGAATAACAAAACAAATAAAATAACATAATAAAAGACATGTTAACAGAAGTCAAGTACTAAAATATTGTTCTTGGTAGTAATAATAGACATTTAAGTCTTGGTATAAGGTTTGTCTATGATAAAACATGTTGCACTAACTCTGAAGAAGTTTGGCATAAGATGACGTAATCAGATCCAAATGAGACCTAATTTTCCCCAACTAGACCTAATTCCTCCAAAACTGACTTGATATCTCCAAATCAGACCTATGTTTCCCAACTTTAACCTACTGTTCCCAAACCTAGCCTGATTTGGCCTAAATTATACCTACTTGAACCCAAGCATGACTGGAGTTGCTCTAGTCTGAGAAAATTCAAACCTAGTTCATGCTAATTTGGCCTTCAAGTAGCCATCATAAGCATTGGTTTTCATTAGAAGAGGGTATACAACACTAGGTAAATTGATATTTACATATAATCCTTGAACTCATATAAACTTTAGCAAAATACTCACACTTGATTAAAAAATTGTGGTGCATACTCTTGAATAACTTGGAATGAGACATTATTCCTTAGTTTCCATGGTTCCTCGGATCTCCTTACTTTTTTCTTATCTTAACTAATCATAAATTGAAACAAATCATACCTAACATGACTTGAGCTACTTTAGTTGGCGTCAGGACTATGGTGGTGATGATTGTCTATAGTCTTGTTAATGAAAACAAGCAAAGGGGATTGAGTTGAGTCCGCCTCACCAACACATCCTCTAAGAGGATACTATAAGACTAAAGGCCTGATTTACCAGGTAGAAAGAGGGCCGCACGCACAGCAACGATACAGGTTATATGATTTTTCAACTACCAAAGCAGGAAATTTTGTATAGAGAGGAGTTGAAGGAGAGGACTAAGAATCAGCAAAGCCAAGCTGGAGGAAGTTATGATAAGAAAGGGGACTAAAGGCAATGATGTTATGCCGAACTGGTATAGGCAGTAGCACTAGAAACTGAGCGCATCAGACGAGTAACGGGAGAGAAAAAGCAAATGGGGATGCAAGGGAGGAGGGGAGAAAGGGAAAGGGAGAAATGAAAGGTCGCCGCTTGGGAAAGTACAGCGGCGGCACTAGCAGCAGATGCGGAGAAAGCAAAGAAACGGGGAAGTAATGGGTCGGTGAGGATCAAGGTAGAGTCGTAGACGCGTCAGTGTACCTTGTTAAAAGGCTGCCAGCCAACAAAGTGAGTCTTCACCACCGAGAACCGCCAACCAAAACTCCCACCGACAGGAAGCCGACAAACGCCTTCTCCTGGACGGCACCGGGTGAAAAAAAGTGCGAAAGATGCAGTGCAGACTTGTAAGGCGGCAGCAGAGGTCGTGGCCCTCTTCACCTCACTCCGGCGGCGGCGGTGGCATAGGCTGCGCCGCTGAGGGGCTTGCTAGCGAAGGGAGGGGGGGAAGGACCTCCGCCCGTGTGAGAAATGAGGGAGGGGAAGAGATACGGAGATAACGCTGCGGCTGTGTGCGTTGTGTCCGTTTTGACGGCTCGCGGATCGTCAATGGAAGCGCGCGTCGAGCCGAACCCGAGATGCGCCGGGCCCAGCAGCTATGCCAGATTGCAGTTATGCCCCTTCTGTTTCATACGCGGATGGACGGCTCGCATCCATGCATGCCCTTTTCAGGTATTTTGCCACCCTTTTGTAACAGAGGAGTTCTAGCTGGTTTGCGGCTTCTCACCTCGGCCCTTGTTTTGTTTGCTCCACCACAGCTGACGGCCCCTGTTTCATTCAGTATTGGAACTTGGGAGGGCGTTTATTGGTAGGGCTACGCCCAACGACTGCCGTCCAATTCGAACCGCCAACTTTATGCGGCATTCCATAAACTTTAATTAAGAAATACATATTGATGCATCCCGTCATCTTTGGGGCATTAAGGGCACAAGTAAGCTGGTGCTCGGGAGAGTTGGGGAAAACATTCAGAGGAAGGGAAAGGCTTTTAGCCACTATAAGAATAATAATTGTATCAATTACACAAAAGCGTTTGTCAAAGACACAAGCTATAATCTAGTATTCTGGTGTGACTGTTTGTTTCTTTATATACAAAATTAGGCCAGCAACTTTTTCTATTAAAAAAATATAAACATAAATAAGGTACAAATATACAACATTGTAGGTAATTGTTGCCGTATTAATGGATGTATCAATTCAAAATAAATATTATTATTGTTGTTTGAAATATATATATGATCCCCTCTTTTCTTACAGAAGAAGATAACCACAAGTAGTTGTAACCGTGGGTTTGATGTCTAAAAATATATTACAGATCTACAATTTTTCATTCAACTGTATACAAAACCAAGAAAACCATTATTTAGAGAATAGTAAACATTGTTTATGCATATATAACTATGTCCTAATTATCTTATTGTATAATATCATTATTTTAACGTGTTAAGCAATTTCAAATTCGTATTAAATTGTTAGAAACACATGATGCGTATTAACTTTTTGCACCTCACTAACTCAGTTCTGGTGCATAGATCTGAGCCAAATTAAAAATTAAATATGAATGCTTCGGATGCAACTTTACCAAACCTACTTCTACCCATTTGTTTGACTCCTCTCCCGTAAGCGTGCGAGCAGCTGGAATTACAGGGGTAATCTTATCACTTCTCAAGGTTAGAAAATTAATTCTTAAGTAAATACTACTCGTTCAGCTAACTAAAAAGAGTAAAAATACACTTTCCGCATTCGGCAACTCCTCTAAAAACTAAAGCACGCCGACAGCCGCACCAAGTCCCGCGTCGCAGGTGGTTCGTCAGCTGGCTTCTCGCTAGCCAGGGTTCCATACCGTATGCAGTATTCGGCCAAAGAGTAGTGGGCTGCCTTGTTGCCGATCACGTGCTAAAGAAATTGTACATAAGATGAGTTAAGTCATCTCTAGGCATAGAGTCCTAGTTTACAACTCATTCCCATCATATAAGATGCCTAGGTGCATCAACGAGGGCACCCTGGAGGGTCCCTTGATAACTCAATGTAACTTCGTATTTCTCTAGATGTGATAGTCTGGTTGGTATACAAAATTACTTTTGCATCACCTACATAGTGTATGCATTGCAATATAAAATCTACCTATTAGGATGATTAATCAAGAAAATGGTTTTGAAGAATATTTATCATTGATGTAAACAATTGTAAAATTTATAGACTTCAATAACACTGGGTTTTTCTTTTCCAGGAGTTAGTAAGTAATGGTGGATGTTGATTTCATAACAGATAAGGGTTGGATTGGTCATGGAAAGACTTGCTTTGATAGATGTTGTGATCCATATTTTTTTAAAGGAGTAGATTCTTTTATGGCTTTTGCATTTAGAAAAGAATCTACTAGAGAAGTTAGATGCCCCTATACTAAGTGTGAGAATAAATGCTATGGAGATATGTACAATTTAAAGAGCCATATTATCATATTACGGCATGGTGAGGTACCTAGATGTTCAAATAGGAATCCAATAAATGAAACGGTTGAATGTATCGATGATATACTTGGGCTTATATTTGATGCAATGGGGCATAATGACTATGAAGATTCAGACCATTCAATGAACAATTCTACAGACGAACAAGGTGAAGATGTAAGACAATTCCAAAATGTTGTAGATGATGCTAGCCAGCCTTTATATCCTCGTTCAAAATTTTCTAAATTGTCATGCATTATTCAGGTGTTTGAATATAAATGCAAATTTAATCTGACTAATAGTGCATTATCAACTCTATTCTTGATGTTGAATGAATTTCTTCCAGAGGGTAATTCGTTTCCAAAAAGTTGGTATGAATGCAAAAAGATAATGTCAACTTTGGGATTAGACTATCAAAAAACCCATGCTTGTCAGAATGATTGTGTTCTGTTTCGTGGATAGTATGAGCATTCAAATAATTGTCCTATTTGTGGATCTTCTAGATGGAAAAGATTGAAAAACAAGAATAGGGTGTGGAGGTTGTAGAAAATCCCTGTAAAACTACTTCTCTATTTCCCTTTAACACCAAAATTGAAGAGGTTTTTCATGTCCAAAAAATAGCTCCACTTATGGTTTGGCATCACACTTTTCCACATAGTACAAGTAATAACCTGAGTTATCCTAGAGATTTTATATCATGAAAAGACTTTGATATAAAATATCCAACCTTTGGTGTTGATCCTCATAATATAAGGCTTCCCCTTGCAAGTGATGGCTTCAACCCTTTTAATATGTCAATGGGTAGTAGATAGAGCACATGGCCTGTCGTTTTTATTTGCTACAATTTTCCACCTCTGTTGGTTACGAAAAAACATTATTTATGTTGTCCCTTCTTGTAGAAGGTTTAAAATCTCCTGGTAGGAAAATTGATACATATTTGCAGCCACTATTTGATGAATTAAAGACCTTGTGGCTTGATGGTACAATGACTTATGATGTAAACAAAGAAGAAATATATAACATGAGAGCAGCATTCATGTAGATAATAAATGATTTCCCTGCATATGGCATGTTATCTAGTTGGATCCCTAAAGGTTATAAGCCATTCCCATATTGTGGTGTTGATCATGGTTCCATTTATCTTCCACACAGTCACAAATGTGCCGACATGAGGCATCATCATTTTTTAGATGCAAATCATCTATGGCGTGTACATTAGAAAATTTTCAATGGGATGGAGGAACATGCTACTGCACTAAAACATCTTAGTGGGAAGGAGATACTAAAAATTGTGGGAAAACCATGCTGATGCTAATGTTACAGAGGAAAATGTCGAATCTTGTGAACAGAGAAGTCCTAAATTGCCCGAGGGATGGAAGTGAAAGAGTGTTTTTTTAGCTTCCTTATTGATCCACTTTTTTGATTCGACACAATCAACTGTTATGCACATAAAGAAGAATGTATCTAAAAATATCCACAGTTGGTTGTTGTACATAGATGGTCATAGTAAACAGAATGTTAATGCTTGTTTAGACATGCAAAAGTTGAATATGAGGAAACCACTTTGGCCTAAAAAAATATACCATAATGATCTATTTTTTTTTCCTCATTCACATTATAACATGAATGTAAAAGATAAGGAAGCCTTCTTATCAGTTCTTAAAGACTCGAAATTACCATATGGTTTTTCTTCAAATATATCAAATAAAGTCCAAGTTGAAGAAAAAGGATTGTTGGGTTTAAAATTCATGACCACCATATTTTAATCTAGCATCTCTTACCTTTGGCTCTTAGAAGAACTCTTCTAAGACCAGTTCCCAAAGTCATGATTGAATTTAGTAATTTGGTCAAGTTTTTGTGTGCAAAAAGAATTAGTATTCAGAAGATGGAACAACTTGAAACACTAATTCTGATCATTCTTTGCAAGCTTGAGCACATCTTTCCACCTGTATTCTTTGACATTATGGTCCATTTAACTATACATTTACCATATGAGGCTAGAGTTACAGGTGGTGTGGAGTATAGATGGATGTATTTAGTGGAAATATTTTTATATTCATCGAAACAATTTGTACGCAACAAAAGTAGACCTGAAGGGTCTATTGCTGAGGGATATCTTTAGAAAGAGGCATCTATTTTTGCCAACATTATCTAGAAAATGTGGATTCTTACCGAAGTAGGCATGTAAGATATGGAGAGGGACCTATTGGTGCTAGTGTATTTCAAACTCCCTCATATTTGGAACTCAACCAAGCTCATCTCTTTATTTTGTTCAATGCAGCTGAGATTGAACTACATTTATTGTAAGTATCAAATTTTTAGTTTTTGTAATGATAACTTTCCTTTTGAATCCTCTATATATTCACAATTTTTTCTATTGTGAATACACTTTTTAAGGATGCATGTTGATGAGATAAGACAACAAAATCCAACCTGGAATGAAGTGAAAATATAGGGTGAAGAACACAATCATTTTGTTAAGTGGTTCACAAATTATCTAGGTTGTGATATTTTGAATAAAGAGTTGAAACTCAATTCCTTTTTATGCAGTGTCAATAATGTTAGTTTCATTTTTATCAGGTAAAGTTTCTCCCACGAGACATGGTTGTTCCTAATGTTGTGAGAATTCTTGCTATGGGGCCTACATCAGGTGTATGTCCTTATAAAGTGTATTTTGTGAATGGCTACAAATTTGAAATTGAAGCAGTAGACAGTGATCGTGCCACTCAAAATTATGGCACTCAAACTAAAGTCCCTGATGAAAACATGTATTATGGAGTGTTAGTAGATATATTAGAGCTTCAATATGAAAGTATCCCTCCCATTTGTCTTTTCAAATGTATATGGTATGATATTGAAGAAGGCATAGGTTCATATGCTGATCAATTTCGTTTTGCTTTGGTTGTTACTATTAGTATATACACTTTACTGCTTTTCTTTACTTAGTGTATTTTGCTTATTGCTTTTTCTCTTTTACTCTTTATCACATATGGGTTATCTCTAAATCATGTACACTCTCTTGTCTTATAAAAGAGAGCTCACTGTATTCTTTTTTATCATCTAATAATAAGCAATACTTCTTGTCTTCTAGATGGTATCAGAGCGGGCCGACCCTCCCTAATTCACTTCTCTTCTTCCAACCCTAGCCACCACCACACCCACCACTCCCTCTCTCCTTCCCACCGTCGCTGCTCCTGTGGTCCACCCTATTGCCTCCGCCTCCCACCACCTCCACAGCCGCCGCCTGTCGCTCCTCCTTCTCTCACCGCCCCTCCCTTTACTTCTCCTTCCACCGCCGACCCTCCTTCCCTTCTCCAACCCACCGCCACCCCTCCCCTGCCCCTGTCGCCACCCAATAGCCGCCGCCGCCACGTATTCCCACTACTGCCAGCCACCACCACAACCATCCAACCACCTATCCCCACCTCCCCAACCCCCCGCCAACCTCCGATCCTCTTTCCTCCTCCATCTTAGTGGCTTAACTCGCCACAGATCCCTCCATCTAGCCGCGCTTCACTTTCTGAAATCTCTGGACAACCTCGACGTTTTTCCAGTTCTGGCACGTTGACGGCGTAAAAGGCTTCCTCTTCTCTGTCTGCATGTGCCTCATGGTGGAGTGACTGATCCTCTATGTTGGTGTTTTTTTTATCTCTATCTGCTGCCCCTACGTGGGTTTTCTACGATCCATGCGTGGATCTTCTGCCCTCTACTACTAGTCCATGCACTGGACTGCTGCTAACTTATGTTGTTGCTACTGACTTCTGCTTCCCTCTGCGCCTGTGCTTCTGCCTGTCTATATCTTCTGATGGCGACTCCTAATCTTCCACGGACTTTGTGTGTTACTACTGTGAAGTTGGATAACTCCAACTATCACCTCTGGGTGGCTTCCTTTGAGCTCTATGTTAAAGCACAAGGGCGCTACTCTCATCTATCTACCAAGGGACCGGCGGTCCCCGCTACTGATGCTGATGAAAAGACCAAGCAGGCCTACGATCTCTGGTCCAAGGAGGACTATGATGTTATGACATGGATGGTCAACAATGTCGAGCCAAAGATCAGTCAGTCTCTTCTTCGCCTCCAGACTGCAAAGGAGATGTGGGATCAGCTTTCCCACGTCTACTCTCATCAGCAAAATACCAAGAAGGTTTTTGAAATCTTCAAGCAACTGGCCAAGCACAAATTTTCTACCACTGATTCTATTGAGGACTACTACAACTGTCCTCTCTGGGATGAATTTCAGGTGTACCATCCTCTTTCTGCCGACATCACTGAAGTTCAGCGTCAAAGGAATGAACTTATGCTTGTTCAGATCCTCCCTGGTCTACCCTCTTCTTTCGCTGGAGTTGTCGATCAGATCCTATCCAGTGATCCTCTGCCCACCCTGTGAGATGTTCTGAAAAGGGTTCAACGACCGCCATCTGTTTCTCAGCATCTTTCTAACACTTCTGATGGAACAGCCCTCACTGTTCGCACTGACGAATCCTTCTGTGGTCGCGATCGTGGTCGGGCCACGGACGTGGACGATCTACTGCACCTGGACGTGACTCTAGCACTGAGTCTACTGAACCTCGTTTCTGCACCTTCTGCAAGCGGACAAACCACAATGAAGACCGCTACTGGATCAAGCATGGCAAGCCATCCTGGGCAAACCAAGTCACGACATATCAGCCTGAGACTGCTACTACCTCTTCTCCGCATTCTGCTGATTAGATCCAGTCTGAGTTCGAGAAATTTCTACAGGCTCATCTTGCTTCTAAAGCTGAAGCCTCCACTAATGGTAGCATCGCACTCCTGACACAGTCTGGTAAAAATTTGTGGGTGATTGATTCAGGTGCGACATCTCATATTTCTAGAAATCCTACATTATTTTCTAAACTGCACAATACTTCTATTATACCTCATGTTACACTGCTTGATGGATCTAAGACATCTATTACTGGAATTGGTGATATCTGTACTACTGGTTGCCTGCCTCTACGGTCTACTCTTTATGTTCCTAAATTTCCTATCAATCTGTTATCTGTCAATAGAACTATGAAGAGCCTTCGTTGCTCTATTACCTTTGACTCAGATGGTGTTCTCTTTCAGGATCTGTGCACGAGGACGACGATTAGTTCAGGACATGAGAGACCAGATGGGCTATACTACTTGGACGTTCTGAAGACCGTAGCATATCTAACATCTTTTGTGATGGGCATCCAATGGCACTATCATTTAGTACATCCTTCTACAGCAAAACTGAAACATTTATTACCTAATGTATTAGATTCTATTTTTCATTGTGAGACTTTCCAACTGGGAAAACAGAAGCGAGCTTCTTTTTCAAAAAAATCATGTATTAGTTCAAAACAGCCATTTGATATTATTCATGATGATGTTTGGGGACCCTGTTATGTGCCGAGTACCTCTGGATTCCGCTATTTTCTGATTTTTATTGATGATTTTTCTAGAACTACCTGGATTTTTTTACTAAAAGACTGGTCTACCATACTTGACAGTATCACTGCTTATTTTGCTGAGATTCGTACTCAATTTGCCAAACTCATTAAAATTTTTCGAATTGATAATGCTCTCGAGTTTGTACTAGCCTCGGTCAGTAATTTTTGTCGAAAATAGGGTACCATACACCAAACTTCATGTGCCTACACACCACAGCAAAATGGAGTCGCTGAACGCAAAAAATTGCCACCTACTTGAAGTGGCCCGCACTTTACTATTTCATTACCATGTCCCCCAGTGTTTTTAGCCTGAGGCTATGTCTACTGCTTGTTACCTCATTAACCATATGCCCTCTTCTGTGCTTGGGAATCAAGTCCCCTATCAGATTCTATTTCCGGATGCGCCCCTTTTTTCTGTGCCTCCTCGTATCTTTGGGAGCACCTGCTTTATCAAAAATCTTCATCCTGGTCTCACCAAACTTGATCCCCGAGCGACTAAGTGTGTCTTCCTAGGGTACTCTCATACTCAGAAAGGGTACCGCTTCTATGATCCTGTGTCAAAGAAATGGTCTGTATCTGCTGATGTTGTTTTCATTGAGCACATGCCTTTTTATTCTTCTGTCGGGTCAGCTCTTACATTAGATTTATTAATGGAGACACATTTACCTATCATTGATGATATTGCTGATACTGATTCTCCTACTGAAAATCCCCCTCTAAAGGTATACCAACGACGATAGAAGACAACAACTCCCTCTATGGCCCCTCCAACATCTTTGTCCTCCGTGCCAGATCAAGCACCATCGCAGGTATTCTCTGACCTTGATGTTCCTATCAGCTTGAGGAAAGGAACTAGAACTTGCACTAAACATCCTATTGTCAACTTCTGTACTACCACTAATCTGGGGACAAATTTTGTAATTTTTACTGCTACTCTTTCTGCTGTATCTATTCCTAAAAATGCTTCTCAGGCTCTTAAACATCCTGCTTGGCGTCAAGCTATGGAAGCAGAAATGCAAGCTCTTACTGAACACAACACGTGGTAGCTGGTCGATCCTTCCACAGACTGTTCTCCAGTTGGTTGTCGCTGGGTGTTTATTGTCAAATATCAATCAGATGGCACGGTTGAACGGCTAAAGGCGAGACTTGTTGCCAAAGGCTATATACAAACTTACGGGGTCGATTACTTTGAGACTTTTTCTCCTATGGCTCGGCTGAACTCTGTACGGATTCTTATTTCTATTGCTATTAATTCTAATTGACCCTTGTATCAGCTTGATGTAAAGAATGCTTTTCTATATAGAGATTTACATGAGGAGGTCTATATGGAACAACCTCTGGGATTTGTGCTTCAGGGGGAGTCATCTAAAGTCTGCAGGCTGCGAAAAGCTATTTATGATTTGAAACAGAGTCCTCGTGCTTGGTTTGATAAACTAAGTACTATTCTTCAGAATTTCTCTTTTAGACGCTCCCAGTTGGATCATTCTATCTTTGTTAAGAATACTATTGATGGCATTGTTATTCTTATTGTATATGTTGATGACATTATTCTCTCAGTGAGTGATCATGTGGGCATTCAAGCTACCAAGTGCTATGTGGAGAAACATTTTGTTACCAAAGACCTTGGCACTCTACATTATTTTCTTGGGATTGAAATCTCTCGATCAGCTTCTGGTCTATGTTTGTCTCAACGCAACTATGTTCTGGATCTACTTTCTAAAATTGGGCTTCTACGTGCTAAACCTGCTAGCACACCTCTGGATCCAAATACTAACTGGGATGATGAGAAATCTCTTGCCTATCCTGACCATCATCAGTATTGTTGCATGGTTGGTAAGCTTATTTATCTTACTATTACGCATGCTGATATTACTTATGCTATCGGGCTTGTTAGTAGATATCTGGATAAACCCCGATAATGTCATTGGGACGCTGTCTGCCACATTCTTAAATATCTGAAGAGCTCTCCTGGGAAAGGCCTGCTATATAAGAAACATGGTCATTGTAAACTCCTTAGTTATTCTGACTCTGACTATGCTGGGAGCAAGATCGACCGACGCTCCACCTCTGGCTACTGTACCTTTGTGGGAGGAAACCTTGTTACTTGGCGAAGCAAGAAACAAACTGTGGTTGCTCGCTCAAGTGCTGAAGCTGAATATCGCACCATGGCGCATACTACTTGTGAGCTATTCTAGATTCAGAGCCTGCTGAAGGATTTTGGTATTTCTGATTCCTCTCCTATTCTGATGTATTGTGACAACAAAGCTGCAACATTTATTGCCAGTAATCCTACTTTTCATGAGCGAACTAAACACGTTGAGGTTGACTGTCATTTTGTTTGCGAAGCTGTCTTATCTGGCCAGATATCTACTCCCTACATACATACTTCTGATCAGGTGGCTGACATCTTCACCAAGATTCTTTTAAAGATGAGATTTGCTACTATGACATCCAAGCTGGGCATGATTGACATCTATGCTCCTGCTTGAGGGGGAGTAATAGTATATACACTTTACTGCTTTTCTTTACTTAGTGTATTTTGCTTATTGCTTTTTCTCTTTTACTCTTTATCCCATATGGGTTATCTCTAAATCTTGTACACTCTCTTGTCTTATAAAAGAGAGCCCCCTGTATTCTTTTTTATCATCTAATAATAAGAAATACTTCCCGTCTTCTAGAGTTACATCAAGGACAAGTTTTGATGATGAACCCTTCATTTATCCTAATCAAGCCACTCAAGTTTTTTTACTCTATTGGTATAGAAGATAAAAATTTGAGTGTTGTTTTTCATTGGACACCAAGAGGTACTTATGATATTCCTTTGAGTACTATAATTAATGAACATAATGAAGTGAAGGGTGAAGTGGATGAAAATAATGAGATGGATGAAGTTTGTGAAGATGATGGAAACATTGTTTGGGGTTATTCTGATCTAGGCAACAATATACTTGTTGATAATAATTTATAAAGCAAAATTGAAAAAACAACAACCATACTCTAGTTTGAAATTCTGACTTGTGTTTCATTATTTTTTTTCTCTTTCAAAGAAATTTATGTAATGAATTGTGGTATATAATTTTTTTCATATTTAGCAGAGTCCGCTACAAATATGCCACCCAAGAAGAAGGTACAGTCTTTAAAAGAAGTGGTACAAGCTAAAAAAAAGTATTATTCAACAACTTATAATCCACTTCCATCTGATAGTGAGTCATCTTGATCACAAGAACAACTATAGTCTCCTATAGCATGTAACTGTTATTTTTTTCTTAGTTTGTTGATATATATTTTACTATGTTCATATTTGGTTTGTTTAAGTATGCTTTAGAAAAAAAAAGTTGTCAAAGATAACTCTAACAAGCCTCAAGAAAGTGAATTAAAACAATTGGTGATATAGATTACTGATGCATTTTTTTTATTTAATTATATACAACAAGTAAGCCTCAATTTTACTTCCACATGTTCTGTAGGGATGAATGATACTTCCAAAAGGATGATTCCAACTACAACTGGGTCTAAAGAAATGATTGATACTTCTTCAAAAGTAAGAGAGAACAACATTCCCAACAACTTAGTTCCTTCAGCAGCATGTGGTGATGGGTTAATAAAAGATGCATGTTTAGGTAATAAATGCACTAATTTTCTTAAATATTTAAATTTTGAAATAACATTCAGTTGTGTTATGAATATTGCTCATTCAAGGAAAATGTTGGAATCTTTGACTCAAGATGGATTGGGATCAAATCAACCCATCCTTAGTTCTCCTAATCCACAAAAAGTTGTTATCTCCATGATTTCAATTTTAAATGCAATGGATGAACAAAGAGACATGACAGAAACACATGACAAAGATATTTGTTTCATTTTTACTATTAATATTCAAAAAAGAAATGATCTATGTTGAATACTTCTATGCAGAAGAATCTTACTTGTACATGTTCTGTAGGGATGAATGATACTTCCACACGGATGATTCCAACTTCAATTGGGTCTAAAGAAATGACTGATACTTCTTCAAAAGTGAGAGAGAACAACACTCCCAAGAGTTCAATTCCTTCTGCATCATGTGGTGGTGGGTTAATGAAATATGCACATTTAGGTAATAAATCCACTAGTTTGCTTAAATATATAAATTTTCAAATAACATTCAGTTGTGTTTTGAATATAACTTTGGAATCTTTGACTCAAAATGGATTGCATTCAAAACAACCCATCCTTAGTTCTCCTAACCTATTTTCTAAAGGGATGAATTATACCTCCACAAGGATAATTCCAACTTCATCTAGGTCTAAAGAAATGACTGATACTTCTTCAAAAGTAAGAGAGAACCACATTCCTAAGAGTTTAGTTCCTTATGCAACATGTGGTGATGGGTTAATCACATATGCATGTTTAGGTAATAAATCCACTAGTATTTAGATTTTAAACTAACATTGAGTAGTGTTTTGAATATAGCTCACTCAAGGAGAATGCTGAAATCTTTGACTCAAAATGGATTGGGATCAAAACAACCCGTCCTTAGTTCTCCTAACTTATCTTCTAAAGGTATGAATGATACTTCCACATGGATGATTCCAACTTCAACTGGGTCAAAATAAATGACTTATGCTTCTTCAAAAGTGATAGAGAACAACATTCCCAAGAGTTCAGTTTCTTCTGCAACATGTGGTGATGGGTTAATGAAAGATGCACATTTAGGTAATAAATCCACTAATTTTCTTAAATATATAAATTTTAAAATAATATCCAGTTGTGTTTTGAATACAGCTCATTGAAGGAGAAGGTTGGAATCTTTGACTCAAAATGGATTGGAATCAAAGCAACCCATCCCTAGTTATCCTAACCTATTTTCTAAAGGAATTAATGATACCTTCACAAGGATGATTCCAACTTCATCTAGGTCTAAATAAATTATCGATACTTCTTCAAAAGTAAGAGAGAACAATATTCCCAAGTTTAGTTCCTTCTGCAACATGTGGTGATGGGTTATGAAAGATGTATGTTTATGTAATAAATCCACTAGTTTTCTGAAGTGTTTATATTTTCAAATAACATTCACTTTTGTTTTGAATATATCTCACTCAAGGAGAATGCTAGAATCTTGGACTCAAAATGGATTGGAATCAAAACAAACCGTCCTTGGTTCTTAAATATTTAAATTTTCAAATAACATTCAATTCTGTTTTAAATACAACCCATTCAAGAAAAATGCTAGAATCTTTCACTCCAGATGGATTAGGATGAAAACAACCCATCCTTAGTTCTCCTAACCCAAAGAAAAATGTTATCTCCCCGAGTTCAGTTTTAAATGCAATGAATATCAAAGAGGTATGATAGAAACACATGCTAAAGACATTTGTTTCATTTTTACTGTCTCATATTCCAAACAGAAATGATCTGCGTGGAATACTTCTATAGAGAAGAATCTTACTTATACATGTTCTATAGAGATGAATGATACTTCTAAAAGGATGATTCAAACTTCAACTGGGTCAAAAGAAATGACTGATACTTCTTCAAAAGTGAGAGAGAACAACATTCCTAAGAGTTCAATTCCTTCCGCAACATGTAGTGATGGGTTGATGAAAGATGCACATTTAGGTATTAAATCCACTCATTTTCTTAAATATTTAAATTTTCAGATAACATTCAGTTGTGTTTTGAATACAACTCATTCAAGGAGAATGCTGGAATCTTTGACTCAAAATGGATTGGGATCAAAACAACCCATCCATAGTTCTCCTAACCTATTTTTTAAAGGGATGAATGATACTTCCACAAGGATGATTCCAACTTCAACTGGGTCCAAAGAAATGACTGATACTTCTTTAAAAGTAAGAGAGAACAACATTCCCAAGAGTTCAGTTCCTTTTGCAACATGTGGTGATGGGTCAATGAAAGATGCACATTTAGGTAATAAATGCACTATTTTTTTTAATATTTAAAATTTCAAATAACATCCATTTGTGTTTTGAATACAACTAATTCAAGGAGAATGATGGAATCTTTGACCCAAAATGGATTGGGACCAAACGACCCATCCTTACTTCTCCTAACCTATTTTTAAAGGGGTGAATGATACCTCCACAAGGATGATTACAACTTCATCTAGGTCTAATGAAATAATCGATACTTCTTGAAAAGTAAGAAAGAACAACATTCCCAAGAGTTCAGCTCCTTCTGCAACATGTGGTGATGGGTTACTAAAAGATGCACATTTAGGTAATAAATTCACTATTTTTTTATATTAAAATTTTCAAATAACATTCAGTTGTATTTTGAATCCAGATTGTTCAAGTAAAATGATGGAATCTTTGAGTCAAGATGGGTTAGGATACAGACAACCCATCCTTAGTTCTTCTAACCCACAAAAAAATAGAAACTATGGTTCTTGCTAAAAAAATGGACTAGGTTCTAAAGGATTGAACCATAACAATACAAAATCAAGGGAAGGTATTATCTCCACATGTTTAGTTTCAAATATAGTGGGTGATCAAAGAGGTATGATAGAAAGACATTCTTATTTTTTTACTATCTCATATTCCAAACAACAATTATCTATATGGAATACTTCTATAGAGACGATTCTTACTTCTACAGGTTATGAAGGGATGAATGATAATTCTACAAAGATAATTCCAACTTCAAATGGATCTAAAGGAATGAGTGGTACTTTTCAAAAGTAAGAGAAAGAAACATCCCAAAGAGTTTTGTTCCTTTTGCATCATTTAGTGATGGGTTAATGAAAGATGCACGTTAAGGTAATCAATGCACTAGTTTTCTTAATTATTAATATATCCAAACAACATTGAGTTTTGTTTTGAATACATGCTTTAAGAAAAATGTTAGAAAACATTCTATCTACGAGTTCAATTTCAAAGATAGTAGCTGATCAAATGGATATCAATCCAAATTCAACAGGGTCTAAAGGAATGAATGACACTTCTCCAATAGTACTAGAAAGCAGCATCCCCAATAGTACTAATCTACAACAAAGTAGAATCCATGGATATTCATCCCCCTAATGCAATGCATCACGGGGAGGCTAGTAGAGTAGATCATATTGGTGTTTGATAATTTATTTAGTTTTAAATTACTTTTTCAAACAATAATGATTTATTTGTATTTCTTAATTTTACTTTATAGGAAACACTATTTATATATGATTTTTATGCAGTCCAACAAGTGGGAAAATGTCATATACATGTACTAGGACTAAAAGGATGACTCTAAGTCCAACTTGCACAGAAACCAATGCTCCTAGAATTTTGATTCCCTCTATAATGGATGATCAAGTTTTTATGGATGATATTCATATAGGTAATGACATCACTTTGTTGTCATTTTCAAACAAAAATTAGATATGAGTTTTAATGCAGGTCCAACAATGTTTTTTGAGGAAACTATAAATAGATGGGAAAACAATATCCCTAGAACCTCAATGTGTGGTTCCATGGATAACTTTGGGGGTGAGGTACAAACTATCCTAAGTACAATGAAGGCATTAGTTGAAAAAAGTAAGCATGATTGTATAGCACTACAAAATGAACCCGTTGATCACGAATGTACAATCTTGTCCAACTTTTTGGGTCTGAAGGCTAGAGATACTGATGCATTTCCACTACATCTGAAATGGGGTGTCTTCCAAGATCATGTTTTAATGGTGTTTGGGAGGAAGACATGGTAATTAATTGGTTCTACCTTTGAATATTTCATTTTGTTGTATTCTTGGATCCTCCAATATGTATAATATTTTCACTATATTTGGAACAAAAAATGTTTAACTTCACAAGTTTTGAAATAAAAACCAAGCTAAACATGTTTCATGTTAGACAATGATGTTTAAAAAAGGTGAAAATTGGTTTTCAAACACATAGGTTCCATTTGAAACAATATTTGAAGAAAAGAACTCTCAAACATCTTCTTTCACTGGAATCTAGAGTTATCTAAGATCACTGGAAAAAACAATTAAATTATTGGGGCAAATAGGAAGCAATTGTAGAGGCATGAAGGAATGCTAATAACCGTGCACATGTCAGACATATATACACGTTGGGAAGAAAATCAATAAGGAAAAAGCAATATGAGATGGTATATGTTCTGATTTATTTTAAGATTATCACATATCCGATACTTGTTTATTCATTTTCAAATTTTACAAGGTCTAGACCCTTCTAATTTAACCACATATGTAGTTTCTCATACCGATAAGAATGGTTGATTTCTAAATGAACAAACTAGGATGTGTGTGGTAGGTTATTTTGTATCCGTTGTGCATTTCATTTGTGTATACTGAGTTCTCATAAATTTATTTAAAAAACGCACCCTAATTGTTCATATAGGAAAATGTTCAAACTAAAGAATAATGATGACATGTGCAACATAGTAAAACCATATTGATTTTATGCCTGTAACGGGCCATGTATATGGTCCTCATCATGGTGGATATGAAAGAGGTTATGGAAGTGGAGCAACCAGAAAAATGTTGAAACAAGCATCCATCATGGAAATAGCACAAAGAACCTACCAGGAGACCGAAAAAGAGGCTAAATTTTATGCTGAAACACATGCTAATATGCAACATAAGTTGGTACGATTGAGGAATCAGGTTAGATGCTCTAAATGAACTTATTCTATCAATTTATTGTAAGACCTTTGACCTGAGTTTTAGGATAATCCTATTTTCTTTGTCTTAATCATGTTCTTAGAAACTTAATCTAATATTTTGAGATGTAATTAGGGCTTGTGGAGCGCTTAAGTTTTAAGTTTGAGCTTGTTTGGATGAAATTTGAGCTTTCTATGCTAGTTTTGGTACAAAATGCAATTTAGCCAATGTATGGGGTTGATGTGCAATTTACCACCTCTAGAGTGTTCTGTCACTTTTTTGACATCATTTAGATGAAATATAAAGAGTAGGGCACCGTATTTGAGACTTGGTTGAGGAATATCACCCTAGGTGGTGATTAGGGTTGATGTGAGTGTTGAGTGCCTTGACCATGTGTGTTGGTTGTGTTGTCTCGACCTTGGGCAACAACCAAGGTTGGTTTTGGAGGGTGTCACAATCGAAACATCTCCTCTAGGTCTTGGGGGTGATGACCTAGGTAGTCTAGGGTGGTCTCGGGTCGAGATGGTTGCCCTAGCATAGGTTGTCTCGACCTAGGAATGGTAGTGGGACCTTGTCTCGACCTAGAGTTGATGTTAGGTAGTGGTGTCACGAGCATGGGAGGTGCACCCTAGGAGGGTCACGACTGCGACCATGTGGGTTGACATGGTGGTTGAGACACTACCTATAGTGTATCACCATGTCTTGGATGTCATGATTAAGTGGTTGCATGTTGGCCTTTTGAGTGGACAAGTGTCCCTTAGAATGTTGACACCTCACCCCTTGCTCTCTCCCTCATCTTCCATCTATATAACCCCTTATCTCTTCTTGCTTGCAATCCTTTTCAGCTATCTATCTTCTTCCTCCTTCTTTGCTTGTTCTTAGAGCTTGCTGGATCAAGGAGGTTTGTCCTTGGAGCTTGGGGGATCAATCTTCTTTAGCATGTGGTGGTGGTGGTGATACAAGCTCATCTTCCATCCTTGTTAGTGTTTGTCTTCTTAGTTGATTTTTTTTATCTCCTACCTTCATCTTCCTCTCTTTTCTTGGACCTAGGACATGGTTCTTCCATGGTGGTCGTTTTAGGAGAGAAACTCCTCATCATAAAGGTCATAGACCATGTTTTGACAAGGTAGACCCAAATGTGAAGAGGATTTCTCCTCTCTTTCTCCCTTTCTCTTTTGGTCCAGCCAAGTGCTTCTTTGCTTGGACTAGCTTTGACCTTGATGTCTTCTCCTTCTTGAGAAGCTCTTGTGAGTGTGGAGCTTTTGGTGAATCTTCTTCAACCCTTGGATCATGTGCTTGGAGCTCTTCATCTTGGAGTTTGTAGCTCTTGGTGGTGATCATCTGAAGGCGAATTATATAACACTAAACCTACGCTATTATTGTATTTCTTTATGCCTTTTATTATTGTCTTCTCTCTCTCTAAATTGCTTCCTCATCATGTTTGTACTTAGTAGTAATCTCTAGTGCTTGTTTTATGGAGATACCTTTCTTGGTTTGGGAGAAATCTGAAACCCTAATCCTTCTGTACCCAATTTAGTAGATGATGAGTTATGGATGTTCTTCTCCAAGGTTTTCCCTTGATCTTCCTCCCATGCATGGCATTTATATACTTAGAAGTTGGATAGATGTTAGGCTCGGTCTTGGTAACCTTGAGCATGGTTTTTTCCTTCTTTGGAAGAAGTTCTTTCTTGGTGGTTTCTTGACCTATGCTTTAGTGTTTGGTGATCAGTTGCTTGAGTTTTCCTTCATGGTGACCTTTGTGCTTCCCTTGGTTTCAGTTCTGTTTCGAGACCTATATGGTGTGTCTTGGTGTGGTCACAACACTTCCTTCTTGGTGGTCATGACCTTGATAGCGTTTGGTTGAGATACTTCCTTGTGGTTCAGTTTGACCTAGCAGTGTTAGGTTAAGAGTTTTGGTGTTAAATGGTCTAGTCACCCCTATGTTAGTCTCTAGTTCCTGCCTTTCTTGTGTTGAGACTCACCCTAGAGTGTAGGATCGTGGCCATGATGGTCTTGGGTCGCGACATGGATGGAGGTCGAGACACACTTGAGACCGAGACAGGTTTGGTCGAGACATGTTGAGGTCGAGACACCTTTGGTCGAGATGTTTTGTGGAACTCTAACCCTAGGTGTCGCAGGAGAGACATGACTTAGATGGTGGAGGTCGTGACATATTGGTGGATGGTCAAGACACATGAGTGTCGCGGTCGTGACGTTGACCATTATGGGTGATCGCGACCTATGTGGTTTTTTGGTCAATAAAGGGTGATGGTAGGTGGATGAGAAGCACATGTGAACACTTAATGATATTCATATATGAATGATACATAAGACATATATAATGCTGTTTATAATGTTATCTAATCAACTATAACGACCTTTCCTAATACTTATACACTCCAAGATGATGGAGGGTGATGGTTCTAGGGTTGATGGTTGAACCTAGTCTTGTAAACTCTAATCGGATAAGAGGAAACCCTAACCCTAATAATGAACAATGATCTTTCTTGTTTCTCTATCATAAAATAATTATGATGTTATGTGGTTGTCTCTCTCTTCTTAGCAACTTCTGACCATGCAGGTGTTATGAGCTTGATAATCATAGCTAGTGTAGGCTATGGTGATTACAATATGATACATGTTAAATATGCCCTTGTGAGGCATGTTGAGGCACTTGTGATACAGGAATAATGTGAATGGGTCATATGACTTGGAAGTGACTTATTGCATAATATGAGATGTCTTTTCCCAATGATGAGTTGAGGGATTGGTATCCCATGGTTTGTGTCCTTGTTGATGATGGTATGAATGGAAATAATACATGCATCTTCTGGAGATAGCGTGACAAGATCACACCCTATACATTTTATATCTTCTGGAGTTATGTTATGTCCTTACTTTTGTTGAATTTGTTCTAGCCTTCTACATTATAACTTGATTGATGTTGAAAGGCATTTAAATAGACTTAACTAATCAAGTGGAACCTGAACGTGTAGTTCTTTCCCATACCATAGATCCATCTCAGTGTCAGCACTTGCTGGATGGTGAAACGGGCTTTCCCTTAGAGGAAGCTTGGAGTCATATAGTGTTGAGTATATGCATTCACATGATTGGTTGTGGGTCATACCCTGGAAGGAGTGCAGATGCTGGTCATAGCTCAGTGATATGTTGCTTATGTGGTTTCACAGAATTGGTTGTGAGTCGTATCCTGGTAGGAGTGCGGCTGTGGGTTATAGATCAGTTTCGCTAGCATCATGACCTGTACCAAGGTGGACATGACTTTCACTGTTTGACTATATGTCACAGGTTGCAGTTGAGTAGTATGTCTCTACTGTGTACTCGTGTATTGACCATGAGGTTTGTTGAGGTCATTGATTTTGTCTCTTCTACGGACCTTGTATGGCACCAATTTTGACTTAGTAGTGGTCAGTTGGATTTGGGTTGTACAACTCAAATCCTAGGGGCATAATAAAATACATAATCAACCATGTAGTAGACTTGCTTAGGATCAAATATGAGAACATTGGTTGTAGCCTTACCTAGCTTTTGTACATGTTATTTGTAGAGAATATACATATTCTTCGTATGCCTTCTTAGATTATTGTTTGTCCTACTGTTAAGTAATAAGTGCCCAATATTTCTCAATTTGCTTTATTCAATGAAACATATCATGTAATTGAATCTATTCATCTGGCTTAGTATTGTATATACTTTCTTTAGTTATTTGTGTTAATAATAGTGTTGGTGGAGAGTTATATCTCCCGCTGAGATTTGGATTCTTACCCATGGGTTTCCCACATCTTTTAGGTGGACATGCACAAGGAGGTAGAGATCATGTAGTGGAGGCTGAGCAACAACAAGATGGATAGTAGTAGCTAAGGTTGGGAATGCTACTTGCAGTCTTTTGTGGTTAGAGTCCTAGAGTCGCCCCTGTACACTCAGGTCTTGGGAGAGTTATGTATGCACCTCGATGGTGTTATAGATATGAGTTTTTGGTTTATGTGCCCTTGTTGTATATAGTTTTTTGTTTAAATGATCATATATCACATGTGACAAGTAGTCTTTTTATGGACATGTTGTAAATAATGATGCTTTATGATATATATTTCAGATGGCAAGTTTTGGACCCTTATGTAAAAAGTTTCTTGATGTTGGTCCTTGTTGTAATTGGTTTTATTTTTTTAGTATTTTTCGATAATCCACTATAGAGTTTTGTTCTAATCTCGTGGCTTATTTTTGTGTGACAATGGGTGTCTATTTATTTTGTCACTAAAAACTAGGTAAGATAAATCATATGAGAATTTCCTTACTGTAGGATGTTGGGTGTAGTAGGAGGCCTGGATAAATCATTGAAGAGAAAGATGATTATGAGAATAATTAGAATTCAAGACCATGTTTAAGTAATATGATCAATGATTGTTAAAGGATGAATCCTACCAGATTAGGATTTCAATATTTTCAATTTTAGAACTCCATTTTATCACATGTTTGACTCTCATAATATTATCTTATCTTTTATGATTGTGTGAATCTTGCTTAGGATCTAAATATTTTAGTTCTTTTATTGCTTTTACATGTCTCTACTAATGTAACAACGAATTTGTTAGTTTTTAAAAATTTTGTCAAACCTATCAAAATGTTTTAAAAAATTAATCCACGGCAGAAAGAACCATTCCCAATGAAATATAATTAAAAAGTTGGGCATCCAAAAATCAGATCCAAATTTAGACATTCCAAGGAGCTGAATCAAAAGGTACATAAAATTATCCACCACATATCTATTTTCTACCACATTTATCATTGAATTTTTGTTCATTTTTGATAAGGATATGGATACAGTAGGAGGTTTTACACTCTTTTTAGTACAATCTCAGTATAGTTGTCCAGTGCATTCCATACTATCAACTATTTTTTATCTTTCATATTTCAGTTGTCCTTATTAGGTTTTACTGGTAGTTCTTTATCTACAGGTTGATGCCCTGAGTTGCATGGGTTCTAAATAACTTTTGTTGATATAATATGAAGACTTATTGTGTTATTTACCTGCTGAAGATAAGTGCTATTGATACATAGACTTATGCTAAAGATAAACTTTAAATGTCCTATTCCTTACTGATTTCCTTCTTTTATAGAACAATTCTCAACTTACATGTGAAGTCAAAGTTGCACTCTCCCTGGCTAGGAAAAAGTTGAAGTCACTACATTCAAGGTTATATACCATGTAGCTCATAGGATATTCAAGTTCAAATGGCAACTTTCTTCAGAACACATACTACACGTTACTGTATTCCAGGTAAGTTTGTAAATCACTCACACAATGGTCATCATCTTTTCATTATGCTGTTTAGATCAAAACATAAGAAATGATATTAAAAAATTTACAAAACTACTTTCCAATTCTCTCAAGAACTTGATTATCATCTTCCCTTGAACTTTAGCCATTTTTGTTCTTTTATTTTTACATACGGAAAAAGTAGGCATGGAACTATAATAAAAAATGAGATATTACAGGTGCCCTCTCCTTAGCCAGGGCAGAGGCTTACTACGAGTATTATGGTTTGAAAGATGGAGTTAATATGCAAAGATATTTTGCCCAGATTCTCTAACTTGAAAGTATGCATCTATCTTGTAAATTGCAACATATAAAATTTTTGTTCGAGACCATTGACATGCCCACTGAATATCATCATATGTGTATCATTTTCTATAATACTAACACACAACACATGAAAAAGTGACTTTAGATGAGTCTAGTTATTGGCCAGTTAATGATGAACAATGTATATACTTTCCATTATGTTTATGTAGAAGATGGTTGGTCATATGTCTTCCTGATTAGTCTCGTTTTTTCTTCTATTTTGAAAAGGTTTATTTTCATAGGGATCTTGTTAAACTCTAAGTTTGCACGATTGGACATGTGGGACAATGGGAGTTTCAAAACCCAATCAAAGACATGTAAGGTATGCAATTCTTATTTGTTCATTATGGTTGTACTCTCTTCTTTTTATACTGGTTTATACATTCTTTTATTATGTTATCCCATGTCAAGTTTTTGATAATGATGATACTAAGAGTTATCTACCCAATGACAAGTATTTAAAGCTTTGTTTAGACTATAAATTTCTATTCACGGCTATGCAGATGCGTCCACCTCATGATTTGCACCATGTCATGTTTCTATGACAGAGGAATAACTCAAGGCGTTCTGTATTTTGAAGATTGCCTTTTCACATATATCAATCACTGACTTCTTGTTCATGTGTAGTTCTATGTTCAAAGTGACAGGTGAGATTTGTATCCTTTTGTCTTGAGACTTACCACCACTGATCACCATCCATGTGCTATCATGTGTACTACTCTCTTCAACTATCCCTTTTTATTATGATTCCGGAGAATTGTTGTTATGTTTGTCTGGCATACATTCTCCTTAGAAAGAACAATTTCTACTTTGCAGAAATATTTGTCTTGCAGCCCGAAAGACACATATAGATACTCAATTGAGACATTTATTTTTAGGTATATAGTGATAGATATGCATGCTGATGGGATTTATGTGTTGCAGGGACCTTCTTTTCCATCTTACTGACTTAAGGTGGAGTTTTTGATAAATTTTGAGAATGATTTGGCTATCATACAGTGGTTTCTTTAATTATTTATTGTGGAGGTAGCTCACTTGAAGTTATGATTTGGATACTTTTCTAAAAACATTTGAGGTTCCAACTTTGGAGATGTATAGTGTTGGGTCTTCTTAGCCGGTTCTAAGAGGTTGAACACATATTTACAACTGGTCTGAATAAGTTCTATTTGGGTATGCATATATCTTATCAACTTTCATATGAAGACTCCTTTTGATATGTAGCATTCTATAGAGTTTTGTTTCCTTGTAGTGCCAGAGAATCTGATCTGTTTGCTTTCTCATGATGAGTTTGTTTTGTTGATGGTATAGTTGATATGTTCTAGTTGATTTATTTCTCAAGTTGAAAATATCAAACTATGAGGCATCATATTTTCTGAGAGTAGTGAAGTTTTGATATCGTGTAAACTGGATAGTGGTTAACAGTTTTGAATTTTTGCTACTTTCAATTCAATTTCAGTAGAATCCCACATATTATTATTTTTTAGGCTCAAGCAAGTAAACATAACCAAGACCCATGAGGTGGTGAAGATATTTGGGAATCTAAGAATATGAGAGGCATTTGATCAATTTGATTATTAAGATTTAGGATCCTTGAAAGTTGGTTGTGATGCTTCTAAAATTGTCTGGCGTGAATTGTGGAAGACAACAATGTAGCAGGTTTAAACACCAAATTTTGTGATGTTTTTGGCCTTTATCCTGTTATCAAAACTGCCCCTTTCTGCCTTTTTCCTCTCTTTTATATGCATTTTTGCAATAATTAGCCAAGCAATACTCCCAGTCTAATATTTCCATCTTTTGCAGAGTTTCCTCCTATTTTGGCCCATTTAGCACCAATAAGGCCATTCCGGCCCACAAATAAGTCCAAGACTGTCCCGGCCCCCTGACGCCCGATACACAAGCTGACCGGCAAGGCTGCGCGATACGACGACGTGCGACGCAAGGAAGCCGCGCGAGAAGGTATCGATAGACGACACGCCTCTTTACCCGACAGGGAGCCAAGCGCGCCACAACTACTCCATGTGCCGCGCGATATCGGCCGCCCACCGGTAGGCGCCTCTCGCCACGACGCCCGACAGCCTACCTCCTTGTGTCGAGCGATACCGGGCGACACCCGCTTCAATAGACCACCAATTGAACGGCGGAAAGGAGGACACGTGGCGCTTCGAGCACCATATCTTCTCCCGACCAGCTGCCTATAAATAGCAGCTACAGGGAGCTGAAAAGACGGCTTGGTTAGCTTAGACAGTTCAGACGAGCTAGGTCACTTTAGGTTTCGGATAGTCGAGTGATCTTCGGAGGAGGCTACGAGAGCAGGCGTATCGTGCTCTAGTGTTCGTACCGGGCGACACTAGGTGAGCTCTTCCTCATCCCGAGAGGGAGGGGATTGGTTCACCTAGGACTGTACCGGGCGATAATGGGAGTCGATATCGGCCGATGTAGATACGCGACACGAGTGCCCGATACCAGTGCCTGGCAGTAGGATACGCAGATCCATGCCCGACACGATAACGAACCCGATACGCTCCGCCCTTCAGGCGTGTCGCCCGAGAGGGTGTGCCGCTCGACTTGAGCGTATCGGCCAGGTCCTTGAGCGATGCAGTTGCCCATCGCGGTGTGCCACTTGAGAGAGAGTGCCGCCCGACACGGCTATATTGGGCTAGGCCCCTGTCCGATATCGGGCGGGATGGTTACTGTAGCTCGTCGTCCTTCTACATCAAGGAGGCGACACATATCTTTAATTCTGTTATTTAATTCTTTACTCATGCATTGTAATTAAGACCTTTAATGCTTATAGAAATAGAAAAGCTTAATTACTTGCTGCTCTATGCTTGGTGCAATATGTTGGATGACTGCTATGATTTGATATCTGAACTCTAGCTTGCATGTTTTGCATCGCATTTCGCTTAGCTACCGAATCGTGTTTTCCTGTCGCAACAACTTCGAGAGTTGTGTTGTGGCTCTAGTGTTTGGTCCGATTCTGGAGTACGAGATTGCCCGAAACGGAGTTGCTTTAGTAACCTTTCTACTCTAATTTGAGTCCGGTGACCCCGAGAGTGGAACCGATGCCTGGTTAGAGGTGCCCGCTTCGAGAGGAGGGGTACATGATTGGTTCTACTGCCTCTTGTTTTACCACAGTTCTATCCTTCGTACCTCGCCTTAGCTCCAAGTATATCCTTCTGTTTCTGTTGCATGAAAACCCCTAAAAACTGCTAAATGCTTAAAACCTTAAATCTTTCTAGTAACTCCACTTGGAGATAGTTTTCTTGTTTTGTTCGTGACATCTTTATGCTTCCCTCCTAGGGAATTTATCATCTCTTTATACCTACCAGAGTGTAGCGTGTCGATTCTGGGTTGTCAACACTACCCCCCTTGTCCCTGTGTTTGACCCCGTATATCTACTTCGACCCCGTAAGCAAAGTTGCAGGGGCCTAGAAGGATTCGGGTTTATAAATGTAAAAGCTTGACTACCTCAAATCCGCCTCCAATTTTAGGACGCGCGATTTAGGCCGGTCAACTTTTTGGCACCGTTGCCGGGGACAAGGCAAAAACGGTATTGTAGACGAATCCAAATCTGCTAACTACACTCCTGTGCCTCAAGCTTAGAAACAAGCTTGACAACACCCTTTTTCTTTTCTTTTCTTTCCTTTTTTGATGCTATTTATTCTTAGCCTAGATTAAATAATTCAATCTTCTAACTTGATTTTTCGTGCCATTCTTTCAGGAACCCCAAAGGACAGATCACTATTCCACCAAGCTCCGACGCCATTCAACCGTTTGACCGAGCACAATCATCGACATTATGCCTCCCCGTGTCAACCCGCAACACGTTGAAGGGGAACAACAGGGAAGGCCTAGGGATTAATCACCTCCGCCGAGTGGCAACGATCGCTACGACGGAAATGATCAGCAGGAAGATCAGGAATCGGAGCACTCCGAGGAAGGCCACCCCCATGTCAGGCGTCGTCACCGTCATCGACACAGGTGACACCATGACCAAGAACAACAACGCGAGGCTAGTGACAGCGACGACTCCGAGGAGGAGGAAAAGACGCTGAGAGAGTTGGCGTCCACAAAGGCCAACAACTCCCGATGCCCCATCATCACTCCGCGATTCAACGCGGCGAATTTCGAGCTTAAGCCGTCTGTCATCTCCATGATTCAGAACAAAATCTTTAGAGGGAGTTCTAAGAATGACAATCCCTACCACCACTTGGATGCTTTTAAAAACATCTGTGATACTATCAAGATGCGGGGAGTTCCCCAGGAGGTAATCTATTGCAAAGGCTTCATCTTCTCTTTGGAAGATAAGGCTCTGTCCTGGTATCTTGGGTTACCCCACCAGTCTCTAAACGGGTGGGAAGCTCTAGCCGATGCATTTGTAAACAAGTTCTACCCAACTGAGAAGACAGTGAGAAACAGACAAAGGATAACTTCCTTCATGCAAAAGCCTAATGAGAATCTCCATGATGCCTGGGAGCGGTATCAAGAATATCAGAAGGATTGCCCTCACCACAACTACAAGAAAGGGTTCTTGATCACTACCTTCTATAATGGCCTGACTCCCGAGGAAAGAGTTTCATTGAACGCAGCAGCCGGAAGTGACTTCCTGGGGAAGAAGCCGAGCAGGTCCGAGAAGATCATCAAGAACATGGCCGAGCTGCAAGCTGACACTGACTATGACAGATCTGACCGAGGCCAAGCTAAGAAGGTTAGTGAAGGACCTTCTTTTGAATCCAAGGCGCTGGAGACAATCACTTCTCAGATCCAGAGGATAGCTACGGATGTAAAGCAGCTGAAGGAATCTGGCGGAAAGGGTAAGAAACAGGTCGAAAGGGTAATGAAATGTGTAACATGTGGAGAAGGTGGACACGGGGTAGACAATTGCATCTACACCCAGCCAGACGCATCGAGCGATTCTGAATCTGAAGCCGAGGAAACTGAGAAGGTGGCTTTCATAAACTTCAAAAGGCCAGACCACCCTGGTTTCAGTTATGGGAACAAGGATGCGGCTGAAAACTCGCATCAGTTGCAAAGCGCCTCCAAGCAACCTCAACCTTTTGAGCAAAGGGGAGGACCAAGCCAATACTCCAAAAATGCTCATTTCCCATCAAACAAAGGGAACTTCCAAATGCAGGGAAAGTATCAAGGGTCGAACCGAGAGCAAGGCAAAGGCACGGGCCAGGCGGACGTGATTGGACAGTTATTTGATTTTGTTAAGAAACAAGATACAATCAACAATCAACTGGCACAGAGTGCGTTATCAAATTCTGGTGTCTTGAACTCATTGCAGGTACAACTGGCGGAAATGCAGACGCACCAACGCCAGATCGACCAACAGCTAGCTCAATTGGCTAAAATTGTGAAGAACCCATCGGGAAGGATTCCGTCAAATACCGAACCAGTGAAAAGAACAGGACAATGACCGCAGAAGCACGGATGAAGATGCATGATGAAGAAACTTTGAGCGTCCAACTGAAGACAAGAAACACAGTGCTTTTCGGGAGGCAACCCGAGTTGTCTTTTTAATTCCTAGAATAGGACGTTTTACTTTCCTGCAAGAAAAACATTACAAACATTTTGGGATGTAATAAGGCCCGAGTCAGTGCATGCGCCACATGCGCTGACTCTGTTTTGTGGGTCACCGAAGTATTCTATAGGATAGGATGGGTAATGCTAGCTGAGGTCGGGACCTTAGTTTCGGGCCAGTGATGTTTTACTCCTCAACCGCTTTTGTTACCCCTTTTCGTTTTCTTTTCTTTCTTCTAGCTTTTGCTCCGAAGATCGTAACGGAAAGCAACCCTACCGGTAGGATATGCGCAATATCGTGCAAAGAGTGTTTCGGGCATCGCTAAAGCCATGACAAAAGAAGCTCCTGGACGGCATGAGCCTGTGACGATCGTGCCAAAGGACTGATCACCCTTAGGCCGACGGATGGACTGCCCGTCTCGGGAATGAATTGCCCTATCGGCCGATGCATGCCTAGTTTTGCTTGCCGTGTTTTTACCGTGTCGAAAAACTAAGGCTGGGTTTGCTATATATATGAACAAGTTTTACCGTGTCGGGCTACCTGAATTACTGTGTTCGTACTCCCATATCGTGCAGAGAACTTTGTGCTTTTTGCTCCCGTGTCGCGCGACACCCCTTTGCATTCGTAACGTGCGGAAGTCCCGAACTCTGTAAGGTACAGCCCGACAGACCTATCGCCCGGTAGATATCGCCCGGTAGATCTATCCGGCGGCAGTCTGTGCCGCCCGACACGTTCTCTATGTATAGATTATCGGCCTTGTTAACTGAACAGTTTCGTATCGCCCGACATACATATCGCGCAACATATATTTTAGTAACTATTGCCCGATATGCCATGTCAGGCGATAGTCGTGTCGTCCATTCTTGTATCATCCCGAAGGTTTTGTGTCGGGCGACACGCTGTTTTTTTATATACGAGCCGTATCGGGCATCTTTTATCGCCCGACACGGCCAAGCGTTTGTCGCCCTATCGCCTTGTTCGTATCGGGCGATACCCGTCCCTAGTATCGGCCACATGACTTCGCCTCAGAACCTTGTGTGTCGCCTGGTACTGGGGGGGAGGCCAGGAAATCTTTGTACAGAAAAACACTGGGCCACACATTTATTCTTTATTATATACTTCTTTCAAAGGCCAAAATATTTAATCAAAGTATTTCTTTGTGGTCCTACAAAGATGGCCCGCACCAAGATGACGGCTGTCCCCGTTGACTCTCAGGGTAGGAGGATCCACCCCGAGACTGCGGCTGGAACCTCCAACGCCGGGCGGAAGCGCCCAAATCCAAGACCAGTCGAGGCCTCTACAACAGAAAAGAGGGCCATGGTTGGAGAAGCGGCAACTCCAACTCCAATTCTAACTCCAACGCCCCCAGCAGCAGCAGCAATCCCGGAAGCCTTGGCGGAGAGTTTTGAGCCAAGAAACGACGAGCATACTCGCCGGTATGCTGAGCTGGTGCCCAAAATCTACCACCCCAGCAGGTTCTGCCATGAAGCATCATTTGCTGATCTGGGAATCAAGAAGAGGCTGAAGGCCGTCCTCGCCGCGGCGGGACTGAAGAAAATCTGCTTCAGCATGTCTTCCTCGTACACTAGGCTGACAATGGAGTTCATTTCTTCCCTCCACCGGGTGAGAAATTCACCGGCGGAGAGAAAGGAATTCGAAGGGCCAGACAGACTCCAAGCTCGACTCTACAACTCAGAGTGCACAATCTCCGAGAAGTTTCTGAACCAGATCTTCTCTTCAAGCGAGGAGGAGAGGAATCTGATGGACAACGGTGAGAGAATCACCGAGGGAGACGGGTTCGATCCTGTGAAGCTCTGGAACAAGTTAACCGGCGAATCTTTGTTCAAGCCGGGAAAGAAGGTAGCTGCTATGCACTCATGCTTCTGGAGGATAATACACAAACTGGTGGCATGCCTCTTGTTCAGCAAGTACGAATCCAGCAACATATACACGGAGGAGCTCCATGTCATGTGGCACATAATGGAGGGCCGAGTGAATAACCTCGGACGATTCTTGATGAACAGACTGCATCCGATGAAGGAAGCTACCAAGGACTACTGCATGGGCGGAATAGTCAACCTTATTGCAGAGGGGCTCGGGTACCCGAAAGAGCCGCGTAGCCTTTCAAGGACGCAGGGCGATGAGGTAATCGACACCAAGTACCTGATCAGGGCCAGTATTATCAGGAAGGAGGGGAGAGATTTTTTCTATAAGTTCGCAAGGACGAATATACTCCTCCCGCTCCCTCGCTGCACCGACTACAATGTAGACAAACTAGTCTTCACCGCCACAGAAATTGAAGCTGTGGCGGCCAACACAACCCAAGCCGCGACCACAAGAGTCCAAGAAAGGACAACTCCAGAGCTACCAACGACCGCTGCTGATAGAATTGTCGCCACTCCATCCACATCAACTACCGCCCCTGCAAGAACGGTGGCAGCTGAGAAAGAGCCGGTGATCGTAGAGGTCACCGAGACATCAACTTCGGGAGCTGCCACGGGGGAGGCAACCACAGCCCCCGACATCCCTGAAGGGCCTGTAGAGGCAGAAGAAGCACCTGAGCCGGACACCAGTAATGAAGTGTTCGCCGAGATCCTGGGAAGGGAGCTCGAAGGTGCGCGGCTGACACCGACACCGACACCGGTGTCCCCTGTCAAGGCTGCTGGAAGGATCGCCGAGGACGTAGAGGTGGAGCAGCATCCGCACACACCACGGCCATCTTCACCAAGACATGAAGGCGAGGCAGAGGCGGCCGCAAGAGGGCCAACACCTCGCCCAGCAACATCTGCCACACGAACAATTGAGATACACTCTACCTCGTCTGGTGGACCATCACGCGGGCAGGATGCCGTGAGGACGGAAGGGAGGTCCACCAGAGCTTCCCTGTCGCTCGGAATGACGCTCGGGCACGAGCTCGACAGGTTGCGGGAGGTAACAGATACCAACTCTGACACTTGTATTTCCCTAACCCGCAAATATGCGTCTATTCAAGACAGACTGAGCAGCCGAGAGCGAGAGCTGCAGAGCGGACTAGAGGCCGTAAATTCAATAATGTAGCAAGTTCTCCAACGCCTCGACAAGATCGAGGAGAGACTGGATAGAAGGGACGACCATCCGCACCGAAGGCAGCTGAGACGGTCGCCGTCACCCCCGAGTCGTGGCTCTCCATCATCTTCGTCAGCTTCTCCCTCGACATCAGCGTCACCCTCCTTCCCCAGCGGGCGATCCTCAACGCCCAAGGAGGGGACGCAACCGAAGTCCACCGACGGAGCTCCAGCAAGACAGGCGATCTCCATAGGTCCCGAGGAAGAAAATCCCTCAATCCCCCTAGATGACATTGAAGATGATAACGGAGATGTTAGCATCGGGACAGACTCTTCAGACGAGTCGGAGGGAGAAAAGGGGGACATGTACGTAGCCAATGAAAGACACTTCCCTCAAGGAAGACGCTCGATGGCAGACAGGTTTCGTGAGCCATCAGAGATACCTTCCTTCGAGATGGCTGACTTCGACAGAAGGGCCATCAGCTACCTGTCGATCAGAGACCAAAAATTGCTAGACAAGGTCCTAAGATCGAAGGCAGATGAAGAAGACGTTGTCTGGAGCGACTGCTACTTTTCCGTACGATGGGGAACTCTCCGCAACATGTTCCGCTCACCGGCCGTCGTCGGAAAAAGGCTATTCAGGGTCCTCGAGAATGCTATAATAGAAAATATCGATAGTAGGATAGGTCGGAAGAAAATATACTGCGCCACCCCGACCTTGGCGAGAAGATTGATGTGCAGAGAACTAGACTCCTCTGCGGTGTCCAACATGCTGCAGCACATTGAGGAGCATAACCCTAACCTCGTGTTGGCACCGTACAAGCACCGCAACATATGGTTGCTCTGCGTAGCAGACCTAAGGAACCACGAAGTCCGGCTCCTGAACTGCAGCCACAACGAAATGCCGCACTCCGGGATCGCCTTCAGCTACCCGGAAGACAAAAACCTGAGGCTTCTACCGGTGCGTCTTCAAAGAGTTATAAAGCGAGGAGCCAAACACCACAGCGGTGTTTGGAACTTCTTTTCTATTCACGATTTCCCCGTCCAGGCTGAATAGGGAAGCGGAAACATCGCCTTGGTCATCTTAAGTGCCATTGAGGTGCTCAGTACATTTGGCAACTTGAGGGCCCTTAAGGGCCATTGTTTCTATCAACGCAGGGGCATCTACGCCATGTTGCTGATCAAGGACAAGCGCTATTTCCGGGATGCAGGGGTACCGGAGCAGCTGCTGGACAGTGACCTAGGTGAAGACTCCTCTCAGTCCAGCAACCCCTCAGAAAAAGAAGATGAAGTGGCGACCGTCAGACATGGGGCAGGCAAGGAACTGATGGTCCTTAAGAAAGTGCACGGGATGGAAGAAACTGCTTCGCCTAAAGCCACAGAAGGAATGATCAAAAACTTCGACTGTTTCTCGTGCGCCACGCTCACGCAGGAGCAGATAGATGTAATCCTTCTGAAGCTAGCAGATGCTACCCCGAGGAATGTCATTTACAAGGCGGGCAATGTCATAGTCCCTATTGATGAGCTAAGAGACGTGGTTAAAGAAGGAGGATGTTTGGCGATATCTGTATTAACCGCTTGCGTCCAAATATTACAACCAAAGTTCGACCACGCATATATAGCCCATCCTATGTTGTTTAACGACATTTGCCTAGCCAACGAAATAGGAGCACAGAAACTTTTTCTAGAAGAGTTGGAAAGCGGAGTCCCTAGCCAAATCTTTCTGCCAATTCTTCATTATAACCATTGGACGCTCCTAACGGTGTACACCTGGCAACGAGCAGGAATCTTTTACAACAGCTCGGACGGCAACAAGAACCATCCAGTGCCGTGTACATCAGAACCGCTGTCATCCGTCGAACGCTTAACTCGGAAATACTACGATGGGGTGACAAAGATGATACAACCATTCCTGGACACACAAGCAAACAAATGGCACGAGCTTCAGTTCTTCCACCGCAGCCCACAACAGATCCCATTATCCAACGACTGCGACATCCACGTCCTGGAATGGATAGCGAATAAAGAGACGCCTGACCAGCTCCATCACATCGATTACCACAGCAAAAGAGGTGAATATGTGTGGGAGCTTCTATCTGACGAAGGTGCGCTCGTCGGCTAACCCTCACTGGATTAGCATTACCTTGCCTAATCTACTTCACAACTCTGGGACAGAGTGTGGAGTAAGTTTGGGGGGGGGTACTATGGTACCAGTGAGGGAGGTACAAAATTCTGTTAAATTTTCTAACTTAATCTTTTGATTCCTTTGTCTATCATGTATACATATACTTGTTCATATAAAACTCTTGGATACATATACATGTTCATATAAAATTTTGAAATTCTGAAAAATTTTGCTTATTTCTGTTCCCATGCATATGTACAAAGTCGCTATATTAGTAAAAACCTGATGCAACTGCTTGCAAAGTTTGTTTTCTGTATGCTAAAAGTGATAGAAGTTTTGTTATATCTTTTTGATAATGCTGCTTCAAACGAACATAAGATTGCGTTTTTCCATGTCAAAATTTTCGAAAAATATAATAATCTCGCAAACAGCTAAGAGACAGTGTATGGAGAAGGAAAAAGCTGCCCAAACAGCAAGTATCTCTTTGTTTCCCTTACCCGACAAAAATCCTAAAAAAGAGAGAGAAACTTTATGAGAGTGAATAAAAGCATGAGAGTTGTGCCCAATAAAAGAAAAAGAAAAAAAAATATATACACACTCTTGTTTTCAAAAAGTACCCATCTTTAGGCATGGTAGATCCGAGACAGTGGTACGTAGGATGTGAAATCACTGCTCTAAAGTCAACTGGCTTGGACTGCAGGGACCACTTGCCCGTTAACGGACCCTTGCCTGGATGGACCGATGGGAAACAAGAAGAAAACCCAAAAAGCCTTAGCCTACCCTATACACAACTTTCTGCCCCGAAAATAAAGCTGTTTGGTGTGGAAGCTAACTTCGGAATCATACAACAACGTCTCGCCGAAGCTGTAGAGAAATAATCTTACTTAAACAATAAGGCAGGAAAAACAAAAATCTTTTGTTCGTAATGAGACAACATTTTCTCTAAAGGCATTACAATACTTGTTTTACCCCTTAGCCTGAGAACTATACTACGTAAGAGGAAGCATCGCTAAATAAAGTTTAAATATTGATTGAGTACAATCAAAACGCTAAGTTTGGGGGAGTTGATAACACCAAATTTTGTGATGTTTTTGGCCTTTATCCTGTTATCAAAACTGCCCTTTTCTGCCTTTTTCCTCTCTTTTATATGCATTTTCGCAATAATTAGCCAAGCAATGCTCCCAGTCCAATATTTCCATCTTTTGCAGAGTTCCTCCTATTTTGGCCCATTTAGCACCAATAAGGCCATTCCGTCCCGCAAATAAGTCCAAGACTGTCCCGGCCCCCTGACGCCCGATACACAAGCTGATCGGCAAGGCTGCGCGATACGACGACGTGCGACGCAAGGATGCCGCCCGAGAAGGTATCGATGGACGACACGCCTCTTTACCCGACAGGGAGCCAAGCGCGCCACAACTACTCCATGTGCCGCACGATATCGGCCGCCCACCGGCAGGCGCCTCTCGCCACGACGCCCGCCAGCCGACCTCCTTGTGTTGAGTGATACCGGGCGACACCCGCTTCAGCAGACCACCAATTGAACGACGGAAAGGAGGACACGTGGCGCTTCGAGCACCATATCTTCTCCCGACCAGCTGCCTATAAATAGCAGCTACAGGGAGCCGAAAAGACGGCTTGGTTAGCTTAGACAGTTCAGACGAGCTTGGTCACTTCAGGTTTCGGATAGTCGAGTGATCTTCAGAGGAGGCTGTGAGAGCAGGCGTATCGTGATCCAGTGTTCGTACCGGGCGACACTAGGTGAGCTCTTCCTCATCCCGAGAGGGAGGGGATTGGTTCACCTAGGACTGTATCGGGTGATACTGGGAGCCGATATCGGCTGATGTAGATACGCGACACGAGTGCCCGACACCAGTGCCTGGAAGTAGGATACACAGCTCCATGCCCGACACGATAATGAACCCGATACGCTCCGCCCGTCATGCGTGTCACCCGAGAGGGTGTGCCGCCCGACTTGAGCGTATCGGCCAGGTCCTTGAGCGATGCAGTTGCCCATCGCTGTGTGCCGCTTGAGAGAGCGTGCCGCCCGACACGGCTGTATCGGGCTCGGCCCCTGTCCGATATCGGGCGGGATGGTTACTGTAGCTCGTCGTCCTTCTACATCAAGGAGGCGACACATATTTTTAATTCTGTTATTTAATTCTTTACTCATGCATTGTAATTAAGACCTTTAATGCTTATAGAAATAGAAAAGCTTAATTACTTGCTGCTCTATGCTTGGTGCAATATGTTGGATGACTGCTATGATTTGATATCTGAACTCTAGCTTGCATGTTTTGGATCGCGTTTCGCTTAGCTACCGAATCGTGTTTTCCCGTCGCAACAACTTCGAGAGTTGTGTTGTGGCTCTAGTGTGTGGTCCGATTCTTGAGTACGAGAGTGCCCGGAACGGAGTTGCTTTAGTAACCTTTCTACTCTAATTTGAGTCCGGTGACCCCGAGAGTGGAACCGATGCCTTGTTAGAGGTGCCCTCTTCGAGAGGAGGGGTACATGATTGGTTCTACCGCCGCTTGTTTTACCACAGTTCTATCCTTCGTACCTCGCCTTAGCTCCAAGTATATCCTCTGTTTCTGTTGCATGAAAACCCCTAAAAACTGTTAAATGCTTAAAACCTTAAATCTTTCTAGTAACTCCACTTGGAGATAGTTTTCTTATTTTGTTCGTGACATCTTTATGCTTCCCTCCTAGGGAATTTATCATCTCTTTATACCTGCCGGAGTGTAGCGTGTCGATTCTGGATTGTCAACACTACCCCTTGTCCCTGTGTTCGACCCCGTATATCTACTTCGACCCCATAAGCAAAGTTGCGGGGGCCTAGAAGGATTCGGGTTTATAAATGTAAAAGCTCGACTACCTCAAATCCGCCTCCAATTTTAGGACGCGCGATTTAAGCCGGTCACAGGTGAGACATGTATTCCTTTTTCTTGAGAAATACCACCACCAATCCTCAGTCATGTGCTATTATCTTTACTTATCTATTTTTTGCATAGTTGCTGAAAGAATATTTATTATATTAGTATCGTATATCCTTTTACTTTTCTCTGAATTAGTATCGTTGTTGATGTTGTTCATACTTACCTACCGAAGTTGCTAGGCCTAGATATATTCATGTGTTAGGAAATAGTACGTATGTGTTACTTCACTATGATCAAACATATATTTCTGAACTTTTGGCTTGAAAGGAAATAGTTTGCTTGGTTTCCCAAATGGCATTGATGACTGGATGTTGAAATCCTTACGTATCACAACAGTCGTCCTACAGTCTGAGATTCACTTATAATTTTAATAGTGTCTTAGGTGTTTCTTGTTCAGTCAATGATGGAAGTGGCGTCAAGCTACATGTCTTGTTGCATAACATTTTTTGGATGTAATGACAATGTTTCTTTCTTAGAGGAAGTTTGCAAATTGCTTATAATGGATTGGTTATAAGAAGGTTGCAGCTTGCCTTTATTTGTGTTCCTTCTTTGAATAGCTAAAAATTAGCTTTGTCATTCATGCTATAGCTCTTGATCAGTATTTCTCTATTAACCACAAGGCACTTGCTATATATATTGGGATCTTCTAGTTTGCCTAACGGGGGGAGAACATGTAGCCAATTTTTGTCCCAAAGTTTCTTATTCCCCTTTTATGTCATCATTACAGTGAAGAGTTAACCTAAAAAGGTACTTGAGCACACCCCTAGAGATTAAATGTGTACAGGAACAAATTTCTCAATGCACAAAAGATATATAATGTTGCTTGTGACGAACACAAGCAGTGTTGATATCTTTGTTTTAAGGGGCTCTCATACTTATGTGTAAATGTATATTCTTCAATCAGAGATATCGCTGAGATGCATACTACTTATCTTTTGATACATATTTATGTGTTTACCTAGTCAATATACTGCTGAGCGCCTGCAAGTTCTCATTTCCAACTACTTTGCATGATTTGTATGTGGAGATTACATAGAGTAGTTACATAAACTGATTTACGAGTTTGTATAATTTGTAGTTAGCTAATTCAGATAATTTTTTAAACTCTTCCATATTATCATGAATTCGTGAAGTGACTTTTCTCAGCACTAAAGCTTTCATTGTGCAGGTTGATTAGATGGAAATATAATGCCAGTTGCATACCTATGCCAAAACCATAATGAACATATGTATTATTCTCAGATCATATTTACAACGTGTTCAGGAAGTCAGCAGTTGACGATACCCTAGTCCCACAATTTTGATCCGCAACCACACTGCTGGTTCTGAGATCCATCACTTTAACATGTATTTTCTGACAGTTTATGAGCCATGCGGAAGCCTTCTATCAGTCCATGCATTCATAGACTTTTCGTTCATGATAACTTTTCTAGCTAGTTGATCAAAGAGTTCCTTCTTTCTTGGAGATATTTCACTCTCCAAGTGTGGCTGATCTTGCTCACCCAGAGCGGCTCATGAAACATGCTGCTCATTTTGGTGGTTCGATGAGGCCATCAGGAACACGGTATGCCGCATCTCACCTTAAAATGGCGTCAACGGTGTAGTCACCAATGTCACCTGCACGCATAGTCACAAATTCGGTATTCGGGATACGTTCGGTCCAGCTGGAAAAATTCGGGATTCGGGAATTATGCGGGAAATTCGGTTAAAAAGCGGTCAATGTACGGTAAAAATACGGTCAACGATTTGGGAAAAATTCGGCAAAAGATCGGATGATTCATATATATATATATATATATATATATATATATATATATATATATATATATATATATATGTGTGTGTGTGTGTGTGTGTGTATTGCACATATATATAACACAATACATATAGTGCATGATATATAAGTATATATCTCTACATCTATTGCAACATATATAACACATACATACATACATGATACATACATATATGTGTGTGTGTGTATTTACATATACAAACACACACACACACATGTATATATATACACACACACACACTCAAATCAAGTTAGTCTTAAATAATATAAAATGAGAAAGTACATAAAAAAAGTAGAAAACGGGAAGAACACGTCAAATTCGTGAATAATACGCGAATAAAACGTAATATATTGTGATTATGTTCAAATTGGGAATTATTCGTCTGTTTGATACGTCTAGGGAAAAAATCGTGTTTTAAACGCGACTTTTTCAAAAAGTCGGAGTATATTGTGACTATGCCTGCACGTATGCTTCTGAAACAGAGCAACAAAGTGTCGTCATACTTGGGCTCTATATATCTGGTTGGATGAACTCCAAAGTATGTTGACAATGAAGTGAGGTGCTGGAGCCACCTCAACAAAAAGCATCAGCAGATCGTCTTTGGTCATTTGAATCATTTGTTTGTGTTGAAACTTGCAAGAACGTTAAAAAAGGACAGCTTAATGTGCTGATGGGATCTGGCTCTTCCCCAGGTGCTGGTATGTGGTTTCCTCCGAAGAATTTAATACTGGTTATTTGTCAAAACAAAGGTGGGAATGAGATATTGGGACAGACTTGTATCCAATCTCTTAGAGAATCCAGTTATCCAAACACAAATGATTAGCAATACTTGTAATCCTTGGGGCAGTTGTCAATGTGCTTCCCTATGTAAAATTATGGATATTAATTGAATATATATGGTGATTGAGCATTGTGTGATTGAATTTGTTTTCCAATGACTATTTCAATCTTGTGTTTGGTATACAGAAGCAGGTGAATAAGTATAGATCTAATACCATGAATTATATACAAAAGAAAACGGTAAATACTACAGAGCAACACTCTAAAATGTGATGGTTTGAACTGTAATGTATCTCAGTTTTGTGATCTGGTCTCGGTTCTGTTATGTGACCGGTATAACCCCCATTATTAGAATTAGCGACCAGGTTTTAGATGGATTTTCTAAGGTGACGGGCCCTTGATAGGTGAAGGGTCTCATTGTAACATATTGTCTTTGCTTTACCATCATACCCCTTTCTGAATGTTGTGTTTGCTGCAGCACGTACCCCTATATAACCTGATAATGAAATTGTATCGCCAAATCCATTGCGTAATAACATTGGGCAATAAAAATCAATGCCAGCAACAGCCGTATTAATTTAGGATCCAAATTCAATCATAGCTCGCATCTAATCACCGGAACCATGCAACTGGCCAGGATATAGCATGTACCGGGATGATGAATGATCACGACAGAGATGAAGGGTACTTGACGGCAGACACATAGGCTGTGTTTGGTGTGCCGTTCCACCCCGGCAGGACAAACATTAATTATCGGATATTTTAACTGAGCGTTTGTTATGTAGTTTAAAATATAAATAAGATACCTTAAGGTAAACTTAAGTCGTTTGAAATCCTTGTGGCAGGGAATAAATTTATTTGCCCAAATGTCTATATTAGACGTTATCCAAAAAATGAAAGAATACTTACATGTGCACTAACTCGATAGACTTATTACCATCGAGTTTGTTTGTTGTTGCTCAAAATAATAATTATCTTACACAAAGTTAACATATCACTGGTCATATTTGGGGAGCATGTTGTTAATTGTAGAGAACTTTCAGATTTTAAATATAGACATGATCTTGTAACGAACTAGATCTTAAATCCTACCCTAAAACTTAGACCTTTTTGTCTTAAGCAAACAAAGTTGAGACCTAAAAGATGTTAAGTAAAATCTTCTTGAGTTAATACATGTTTTCACATTAGTCTTTGGCCCAACGATAGATACATAAAATATGTCACATGTGATAAATGGAGATTCCAAAATAATTCGTATAAAATAACCACACATAACTCTTAGGAGAGTAATATGAAGTTATGGAACATAATTGAAGGAATAATAGTACTAATAAGGATATATGAGATAACCAATGTAATAAAAGGCCATTAATATCAAATATGAGTTTCATAAAAGGAAATTACAAAAGTGAAAACAAACTTCAAATTCATAATCTAGATCCTAAAAATAGCTTATATGTCAATTTTCATCTAATTTAGACAACCTTAAATATTTAAGATGAGTTTAGGAGAGAGGGAATGTGAAAAAGTCATATAAGTACAATAATAAGATAAATAACTCCAAAAGATGGAAATAAAAGCAAATTCCTATTCAATACATCAAAGATAATTTGTGGCTGAAGTTTCACTAGATTTGGATAATCCTAATGTTATTAATGCATGAGGAAAGAGAAAATAAGAGTTCGTTAAATAATATATTAAAAGTCTCCAAAAGTGAAATCTAATGGCATAATCAGAATCTACATGCCTTAATTGGCTTCTGTGCAAATTTTCACCTAATTTGGATAATGTCAGAACCCTTAATTAAAGAAAGAGAAAAGGAAATTAAATGCAATGTCACTTTACTAAATTAAATAAATTTTGCCACGCTGTTACACTATAGTTTTTGGATTTCCAAATTTCCCTTATGCAACTAGCTTTTTCCATCATTCGATCTTCGATCCGACGGGTCTAGAGTCGTCTTCTGCCTTGAATAGGAGATGAGCGTGTGTGAACAGTAATACAACACCAACTCTTTTGAAGTTTCTCTTTCTGGGATCCATGATTTTAAATGATTTCACTTCCATCGTGACGGGGTGAGGATTCCTCTTCCTCTAATCCCTACTTTCTTTATCTATTTCTTCTCGAATCGAAAAACCCCAATTCGAGTTCTCTTATCCTTATTTCTTGATTCACCTACACATCACCTTACTTGTAAATATCTTGCCCCGGAGAATCCTCGACCCATCCAAAACATTTTTCCTGCTTCAATTTGTTCGCACACCCCGTCGTCGTGCCCACCCTACTTCCCCTATTCTCCGGTGACTGTGCTACCATTTCAATCTTCTCCGTCGTCCCAGCCTTCAATTGGAGCTGCGGTGAGCTTCCTTGAACCTTCGTCATTGTTTCCCCCTACTTGTTATACCTTGGTTTTCTTTAGATCATCATGTCCTATGATTGTGATAAAAGCTCCTTGCTGGTAGTTTCTATTTTGGCTATCTCATAGCCCCTCTAACACAGGAATCATGTATCCATATTCACCTTGATCTGAAGATCATCCCTACAACCTTTGTTTGCTGTATTTGAGGTTTCACGTAGTTTGAACTCAACCTCTGTTCTGGTCATGTCAGAAGATTGTTCTTGGGTCCCTGACGTTGGAAGTTACCCATTCATAGGCTCATTAGCTTTGTGCCAACTTGACGAAGGTATTGAGATCATTTCTTGGGTATTTGCTAGCCTGTTCTTCTGTTGGCTACTTCACTTGGTGATGCTCTATATCCATGGTGCGAGTGTAGGGTCAGGTTATGAATCCCTGATGTACAATCTCCACGTGCCCTCCTATTTTTCTTCTTGCTTTTGTTTTTTGGGGAAGGTTATTTTGGACTTTACACCACGGTTTTGTTTTTTATTTTTGCATTTACAATTTGTTAATGTGTTTGAGTGGTTGGCCAAGTTGGCTAGTGCCGATTCGGACAACTCAGACCGCGTAACCCACTCTCTCTCTCTCTCCCTCTCTCGCGGCTATTCTGTTGACGTGGATTTTATTGATTGGTTGAATTTCAAAAATTCATATCTAATTATTTGTAGCTTAGAAAAAATAATATAAAATATGTTTTGAAATAAAAAAAATGAGAGATCTCTAATGGTATTGGTTTTGTTGCCAAAATATGATGTTAAAATATGTGATTTTAATGGATTTTCTTAGATAAGTAATAACTTGAAAAAATCGTATTTTATAATCTATAAGTAAAAAAATATAATAAAATATGTTTTTTAACTTAGAAAAAGATAATCTAAAACATGGCGTAGTTTGGATAAGCTAAATCACTTGTAAGGAAAAAGGTTACTTTTAGGGTTGTGAAATCAATGTAATTATAACCATAACTTCACATACATGATAATAGGTTCTTTGGAGACCTAGATTGGGATCTAGAAATGACCGTGGACTGTTAGACAGTGAAGAGAGGTATGTTTGCATCTCTGATTATTCTTTTTGAGAAATTCACCTATTTTCTCTTTCTCTTGGTCTTGTGGACATTAGCCTACACCATATCTTGTTCTTTTACAAAATATACTTCATGTGAAGTACCTTATATTGTTACCGATCTTGTTATCATATTTGGACATTCTCTTGGTCTCTTTATTATACATTGCTCTTGGCGGAACATTCTTTGGTGATATGTGCTTCTTTGCCCACCTTTGTAGTGGATGTTTATGTGACACATTATGTGATGACATGGATCCTCTGATCCCACTTTATTTTGTTAGATGTTCTCATCTCTCTTAATATCTTTTATACTTATTCTTTTGATATGCATCATGTGGTGACTGCTAATATAATGTTACATGTTATTTTATATAGACGTGAACATTCTCACATATGAATGCATATGTTAAAAAAATATGCATATGCAAATATTTTGAGTAGATGTGTATTTCGTACTCAAGGTGAATGTATACACTTCCTTCCCACTCCATATTTAGAGAGGATCTATACAGTTCCTGCTCACCCCACATTTTTTGGTAGATGTGTTATTTCCTACCTACATGTTTATATTGTCTAGTATTGTCACAAGTGAAACACATGGATGCCTTGATCTTATACTTTGCTTTTAATTATCTCTTTTATTGTGATTATTTCCTTTTATGCCCTTTGGATAGTGCTTATCTCTTTTCATGGAAAGCCTTGTGCATTTTGATGTCCTTCATTCTATATATTGCTGAAATTCCTATTTTAGTATGCACATTCTATCTTTTACTGATGTTACCTTTTCTTCTCCTTTTTGTGGGGTATGCTTCCATCCCCAGGTTTAGTGCAAGGAGAGGATAATCAAGATAAACTTGGACAACAACCTTGTAGTTGAGCTTTGGGATACTTTGAAGAGGTGGTTAGATTACCCTCAACTGGATCCTTATTTGATTAGATAGTTTTCCTTTTGACTCACCGATGTGTGGTGGAGAGTTGTATATGTTATCAAGATTTGTAATAGTTAGAACTTTTATATTTCACTGCTACTTTAGTATATGATACACGTTGAATGAATTAGTTATCATCCCTTTGGTGAAAAAATTTATGTGGTACTTGGTTCAAGGGATGTTACCTTTTTATTTTTAGTAGGGAGTGGTTCCCCTATGGGATCCCACTCCTTACAGATCTTGTTAGAGATGTTCTTTATGATATATTTATATATGCTGGAGTTGCTTCTAAGAAAGAAGCACCTGTGAATTTTTTGACAGATCCATAGGAAGGGAGATCGACACTTAGACCAACAGAATGTTTTAATTTTTGGCTGGACAAGAGGAAAACAAGCGTGTGTTGATTTAACTGGAGTTTCTCCATTGGTGGGCCTAAAAAGTGGTGATTTTATTGCCAGATTTATGGCCCAGAAAGCTGCCTCAACTAAAATGGACAAGTATGAGAAAGCATGTATTGACAACCAACATATTTGTATCCCTTTCGGATTTGATACTTTCGGGTTTTTAGCACCTGAGGCGGTGGAACTTCTCAAAAGGGTCCAAAAAATTATGTACAATAATGTTATGACTCCCATGTATATGGATGTGGTTTTCCAGAGGATTGGATTTTCCATCCAAAAGGGACCGACGATGCAACTTGTTGCCCATCTCCCTTCTATTTCTTTGTAATAAGTGTTTATTTGACTTGTATATCATATGATACTCATATGGCAAATAAACCTATCAATATCATATACTAAAGGCATTCAAAATATATTTGGTTATGAGTGGTGATCCACAAACCTATTTTCAACATTCCATTCATACCTATAATTTACAGCCTCCATCAAATACAAATAAGGTGTCAAGTTACAAGAAAGAGAAAAAGAGAAGAGAGAAAAGTGTCTAGAAAAAGAAAAATAGGAGAGAGAAACTTGTTTTGTTTATAACTTTTAGTTCGTAATGTGTTTTTTGAAGAAATAAAAATCATTACAATATTTATAAAAAATACAATCCAAAAAGACTAACATCGACATATTTTTGATAAATAATACATAATATAAAATTAGTATTGTATATTAAGGATAATACTCATTTTCTAAATAAAAAACCAATTTAAAAATGAGTATTGCATGTAGTTCTTTAAATAATACTCATTTTTATGTCGTTATTTTAAAATAAGCATTAAACTAAGTATTACATTATATTTTTGAGGATAACACTCATTTTAACTTCATTATGTTTAAAAATATATATCATACCCATAAACTAATACACAATACATATTTTAAAAAATAATGACATAAAAGTGAGTAGCATATCAAAAGATGAGACAATGCTCATTTTTAGTTAGTTTGTTACTCTAAAATGAGTATTATCATTCAATGCAATACTAAATTTAGAAAAACAATATTTCTAATGAGATTGTACATATTTTGGTATATTATTTATTTAAAAATAAATATTGTATCTATATTTTTGGGGGATAATATTCATTTTTTCATGTATATATATGCATACATATATACCAATACTCATTTTAATATTTTTGATATTCAATTTTTTTTAAAATACATGTCCACGTTAGTATTCTTAGAATATATATTTTTTATAAGGAATCACTTATTTTTATTTTGTTGAAAATTCATTGCGGTTTTGAAGTTATAAATCGAACAATTTTGTCTCTTTTCTTTTTCTCGTTCATGTACTTTCTTCTTACTTCTCCTGTCTCCTCTCTTTATTGCTTAGTGTATTCTATTGAAAACTTTGCATTCTCATTGGGTCCAGCTATTTGGGAGTGGAAATAAAGTGTGGAACTAGGTAAAAGTATTGTGATGGGTTGTATTATCCTTTAGTTATACTGGTTGAGAAATGCACGACCTTCCGTAACACTTTCAATTACTAATGATTCAATAGCCTTTAATTCGTAGTTATAACCCTCAATTAGGGGGTAAAAAAACTAAATGGATAATTCTTAGGTAGCTTCCTTTGTTTTGCATAAAGGTCATTTCTTTGATGTCGAAGTGATCCCCCAAAATATACAAATTCGTCAGATATACAATGCAAATAAATGATTAGTAAGATACCAAGGCAAAAATAGAAGAATCCTAAATCATCACAAAAACCTCGGTGATTTCTTCACCTTTGATGAGAATTGTGTACGTAATAGCAGGGAACTGAATAGAGGATGTCGAAGGACTTTTCAACATGTTGGGAGAAGATCACTTAGTAGAAGGAGGTCGTATTGAAGTAGAGGTAGACTGAGAATGTAATATTTACACTCCGAGGAGGAATGGGATGATAGAAATTGGGGATATGTTGACTATGTGATGGAAGAGATATACAAAGAGCATTCTCTTGTGTATGAGGCGGAGATGATGATTATCCTTAAGGGATGTTGATGATCTTAGTTTTATTTTGGTCTTTCTTTCCTGATGATTTCCACATTACAACATCTTTTCTGGAACCTTAGAGGAGCAGGTAACATAAGACACACAAAATTTTGGGTCTTTTGTGTAGAAAACACATACCAATTATTTTTTAGCCCTTCATACATGTTGTTAGAGCTAATGAGCTCATGGACATTGTAGGTTAGAATTGGGCTTGTGACAACTCTGGTGCAGGAGGAAAAGTATGAGCATATGATGATAATAACCTGAAGCTGAAGGTCTTCTTATATAACCAACAACATTTGACTATCTAATTGAAAGAAAATGTGGGTGAAGTTTCCTTTATTACAATGGTTTATGCCACGTGCAATGATGTTGCCACAAGTTACTTGTAATGCTCGCTGATTGAGTTATCTATTTTCGTCACAGATAGCATGTGGGAGATTGTGGGTGACTTCAACATCATCATGTTCTATGATGAGAAAAGAGGCTCGGGGGAGACAGACCTACAAGGAATGAAGGAGTTTAATGACACCATTGTGGAATTGAATATTTCCAAGATTCCTTTTGTCAGTAGTAGATTTACATGGGTGGGTGCTAAAAAACTTATGCCTTCTGCATGGGAGGGGCTGGATCATGGTAATGTTAATCAATCTTGGATGTCTTGTACACCCAATGTCAAAGTGACACCTCTTACGAGGTATAGAGCATCTGATCACTTCCCAATGCTCATTCCTTTTGGTGAAGAAAATGACTCTTCTATCAAGAAATCGACCCTTTATCGTTTCATGGATATGTTGTTAGGACTATATGAAAACCATTGACAGTGGATGGACAACATCCAGGTTGGGGCGATGTCTCTTAAAAGTTATTTTCTAAAGTGAAAAGCTTGAGAAAGTCACTTAGAGATTGGAGAAAGAATGTTTTTGGTAACCTTACATAGAGAAAGAGAGACCTGGAGGATGTGATCCAAACTTTACATGCTGCTTTCATCGACACACCTAACATAGAGAATGAACAAAAAAAATTAGGCTGAAAGTGAATTGGATACCATACTTGACCAAGAAGAGTCACTCCTAAGGGTTAAAGCAAGGATTAGTTGGTTGGATGACAGAGATTGAAATACAAAATTCTATAATGTGGTTTTTCAAAGTGAGAAATAAGTTAGTGTTCTGTATCATGCATTCACATCAATGGAGGGGCGCCTATCCTTGATCAGGTGCAGATGACAGAAGCTGCAACTGGGCATTTCAAAGAATTATGGAGTCAACCGCCGTAGAGATATAGTGATGAAGACCTATCCCTTCAATTTTTCATAGGGATGATAACTGCATGCTCATTCCTCCCCCTAATGTTGAGGAGATCTTCAAAACAATGATGATGATGGATAAGAGTGTTATGTCTAGGCCAGATGGATTTTCTCTAAGTTTCTATATTGCCGCATGGGATGTTATTGTACATGACTTGACGCATCTTGCCTAACATTTCTTCTGAGGAAACCCTTGCCACATAAGCTTTTTCTACTGCCACATTTCCCTTATAACAAAGTCCTATTCTCCCAGAGAACATATTAAGAATTTTTGATAAACATCGATCAAAATTGTCTCTCTTTTGATTCTCACAAGAATTCTCAGCAATCGCATGAGGTGCATGATTCCTTGTATGATATTTGATGAGCAGGGTGCCTATGTATAAGATCGTGATATAGTGCATAATATTAGACTGCTAAAGAACTGACCTATGGCATCGACAGAGATGATGGAGAATACAATAATATTGTCATCAAATATGATTGTCCAAATCATAAGGCTTAGTCAATTAGTCTTTTTTGGGAGTTGTGCTCGATAAATTTGGGATGATGCATGAGCTTGTCGAATTATACATTAGTTTTTCCTCGAATACTTGGATGAGCGTAACCCTGAACATTTACATAGCATGATTCTTTTAGATGTTCATGGGCCTCAAGCAAAGCAACCCGATCTCTCGTCTTCTTTTTATTCTCTTCGAAGAGACACTCTACAAGAGAGTTTAGAAAGCAGTCGTGAACATGTCTATCACGAGATTTAAAACCAGAGGTAAGGGTGAGGCACCCGGTATTTTGTTGTACGCAGATGATGTGGTCATTTTTATGCAAATAGACGACGAATCAATCTCGATTGTAAATGGTATCTTCTCGTCTTATGAAGTCGTGACCGGAAAATAGGTGAACAAAGCTAAATCGGGTTTTCTATGTGGCAATGACGACAACGTAATTTCATAGGAGGTTTCTCGCAGATACATATTGTACTTTTTGGGGATTCTTTCACCTACTTTGGTGTCCCTATAGTAAAAGTCCAATTGAAGCTTCAACATCATGACTTTCTTTTGGAAAAGATCAAACAGAAAATGAACTATGAAAGGGAAACCTATTATCTTTTGCTGGGCGTAAAATATTTATAGAGCACAAACTTTCTTCTATCAGCTTGTACTGTTTGGATGGAACTAATGTCCCGATTGGGGTCCCAAAGAAGATTAACTATATTTGATCATCCTTTGGATTGCTAGAGACTATACGTCTAGAAGAGCATGGGAATCCTGGGATAAAATATCCACGCTGCCGAAGGTAGGTGGATTGGGTATCCCATCGCTTCAGGTCACTTATATAGCATTTCGTTATAAAGCATTCTGGGAGATCATGACGGGAAACACCCTTTATGTCAAATTTTGCAGGCACAAATACGGAAGCACTTATACTAATCACAGTGGCATGCACCCCTCCCATATGAAGATGGGCACTTTGGAATCCCCATTTTGGAAGAAATTACAAATATATTTTCCTGAGGTGATGCTCAGAAACTCCTGGACTTTCGACAGAGACGACATCTCATTTTGGCATGATAAGTGGTGTAGTATCAATATGAGTCAGTTTGCTATTGATCTCTCGGGTGTCTCACTCAACTTCAAAGTGGATGATTTCTGACAAACAGATGAAGGATGGGATTATATCACTCTCTCACAACATATTTCTGAACAAGGTCTGATGCGAATCAGCGATTCTTGCTCAGCCATTCTGATGAAGCCGAAGGACTCTCCTAGCATCCAACTGGAGACGGAATTTTCACACTTCGATCAGCTAAGATGATTCTAACTGACATGGGGCCTCATGCGTCCCCCATACCATGGTTCTGGGAAAGAGGAGCTACGCCCAAAACAAACAGTTTACTATGGAAAATATTCAAAGGTGTGATTTCTACTGATGAGATTATGATAAAGTGCCACATTCAAATAGTATCCATATGTAATTGTTGCAGTAACCTGAGTATAGAATCTACAACACACCTTTTCCCCCACAGTGAGGTAGCATCGTTTCTCTGGGGCAGGTTCCACAAGGTGATGCAGATTGAAGATAATTGACATGCTGGAAGCTTACATCAATTCTTTCGATATTGTGATGATATTCACCCCCAAACTATGGTGCAAGGATGGTTGTTCACTTGTATAGTATCGTTCATAGTCTGGAGTATTTGGAAGCACCAATGTGCATTGAGATTTGAGGGACATAGAACTAGCTTCGAGATTACATGGGAGTCCGTTCTGTTTGCAGTAAATCAACAAATTTTGAAAAAGGTGTTCAAAAAGATCGAAAGCCCAGATTTTACAATGGTCTGATCAAATGCAGGATTGTGATGCCGGGAACCAAGATTAGGCACATTAGACTTCTAATATGGCAAAAGCCAGATATGACAAATCTCAAGCTAAACCTTACTATAGGGATATCCATCCATCCTAACCGCACTAGACGGAGATGGATTGTGGGATGCATAAGAAATTATCATGGCTACATTCGAATTGCCTTTAGAAATTGGGTCAATGGAAATGATCGTTTGAGGCGCATGCACAAGGTTGTACCATTGCACTTAAGCTGGTGGTGGATTATAATCTTAATCTGTCAATTACGGAGTTGGATGATAGAATCCTCATTGAATATCTCTAGGGTTCAGGAGCCTTCTCATGGAGATTGATTACATGGATTAGAGAGATTAGATATAGTGTTTAGGAGCAAGCCATCATTGGATACTTCTACACAAAATTTTGAACTCGCTACCTAGAGAACTCAGTTATGGGGGAGCTAACAGAAGAGATTGTTTTATTGTCAGCGAGCCTAGTCTTCTACATATGAGAGTTAGAGATTTCTCCATCCTAGATAGAAGAAAATATACCATACATAGTGACAAAATGGACAGATACTTAGGCGATACTTGTATAGTGATCTATTTCAGCACTGACCTTTGTTTGCTGTTTTTGCTTTTCTTGTTTGGGGGTTCTATTTTTGAGGTGAATGGATAATTAACTACATAGGTTAAGCGGGAGTTGTAGATCCTTTTTTGAGCAATTTGACAACATGAGAAGTGTAGCATGAATAAAATGTTCTCCTAGCTTATTTAAAATAAAAAGGGTACGATAGAGAAGGCTAAAAAACCTAAATAGAATATTTTGCTATTTTTATTATCAAAACAGTATGGTTTGAATTTTAATTCTCAAATTGGCATGTTTCTCAAGCAATGTGCCCCATTTGGGGATGCATTACCCCCTCTGAAGGAAATTCTTCCCAATGGGTGACACGTTGCTCTCTTTGGAAGTAATATGTTTCCAGTTGTGACGTATTTCTCTGGAGTGGGGAAATGCATTCTAACTGGGGACACATTACTCCCGAAGAGAGAAATGTGTCCCCCGCCTAGATGCATTGTCCTAGGGTGTGGCCAATATGTCTGGGCCAGGGACACATTCCCTTCCTAAGAGTGCAATGTGTCTCTAGTTCGGATGCATTGCTCCACTATAGGCCAATACGTCCTAATCGAAGATGCATTTCTTCTACATGAGAGAAATACGTCTCCATGCATGACGAATAGCCTCCAGCAGAAGCAATGTGCCTCCATGCAAAACACATTTCTTTCTTTATATTTTTATAATAATTCCTAATTATCATTAATTTATTATTTGTGTACAATTATAACATATATTTTGTTCATACATTATCAATTATTTGACTTATATTTTCATTATACACTATCTTCTTTTATTATAAATTTGAATAGCTCGAAACACACTTAAAGATTAGGTAGGTCCTATTGCAATAAACACATCGTGATAGATGATCTTATAAGAGAACAAGAACATAATTCAAAAATACTAGATATTATTTCCATATTAAAGATACAACATGAACCACATGAAGAGAAATTAATACAATGTGTTGTTGTATTTGATTTAAATTTGATCAAGTGGTTCATAAAATGATCATGTTTGATGTACAAATCGATGTATCTCCTAATTTGATATAGCTAATTGTCTTTTAACTTGTGACTTGACCGGAATTACTTTGTGTTTAATATGGTCCCAATACCAACCAGGTATCTCAATAAGTCCCTCATACATGTGAATTTTCTTCAATGAATGGCAGTAAAAATTTTCTTGTTTTTTAATCACAATAAATAATATCTCATTACACAATAATTCTAGACATCATTCCAGTCATCCTCCAAAAGAGTTTGATGAGCCACTTTTCCCTATTGACACTTTGCACCATTATTTAGATTAACTCCACTGACATGAAATGTCCATATTCTTTGTGAGCCATATTTAAAGAGATAAAATATAATTAAATAGAATGAATGAACAATATATTCAGAAGTTTCACCTAAAGTCAAGAAAAATTGTAATCATACTAAAACGATAAAGTAAATATATGTGAAGTTGCGAGTAAGGAATATTTGTAATAATCGAAGGCAATATAATTGTAGAGCTTTGATAATATAAAATAGGATAAAGGAGCGAGAAAAATATGTTTGCATGAAAATATATAAGAAGGGGGGGGGTATTATAGAAAATTAGAGAAGGGGGGCGATAAAAATGAGTGGTTATAAAATTTTATCCAATACAAGAGCCACAAAAACTAGTCAGACATTATATCTATTATAAAATTACAGTCGTTGTATGTTTGTGTTCTACAAAAGACCCAGTCTGGCATACATAATCCTCAACATCAGCTAGTAGACAATGTTTACATCCAAATGTTTTAGTTGACTTATTTTTAATTACCAAAATTTTAAAAAACTGATACCATAAAAGAACGTAGGACATATATGATATATCGAAATACAAAATAAAGAAATTCCTTTGTAGAGGCAGATATACAAAACTACACAACATCTACAAAATCAAACTAAGTACACCCTCCACGTCCACATCATCCTCACTCACGACCATGTATGTCTGACTCCTGAGTAGGATGTCATCTGGATATGGCTCAATGTGGCAATAGTGTAGAAAAAGGTTATTGAGATCTAGTGTAGAATGGAAAGGTGGAGGAAGTGGGATGAGGGGTACTTGAAAACTAGGATGTGTACCCTCAGGTCAGGGTGTAAAACTGGATATCAATTGGAGTTGGTGAGTATGCAAAATATGGTTGTGGTTGACTATCATGAATAACTAGTGGGTGAGACTGGGGTGTATGAACAGAAGAAGAAGAGCATGGTCCATATAGACTGAATGTGAAGGTGGTGGGGGTGGTGTATGAAAATGGATTTACCATCTGACATTAAGTACTATCCTGTGTATCCCCATCCCATGAACTGAGGACTCATAGAGATATGAGTGGGAATGGGATCAAGAGTAGTGGTAGATGTATGAGTAGGAGTGAGATCAGGAGTAGTGGTAGAGATAGGAGAAGGAATGGGATCAGGGGCAGTGGACAACTCTTCCTAATATGGGTGATCATAGTTAGGAGGACACTCCAAGTAGCTCCCAGGGATGTTTTCCATATCATCTCTAATATGTGAAGGGGCATGCTGCAAAGCCATTCAGATCTGCACATGTAATCCAACTTGTTCACATGAAGCATTAATAATAAAGACCAATTTTATATAAAATATAATACTAGATGCAAACAATTAGTAATTATACTCACGAAGTGTTGCTTTTGATAACTTATTGTCAGTAACTGATTGGATAGTATGTGGTTGGAGGCTTAGGTGAAGGGTGCACAACATAAGATGGATGATACCATGTCTAGTGTACAAGTGGACTAGAGACTATCTCTACTAATGGAGAGGAAACTATATACTCATGTCTATTATTCCATAGTTGAATCTCCTCCCTATAACAATGCAACCGATCCTATATTAATGGCATTCTTATTTTCTTTGATCTTCCATCATGCCTTTCTTCGTTGGGGTAATAGGGGATAAATTCCTCTACTTTCATCCAAAGGTGGCCAATACCTCTTTCTGGGAATACCATGAAATTCACCTTTGTATGCATTATAAAAATAGTAATTTTCAAATATGGGCTCACAAGTTGTCACAATTAAAATTGATAGACACACCATATTCCCAAACATGAAAACATGGTCTATACCACTATTGAGGATAACCATAACTGCATTCAGTAGCACCATATCATCACAATTTAACTTGAATTTTATGTTCATCCATATCATTAACAAATCACTCATCACTATTCACATAGAGTGTAGCTCTCATCTTGACACAAATGAAGTTTGCATCCCTTATTTATATATTCATACACTTCATTATGCCTTTTCAACCATGTCTTAACAGAATGATAGTATGTAGAACAATTAATTCTTGCATTGGTAAACCTCTAGAACATTTTAAGACCCCATTTATAGCTTCTACATGATATATGTGTAACCTCGATCGTATATGAGAGACCACATTACAAGAGTTTGTGATATCAAATAATTCTTTGCAGAAGAATTGATGGTTTGTATATTAGTCGTTAGATGATCAAATTGAAGTATATCTAATGTAGTGTCCAAACTCCACATAATTTCAATTAACTCTTGTAATTTAAAATTTTTGTGGATGTTCTCGCAAAATTTTTAAAGACAATGTCAGTGTTGGTCCTTGTCCCACTTTGTTCCAATATCTGGCAATATTCCTCTCATCCTATCAGAAATAAAACAAATATTCATGTGAAATTGAGTGGATGGAATAGATGTTTGTAGAGAACCAAAGAATGACACCCATGAATCCTTGTTTTCTTCCTCTATAATGGCAAAAGTGAGTGGAAATACACCATTGTCAACATCTATGCCACGTACAGTAAGAAGTGTGACAATATATTTTCTAGTAAGGAATGGTCCATCAATAGTAATGACATGACTACAATGTACCCATTCCACAATAGCTGTGCCAAATGCCCAAATACCCGCTTGAATCTTTGAGTGCCCTGGGTTTGAAGGGTATAATCATCCATAAAGTGGGTAAATACAATTCCCAAAATATACAACAATAGAGATATGAATAATGAAAAAAAATGTGATATGATGCTTCCCAATCTCCAAATGTTTTACAGACAAACTTCCTCTTTGCTAGAAATGCCTTCTTATATGATATGTGCATATTTCATTCAACATTCATCTTTTCACAAATTTCTCATGTGGACATATCCAATCATGACACTACCCACCACACTAAATGAGATTACTCAAAGCCAAAACATAGATCAACACTAATTAATCATAAAACAAAAAAGGTTGTGGCATTAAATTAAATTTATTTTTTTTAAACATTGTCAAAGAACATTTACATAAAGTTCCAACTTTTATTTATATCCCTATCATGAATCTTTACATAAGTTCAATGGTCTTAATCACAACCTTTGTGAAAAAAGGTGAGTTCTTCACATAATTACAACATCTACAAACTCAAAGCATACAACCAAAAATTTTGAGTTAATCCATATAATATAAAAAACTCCCTGCCCAGACCTGAGAGTACATGGAAGACTATATAACTCTATGCAACACAGCCAACCTTACAACTCCCATAAATCTTCAAATTGTTCCTCCTCACCACCACGGGTCTAACTACACTACTGGTCACCTAAAAGAGGTGGAAACCTGATGAGTATATTTATACCCATTTTTACATATTGTTTTAATCGCTTTTAGGGGTTCCCTAGTTTTAGCCTTATATTCACCTAATTGAAACTGTCTTTCCTTTTTAGAACTTTAATGCATATATATATATATATATATATATATATATATTACAGAACCAGCCAAAATTGTATGACAACACCCATATGCACAATCAAGCCCTCATGATGCTACACCTCAAGGGAAGGAAGGCCCAAAAGCTTTCCATTTGATCACCTTCCAACCACCTAATCAAGCGAGTGAATCTGCCATTCTCCTGATTTGAGATGGTCCCTATCTAGAGTCTTCCATAGTCTTATGTCTTGACGCGTGCTCTCAACATCCAGTCCATTGTGTTTCACACCATGCTGGTCTTCCAGAGAACAAGACGTGAGTTCCAAATTGAACCATGCAATAAGATGCCTTCAACCACAAGAATTCAACTTTAGGGTTTCATAGGAGAGGGATGCATCTATTAAAAGGAACCCTTATCATCCATTAAAGGGTCTTGGATCGGTGATTATAAGACACATTATGCAGCACAAACCCTAACAAGGAGTGAGGAGGCGGCGGTCACAACAGAGAGATTCATCTTCCTGCATCAGGTGCCATGGCCTTCTCCATCATTCCTATTATATCTTTGTTGTTGACCCCCAGCATGAGTAAGTAGACACTTTGTGTCGGGGCATGAGGACTAGCCCTAATCACCTATATTTTATCTTAGCTTGGATCTAAACTTGACAATTTAGTTGCTAAATAAAGTATTTTCCTACTTAATGCTTTTCCTTGCAAATTGACGACCTGCTTTGCATATATGTTATAATCATGGATATGCAGGTTGATGTGAGCATGATTTGAACACAAGGATCGTCTTATTCCCCCCCAAGCTATCAACAAGGGATAGTGAGGTGATTGGATTTTGATATGCTATGTGTCGAGGATGGTCGATAGTATGGAAGGGAGTTCAGTTAGAATAAATAATGACCTTGGGTGCCGAGGATGATCGGTTCCAAGGGAGTTTAAGACAAGTGTCGACTTGTATCCCGTGAGGTTGTAGCAGTTAAGCCTCCATTTAGCAATGATTATCAGAGATTTAGATCATGTTAGGATAATTACGCAGGCCTAGGTAGAGAAACCCCATGCCCTGGTGCTTCTTATTATATGTTATTTACTTCTTTAATCTCTATATCTTTTGGCAACAATTTTGTTTAACTAATATTTCAACTACTCGGTGATAGATATTACTCTTAATACTTCTGAATCTACATAACTACATAAAAAGGTTGTCCTTTGGGTTCGATCCTAAAGTATACTACAATAGGGCTTCCGCTTATGTTGAGTTGGGAATTAGTGCACCACTTTTGGTTAAACCTAGAAGGTATTCTTTTAGGGTTTTTCTTGGTGTAATATTTAAAGCCCCATAAAAATTGGCACCGGTGCCGGGGACAATGATAGTTGAATATTTTTGGAGGTTTAAGTGTAATATTTTTGGAGGTTTAAGTGTAACTAGGGTTTTCTTTTTGTTTATTTATTTTTCTTGATAATATTGAAAATCTTCTAGAATTAGACGCACCACTCACAATAATTTATTTTCTCCTCTCAGGTATTCCTATCCTATGTAAAGATCCAAAATACTTGACTCGGGATTGCTATTTGATCCTAAAATTGAGAAAACCCTTAGGAAACCTCATAAGGAGAAGACCACAACGGATGCAACATCTGCAGAAGTAACTATTCAAGCACGTATCGATGCTGCTATTGAGGCCCAATGAGAATTACTTGTCATAGAAGCTAGAGAATAGGCGAAAGCCAAGTTTAAGACTAGCCTATAAGCTGCCCAAACTGTAGAGTGCATGAAAGAATTACGAGGTTTCTCCATCCCTAAGGGCACTGACTTAACTCATCCAGTCCTCAAGGTGACCCGATCGAGAGCAGAGCCCAATGGGTTATCCTATTGCAAAACTCCACCTTTATATGAAGGATTGACAATCATTTTCAGGTGCATCTTCTTAAATTCATCAATCTTTACTCTATGATGAAGCCACTAGGAGCCACTAAAGACTCCATGCGACTACAAATTTTCATATATTCTTTGATAGATAAAGCTAAGAGCTCTTCAAAGGGACCCGGTCACTATGTGGGTAGTTCTAGAAAACAAGTTCTTAGAAAAATTCAACTCTCCTTTGATGACATACTCAATCCAAGGAAAGATTGTAAGATTCAATCAAGTGCCTGAGGAATCCATGTATGAAGCATGGGAGCGATTCAATGAAATCCTACACAAGTTCCGACACCATGGCATCCCCAAGAACCAGATAATTCAATTCTTCCATCAAGGGGTAGATGAAATGACAAAGAAGATTCTCAATTCTTCCTCTAATGGAAATTTTATGTGATCAAGCTTTGACATTGCACTTAAGATTATTAACCTCATAGTAGAAAATTAGACTCATTGGATGAGACCCTCGAGGAAAGACGTGTTGAAAGTAGTTGTGACAAAGTGAAACTTAGCAATTAATATGAATTATTTCCAATTTTACCCTCCTTATACTCACACATGATGACAAATCATTTTTCCTAGCTTCATAATCAATGTTGAGACTCAAATCCAAGATATAGTGAACAATGTGAACTTTATCCACATTATAACACCTCATATTTGATTAATTCATTACCTTGTCCAAATAAGAAAATTGATCCATCAAACTTCATCATATTGTTCCCAAACTTTTTATAAAGGTTCTCCACGTTTTTTTGAGGCTTTGGTACAAATTTGAGGTTATTTGGATATTCCTATGTTTTTCTATGAATTTTGGAAGTTATCTTCTCAAAATCCTTTTATTTGCCTTTTATTGGGCTTTTCCAAGTCAGCAATCCGGGGCAAAGGGTCTGGGGCGAGCCACAGCCCTTAAATCTGCTGCCCGCGGATCCAGGCCTGATCAAGCGGCCAAAACTTTATCTTCAACCTCCCGCAATCAGCGGGGAGGTGATTAGGAAACAACAGTGATCGATCTCCCGCCCCTGACCGCGTTTTGGAAAATGAAGCGAGCAAAAATACTCCCCTCACGATTTCATACGAAACCAACCCTACTTTGACCAGCAGTCGTGCCTGATAACGCCGCACAAATGATCCTCTCGCTCTCCCCTCTCACTCCGGCGGCTAGGCTACATCTAGATCTCGGTCTACCCTAAAATCCTAGCCCTAGTACTATAAAAAGGTCTTCCGAGGTCCGCAGCAAGTGCTCCTACAACCTTGACTTGTGATCGCACCCTCCAGAAGCTCCTTCAGCCCCCTTTTCTCCTGCTCATCTCTCTAACTGCCATTACGGCACCGCCGCCCAGCCTTGATGGGCGTTGATCCATCACGCCACCGCTCCTCATCTCACCACCGCCATCACACTCGCGGAAGAACGACGAAAATGGACGGCATCTCGACAGCCTCCCTCAGCTTCTCCTGTACCCAAACACCCCCTCTCCAGCGAGCTCCTCTGCCTCCTTTCTGGCTCGTAGAGAAGACAGAGCAGATGAGGAAGATCCCCCGAACCACTGGTCCAAAGGATCGATGCGGTTCAATATGGATTCAAAGAACCCAGCTAAACCAGTGATTGAACCGGCCAATCAAAGGCCTGAACCGGGCTCCCAAACAGTGAGCCGTCTAGCTCACATGGTTTGATCTGGATGATTCATTTCACATCCAACGGCCCCCCCATTTTCACAAGTAAGGTATTTATATCCATGTCTACTCGAAATTCCAATTAATACTCAGATCTTGATTAAATCATAGAAATTGCATTCGAACTCCAAAAATGATGAATAAGTAGTCCATTTTGATCAGAAAAATCCATTGAATCTGTTAAAAATACTCTTGAGACTTGATTCCAAATCATTCTCACGGATTTTCATATATTTGATATATTGCTTATGTAATTGGTCTAAATGACTCTAATTGTTGTTAATCTTGACTAAATATTGAAAACCCTATTTTTGGACTCTGATGATATTGTGTAACCTAGATCTGATCTTTTTGAATCATCTACTCTTGAAAGTGAATCATTAGTGAATCTAGATCTACTTACTTGATTCAATCTTGATAATAATCTTGATGATGAGCAATCTTGATCTTACAAAATAATTGATATAGTTTTGACCCATCAATATGATATTGAATACAAATGATGTAGAACATGATGATGACCTAAAGACTTGATGACTTGAATAATGATGATAATATTTAGGGTTGACATATATTCCTAAAATACCTAGGTAGATCATCCATCCTTGAATATGCTTGACACTTGAATAAATATTGAAATCTTGATATAATGTTGACTATATATGAATGATCTACCTTAGGGATGAATAGGATTGGAAAACCCTAATTTGGTGTACTTGAAATTGGTCTATAATATGATCTTGACCCTCGATCCATATCTTGATTGATCTAGGAACCACTTGAGACCCTGATCTTCTACTCTAGTTGATTAATACTCGAAATCCTCGGTGAAAGGTACGCTATTTATATAAATCCTCCTTGATTGTATTGAAGATACTTTTATGTATCTCTTGACCGTATGCTTGGCTAGTTATTTGGATGAGCTATTGTTCCCTATGATTAGTCTTCTGTTTTTCTATATTATATTTTGAAAAACATGAAAACATAAATTGAATGCCCATTATGACTGCCCGTATATTGATAATGATGATGATATTGATAATGTTGATAATGTTGATATTGAGTACAACAACCCCCTCATTTGGAGGTGGGACTTGTACATTGGCTTCCTATGTTCCTATGGTGAAAAGGGGCCTAGTGACCTTCCCCATCGCGTTGGGGTAATAGAGTCATACAAAATATATAGGCATGCTTCTTGAATTACAGCATAATGGGAACTCGTAATAAAAGTTGAATTGCTTGAAAAACTTGTCAAATAAATGTTGGTTTTACAAATTGCTTATCATTCTTTTGAATATAAGTCCTGCCAAGTATACTATTTTGTTATAAACCGCTTTGCTTGATTTTGATAGCGTACCGTGCAATTGCATGATTGTGTCTCGATTTTCTTGATTTTAGGCAATACAAATGGAATATTGAATAAGATTGCTTCCGCACTCATCTACTCTGACGACAAAGATAAATTGGATATATCTCCATATTGGGTTAGTTTGTTTTACTATTATCCAGTTTTTGAGTTATTTATTTCTTATTGTATATGCCAGTGTGTTAGATCCTACGGGGCCACTCAGGGACGGGCGCTTCAATCCTTTTTCTACTGTTTCGACAGTAGGATTGGGATTGGGGTAAGAACGGTTCCGTGACAGTTGGTATCAGAGCCTACACACTCCCATATACTTTAAGTAAATAATTTCTCAAGTCTCTTACACCCAAGAAACCCTAAAGTCCATAATGGTGAAAATTGAGGTGTCTAGGCTCGGGGTTCTGGCATAATTTCTCCTATCCGTCTTCACGGTGGCTGAGATTCCCCGCTCTACCTGGCCTCAATTGATCCTGACCTGGATCTAAAGGTTCTCTTGTGAAACCCTAGAGAGTTTTCTAGCATCTCATCTCCTCTTTAAGGACTATCCTAAGCCACCCATGTAGATGAAAATTAGGTAGTCTTCTCATCTCATCATGTGGTCCTTTCTTGTGACTTTTCACCACATGATGTCTCGATTATGGGTAGCTTATGCATGGGGAAAAATGAATATCGCTAATTCTTGAAAGTTGATACCATGATCTGACCTAAATTTGTAAACTCGATTTTGATCAATTAATTTTGAAATCACATACTTGTTTTTCCTTCCCTTTTGATTTAATCAAAAGTTGACTAGATGCTTTCTATGTTTGAGGTAAATGATACAAATTATGATATGGTGAAATAAAGATGACTTATACCTTATTATTGATAAGGTCCCTATTTGATTAAGCCCATGGTGCCCTATTATTGATTAAACCTCAAACATAGTTAAGCAAACATTTACCCTATTGATGCCTTTTTCAATCTCGATTTAGATATGATGATTATGGACCTAATGCTCTGATTCCTTGAATGCCAAATTTAAATCCTTGATTTCCAAATTATATCACTACCTTGATCATGAAAGGAAAGAATTGAAAATTTTGACATTATTGACCTATTATCTTGAATCTTGATCTTATGACTTCGATGTATATGATTTAATTTTGATATTCTCCCTATTTGAATAAGATCAGCAGATCATGACTAATGTTGGTAATGTGCCAGATTAGGGTGGTAGTTGACTCATGACTCCCCTAACCTTGTTGATTATTTAGAGTCTGGAAAGGTATATCCTTTCACCCGATTTAGACTGGTTGATCTAAGCCTAATAGGTTGAACCCATGGTTGATACTCAATCTTGAATATTGATTTGATAATGACCTTGATATATGACAATATTGACTATAGCTTGTGGTTTATTTCCTAGATAGACCTAGGTCTAGATCATTCATCAACCTTGGAAGCATGATAATGAAATTATGATATGTTGCTCAAATATTGAATAATGTTGCTCGAAATTGGATATAGATGAATGATACCCCCTAAGGTCTAAATAGGAATCTAAACCCTAGCTTCAAAATTTTAGACCTATGACTTTTGATCTCGACTCTTGATATTGATGAATGGACTGTGACTCATGATTATCAGATCTCAATAATGATACAAATCTTATGGTCACACTATTTGGACATTGAGATATATGACTAATGACTTTCATAAATCCCAAAATTTGAAATTTTCGAAATGATGACTTTTTTGACTTCTCGATTTATGAGTTAGGGTTTGGCTCCCATTAGGACTAGGGGGGACCTCCCAGTGATTTTGAGCCCGAAAATCATGATATTGAAAGTATGATGTTGTCTTGAAATGTTAAAATGTGAAATCTCAAATCATGGACGCATAACCCACCTAGACCAATGGAGAAGCTAGGACCCTGGGATATTGGGATTGAAAGTCACCTTGTACACGTGAACTCTATTTGTTTGACCTAAAATATGACATGTCCAAATTTGTGATCAATAGGATGACTTCCATATAAGCGACTCATATAATGACTTTGGACAATATATGTGCTGATTTTGATACTCAATTGCTTGATGATGAAATGGTGTTAGTACCAAGTTGATTATGATTTGGACATGGAATCCCAATTATGATTATTGGATTACCTTGAAATTTGAGGACATGATTTTGATTTTATACTTGATGATACCCCAGTATTTGAGGAAATGACTTAGGTTGAATAATCCCAATTTTTGAGGATATTGTTGAATTTTGGGGACAAAATTCCTTTTTAAGGAGAGAAGGATGTGACAAAGTGAAATTTAGCAATTAATATGAATTATTTCCAATTTTACCCTCCTTATACTCACACATGATGACAAATCATTTTTCCTAGCTTCATAATCAATGTTGAGACTCAAATCCAAGATATAGTGAACAATGTGAACTTTATCCACATTATAACACCTCATATTTGATTAATTCATTACCTTGTCCAAATAAGAAAATTGATCCATCAAACTTCATCATATTGTTCCCAAACTTTTTATAAAGGTTCTCCACGTTTTTGTGAGGCTTTGGTACAAATTTGAGGTTATTTGGATATTCCTATGTTTTTCTATGAATTTTGGAAGTTATCTTCTCAAAATCCTTTTATTTGCCTTTTATTGGGCTTTTCCAAGTCAGCAATCCGGGGCAAAGGGTCTGGGGCGAGCCACAGCCCTTGGATCTGCTGCCCGCGGATCCAGGCCTGATCAAGCGGCCAAAACTTTATCTTCAACCTCCCGCAATCAGCGGGGAGGTGATTAGGAAACAACAGTGATCGATCTCCCGCCCCTGACCGCGTTTTGGAAAATGAAGCGAGCAAAAATACTCCCCTCACGATTTCATACGAAACCAACCCTACTTTGACCAGCAGTCGTGCCTGATAACGCCGCACAAATGATCCTCTCGCTCTCCCCTCTCACTCCGGTGGCTAGGCTACATCTAGATCTCGGTCTACCCTAAAATCCTAGCCCTAGTACTATAAAAAGGTCTTCCGAGGTCCGCAGCAAGTGCTCCTACAACCTTGACTTGTGATCGCACCCTCCAGAAGCTCCTTCAGCCCCCTTTTCTCCTGCTCATCTCTCTAACTGCCATTACGGCACCGCCGCCCAGCCTTGATGGGCGTTGATCCATCACGCCACCGCTCCTCATCTCACCACCGCCATCACACTCGCGGAAGAACGACGAAAATGGACGGCATCTCGACAGCCTCCCTCAGCTTCTCCTGTACCCAAACACCCCCTCTCCAGCGAGATCCTCTGCCTCCTTTCTGGCTCGTAGAGAAGACAGAGCAGATGAGGAAGATCCCCCGAACCACTGGTCCAAAGGATCGATGCGGTTCAATATGGATTCAAAGAACCCAGCTAAACCAGTGATTGAACCGGCCAATCAAAGGCCTGAACCGGGCTCCCAAACAGTGAGCCGTCTAGCTCACATGGTTTGATCTGGATGATTCATTTCACATCCAACGGCCCCCCCATTTTCACAAGTAAGGTATTTATATCCATGTCTACTCGAAATTCCAATTAATACTCAGATCTTGATTAAATCATAGAAATTGCATTCGAACTCCAAAAATGATGAATAAGTAGTCCATTTTGATCAGAAAAATCCATTGAATCTGTTAAAAATACTCTTGAGACTTGATTCCAAATCATTCTCACGGATTTTCATATATTTGATATATTGCTTATGTAATTGGTCTAAATGACTCTAATTGTTGTTAATCTTGACTAAATATTGAAAACCCTATTTTTGGACTCTGATGATATTGTGTAACCTAGATCTGATCTTTTTGAATCATCTACTCTTGAAAGTGAATCATTAGTGAATCTAGATCTACTTACTTGATTCAATCTTGATAATAATCTTGATGATGAGCAATCTTGATCTTACAAAATAATTGATATAGTTTTGACCCATCAATATGATATTGAATACAAATGATGTAGAACATGATGATGACCTAAAGACTTGATGACTTGAATAATGATGATAATATTTAGGGTTGACATATATTCCTAAAATACCTAGGTAGATCATCCATCCTTGAATATGCTTGACACTTGAATAAATATTGAAATCTTGATATAATGTTGACTATATATGAATGATCTACCTTAGGGATGAATAGGATTGGAAAACCCTAATTTGGTGTACTTGAAATTGGTCTATAATATGATCTTGACCCTCGATCCATATCTTGATTGATCTAGGAACCACTTGAGACCCTGATCTTCTACTCTAGTTGATTAATACTCGAAATCCTCGGTGAAAGGTACGCTATTTATATAAATCCTCCTTGATTGTATTGAAGATACTTTTATGTATCTCTTGACCGTATGCTTGGCTAGTTATTTGGATGAGCTATTGTTCCCTATGATTAGTCTTCTGTTTTTCTATATTATATTTTGAAAAACATGAAAACATAAATTGAATGCCCATTATGACTGCCCGTATATTGATAATGATGATGATATTGATAATGTTGATAATGTTGATATTGAGTACAACAACCCCCTCATTTGGAGGTGGGACTTGTACATTGGCTTCCTATGTTCCTATGGTGAAAAGGGGCCTAGTGACCTTCCCCATCGCGTTGGGGTAATAGAGTCATACAAAATATATAGGCATGCTTCTTGAATTACAGCATAATGGGAACTCGTAATAAAAGTTGAATTGCTTGAAAAACTTGTCAAATAAATGTTGGTTTTACAAATTGCTTATCATTCTTTTGAATATAAGTCCTGCCAAGTATACTATTTTGTTATAAACCGCTTTGCTTGATTTTGATAGCGTACCGTGCAATTGCATGATTGTGTCTCGATTTTCTTGATTTTAGGCAATACAAATGGAATATTGAATAAGATTGCTTCCGCACTCATCTACTCTGACGACAAAGATAAATTGGATATATCTCCATATTGGGTTAGTTTGTTTTACTATTATCCAGTTTTTGAGTTATTTATTTCTTATTGTATATGCCAGTGTGTTAGATCCTACGGGGCCACTCAGGGACGGGCGCTTCAATCCTTTTTCTACTGTTTCGACAGTAGGATTGGGATTGGGGTAAGAACGGTTCCGTGACAGTAGTTGTGGTGGAGGATCGCTCAGAACTAAAATCTATATCTAAAGCATTGAAAACTCTCTCACTCCATCAAGATAAGTGTTGACTCAAGGTCAATTAGGTCAATGTTGACTCACGTCTAAATTGACTAAACCCATGTTTTGCTGATGACTAACCATTCAGTCTAATGCTTCTACTTGAGTAATTTCAGATTAGGTATAGACACACTCCAATTGCCCTAACTTGCGCATATCAAATTGGAGAAAAGACAAGTCAAAGTCATACAAGTGCACGTTTTTGTAATATGATGTATATCCATTTGAATCATGTTGTAAATCACTTGTAATGATTGTATGACTTGTAATTAAGCTTAGAAAAATACTAGGAGCACTTAGATCGATTATTAGAGCACTTTTAATGCAACTTCAAAAATAAATCACAAGCACTTGGTCGGTCCAGTTTCACCCCCTGAAACTCGACCGATCAACCCTTGATCGATTTTCTGAAGATTGCATCGGTCGAGTTGTGCACTCACAGAACTCGATCGATTGGGTAGTGGGCCATTTCCTGTTGAAGTGGTCGGTCGAGTTTCCTCAGGACAAACTCGACCGATCCCTTGAACATCGGTTTGCCTGCTACTTGATCGGTCGAGTTACACCCATTAAAACTCGACCGAATGCACTGTACGGAAAAGTGCAGAAAAGTGCTACTAGCCGTTGTGGAGTTGCAACAAGTGAAAATAGATCTGTTGCAAGCTAAAAAACGGCTAGTTTTCGTTCACAAGTGTTCCCAAAGGTTAAGAGGCATCCTTAACTATAAATAGGACCCCTTGGGCTTCATTCCAAGGTTGAGCATTCATTGCAAACTCTTTATGAGGTTCCTATTCTATAGTTGAGTGCTTCCTACAACCTCCTCTCTCTCTCTAAGCTTAATCACTTGCTACATCCATTAGAGTGAGTAGGAGATTTGTAAGAGAGCTAGTTCTACTTGTATATCTTGTGAGGCTCTCACTTCCACCACCTCCCAATCTCTCACTACTACAGAAATAGCATTCAGTGTCACTTTTCTGGGCATCGATTATTAAGGAAAACCGAGTCCTAACATATAAGGCGTCGGTTGTTTAAGCAAACCGACGTCTATATTCGAAGACCAGCATGACACGGGTACCGCTTTGTATTCAGCGTCGGTTGTTTATAACAAACCGACGCTTAAAGTCGCCCACGAAATCCAAATTTTGATAAAAAAAATAGTGTCATTTTCAGCGTCGGTTATGTAGGTATAAACCGACGCCTATGTGCGATGAAAATTTGCACGAAAAGTGTCACTTTCAGCGTCGGTTATCCTTGTATAACCGACGCTGAAGGTGGTTCCCGCCAAACAATTTCATGAAAATATCGTCCAATTGGACGTCGGTTGTTGCAAACAACCGACGCTAAAGAGGTTTAGGCGTCGATTGTTTGAAACAACCGACGCTATTTGGGAACTTTATTACCCGCGATCGCCTGACTCTTTCCCTTTCTTCTGTTTCATTGCGAGCCGATTACCTTTTCTTCTCTACTGCCGCCGATTTCTTCTCTGGCGATTTCTTCTCCGGCGCCCCCTTCTCCGTCAATTTCTTCTCCGGCGCCCCCTTCTCCGCCGCCACTCCTGCACCTTCTTCCCTTCTCCGCCGCCCCTGCTGCTCCAGCGCCAGTGCCTGAGATTAGGCACCGCCACGCCTGAGATTAGGTGCCGCCACGCCCCTGGTGCTCCTCCACCGCCGTCGCGCCGCCACAACCATCATCTCCAGCCTCGCTGCTAGCTGCTCCTCCACCGCCGTCGCTGCTAGCTACTCCTCCAGCCAGAGCCACCGGAGCCTCTACCTTCTTCCCTTTGACAAGGTTGGTCTTCCCGCTGCTAGCTGCTCTACTTTTTTTTGCATCGATTAAATTGTTGTGATAAAAATGCATCTAATGTATTTGATTAGAGTTAATCAAATCTGGATGTTCATAATAATGTAGTATGTTAAATATGATGATTAGGGATACATATAATGTCTAGTACACAAATATTAGATGATATTCAAGAAAACCCTAGTTTGATGAGCATGTTGTTAATCATATTAATTATGATTCTTCTATATATTCTGATGTCATTATATAATTATGTGATCCCAACATATTAAATTGAATTAGAATGATTTCATGAATTATAGGGTTTTAAAGTTGATAAACATGTACACGCGGAAATAGGGTTATTAAACCAATGGTTATAACATAGTATGATCTTAATCTAATCTAGATGTTCATAATAATGTAGTATGTTAAATATGATGATTAGGGATACATATAATGTCTAGTAAAGATTCCTAGACCTTTTGTTTGAAACTATTGATTTCTTGATTTATTATTTAATAATGCTCTGTTGATTAGGATTAACCATTTTGCCTATAGTTTATAGACATTTATTATATATAAGAATGACAACACATGTATTTGTTGGCCTAGAAACCCGTCCAAGATTTACTCATTAGGAGTAAATCTTGGATAGTCCCCGATTTGGGACTGTTCTTGAACACCTAATCTCACTTAGGATGTAAGTGTATAATGTGTATTGGGTTTTCGAGAAAATTTCGGTAGCATTTCCCCGTTTGTTCTCTAAGTACATATGTACTTAGAGAACAGCGGGGAAATGCTGCCGAAATTTTCTTGAAAACCCAATACACATTATACACTTACTAGTGAGATTAGGTGTTCAAGGATGGGATAGGTGGTACACATTTATTATATATAAGAATGACATCAAATGTGTTTGTTGGCCTAGAAACCCGTCCAAGATTGACTCATTAGGAGTAAATCTTGGATAGTCCCCGGTTTGGGACTGTTCTTGAACACCTAATCTCACTTAGGATGTAAGTGTATAATGTGTATTGGGTTTTCGAGAAAATTTCGGCAGCATTTCCCCGTTTGTTCTCTAAGTACATATGTACTTAGAGAACAACGGGGAAATGCTGCCGAAATTTTCTCGAAAACCCAATACACATTATACACTTACTAGTGAGATTAGCTGTTCAAGGATGGGATAGGTGGTACACATTTATTATATATAAGAATGACATCACATTATACACTTAGGATGTAAGTGTATACCCTAATCGTTTCCTAATATATACTTGTTTCCTAATATATACTTGTTTTCTCTGATCATAGAATGGATAGATCATGGATGTCCATTCGTAATTGTTGCACCCCAGAGTTTATATCTGGTCTTGATCAGTTTATTAGATTTGCCGAGGAACATAGGAAAAAACCTATAGATAGGTTCTACTGTCCATGTAGGCATTGCGGTAACAACTTGAAAGTCAACACTGGTGAGGAAATCAAAAGTCATGTCATGTGCAACGGGATTGTACAAGGCTATACAGAATGGCACTGACATGGAGAGATTTCAAAATCAAAACCAGTAGATGTCGATAGCAGTGCTTGGGTGGAAGAAGAAATTGCCTCCGATGACGTAAATGTGAACAAACCAGTTCCAGCAGACATCGTTGATGTGATGCTGGATAGTTGTAGGGTAGAGCACACCGATCCACCTCCTATCTTTAGAAACATTGTGCATGATGCTGAGATACCATTATACACAGGCTGTGCTAAGTTTACGAAGCTTAGCGCTGTGTTGAGATTGTATAAGTTGAAAGCTAACAATAGATGGAGCGACAAAAGCTTCACTTCATTGTTGACTTTGTTGAAAGAAATGCTTCCTGAAGGAAACGAGCTGCCAATCTCAACATACCAGGTAAAGAAAATGTTGTGCCCAATGGGAATGGAGGCCAAGAAGATACACGCATGCCCGAATGATTGTGTATTATTTCAAAAGGACTATGTAGATTTGAAAGATTGTCCAAAATGTGGTGCGTCACGGTATAAATTGACGACTTCGGGGGAGTCCAAAACTAGTTCTCCTGCCAAGGTGTTGTGGTATCTACCTATAATATCACGGTTTCAACGCTTGTTTGCAAATCCGAAAGATGCGAAGAATTTGAGGTGGCATGCAGATGTTAAGAAAAATAATGATGGGATCCTGCGACATGCGTCTGATTCCCCACAGTGGAAGAAGATTGATCTATTGTACCCCAAATTTGGTGAAGAAGATAGGAATCTAAGACTTGGGCTTTGTACAGATGGGATGAATCCGTACGGGACATTGAGCAGCCAACATAGCACTTGGCCAGTCATGCTTGTTATATACAATCTTCCTCCCTGGATGTGTATGAAAAATAAGTACGTTATGTTGTCATTGTTGATATCGGGCCCTAAACAACCCGGAAATGATATCGATGTTTATCTTGAACCTTTGATTGATGACTTAAAGAAACTTTGGGCTGAAGGTGTGATGACCTATGATGCTTCAGCAAGAGAGACATTTCATTTGCACGCTATGTTATTTTGCACTATTAATGACTTTCCAGCATATGGGAATTTGTCTGGATATAGTGTCAAAGGAGCTAAAGCGTGTCCTATATGTGAAGAAAACACTGATTCAATAAGACTAAAACATTGCGGCAAGACTGTATATCTTGGTCATCAAAGGTTTCTTTCAAAATTCCATCTGTATCGTAGGAAGCGCAAAGCATTCAATGGATGGAATGATGAACGGAGTGCACCTAAACCTATACCAGGGGATGTTGTTTATGAAAGAGTAAAAGACATTGTCAATGAATTTGGTAAGAAATCACAATGTAGTATGGCCACACGGAGTGACAATTCTTCATTCAAGAAGAAGTCAATATTTTGGGATCTTCCTTATTGGAGTTCTTTGACAGTCAGGCATTGTATCGATGTAATGCACGTTGAGAAAAATGTCTGTGATAGCATCATTGGTACTCTGTTAAATATACTAGGTAAGACTAAAGATGGGATAAAATCCAGACTGGACCTACGTGAAATGGGAATAAGGTCAGAATTAACAGAATTACGTGAAATGGATAGTAAAAGAACATACTTACCTCCCGCTTGTTACACGTTGTCTAGAAAGGAGAAAAAAACTTTTTGTGAATGCTTGGTAAATGTTAAGGTGCCACATGGTTACTCATCCAACATCCGTAGATTGGTATCAATGAAAGATCTGAAGTTGATAGGTCTTAAATCTCATGATTGTCACACTCTAATGCAACAAATATTACCCGTGGCAATTCGATCTATATTGCCGAATGTTTGCCTTTTTCTAGTTAATACAAATGCTAAATGTTTGCCTTTTTTTAGTTAATACAAATGCTAAATGTTTGCCTTTTTCTAGTTAATACAAATGCTAAATGTTTGCCTTTTTAATGACATTTTCAGATGGCTGACCATGATGAGCATGATGTCCATGATGAGCATGAAGTCCATGATGAGCATGCTGTCCATGACGAGCATGGCGAGGATACCAATGTAAGTTCTAAGAACATATCCTGTATTTCTATAAAATTCATTATCTTCTAGTTATGTCATATATCCTATATTTCTATATTGGGCTAATTTAGTGTGTTTATTTTTGTCAAATTTTAGGTTGATGATGTACCTGTACCCACTGAAGCACTGAAGCAACTTGATGCGCAACACCAAACACTTAACAAGTAAAGGGGCATCACTCTGTTGAAGAAGTTATTAGCGCTAAGTGGTAGTGGATCCAAATTGGTGGTGGAGTTTGATAATGGAGGAAATGCAATTGGAGTGAACCGCAATAATTTTGTAAACTATCTTGGGTGTACCACTCGGAGCCATTGTGGTGTTAAGTATGATAATTGGCATAAAGTTCCTCAAGGGAAAAAAGACTTGATATGGAAGGATTTATGCGTGAGTTATTATTATTTGCAATTCTATTTTGTAGATTACAAATTCTATTATTTGCAATTCTATTTTGGATACTAGTTAATAACATTTCTATTTTACAGAATCTGTTTGCATTGGATGAGAAGTTGCATCGTAAAAGTGTGATGCAACGCGCTGGAAAGATGCTTAGGAATTATAGGACAAATCTGAACAGAGAATACATAAAAGAGGGTGATAAGAAGAAGAAGTCAGCCCTTGAACAATGGAACTTCTTGGACAAAGAAGATTGGGACAATTTTGTTGCTTCAAGAAAATCTAAAGAATTCAAGGTATTAGGCGTCACTCCCAATTTAATTAATATACATTGTATTCACCTATTCAAGATTAACATTTAGTGCTACTAACCAAATCATTAATGTGCATACTAACTAGGCCCTCAGTGACGCACAAAAAGAAAGGCGTGCACTGAATGTGCATGACCACACTATGGGTCCAAAAGGCTATGCAAGCGTTCGCCAAAGACTACAGGCGGAGTCTGCGGCTACTCAGCAGTCTGCTGCTACTCAGGAGTCTGCTCCTACTCAGGAGTCTACCACACCCATGCCTCGCCATGATATCTGGATAGCTGGCAGGCAAAACAAGAAGGGTGAAATAAAGAATCCTGTAACTGCTGAGGCGGCTGCAAAAATGGTAAAATACAACTCTTAGAGAAATCGTTTGAATATTGATTATTTGTGGTGTTAACTTACCAATTTCTGTTTATGGTGATTAGCGGGAGCTGAACGAGCAGAGGAAACAAGGCACGTTCATCCATCAGGGAACAAGGGATGAATTGACAGTTGCTCTGGGTAACCCAGAGCATCCTGGACGTGTTAGAGGTGCCAGCGCTGGTGTTGGCATCAAAGCATTCTTTGGGCCATCCCAGCGCAAACCTAGAGCGGGACTTTCTCAAGAAGAGGTAACCTATTCTTTTTTAGAATGTTACTACAAAAGGAAATTCATTAATAAGAAGCTAATGTTTCTTTTATCCATGTATAGGAGAATAAGAGAGTTGAGGATTTAGTTGCTAAGAAGGTCAACGATGTAGTTGCTGAGAAGGTCAAGGAAGAATTGCTGCGGTGGCAGGCATCTCAGGCTTCCAATCAGCCTATGGCGACCCACTCTTCTCCTGATGCACAGACTGCGAGTAATCCTGGAGACCCATCGCCTAGCACGTCTGTTGTAAGTATTGTTTATGACATTGTAGCTAGTCTTTTCAAGATGATATGTTTTCAAGATTATATGTATATATGTATAACATTCTTTACGTAAATTTGTAGGCATTGAAGCCATGCCGCTTAAGAATGCAAGACTATGTTGTTTCAGAGGCGCAGGCTTACCAGTCCCTTCCTGGGGCAACATTTCATGGGACTCCAATGCCGCAGGGCTACATTCGTGTGAGCCCGCTACATGCATTACCCGATTGGAGGGAAGTTGCGTTGCCATATGCCCACCCAGATATTGATACACTTGGTGAGGCAGAAGGCGGGGTCATATTGTGGCCCAAAGCAGATGTCGTCTACACGACTGAAATTATAAGATAAATTTACATTTATTTATACTGTTAGTGTGTATATATGATGTCAACTGATCTGAAATTATATATACAGGTTAAAAAGAAGACACCAGGAGCACCTAGGCCTCCACCTCCACTTCCCGCATTACCAACTTGGGTTCCAACTAACCTAACATACCCGTTAGGTCCTGCTTGTAGGGGAATGGCATGTTGGCTACGGGCACATAATATACATTGCCCTATAATAGTTTCTTTAGATGCAGATTATGCAGGTCAATCATACGATAGCTCTTTATTTATACAAGATATTATTGAGCTGTTTATGTATGATTGGCTGAATACATCAATGATAGAGACATGGATAAGGTGAGATCTTGTTTATACATCCATATACCTTGTGTAAGATCTGGTGATCTGGTTTCTTATATATTAATGCATACGCCTATATGTTTTGCAGCTACTTAGTCGAAGATCATTGCAAACAATTTGCATTTGATCATGTGGGATTTTTGATTCCATCATTGATTAGTTTGGTAGCTAAAGACCCTGATAATGTTCAACAATACTGTATAGATGCTTTTACAATTTTTGGTCAGCAAAAGAAGACGATAATAATAGCTCCATTCAATGTCAAGTAAGTTTACTTTATTTATAATTTGGACTTAAGAAAATTCCATTTTTATTTTGCATTTTGAGTTATTAATTGTTAACTTCTTACCTCTAGCGGTAGACATTGGGAGTTACTAGTTATTGTCCCCGGGACATTCACTGTTTATTATCTAGATCCTGCGGGGAGTACATTGAACACTAAAATTGGACACGTAATGAGAATGCCATTATTCTGGTGAGAAATATTTCATTTTTATATCCGTTAACATATTTTATTACATTACTATTTACTTATGCAATTTATTGTGTTATATTAACATGTAGGGGTTTAGATGCATTCAAAAAGGCTGGAGGAACGGTCCCAAGGAAAAAGAACCAGCCAATAAATTGGCAGAACGTACAAGTAAGTTCCCGACTCGAATATATATATTATTGATGTGAATTGTGCTTAGTTGTATTATTTTGTATGTTTCAATTTATAGTGTGCTACACAAGACAATGGCTGGGCATGCGCATACTATGTGATGCGATTTATGCAGATGATTATCAAACATACCACATTGGACATCGATAGCATACATGAGGTATTATATATAGTCTCATTAGTTAGTATGAAATATATCAATCTTATTTTTATATTATTACTTATATATATACATCATTCTCTTTGCAGGTGTTTAAAACTGACCACACTATAGGTAAACGCTTAAAAAATATACATGCTCCATATACGATGGAAACATTAAATGAAGTAAGAGAAGAATGGGAAAAAGCCATACAAGCAGTGGCAACTGTAAGATATAATTGGGATGTTGATAGCGATAATGAATGATACTTTGTAAATGAATATTTCTGAATGTTAATACATGTATTTGAATGTTTTTATATGTGTGAATGTGAGAATTGAATTGATGTCTGAATGTATGTACTTGTGTGAAATTTTCCTTGTGACTTTTGCAGGTTTGCGGCCTGTTTGTAGGCTGATATCAATGGATGGCGTAAACCTGCAGTTCAGAAAACTGAACTGCAGGTTCTCATCCTACTGACCAGCCACAGCAGGCCTGCAAACTGATATGAAAAAAAAAATAGAAATAGGCGTCGGTTATTTATAGAAAACCGTCAGCAAAGACCTACAGCGTCAGTTTTTTTCAAAAAACCGACGCCTGATGTGGCCAAAGCAGTCCTGGAAATGACATCATAACACCTAGAGGAATGATCCTTACATATCTTGCAAAACATAGTTTACCTCCACATTCTTATCATAATCATCCAAACATGATCTGTTAGATGAAATTAGTCCAACATGATTAAAATGTTTATTTCATTGTCTGGTTTTTACCCTGAAAGTAAACATCACCCTATGTAAATAAATTAAAAAATGTCTTGAATATGAAAATAAAAAAATATATAAGGCATAAAGAATCATCTAAATCATAACATAATAATTTCCAGAATAGAAAGAGTTCTTTCAATGAAAATATGTTATTTACATCTCTTCTTCAATACAGACATACTCCATGTACATGCTAGGAAACAATAATATCACTGGTCTCTTCACTCTTTTGAAAGACAAAGGTGGATAGTCCAAGATAATTAGAGTCTTCAAAGTGCACTCTACCAAAGGAGTGAAAAGATAATCTAGAATAGAAATACAAATATTCAATGTGCAACTACATTGGGTTGCATGTTGAAATTATGAAACCCTTACTAAATTAAAATCTCCTATGGTCTTTATAAAATGATGCTAATATTTGCAATGCAAAAATTGGATGATTAAAATGATTTAATTCTAAGAAAAGTGAGAAAGGGCCTAGGTTATTGATCAAATAGGGCACATTCAATGTTCCAATTGGATTGACTTTAATTGAGACAATGAACTAATCTGAATGACAAACAAATCATGTTGAGTACTCGAATGACTTTGGGTTGGGGTGGGGAATGCACAGCTATAAATTGTTGGAGAGCAATAAGAGAATTTAAATTTTGTTGAGTTTCGAGCATACACCATGAATTGGAACTGACAAGTGGTTTAAGATTCAAGTTTGGAACCTCACAAACTTCTTTATTCAAAACTAGAGCAATAGAAAATTGGTAGGAAGTTTTTTCTAAGCATGTCATGTTACATTTTTACCTTATATTTTATTCAAAATTATGCATTTCTATACACTATAAAGGAACAAGAAGAGTAGATTTTGTAAATCACACATGTCTTCTAATTGCTCAGGATGCAAGTTTTCAGTAATTTTTAGTTCATACTCGCCATTCTCTGGATGACTTTGATTAGGCCAAAGCCTAGAGTCAGATGGCCCTTTATATTACTTTTTTTTTGTAAAAAATGGTAATTTTATCTGTATCGAGATTATAAATGACAAAAATAACTTAGGTCCAGATATAAAGGATAGGACTACAAATGTACGTAACATTAAATAGCTCCCTAATTAGGATGCATATTCTAGAGACGTTGCATAATATCATCCTAAATCTAAAAAAGACTCTAACAAGTATTGAAATAAAGGTTAATCATAGTAAAATAGACACAAACTTGCATCATGAATCATTCACTAACTATAAAAACATAAACACTATTAACTATGCAATTTTACAACGAGAATTCATGGCCGTGGGTTCGGCAAGGACCTTCATGTAATATTTATAGGTAAGACTAAATTTTTGGTTTAAGCGTTAACATTATACATCGGTTTTTATCCCATGCAGTCCTTGTATTATAAAAAATCGTTAACTCAAAACAGACCAATATTGTTAGAGTACTAACACAGAGCCAATTCTTAGACATCGACTTCCAATTCAGCACCAACCCAAATTAGAAAATTTCAAATTCAGAATTAGTTTTTTTAAAACAAAATAATTCAGATTCATAAGCTCAGACAAAACGTTGACCAACCCACAACTTACCTGCAAACAATAGTGAGAATGGATGTCTCCCACTTCAGTGACGGGAAGTAGAATCAAGTATCGACATTCTGAGTCAAGAAAGAGGAGAGTTAGTTTAGTTTCAACATTCCAAGATAATGTAACAAACAAGATGATCATGTCACGGACCCATTTTGATGGAATCGATAGAAACACTACATTTTATATCAGCACTAAACAATAAATAAAGATTCAAATTAATTATACAAAGAAGAAGAAAAAAATAATGTCTGCCAACTTTTCCTGAAATACATCCTCGCTGTCTTGGATGGGCTCTACCACTACTTGTATCAATAGTTCCCCCTCCCTTTCTTGTCCTCCGTCATGTTCATGTCTCAAATGAGATTTGGCAAGCAAGCAACTAGGATAATTAGTATCTTAGAAAGGTAATAGTCTATTATGAATCTCAAGGTTTTCAGAAAATCAGTAATGTGTGTACAATAACCTCCTTGGAGAAACATAATCAGTATGTTATATAGCGAGAGAGTTGTCACGACCAAACGAAATAGGCATCGGGAAAAGTAGCGGAAGCATCCAACTACGTGACTCTCAAGCAGAGAATTAAAGAATTGAAACTATCATATGACACATACTATATACAATACCACAAACTAGATGCAAAACGAAAGATATCATTATTCTAACAGCCAACATGGGTTTTTTTTCTCCCAAAAGTTGGGCGTGGCACATGTCACAGGCAGTCCATACGTGGCTCCTCTATAGGGTCATATTCAATAGAAGTATCAAATAGGTAAGACCCTGTTTGGTAAGATGTCTTTTATTTTCCTAGCGTTCAAAAGTAACGAAATTCAGAGATGTTTTTTGTTTGATCAGTCCGACAAGATGGTGAAACCTAGGGGGCGTGGGGACTCTGGCGGCGGCGATCGGGGGTTCCCCTTGGGAGCGAATACTGGATTTGCAGGCTCTTCTGATACACAACAGGATAACGGGGAGCTGTGTGCGATGACGGTGACTGGCAACCGATCGGAAGCGAGGCAGGATACTGGAGAAGGCATCGGTATCCTGATCCCTGAGGCCGGACTACTAATCCAGTACGATGGGATGCGCGGCAACCAAGACAGATAGCATGCGGAATATGAGAAAGGGCAGCAAGACACCTGGATCAACAAGAACACATCGCACAACAAAAATGATCAAGGGGCAGTTCATGCAGAGAACTTCCGATCAGAATTTGTCTTTAGCGATAATATCTGGCAACGCATGGACTTCCCCCCCAACAACACGGGGTCCTACTCATATGCAAACGTGGTAACAGGGGATATGCCGACGGAGGAAGACACAATTTCTCTAGACAAGCTTTTTGACGAGCGGTTGCCAATATCTGATGTCTCTCTAAAGGAAATAGAAGGTATCCCTGCATTAGCAATCAATCCAGATGCGGAGGAAAGACTAGCATCACCTTGGAGATATTCAGTAGTAGTCAAACTAATCGGAGCAGAAGTTGGGTACATGACCCTGAAGGATAGACTTAAAACCCTTTGGGGAATTTCCAATCGTTACAATGTGTACGAACTTGAGTTAGGACATTTCATAATTCAACTTTCTTGCAAGAAGGACTTCGAGAATGCCCTGACTGGTGGCCCGTGGAAACTATTTGGCAGTAGCATGGCTGTGTGGGAATGGACACCCTCCTTTATACCCACCGACGATCTCCCAGAATATATAGTGACTTGGGTTCGTGTTTTAAACCTACCTTTACATCTTTACGTGTCTACGATCTTTGAATATATAGGTCTTGCACTAGGCGGGTTGATGAAGGTAGATGTCCATACAACCAATCGAACTAGAAGCCGATTTGCAAGACTGGTAGTGGAAGTTAATACAAGAAAGAACCTAATACCGTCTATCCTCATCAATGGCATGGAATACAATATCGAGTACGAAGGGTTCCCGTTCGCCTGTAAACTCTGTGGGAAAGAGGGCCACACTTCGAAATACTGTAGGGAGATAATTAATCAGGAGGATAAGAGGGATGGACCACCGAGTCAAGAGACAAATCCCCCTCTAAGCGAATGGCAGACACAATGCACTGGGAAAAAGAATATGAAGGTGTAAGAAAAAGAAGCAGGCAAACCTCCGGACACAGGTCCGAGAACAAATAGATTTGCGAGTCTATTTGAGGAGGACACTGGAAGCCCAGAAGCAAGTGGCGAATCTGAGCAAACTATTGTGAGACGAAGGGAAATACCTATAAGGCCAGCTAAGGTGTGGAAGAAGAAAAGAACTGTTGATCAAGTAGACACTGCTGATCAGAAAAGAGAAGCATTAGGTGAACTTTCGAAGAACAACCAGATGACTCCACAGATGGAAGAAGCCACGGTAGTAGATATATCATAGAGAGAAATCATGCAACCACACTGTTGTCAACCCAGATGTTGATGAAGTAATCGAAGTAATCACTGTCCATGACAATGCTGAGAAAGATATCTTACAGTCCAATCAAATCCCTGTCCAAATCCCAAAGAACAATGACATACATACAGCAAAACTCATAAGCATGCCCAAGTCATCTACGGGAAGAACTATCAAAGGTAGCAGCAAAAAGATGAAGAGGACTGGCACCACTAGAAGCATCAGCGAAACCAGGAGGCGTAGTCTGAGAATACAGATAAACCCAGTGAGCGAAGACGTTGAAGGAACTAAGGATTTATCTGATAACATTGAGGGGGACAAGGAAACCCAGGAGCCTCAGCCTAGTCTTTGAAGTGATACATGCTTCCTCTCCTGCTTATCGTTATAATGGTTGATATTTTATGCTGGAACGTGATGTTGAAACTATTGCACTTTAAGGTCTACACTAGTTTATACATGTTTATGAATCAGACATTTGGGCCTTCCCACTAATGGTCATTCAAGCTACTGAAGATTCAATTGGTACGTGAAGCCATACAAGCTCTAAGAAGCTTGGTCAATCATCACCCTAAAACTCACTTCTTCTCTCAAATTGTTGAGAGGCCGTTGGACCTAAGGTCTATCTTAAGTGTAGGAGATAATAAGTGTAATGGTACTGATGATACCATGTTTTGTTATTTATGCTTTAGCTTGTTATTTGTAATATCTTTTTAGATGAAATAAATGGTAATGTTTTCTTTAAAAAAAAGTTCAGTGAATTCCAACTGCATTTTGTCGATGGCTTGGCCATAAAATTTGCGAAAAGGTACTGCACCCAATCCCGGCACAGTCGGGTGTAAAAGTGGTGTTAACCTGCACAAAGAGTGGTACACACCGGTCAGCTGCTATAACTACGACTGTTGCTGTGATTTTTTCAGATCTACTACCAAACTGCTACAAACAAAAGCGATGAACTATAGCCTACAACTCGCAACATACTACACCAAATAAATCTGGAGCTGCGTACAAGGTATGATTACACTTGCCTGATTTTCTTTTCCATCAAACTACAACCTATAACACCCTAGCAAACAATCCCTACATGATATACATTAAAAGATAATATAAAGTAATCTCAATGCTAGTGGGAGAAGAACATATAAAAAATTGACAAACCTCGGACCCGGTGCTTGAATGGATGTGCTTGATCCATCTCCTCTCCTCCGTTTCATTGACAAACCTCGGACCCTGTGCTTGAATGGATGTGCTTGATCCATCTCCTCTCCTCCATTTCGTTACATTGCAGGATTTGGTCCTTTTGGAAACGGAAATGATTCTGTCACGCCCGGTTGGCGTCACGCGCGCTTTACGCGCGGGGAGAAAATGGTTTGTTGGTGAAGAGGTTTATTTTGGAGTGATGATGTGACCGATTTTAATTGGATGTATTGGTAGACATTGTGTAATATGCAAATAAATTTGTTTTGCTTATAACTTTTGAACCGTGACGAATTTTTTAACGAAACAAAAATCATTAGATTCGTTATGAAAAATACATTCCAACAAGACTAATATTAATATATTTTTAATAAAAAAATATAAAAATGATATGAATAGATTATTCTGGATGCCAATGAACCATTTTAGGCATCAATTAACTATTTTTGGGTGTCAATAGACATTTAAAGGCGTCGTTATAATTCTAGGTATCAATGAACCATTTTGGGACCATTAAGTAGTTCTTAGGTGTAAACAGACCTATTTGGGTGTTGTTTTGTTGTTTTAGTTGTCAATCCCTTATTTGGGCGTCATTTTAAACTTCTGGGTGTCAATGAACTATTTTAGACATCAATTACCTTATTTGGGAATCATCTTTATAATTTTGGGTGTCAATGAACCATTTTGGGTGTCAATTAATCATTTTTGGGTGTCAATAACCATTTATGGGCGTTGGGCGTCATTTTAAACTTCTAGATGTTAATGAACTATTTTGGGCATCAATTACCTTATTTGGGCATCATCTTTATACTTTTGGGTTTCAATAAACCATTTTGGGCATCAATTAACCATTTTTGGGTGTCAATAATCATTTATGGGCGCCATAGCATCCAAAAATGCCTTGTTTGGCGTCATTTTAAACTTCTGAGTGTCAATGAACCATTTTGGGTGTCAAGGCATCAATTAACTATTTTTGGGTGTCAATAACCATTTATGGGTGCCATAGCATCCAAAAATGGCTAAATAGCACCCAAAAATAGTTAAATAGTTGTTTTGGTTATCAATACCTTATTTGGGCTTCATCTTTATACTTCTGGGTGTCAATGAATTATTTTGGGCATCAACTAACCATTTTTGGGTGTCAATAACCATTTATGTGGCCATAGTAATGAAACCAACGGTTTTTGTTTCATTAAAAAATTTATTACGGTTCAAAAGTTATAAGCAAAACAAATTTATTTTCCTTTTGCATAATTCCAAAAAAATCACCCAATCACCATCCGCCACGTGGTGGCGGATTGGGGCTAGTTTGCCCGCACGTGAAGGGCATGAGCTTGCCCAAATCTTAACTCTTTTGGAAACTCCTCTCTGGTGATCTCTGAGACCGTGTTAAAGGAGGGGAGGAATCAAGTGTGTAGTGAGAGTGTGATGATCAGGGTTGTGAGGGGACGAAAAAAGGGTGATAGTGAGAGAACACAATCGTATGGGTGGGGAGGCTATTAGGGTCGATAGGGGCAGATGAGACAAGGTACTCTGGTGTCGGGAATGATTGCGGGAGGAGAGCCAGCGTGCGTGATTGGGGAAACATAGACTGTCGGGTGCCAATACATGAGACGAAAGCTAGCGCAAAAAACTTGAAATTTTAGAGGTGTTAGTTATTTGAGCGGGGGTGGGGGGAGGGACGGCATAGTATGAGTACTAGATTTGTAATGGGTTAATATTTTCAACAATTTGGAGCTATTATAATCAACAACATTTGCTTGATTTACGCATTAATATTTACAAAGAATAAAATGATTTAACAACATATAAAATATATGTCGTTATAATAATTGTAGTTAATCATACTTTTTGTAGTGAATACCATACCTAAAAGTCGAGTTAGTATAGTCAACTGATTTTATAGCCTCTAATTTGCTTATAATTCTATTGACATCCTTCCTCCATCTTTCAATCAAGTGATAGTTCTCGTTCAACTTGTCAAACCTAAGAAATTCATAGACAACAAACTTGTATATTTATATAATACCCAATGATTCAAATATCAAATAATGGAAAATATCTATGTGATTCAAATTGCTATGAACCACTTGAAATGATTTCAATTGTGTCAAAGAAGTATTAGAATAAACTTGTGTCCTCTTCCTTTCAACAACCTCAAGGAAAAATCATTCTCTGCTTGTCTTTGTATAAACTGTGTTGCAGTACATTAGACCCTCAAACACTACTTGAAATCTCTTCAAAATGTCTAAACTATACCATTCACCAAGATGTTGTTCCATTTCAAAAGTAGTCTTAGTACATGAATTTTTTAAATGCACTTATACTCCACTTCAGATTCCTTCTTGAACATCACACTTACCACATGTTCGAATTGTTCAACAAACTCCTTCAGTATCATTCCTTCTCTAAAGTATCCTTCAAAAAATGCATTGATTGATTCCCTTCTTTGTGTTGTAGACATTCCGTCCCAAAATAATGATTTCACAAAAATGGCACCCACATTTTTGGATAGGGTACATAAACTGAACCCATCTATTTTGTTGTAAGTTGTACACATTTAGCAAATCAGTTCATCTACCTTCAAAATATATTGTAGTGATGAAGTCAAATACGGATCCTTTTATACCTTATGTGCTTCAAAAGTTTCAAATTTCTAGGGTAGCTTTTTCATTATGTGCCACAATCACAATCTATGCATGGTATTAGGAAATACTTTAGTAGCAACATTGATGATTGATTGAGCTTGGTATGTACATATGCCTTTAGGATGGACACATGAAAGATTTTAAATAATATACAGGTCGGTATGTCTAGTAGACATGTAGTTTCATATTGAGATTGAGATTGTCATGTTTACCTTCCTTGCATGACAACCAAGTTTTGAATAACCAAATGAAATTTTGCATTGTCTCTTTATAGTTTGGATATGCTGGTTGACACCCACAAAAGGAGTGAATGGCATCTTGTATAGTTAATGAGATATATACTATCAAAAGATACAACATCAACAAAGTACTTGTATGAAGATTGTGTTCTTGAACTAGCCCATAAAGCATTATGTAAAACAACATTGTCATATAAATACATCAAATAGAAGAAATTAGGATGTGCACTCAGGCATTTTTTTAAGAGGAGCAGGAGACACGTGCTAAGCATGTGTACACAGTGAACTAATATAATACATGACTATTAAATACTAATAGCAGAATGTGTTGGTCGACATTTGTTCACATTTTCTTCATCAGACGTTTTGGATAAACTTTTGTATAACTTTGAATTATCAAGTTTGCATATGTCGATGACTACTATATAATTAGTACTCAAAATAATTTACATATAACCTGTAAAAAGAGAATAATTTGATTAACTATCAGTTGACTCCCTCCAACCTATGTCTTGTCACTATCAAAATTATCAATGCTACATGTCCTTGTCATGTGCCATTACTGACTAAGTATGACTAAACTCGTAATAATTTACATATGACTCCCTAAAAATGGAAAATTTCATTGACTCTTATTGATCTATAGGAAAAAATTTACGTGTGTTCTCCTTCTTGAATAAGAGTCCATTAAATATGAATATAAAATTATTACTCTCAATAATATTCATGCAACCCATAAAAAGATCTCCCCACAAAAAATATTAGTAATATTTGTCTTATGCATTCACTTGTTGATGATTAATATATAATTATCACTAATTATAGTTTATGTATGACTCTTGAACAACTCCATTATATATCAACTAACTCCATCTAATTTGTAGAATGTGATTAAATGTTCCACCAACCCTATATTTGTACGCATTGAGATCCATATATAAGTAGCACTAAAAAATTACATGCAACCTGTTAAAAAAATAACTCGATTAATTTTTAGTTGACTCCCTCCATGCTTGTTAATTGCTAATATATAATCAATACTCGCAATATATTCATGCAATTTGCTAATAGAGATTATACTTCCTCTGTTAATTAATATATGATTGCCAACATTACATGTGCTCCCATTGTTAGACATGTGCCCATTGACAACTATATAAAAATGCACTAAATTTTGTACATACAACTCACCAAAAGAAAACGAATTGATTAATTACTAGTTGATTCCCTTCAACACTTGTTGAGTGCTAGTATATATTTAGTACTCACAATAATGTCCATACATCCCTATAAAGGAGATTACCACAATAAAATGCTACCTGACTCCCTCCAACTTATAACACAAAATTATTAGTAATATATGTGCTCTCCTTCTTGGACTTGTGGTATCTCTGTTAAATTCATTTGACTCATTACAACATGTAATAAAAAATATAGACTTGACTAATTAACTGGTGGAACAAATAGACATTCTGGACCAATAAGCACACACACAGCTTGCTGAAACCCGATCATGATCCCATACAAAAGTACACATGAAAATTTCAATCAACTCGTCAATTGTGGTTTATGTCAAGCAAGTCTAGATCAAAGTTATGTAGGTCGATCATGAATCATATGATCACTATTTCCAAGAAAAAGTCTCAAATAATCACTTTTTATAAAAAAAGCATACAATTGAAATAATTTAGCTTATGGGTAAGCAACCAAACACACACGTGGAAAAGCACATAGGCAAATTGGTCAGATACATTTATTTATAGTTAAGTAAGATAAGCACATATTACACAGTGAATTAATATAATCCATGACTATAATGAGTTGGTTAACATCTATTCACATTTGTTTCATCAAAGTTATTGGATAAGCATGTTGTATGACTTTGAACTATCAATTTTTTGTACGTTGATGACTACTATATAATTAGTAGTCAAATAATTTATATACAACCCACTATAAGATAATAACTTGATTGAATATGAGTTGACTCCCTCTAATTTATGTCATTTCACCGGCCACAAAAATTGCATGTGTTCTCCGTCTTGAGTAGGAGCTCATTGAATATAAATACATAATTACTACTCATAATAATATTCATGCAACAAGAAAAAAATAGAAGGCAAGTTCGTTTGTATCCTTTAGATGATCAAAGAAACATGCAGAAGGCATTTACCAAGAGGTTAACAATAGTGTGATTGACTTGGAGAATGGAACGGGTGCAACATGCATAGAAGATATAAGGAAGACATATATACATAGTTGATACTCACTCTTACCCAAAGAATGATTTGAGATCCAAATGTGACAATTGAAATTGAAAAGCACATATTACATAGTGAATTAATATAATCCATGACTATAATGAGTTGGTCAACATCTATTCACGTTCTCTTCAACAAAGTTTTTGAATAATCATTTTGTATGACTTTGATTTATTGATTTTTTGTATGTTGATGACTACTATATAATTAGAAGTCAAATAATTTATATACAACCCACTATAAGATAATAACTCGATTGAATATGAGTTGACTCCCTCCAATTTATGTCATGTCACCAGCCATAAAAATTGCATATGTTCTCCATCTTGAGTAGGAGCTCATTGAATACAATATATAATTACTACTCATAATAATATTCATGCAACAATAAAAAAATAGAAGGCAAGTTCATTTGTATTGTTTAGATGATCAAACAAACATGTAGAAGGCACTTACCAAGAAGTTAACAATAGTGTGATTGACTTGGATAATGGAACGGGTGCAGCATGCATATAAGATATAAGGAAGACATATATACATAGTTGATACTCACTCTTACCCGCAGAATGATTTGAGAAGTCCAAATGTGACAACTGAACTTGAAACCCCGAGAGTACCTATCGTTCGTGTCTCCAAATAGAATACAGAAAAACTAAGTGGTGACCCACAGACCAAGCATTCAGTTCGGATTCCAGTACAACAAAAAATATATTTATTTCATTGATGCATGCGTAATACCATCAGCTATCAGGTTCCCCTCAGGATCTGCTGCTCCTGTTTTAACCAGGAGTTAGCGGCACCTTATCATAGATTATGCCGCATGTCTGATGAAGTCCTTCCAATTCTGTTGTTTTAATCCGCAGTGAAACACGTAGGCTGGTTAAAATAGGTGTAGCGTATTCCACATCAGAACCGGGACGAAGTCCTTCCAATTCTGTTGTTTTAATCTGTAGTGAAATGTGTACCCTGGTTAACATATGTGTAGCGTACTCCACATTAGATTCGGGAGTAGCAGACTCGTTCTTAGTTCCCCTCAGCCTAAACCATTCCGTACGTGGCAGATATTGGAGGTAGTGGTTGGAAATATAAAAAATAATTTGAAGCAAAGCTGTTAGACACCTTAAAAAATAGGCAAACACACAGGTCACCTATCTTTATTCATAGGTATAAATATATCTTGCATTGATTTTGCGTCTCCTTTCCTTAGGTTAGATCTCCTAGATGGGGTCACTAGATTTTGTGCATACTTCTCTGTAAATGTTAGTTGGTTACCCCACCAACTTCAATAGCAAATGTAACCATTGAATGGGATGTCGATATGCTAGTCTGGTTATTAACAAGAAGCCTTCTCTGCTCGATCAAGGAGACGTACTCGATAGACGGTAAAATTGAACATATTCTGCTCCAAGCATAACATAGTTGTGCTCGTTATTATAGCGATCAATATTATATGCCACATTTCTTTGAGATGGATAATTATGTGAGGAGGGAAGTTTGTTGTAGCACTACACCTTTGGGTGCTCTATGTAGTATCCCCTTATTTTACACAAACCATCTTCATTCTAGACCTTTCACTCTTTCTGTTCTGACCAGAAGAGTGAACTCTAACACTGGAGCCACGGGAAATACCAAAACTTTTATAAAACCTATAACTTCTTCAAAAGTAGGAAACATCATTCCAACAAAGGAGATATTCACATCGACAATAGTAGAACAACATAATATTACAACAATAGAATAACATAACATTACAATGTAATATGAATTTCTTATACACCCAATCGGTACGTTAGTGTACCCAATTTGTGTGATAATGCACCCAATTTTTGTAGCACACGCCATATTAGAATGACAATGCGCCAATATGTATGATAATATGCCAATTCAGTATTCTATGTGCCTACTTCCAATTCCATTTCTCCCAATTAATGTGTCTAAACGACCGTAATGCACTTAGTTACTACACACCCACTTTGTACAGTTGAGTTATTATTGTAGTGCACCCAGTAATGTTTTAGCTCGCCTAGTTAGTACATTGTGCGCCCAATATGTATGACAACATACCCAGACTTTGTGGCAACACACTACCGAGTCCCGTCTACCTAGTTAGTATATTGGGTGTCCAATTATTGCCTCTAATACACATGCATCATTACAACAATGAGGATATTTGGATCTGCAATAACAGAACAACATGCATTACAACTATGTAATATGAACTTCTTCTGCACCCAATTAATATGTTAGTGCATCTTTTGTATGATAATGCACCTAGCTTTTGTGGCGTGCACCCTGTATGATAACACGCTAATTTAGTATTATATGCACCTACTTCCTATTCCATTGCGCCTAGTTTCTGTAGAAACATTCATCCAATAGGTACGATTCACGCCGAGTTGATATTACAATGCACCCAATAATGTATTGTTGGCTAAATGGACATCTATAAATCCCTTTGTTTTGATTATGACAAACATTTCATTCTTATTAATCTAACGAGCTACTTAAGTGTGCAGGATGACAAAGCAACAAGGGAAAATCTACAAGCTTACATATTTATATTTTCATGCAATGTAATCACTGTTGTAAAAACTTGTACAAAAATATCATGTACAAGTACTTAGAATTGCATGTAAATCAAGCGTTAGATTCTCCCTACCTAAACACCACAGTTAGACAAGTCATCCCATTCAAATAGGATTACTTATGCACACTTACACACATAATTAGTGCCTAAATTGAAACCTTGAAACAAGATCAATCTCGATCGACAAACTCCTCGACTGAGACACTCTCGGTCGACAATCTTCTCGACCGAGAAAGATCCAAAGTAGCCGTTAGACATAACAGACAAGTTAGTTGGCAGTTGAAGAAAGACGTTGCAAATCACTTGTTCCAGAGAGCATGTCGGTCGACAAAAGTTCGACCGAGTAGGTGTCTCGGTCGACCATTTGTCGACTGAGATGGTCTCTGACAGCAACTGCAAAATTAATTAATTAGCCGTTGTTAAAGCAACAACTTTGTACCTAACGGCTAGTTAAGCACTTAGAAACCCCTAGAAGTTGTCTAGAACGTCCTTAAGCTTCCTTAGGCCATTCCTATAAATAGGACAAGCCATAGGACACCTAAACATACCTGTTTTACACTTGCTACACTTGAGAAATATTTGAGCATACTTGAGCAATCTGTTGCAAGCAAATTGAGCACTGTGATCATTGGCCTACTTTCTCCTTAGCTCAAATTCGTGTCCTATAGGCTAGAATCTCTTACCCACAGCAATCACAAGTTCACACATTTGGTTAGGAGATCTATACGCTTGATCTAGGAATATCAAGCCTTGGGCTTTAAAGGATAAGTTGTAATTTCCTTTTTCTTTCTTATTCCCTATTACTGTTTGTACTCTCCTTGCTACTCCTAGGTTGGAGGCTGCGGATTGGAGAGGGTGAAGATCTTCTTGGCAAAGAAGGAGACTTTGAGCTACTTCAGAAGGCTGGTGCAACGGGAGGTTACTTCTAGAGAGGAAGGCTACTTCAAGGGGGAGCTTGAAGTTACTTCAAGAAGGCTACCTCAGGGTTGGTGCACCTACTTCAAGTGAAGGCTGTTCAAAGGGTGTGGTTGAAAGTATTGTATTTTGTATAAATCCTCGAGAGGTAATAAAATAAATACTTTAAAATCCCGGTTGGGTAAGCAACCAGGTAGTGGACTGACAACTATAGTATTTGCTATAGTTGGAACCACTCTAAACGCCTGTCTCCTTCTTCTAATCTCAATTCTGGTTGTTTGAGTTAAATAATTATTAAAATCACTATAAAACTCTATTCACCCCCCCCTCTAGTAGTTTTCAGTTGGTATCAGAGCGGGCTTCAAGGAACCCTAACCAGGTCTTGAAGAATGGAGGGAAATGGTGAAAGGTGTTGTTTGGACAAAACCACAACATGCTGCAATTGGTGTTTAGGAACAAGCCACAAAACAACCGGATGCCCATGGAGATCAAAGGAAGAGCACAAAGAATGTCTTATTGCTACAACTAGTGAAGAAGAAGAAGAGGTAAGTCTCTTTGATTTATCTAAAGAAGAACTAGTTGTTATTATTGAAGAGACACATAATAAATATGTTGAGTGCAAAAAGAAATTAAAAAAATAAAGAAAATGATGATCTAAATGTTAAACTTCTTGCTCTTGCATCTGAAAATGAGGATCTCAAAGAGGGAAATAAATATTCTGATCTTAAGTTAAAATCTATGGAAGCCGATTGCAAGCTCCTTTCTGTTGAAAATTCAAACTTGCAGACTCAAGTAAACGATCTTCAAAAACAACCATTATTGTGCACCCATATAGATTATGACACTATTGTTAAAGAAAGAAATTTATTTTCATCTAATCTAGACCAAGCAAAACTAGATATTAAGAAGAGAATGGAAGAGATTGCCAAGTTACAACAAAAGGTCAGTAATTTAAATAATAATGGCATTCTTGATCAAATCTTAGAGAATTCCTATCATCAAATTGGGAGAAGAGGACTAGGTTATAAGCCTAAAGGGAAGTCCTATCAACCTAGTTGGAAAAGGACACAAACCCATCAATATGTATATGTGCCTAAAGGAACAAATACATTTGTACCAAAGAACAACCTAGAACAAAACCATAGAAAATGACTTGAGGTTGATTCTATATGTTGCCATTATTGCTCACGTCTTGGACATTACTCTTTTTCATGTCCTTATAAGAGAAAAGATGTCGAGTTAGTTTGGGTTCCAAAACCTCCAAACTAAATGAACAGAATCAAGTTGAGATATGACCAGAGACATTAGTTGCATACTTCTATGTCTATCTCAACTCAACATAATGAGATTACAAATAAATATCTAAATAGTTAAACTCACACAAATATGTTTTATTAACAGTTCCAGGAATCTTGTCGGTCGAAAAACTGTCGACCGAAAGAACATCGGTCGAAAAATTGTCGACCGAGCACATTACTGTTCTCCAGTCTACGACAAAATTGCTGCATTTATTTTAAATCCGATGAAATTGCTATCCACTTATGATTGATGACTGGATATATTTTTGGAAATCATTTCTACAAATTTATTTCCTGGATGATTTAAGCTTAAACTGAAATTATGCTTAGTTCAATGAAAAGAAAATTCATAGTTTCACATGATTGTTCCTAAAAGTATCTTCTGATCTACTTACAATTCATGTGATGGAATCATCATTATATGCTACTATTGTTACACCATGGATATACTTTCATTATTGGGTGCGCATAAATGATGAAAATTGTATGAATCCATGAAAATATATATATATAGGCAAGTAAAATGATTTATTGGTTATATGTTATTGCTTGCAACACATAAAAGATAAAAATCTCTAACTTAGTATCTTTAAAATAATTAATTTTGCCTTCAATTAAGTAGTATGCTTCAACTTGATATTTAATTAATTTTATGCAGATATTATACTCAATATATTCAATCTGAAAATCTGCAAAATTTGCCTCTTGGTCAAAATAAAATTTGACAAAGGGGCACTATGGTCGTAGTCAAATTTGACCTAAAATAAGTTGGACATAATAACTATTTGGATATCCTTTTTATGATTAAAAGAATAATTAATTTATGATCACAACTTGTCCCAATATTGTCAATAATAAACACAATATTACTCCCTTAGAAAATCTATATATGTGCTCTACAAAAATAGTCTATCACTTACATTAAAAATCAGCTTCAAATTCGTACTCAGTAAGTTTGTCGGTCGACGAACTCTTCGACCGAAAACCTTTCGGTCAGCCTCTCTCTCTCGACCGACAGAATCTAGACAGATTTAGTATCGGACACACTTTCGGTCGACAAATGTTCGACCGAGACAATGTCGGTCGACAATTGTTCGACCGAGAAATAGCCGTTGGATATGACCATTGTAAACCGACCGTTATGACCGTTTATGACCGTTATATGACCGTTGGGGAGCCAAGTGGCGCGTCTGCAACATGACCGTTGTGGACGCTCGGTCGACGAGTCGTCGACCGACCAGGTCGCTGGATTGTTATAAAAGGAAACAAAAATGGGTCACTTCCTCACACTTGCATACTCTTGCTTCCATAGGCTCCCTCTAGTGCATTTCTGTGCAACTCTTTAGCATCCTCATCCCCAAGACTTCCTTGCTTCTTCTCCACCTTCAAGCAACACAATGGCCTCATCATCTGCTCGTGGGAAGAAGAAGGTCGCCGGCAGGAAAGGAAGGGAAGCTCGGGAAGCTACTCCACCACTGACGATAATCAACGACATTGCCTTCGTCGATGGAGATGCTGGTGATCGATATCTACGGCTTTCCTCCAAAGCTCCTCTCCCATGACGACCAGTTGAAGTTATGGACTTCATCAATATCGTCGACTTGGAGGACCTTTTCGAAGTACAAAAGTTAAAGGAATTCATCAACCCTTCTTTTCCTTCCTATTCAATCAAGGTAGTGAATGAATTCTATGCAAACCTCATTTCCCACTCTGAAAATGAAACCATCTTCTTCTACACTATGGTCAATGGGCATAGCTTCCGATTTACTGAAGGGGAAATTCTTGACATGCTAAACATTGACATAAATGAATATCAAGACACCCTTGACCTTACTTCTGGAAACCCCCTTAACCAATTTCTCCAAGATGACCATACCATTAGTCTTAGTGACATCAAAAGGACCATTTTTAAATCCAATACAACCTGTCACGAAGATAGAGGCACATATTATGCTATAAATCTTAAACCAGCTTCTAGGTTTGTAAACCTTATTGTATCAACAAATATACATCCTAGAGCCAATAAGTCTGAAGTTCCTGTTTTTCGTATGTGTCTAATATATGCCATTATCCAACGTATTCCCACAAATTTTATCCGCATCATTCTTAAAAACATGCTTGAGTTTTCTGGCAATCCTCCATATGCCGATTTTGTATGCCAAATTACTCAACATTTCCTTAAGACCCCACTTGAGGATATGGGATATACATGGGAGCGTAGACCACAAAAAATAAGTAAGAATACAGTAGAAAAAATGGGAATTGATTTTGGTCATAAAAGGGCTAGAGTTGAAGGAGAAACATCTCATCAAGACATACCACCACCCCCTCCTTCTACTAACCTATCACATGACCCCATTCAAAACACTCTTACTTATATTGCTGGCTCCCAATACAACCTGAGCAAACAACTAGACTATAACCATCATGCCATGACTTATATAAACCAAAGAATGCAAACCCTTTCACCAAACCAACCTGATGAATATCCGTATTCTTTAAATCCTGGCATGCTCAATCCATACAATCCTTCGTACAACTATTATCAAACTCCACCTCCACCATCTGTGGATATTACGCACACTCAGTTTTCATCCATGCAACTGCAAGATATTGCCGCTCATTTCTGATTTGACCGAGTGCCTACATTCTTGGAAGCATATGCTTTAACTAAGACAGGTGCTCTAGATTGGCAAACCTTGGTCCAGTATTATGGAACTGAGCCTTTTCTTGGGAAAGACCCTGACATTGATGTAATCCTTAAGTCTTTCCAGTAAATGTTGGAGTTATCTTTTGAATAATTGTAGTGGGTCATCTCTATATGATGTGTCTATCTTTGCTTGTAATACATGCTTTTAATGAAATTGGCCATCTTTACTTGATTCCAATGGATATTTTTTATGTGAGACATCTTCAAAATATGGATTATAAGATCATCATTGTAGAACATACAAAATAAGGGGAGTAATACATAAAAATGCAACCTTTAAAATTGTGGCAACATTGACAAGGATCTATGACACAATTACTTAAAACAGTTATGAAACAAATCCAGACACATTCTCGGTCGAGAAATTGTTCGACCGAGAACATTATTGGTCGAAAGATCGTCGACCGAGCAGGTTTCTGTTGTCAAGTTTGCAATAAAACTGAATATATTTGCAAATTAATCATGTTGAAGATAAAATTGGCTAAACCGCTTCCACTTTGGAAGATGTTTGCTTTGATATTTGTGCTACTTAAAAAGCTCTTGTTTACATTTTTGGTTTTTAAATGGACATATTTTTCATTCGATATGATGGGATATCTAATTAAGGGGGAGTTTTTATTCTTAACGGTTATCTTTTTGAAATGACAAAGGGGGAGAGATAAATATAAAACTAAAATTTAGTAATTATGTAAAACTCAATTAATGAGTTTCATAAATAAACTCTTGGCTTTACATTGAAAGTTGCTATATTCCCAAATGATCTGGATTTCATGTTCCATAATTCATGGGGAATAATAAGCACACATTTTATACACAAGAGAAAAAGCTACAAAAGGTAATCTAAAGGTATGAAACTCATATGTTTTATATTTCCTTTATTTATATTTTGGAAATGTTTGTCATCTTCAAAAAGGGGGAGATTGTTGGCTAAATGGACATCTATAAATCCCTTTGTTTTGATTATGACAAACATTTCATTCTTATTAATCTAACGAGCTACTTAAGTGTGCAGGATGACAAAGCAACAAGGGAAAATCTACAAGCTTACATATTTATATTTTCATGCAATGTAATCACTGTTGTAAAAACTTGTACAAAAATATAATGTACAAGTACTTAGAATTGCATGTAAATCAAGCGTTAGATTCTCCCTAGCTAAACACCACAGTTAGACAAGTCATCCCATTCAAATAGGATTACTTATGCACACTTACACACATAATTAGTGCCTAAATTGAAACCTTGAAATAGGATCAATCTCGGTCGACAAACTCCTCGACCGAGACACTCTCGGTCGACAATCTTCTCGACCGAGAAAGATCCAAAGTAGCCGTTAGACATAACAGACAAGTTAGTTGGCAGTTGAAGAAAGACGTTGCAAATCACTTGTTCCAGAGAGCCTGTCGGTCGACAAAAGTTCGACCGAGTAGGTGTCTCGGTCGACCATTTGTCGACCGAGATGGTCTCTGACAGCAACTGCAGAATTAATTAATTAGCCGTTGTTAAAGCAACAACTTTGTACCTAACGGCTAGTTAAGCACTTAGAAACCCCTAGAAGTTGTCTAGAACGTCCTTAAGCTTCCTTAGGCCATTCCTATAAATAGGACAAGCCATAGGACACCTAAACATACTTGTTTTACACTTGCTACACTTGAGAAATACTTGAGCATACTTGAGCAATCTGTTGCAAGCAAATTGAGCACTGTGATCATTGGCCTACTTTCTCCTTAGCTCAAATTCGTGTCCTATAGGCTAGAATCTCCTACCCACAGCAATCACAAGTTCACACATTTGGTTAGGAGATCTATACGCTTGATCTAGGCATATCAAGCCTTGGGCTTTAAAGGATAAGTTGTAATTTCCTTTTTTCTTTCTTATTCCCTATTACTGTTTGTACTCTCCTTGCTACTCCTAGGTTGGAGGCTGCGGATTGGAGAGGGTGAAGATCTTCTTGGCAAAGAAGGAGACTTTGAGCTACTTCAGAAGGCTGGTGCAACGGGAGGTTACTTCTAGAGAGGAAGGCTACTTCAAGGGGGAGCTTGAAGTTACTTCAAGAAGGCTACCTCAGGGTTGGTGCACCTACTTCAAGTGAAGGCTGTTCAAAGGGTGTGGTTGAAAGTATTGTATTTTGTATAAATCCTCGAGAGGTAATAAAATAAATACTTTCAAATCCCGGTTGGGTAAGCAACCGGGTAGTGGACTGACAACTATAGTATTTGCTATAGTTGGAACCACTCTAAATGCCTGTCTCCTTCTTCTAATCTCAATTTTGGTTGTTTGAGTTAAATAATTATTAAAATCACTATAAAACTCTATTCACCCCCCTCTAGTAGTTTTCATGTATTAGTTCACCCAGTTTGTATGTTGTCCTCCAAATATGTATGAAAACACGTACAATGTTTTTGATAGCTCGTACCCAATGTCGTCCGCCTAATTAGTATAATGGATGCCCAATTACTGCCTCTAAAGTGCATACTTGGGGATCTATGATACCTAAATGATGTTTAATGTGCCTATGTATTCCATGAATGAGCCTGTAGTTCCACTGCGCCTGATGTATGTGTCTTGATTGATGAGTAATTGCACTAAAACGCCTACTATAGGTTCCACTGTACCAAATTTATGAGTGATGTGCTCCTCTCAAACGCCCACCCAATTATTTTTGTAAGGCGCATCTTATAAAATTGAATGCGTCTAGATTTTATGACAAAGCGTCCAGTGAGAATGGAAATGTGCCAATTAGTATACTATGCACCAATTAGAATACTATGTGCCATCTTAATATATTATGTGCCCAGTTTGTGTGTCATCATGACCAATGTAGAACGCGCCCAGTTCTTAATTTAGAGCACCCTATTATCATTGCAATGCAATGAGACCAATCATTAATTATGTGTCACATTTGAAATGTTGTGCCATTTACATTAAATGAGGAACAATCAGATCATTAACCTTGTTCAGTAGAAAAGACCTCAAATCTTCTTCCTCTTGTAGATGAGAAACATTAAGATCAAATTGTCTTAAATCCGCCTGATGTTGTACTTCTTCTATGTAATCTTCCTCTTGATAATCTTCTTTGCAATTTTCATTGTGTACTTCTACACCTTCTTCCTCTTAAAAATATTCTTCACAAACATCATCACTTCTATGATTTCTTTAATCCTCAGAATATGTTTCTTCCTAATCACTTCCCATATTAATGTGTAATTCAATATTTAATGAGAAAATGGAGGAGTTAATGAGGAGGAAGGAGTAGGTGGTCTCCAAGGATAAGAACAAATTGTTTCAAACAAACATTGTTTAAATGTACAACATACTTACTTGGAAGTCCATTTAGAAGCAAGCTATATCCCACTAATAAATTAATGAGGAGGGCGAATTAGGTGTTCTCAATGAACAACAACTGAAATGAGGTGTTCTCCAAGAACAAAAAGAAGAAGAGATATTAATGAACTCCCTCAAACATTGGTTTCTCACCAATTGGCACACCCCCAAATCATCCTAAAAATATTTCCCTCTAGCTATCCCTGTAACTTCCCTATTAAAAGTGTCATTGCGTGCATTAGATGGTACAGGAAAGCCATCAAACATGCATTAACTCGAACATAAAAGGGGTCTCATTACACAACGCGTGAGCCACTTAGATTGTTTCCCTTTAGAAATTCTCATTTCCCACCTTGAATTCTGTCATTGCATGCATTAAATACAACATGTTGTTTGCTTGAAAAATCTGGGAACGGTTAGTGTCAAACAACCATCACATGGGTCCCGTTTGGTGGAAACATATCTCAGATGCACATAAAATGCACGTTAAGAGGGAGCAATGCATACATCACTCATTTTCATTTATGATCACTGGTTTTGCCTCCTACCAAATTGGATAGATCGGTGACCAACCTTTCTAGAAACTAATCATTAGTTATCCAACTCAATCTTTGTGCAGCCACATGGAGACCCAGAAGTGGCTTTCATGGAGTACAAACAACTCACAGTTGGGTTGATCTTTGATCCATCTACCTCCATCTCATCCCCCAAAAGTGCTTCAAATGACTCAAAAGCTGCGCGTGCATCCGAGTTCCCCACACACTACTCCCTCCAATTTGAGAAGCTCAAGTACATATGCATGGGACTCCACTACCTCTTTCACTCCCATCTCAATGCTATCTATCCTCATGCTCATGACAATCCTCATGATTGTCTCCTTTGATGAAGACTACATCCAAAATCAAGATCTCAAGGCTCTCCTACATTCCTCCTTTCCAGCTCCCCCTACTATGCACTCTCATCCCTCTACTTTCTATGCTCCCTCTAGTCAAGTTGTCTCCTCCATTCTATCTCATCGAATTTTTTTTGGCAAAGCCCATAGATCACCTATTCATCCTGCTCTCCTGTTGTAGGAAAATCAACTAAAATAGAGGTATAAGGATTATTAAGCAAATTAAATATGGTAGAACTACTACCATTATAAATGTCTTTAATGACATGTTCCCTAATTTTAATCTATAGGTCTAACACACTGGAAGTGACCTAATTTGTTTTTGAGATGGAATTTATCCAGCCCATCTGTCTCTTTGTTAGAAGTTCTATGGGAAAACTTGAGGTGCCAATTGTTCTTCCCTCTGATCTTGAGTTGAAATAGATGTAAGAGGCATGCATACTTAGGGTTAGCTGGTAGGTCTTCATGTAGCATCAAGACTGCTTGCCTACAGTCAGTTTCAACTTCCAATCTTTATAGATTGAAATCTATGGCTCTCTACAATGTAAGTTTGATAGCCCAAAGCTCTGCATGTACGATGGAACAAAGTGTTGAACTCCATCCATTACCTTCAAACAAAGTGCCACAGATATCTCTAACTATCATTGTTGTTTCACTCTTGTATCTTACCTGCATAGTGTCCACATTCATCTTGAATGTGCCCACAGTTGGGTATTGCCACTGCCCATCGCGGGTCAACTGTGTGCCTTGGGAAATGTCCCCTTCTTCTTCCTTCCACACTCTTCATGAGTTGTCGACTTCCTTCCTGATATATATGATGAGATGCTCCACATGTTTGAGATTGTGCTCAAATATATGGGAGTTTCTGTATTGCCAGATATACCAACAAGCGATCATGAAAACAATTTGGTTGGTCTTCGCCTCCTCTCAAACCCCATCTTAACCAACTCCTCATATCCTTGCTAAAGAAAATTGCTGGTAGTTGGCCTTGGAACAGACCATTCCAGGTGTCTTTTACATGTTTACAGTCCCTAACTGCGTGCATATTGGTTTCATTATGCTCATAGTAGCTAAGATATGAGGAATTTATAGCTATGTGTTGTGTAATTCACCAATAGTTGGTTAGAATGGCATCGTGGGAAAGGAGACACATGAAGAATTTGATTTTATCTTCTACTTTGGCCTTCGATAGCTTTTCCCATTCTCCTTCCACCTTCTGATCTCTGGGGCCTCAAATAAGGTGATACACTGAATTGGTAGAGAAATGTTTGTTTGTTGATGTTTCCCGTACTACCATGTCACTCATGGAATGTTCAATCGGTGGGTTCACATTTATTACATGATCAACTTGTACATGGGTGGGCCACTCTCTTAAGAACTCTTCATCCCAGTTTCTGTGATCATTAATAACACTAGCAACCTGGAGGTTAGAGATTGCGGGTGGGATTTCTCACAAAGATTACGTGGCTAAAATGGTGTCCTTATGGCGCCATTTGTCAAACCAGAAACTTGTGGTGTTGCCATTTAACACATGTTTATAAGAGTTGTCCTCTATAAATTTCTTCCCTATTAAAGCCTCTCTCACCAATCTCAAAGATTTGTGCTCTTCCCTACCGAGTAGCCACTATATAGGGGTACAATGAATTTGCACCAAATAGTGTCTCTACTCATAGCAATATCCCAGGTATTTTTCATCAGAAGAGCTGAATTTCATTCCCTCAGTGTGCATATTCCTAACCCTCCATCGTTATTTTTTCTAGTGACCTTTTCACAAGCGACTAGAGATATGGTATGTGCCTTGTGGTTTCCCCTTGAAAGGAATTTTCTAATACTACTATCAATTCGATCCCATTAGATTCAGGGTAAACGTGTTGTGTGCATGGTGTAGGTTGGGATGGCAGACAAAGTAGAACGCACCAAACATGACCGGCCTCCAAGTAATAGTCGTCTGGAAGCCAAACTATTAATTTTAGAATCAACATTCTTCAGTATTTCCCCATAAGTACTCCTGGTAACTCTTGAGTGAATAATAGGAAGGCCCAGGTTTTTCCTAAGTCCTTTGTCTCTTTAAAGAATTTCACCCTACTCACTCTTCTTCTAATTCATTTGGGGACACTGGTAGCAAAGAAAATATGCATCTTCTTGATGGATATTGATTGGTCGGACGCCTCCACAAATTTCCTAAAACATTCCTTAAGATTTTCATTTGGCTACAAGATTCATTACTATAGAGGATTAGATCGTAGGTGAATCATAGGTGAATCATAGGTGAGATAGTTTAACTCCACTTCTACCTAGTGCAATCACTTTCCAGGATCCTTGTTGGACTAGTTCTTTGATCATCTGGCTCAACCTCTCAATACAGAGTTCAAACATATAAGGAGACATATGGTCTCCCTAACGAAGACCCCTGATGGATTTAAAGGTACTTGTGTTACTACCATTCCATAAAACTGAGCTATGGTAATAGAGTTCATGATATATGCAACAATGTTGGATGGGAGCTCCAATAACCCAAAAGTGTCATGAATGAAACTCCAAGACAATCTATCATAAGCTTTGGTTAAGTCAACCTTAATGGCCAAGTATTTTGCCCCTTTTTCCTTTTCATCATATGTATGACTTCTTGAGTAATTGTGATATTTTCTGTAATACGCCTTCCTGGCACAAAGCTACTTTGGGTGTGGGCAATCTAGTTTGGCATGTGAGGTTTTAGTCTCTAAACGAAGACCTTGGATATGAGTTTCAAGTAGATATTGTTGAGGGATATAGGCCGCAATTAATCACATGATTCAGGAGCAGGGACCTTTGGAATTAGAACAATGGTTGAGTTACAGAGGTCATTACTTAGGCATGTCCTAAGATGGCACTCTTCACATTGATTATGATTGAGTCATTTATTGTTCCCCGGATCCTCACAAGGAATACCCCATTAATTCCGTCTTGGCCTTCCTCCTTATATGGATTCTTGCTTTTTAGAATGGATAGGACTTCCAACTCACTTGGTAAAGCCGTGATGTGTTTCTTTTGGTCAGGTTTAGTTTCATAAGCTATTCTGGTATATCGTCCCACTTTGATTCTAGGTTGTTGTTCATTTTGTAAGTAGATTTTTAAAGTGATTGCATACTAGGAATTACAGATCTACCTCATCGCTGACCCATACACCCTCCTCATTCCAAGGCTTAGTGATAGTGTTGAATCTCCATATCTGTTTGATGTAAGCATTAAAAAACTTAGTATTGACATCCCCATTTTAGATCCAATTTAGATGACTTCTTTGTTGTAGTTCTTCCTCCTCTTGTTTGAGAATAGAATTAAGCTTAGGTTGCATATTGAGGTAGATTTCGTCCAAGATAGGGGTTATAAGATGAAGCAAGTTCCTTCTCGAGTAAGCTTATATTGTGCAGTAAGAGATCTTTCATTTTCTTTTGTTGAAAGGAATTACTTCTTTCCCATTTTGAGATGGAGTCTATTACAAGGTTAAGAGCCTCGTTAAAGCTTACACTATTTGTAAGGACCCTGACATCCATTTTGGGCTTATCCTGTTTGCTTTTCCTAACCCTGGTGTTTAGTTGCTTGCTAATCACCTTTAGTGGTGATTAGGGTTTGCTTGTGCTTTGTTGAGAGTTGGAGGTTCTACTTGCAAATAACCTAAGTTTAGGGTTGATGAGCAAGTTTGTCACCTTGAGAGATGTTTTTATCTCTCCTTGCTTCCTCTAGAGTTGAGAGGAAGGGTTGGGCTCGTTGCTTGAGTTGCCTTGGGATTTTTTGAACTTTATTGAGCTTCGTTTTGCCTTGTCTAGGCCTTGCTCTGCCTTGTTGGACCCTGTATCGAGCAAGAGAGCTTTGTGTCGGCCATGGGTGTGTTGCCCATGGGGCTATGTCGGGCAAGGGAGTGAGGTGTATCGACCATGGACCATCTTTTACCTTTGGCTTCGTTTGTGTCACCACTCTAGTGGACACTTGGTGCATGATGCTTGCATGTGGCAATAGCCTTGGACATTATTAGGTGCCAATGTATTGATAGAGAAATAGAAAGAAAGGAAGACCACTCAAGTCAGTAAATGTTGCTTCCATCAATAGAGACTAGTAAGGAAATTAAATTAATTATTTTATACATATAACTATGTTTCAATATGAAATTCGTTTTCTTTTTAGAATATATTAATTCATATTTAAGCTGGTTTTAGCAGTTTTTCAAAATGTGTTCAACTTTGAAGGACGATTGAGATTGATTCGGTTGGAACCTAATTGGATCGTAATTCCACCCATACTCGTTTTGATCTTTGTTCGTCAGACAGGCCGGCGATGCAACGTACTCAAACTTAAAGTCGTGATCCCTCTTTCGCTCATAAGAATGTTCTTGTACTTTGTCATATGCATCTATTCTGCACCTTCACATTTAAGAGATCTACGCCATGCATATTCTTCATGCTGGTTAGGGCTTTCACTTCTTTGATAGATCATGACATCATATCTGCAAGCAACATTGACAAATAGACTCAAGATTAAAAATATGATAAGCACCTCTTAGAATCAGTAAAGGTATTCTTCGTCCCCAAATAGATATCTTTAAAACAATATCCATGGTGTTTATAAGTCTAAGGGATCAAGTAAAGAGTCATTTAACATGCGGAATCTAATTACGGTTACTGAAGACATATATTCCACTAGTTAGAATAACTATGAATCTTAGTACATAGTTTGAATCCGACTCTATTTTGCAACAATTTTTATATCCAACTATTAATGCCTAGATTTGTAGTTTAATTTTCCACGAGTTTATATTCATTCATGTTTGGTTGTGATAATTCTTGTGACCTAATCTAAGATTATAAATTCAATATAACGAATCAATTAGTGAGACCTACAACTATTATGTCACAGTGAAAGTGATATTTTAAGACCAGAAGGTGTTGCCATGAAAAACCTAAACAAGACTATCAAACGGCCTGTGGGGGCTTGATGTTTTCGTAGTATTTTTAGTTTATTACCTATTATGCATGATCTATGATAATAACATGCTATTGCAGATCAATATAATTGCATGCTAAGGGATATAGTTCATAATACGTTCCGCCTTTCAGAATGACTGAGTAATTTCTACTAGCACTAGCTGCTTCAATTTGGACAATTTCAACATACATCTTCATATAAAATTTTGCTATCATTATACTAATCATAATATTAGAATATTGTAATAATGACGACATCTATAATGTAGGGAATGCATATATTACATAATAATCTAAAACCACTAAATTTTAAGCAAGTAAACAAAAAAATTAATAATGATTTTCTTAAAAAAATGAAACCATACGACATACGTTTCTGAGTAATGAAGTCACTTATCTATTTAAGTCTCATTGAGTGTAGGGATACAAAAAGCAGGGTTGTTTTGTGACAGAGAATGCATACTGACCACGTCGACAACTATGAAGAGGTGTTGCTACCCATTTGGTCGCGAACAGTCTGCCCTTAGAGACGCCAGCTTGTCCTCTGACTGTGCTATTCCAATAACGATGTGGCCTCTCCAGGCCAGCTCCACCACCATCGCGCGTCTGCAGCCTCGGCTAACACCAGTATTGAACACAGTCATCAAAGGCACGACAAAACCGTTCTTCTCTGCGACCATGTCCACATCGCTGTTATCCCACTCTTTTCCGATCAACCTCTCCAGTACAACGCCTGTCGCTAAGTATGAAATGAGTTGAGCAATTATGGTACATTTTGGGGGAAATGCATCCCATGTGGAGACGTATTGCTTTCTCGTGAGGCAATGCATCTTGTTCCAGGACGCATTGGCCCGACACTGGGGTAATGTGTCCCGGACTAGGAAACATTGCTCTGCGACAGAGCAATGCGTCTCAATCAGGGACACATTGGTCTTCGGTGGAGCCAATGAGTCCTGATGCGGGACACATTGCTAGCAATGCGTCTCATATGGGGACGTATGACTAATGCGTCCACATGCAGGACGCAATGCGTCTCCAGGCAAGACGCATTGTTGTTTTACAATTTTTTTTCATTCATTATTATTCTTTAATGCATAACGTTTGCATATTAACAACATTGACTATATTTGCACATATACTATTGTTTCACTTGTATTTGAATGTCTATAGTATAGCCAATTATTATAAATTTGTTAATTTCAATAGCTCTGAACATACATATGGATTATAGAAGTGGTATTGCAACCAACACTAGTTGCTTCCTTATTGATTATATAAGAAGAAATTAATCTAAAAAATGATATATCATTAAAAATAAGGTTAAAACATGAACCAACTTGACGAGAAAATAATACAAAATAGAACGATCTAATAGATTCAAAATGAACCAATATGGTATCATAATATGATAGACCCACATACAAGACAAATAAATGCCTGAACAAAGGCATATATACAACACTACACAACATGTATGTATATTAACAACATTGATTATATTTGCACATTTACTATTCTTTCACTTGTATTTGAATGTCTATAATATAGTCAATTATTATAAATTTGTTAATTTGAATAGCTTTGAAAATTCATATGGATTATAGAAGTGGTATTACAACCAACACTAGTTGCTTCCTAATATATAAGAACAAATTAATTTTAAAAATGAGATATCATTAGAAACAAGGTTAAAACATGAACCAACTTGATGAGAAAATAATACACAATAGAACAATCTGATAGATCTAAAATGAACCAATATTATATCATAATATGATAGATCCACATACAAGCCAAATAAATGTCTGAACAAAGGCATATATACAACACTACACAACATGTACAAAACTATGAAAATCTAAGCACGTTCTCCACACCCACGACGTCCTCGCCCACCTCCCTGTACATCTGGCTCCTGAGTACCGAAGTCATCTAGAGATGCCTCAGTGGGGGACAACTGTGTAGCAGTAGGTTGATGAGGACCAAGAAAGTAATGAAAATCTGGAGGTGGGGTGAGGGATCTCTGAATACTAGGATGTGGGGCATCAAGTGGGGTGCATCTTGAGAAATCAAATGGAGTCAGTGAGTATGTGACATAGGATGGTGGTCGACTGTCATGAATAACTGGTGGTGGGAGTGGAGTGTATGGAATAGAAGAAGGACCTGCTCCATAGTAGGATGCTGGTGGAGGTGGGGTGATGTATGAGGAAAATGAACCAGCTCTTGAAAAGTATGACCCTGTCGGTCCCCATGCCATGAACTGAGAAGTGGGAGTGGGAGTGGGAGTGGAATCAACAGTAGTAATCATAGGAGTAGGAGCATGAGTAGGAGTAGGAGTAGGAGTAGGAGTGGGCTCCGGGGCTGTGGTATGAGTGGGTATGGGATCATACGGATGAGCGTAGTCAGGAAGACAGTCTAAGTAAGTCCCCTGGATTCCATAGATGTCATCTCTGATCTGTGCAGGGGCACGCTGTAAAGTCGCTTGGATCCGCACATGTGATTCCACCCGTTCAAACAAAGTATGTACAAATAATAAAGACCAATTTCATATATTACAAATAATAATGATAAATAATAATATTTTGTAAAAAAATATAAATGATACTCACAAATTGTTGTTGACGATAATTTTGTGGGTAGTATGTGGTCGGAGGCTGAGCTGGAGGGGGCAGTATGTACTGGGAATGATACCATCCGTAGTGCGCCTGTGGACTGAAGACTGTCTCCACTGGTGGAGGGGAGACTAAGCTCTCACATCTGTTATTCTATAGATGCACCTCCCGCCTATAATGATGCAACTAGTCCTCAGCCGCATGACCCCTCCCATCTATCCTACTAAGGCGTGGCAACTCCAGAGTAGGTTGTACTTGAACAAATCCGAATTGTCCAAGTACTCTATACTATTGTGTAGCACAGTAAAGGCATTCACGCCAACTAAATATCCTAACCCTCTCGACATAAGGCTGGAAGTCTCTCCAGAATATTAGCAGTGTAAGGAGTTAACTATATATGTTTTTTTTATTTGCGAGAGAACCACCCCCGCACGAGCGCCACTTTTGTGACCCCCGCAGGTGGCGTAAACTCTCAGGGACCCTGACCCGCCCATAAGGGTGGCCCCAACTAGTAGCATCATTGGCCGACTAATACTATGGGCAAATCATTTCTGAGGCCATAGTCAGGAGTCAAACCCGTGACCTCTCACAGAGGCCTTGCGAGCAGCACCGCCTAAGCTATCCCTCACCGGCAGTTAACTATATATGTTATTCAAATAGATACAACATGTATCATATAAAACATAGTAAATTGCATAAAAAAATACAACATATTTCATATAACATGTTAGTAGAAGTAAGTTAGTTATACCTGAGAGGGCAAAATATGGTCAAATGTTGAATCATAAAATTAGACCGATCCTCTCATAGTATCACTCCTTTCAAGAAATGTAGGTCACCTATTAAATTGACAAACTAAATTTAGATAAAAATTATAAAATGTTTGGATAAATGTATAAAAACAATTGTGTAAATCTTTACATGTAACCCAAGGGAAGATTGTTTGACCACTCCCCCTAGTTCATAACAATTGAACATGGGCATCCAATTCCTAACCTCTCCCAACACCACATCTATAGTAGACATACACAACCAAATAGGTGGGCGGTTTTCCTAGAGCGGGTGGTAGCCTTGTACAACTCCCTATACAAGTATGCTAAAGTTGCAGCACCCCAAGATAGAGTGCTACAACTAGCAAATTCAGACAGAAGCGGGTGGTACCGTACATAAACCCTATCCCCGTTACTATCAAGAATAAGGTAACTACCTAAAAAGTATAGGAGATATGCTCTAGTATACATTATCCTATTTTGTATATGTTGTTCTTCATCTCCCAAAGTGAAATCCATATCCCTATAGGTCTCACGCAACCATATCAAGGAGATATGCCCCTTAGACATCCCATCTGGTGCATCTCCTAAGAAACTCTCACAAAGGTGAGACCATGAGGAAAATTGCCCCTCATCTACGCCTAAAAGATATGAAGCTATAACTAGTGGCCCATCAATCCTAAGGCCTAAAAGAACTGCAACATCTTGAAGGGTTACACTCATCTCAAAAGGGGGAAATCTAAAAGTATTGGTAGAATTGTCCCACCGGTTAACTAAGGCAGTGATTAAATTGGGATCAAGGTGGATAGGTCATAGCCTATGAACAAGCCCAAAACCAGCCAAAGAAATGTTTTCCAAAATACCCGGGTCAGTAATAGGCCATTGTGACAACATAAAGTGGTGTTGGGAGAGTCGGAAGGATGCTTGTTCAGGAGCCATATCTATTAAAAGTGAAAATATTGCATTAAATGAAAAGTGCAAATATTACATTAAATGAAAAGTGCAAATATTACATTAAATGAAGAGTGCAAATATTGTACAACATATAAGTTTCTCAAGATTCTTCATTAGATAAGATGAAATTAATTCAAATACATGAACTACCAAAAAATATTAAAATACAACATGAACTACTAAAAGAGAAATATTACAATAATTAGTTACTACATTTGATTCAATATCTCACCTAGAGGTTCATAAAATGGCCACATTTGATGTAGAACTCGATGTATCTCTGGATGTGATATAGATAACTAGTTTTTAACTTATTCATTGATTAGCATTGCTTTCTGTTTCATGTGATCCCAATACCAACCAGGTAGCTCAAGAAGTTCTTCATACATGTGAAACATTTTCTTTAAAAAATTCCAATGACATTTTTCTTGTTCTTTTGTCACTATAAATCCTAACTTATTGTACAATAAATCTGGTACGCCATTCCAGATATCATCCAATAGAGTTTGATGAGCCATTTTTCCCTGTAGGCACTTTGTAACTATTATTTGGATTAACTCTACGGACATTTGAAATGTCCATGTCCTTCGATGAGCCATCTATAAAAAAACCCATTATAAATTCATTCTTTTAGTGAAATCGCAAACATTACATGACTTGAGTAAATTGAAACATTACATTACTTGAGTAAATTGAAATTACAAACATTACATGACTTGAACAAACTAAAATTGAAAATATTACATGCCTTGAGTAAATTTAAATAGCAAACATTACATGACCAGACATCATATTACATTAGGACAAGTGCATCTATTATGGCCCTTTCTGCCACACTTATGACAATGATATGTATATTGATTTGGATCAACATCCATAATTGAAGGCCTTCTTTTTTTATTTGGTCTTCTAGCGTGCCTTCGTTTCCTTGGGGGTAATAAGGGATAAATGCCTGTACTTTCATCAAAATGAGGCCAATACCTCTTGTCTGGAATACCATGAAATTCAATTTTGTATGCATTTAAATATGCTTCATTTGTGTAATATGGGCTCACAAGTGCATCAATATCATAATTGATAGATCTTACATCTACCCAAACATGAGCACATGGAAAATGCCATTTTTGTGGAAAATCACAAATAGATTCACTTACACCATTTGGACGCACGACGACTTGAAATCGATGTCCATCCATGTCATCAACAAGCCATTCATGATTGTTCACGCGGATGTTTACTGATAGTTATCGTGCATCATGTGATACATCAAAAAGCTTATCATGAAACCTAAAGGGCCATTTAAAACCCTTTTGTGCATGACCATATGCTTGATTACGCCTCTCCAACCACATTGTAACAGAAAGATAGTATGTGGCAACAATAAGTGCATGTATTGGTAAACCTCTAACACCCTTTAAGACTCCATTTAACCCTTCAACATGATTGCTAGTCAATGACCCATACCTGTAGCCTCTGTCAAATATGAGAGACCACTATACTGGATTTTGGGCTATCAAATACTCCTTAGCCACTGGTTCTATGGTTTATATATTAGCAATTAGACGATCAAATTCATGTGTATCAGTTGTGGATCCCACCTTCCACAAAAATTCCTTCAACTCCTGTGACTTGCACTTTTGATGGAAGTTCTCATGAAGATGTCGAAGACAATAATGATGTTGAGCCCAATTAAATTTTGACCCAAGTGCTGGAAAAATTCCACTCATTCAATCAGAAATAATACATAGATGTGTACGATGTGGAATGATTGGAATACAAGTTTGTAGAGAACCAATGAACCACTCCCATGAGTCCTTATTTTCTGCCTCGACAACAGCAAAAGCAACTGGAAATAGACCATTATTAGCATCTATACCACATGCAATGAGAAGTGTGTCAAAATATTTTCCTATTAGAAATGTGCCATCAACAGTAAGAACATGCCTGCAATAGGCCCAACCCCTCACAGCTGAACCAAATTCCCAGAACACCTGATTGAATCTATGAGTGCTTTCAGTTTGAAGGGTATAATCATCCACAAAGTGGGACTATATAGTTCTTGGAATAAATTGTGACAGAGAAATCAGGAACGACAACAAAGTATGATATGATGATTTCCTATCTCCAAATATTTTATAGACAACCTTCCTCCTCTCTAGAAATGCCTTCTTGTAAGATATATGGAGCCTTAGTTCAACATTCACCTTGTCACGAATTTCTCGTGTGGACATATCCAATCTTGATACTAGGATTCACATTATAATACGGGAAATATAAGATGATGTGACTTGGCGATGGTCCTGATTCAGAACAGTTAGTTGACAATTGTGGCTTGTACTATAACATTTTACCTTCCACATGCCACCTACTCTTTTGGACTGGCAAGCAGTCAAACTCCAAGGACATCGATGGTCATGGATACAAACAAATTTAAGATGATGATTATTTGAGTGTTGTGCCTGATATTAGACATTCTTTTGTACCGACCATTTTTGGATCGTCTCAACCATTATAGCTTTGGATGCAAATAAAGCACCCTCATATATTTCAGTGCTGGAAGGGTTGTAATTGAGACAGAATTCTTGAAAAAAAAATTCCACCCATTATTCATCTTGAAAAACTTCATAGTTGGTATCAATGTGTTCATGTCAGGGCCATTCTTTATCAAATATAGATGGAATGGAACTCAATGCTATAATAGAGTCAGGGAATGGATGTCCATACTCATCATCAGTTTCAGTCAATGACTCATCATCATGATGACTATTATTATCACCTTCCTGATCACACTATCATTATCACCTTCCTGATCACTATCATTATCACCTTCATGATCACTATTATCATTACCTTCTTGTTCACCCTCCTCAACCTCAACACCAATACTCTCAATAGTAGGATTTTGAGAGAATTTAGGGGTTGATTCCATTCAGCAGTTACATTACTGCTACATGGTTGGGATTCAAATTGATTCAACAAACAAATGAAACTAGATTGTTGGTGGAAAGATGTTTTTTCAAGAAACACATCAATATACGGATCAGATGAAAGTGCGAACAAAGTTCTATATGCATCATCATCATCAAATTGTATGATCATATGATCTTCTCTAGGGAAATGACAAGATATATTGACACTACAAGAAACAGAGGCATTAAGGACCAAAGTAACGACAAGTTAAAATTTCAGTCATAATTAGTAATCCAAAAGTGACAAATACATTTTGTTGCCGCTATCGGGGATAGTTAATTATGACAAATTTTATATTTGGTCGTGACTAGGAAGCCCACTCCATCGTTAAACGTGCTTACACATCGTTATCAAAATGAAATGTTTTTACTCCCACGCGCGCCTTGAAATTTCTATGCCTGAACTCACCTTCCGCTCCACCCGGAACACGACTCCCCTTACACACAACTCTCACCCTATTCCTTCTTCTCTTCTATTATTCACCAAATCTCTCATCCGCCCACCATCGGAATCGCGCAAGCCGTTCCCAGATCAATTGCCGCCATATGACGCCCGTGTTAAGGGAACTCTCGTTCTGGTGGATTGTTGTGCTTGCGTCAGAAGGAGAATCGAGGGTTTTCTAGCGGCAGACGTAGGTCTTGTTTTTGTAAAGAAACAAGCTGAGAAAGGTGACACTAGCTCAAATCCTAATAGCTTCTTGCTTTAGAAGTAGATTTGAGGTCAAAATAGAACAAGGTTTCTGGGTAGAACAGAGGCTGCGACGACAATCTGTGATCCCTAGTCTGTAGGCATCATCAAGTCAACAAGTTTGCAGCATGCTCTGGGTATGATTCTTGCCTACTTGTTTCCCTACCTTCTCTCTGCCTAGTTTTTCCATTCCTTCTTTTACCTATCATCCTTTGCCTCAACTAGCTTAATCTTCAAGGGTTGCCAGATGTTTGACTAATATGTTATTAGGACTAAGCGATTAATAGTAAAATATGATTATTGTAATCCAACACATGATTGACAATGATGTGATGATAGGTTCGTACATTTCAAAACTTGAGACTTGTGCAATCTGGTGTTGTTATTAGTTCCTGAATATAAATTAAATAATAGTTTCTTACAGAGTTTCTGGTCGAAAGAATAAACTTGCTGTACGAATGAGTAGTCTAAACATCCACTACCTTTACTTCTATACCAAATAAGGTATTATTTACAAGTAATTCAATGCGAACAAGTGCATATATATAAATATGGCAGTATGAGAAACATGTAATTTTTTCTAGAATTTGACAATTTTGATTGAAATTTCACTAACTTGAACATCAACTTTTGAAATATATCTACCTTTTCATCATGAAAACTATAACTATTGTTGAAAACTAAAAGTCTAGATAGCATATATTTCACTAACATGAATAATTATAATCTGTATATAGTACTACTTGGAATAGGGGACAAGATGGAAGATAACAGAGACAATGCACTTCAGCAAAATAATGATTAAGTATAACATTGATAGAAAGTATGTGCATTTTTACATATTGACCGTCAATAGATTAGGTTGCAATTTGGAACATATGTAAAGTAAAAGTGTGTTAAGCTAATCTATCTTCAACATTGTTTCATAGGAACTTTATTCATTTGTATCACTTGGTTGTATCCACAACTTTGGTTTTCTCACTAATCTCATAGATTATGGTAGTTTGTACATTTCCTTATACTTCATTTGTATGGTGGACAAAGATTGACTTCCTATGAGAAAAGAAATGATTTTACGATCAATCATGCAGAAAATAGAAGAAAAAATAATTTATGGACAATCTCTCATAACTGAAGTGATATAGAAAACATGGGTGGAAAAAGTCTTCAAACCAAGTGACCACCAAACATGATCTTTGTTGCTAACCATTGTTGAATAACTTTTTATCTATTTTCCACTTTTCCTTATTAGGTCTCAATAGTAGTAATGAAAAACTCATTTAGTTACAACCAGTCTAATATTGACTGAAAAATCTGCATTTTCTCGTATAGGTAAAAACTGGGTTTGATTTTATTTCTTGATCTGTATATGCGAGAGGATGCTAGACCCTGTTCACAGTAGAATACATGAGGGTTAGTGTTTTTTTCCCAACACGGTGACTGTTAAAGACCCATGCCGCTTTCATCATAGTGTCTATTATGCAATAATTCTTGAATAAATGATGAAAATGAGGATTTGTATTATATATTTTATAATACACTGTTCATATATATAATACTTTTATGTATGATTACTTTACTACATCTATGCACGATGTGCTATTATGTTATATTAATTAATTATATAATTTAGAGAAAAATAGACTCTTATGTATAAGGTTTCACCTGACCTGAAATTCTGAATGATTCACTGCGTGCATACATCCATATAGCATGTATCAAATTCCAATATAAAGATTTGTTGGATGCATACGGTAAAATGCAAAATTAGAGGAACCCAACTTCTTTTACCCTTGTTTGTAAATCAATAACTACAATGGTAAGCCTCCACATGTACCACAAACTATATCTGATCCATCCCATTGTCGTCTACATCAATTACCATTACCCTTAATATATGCATTTTCTGCATCTAAGGAGTGATGATGATGTACATACTTTTGTGGTTGAAGTTATTTTCCATGCATGCTTTCAGAAATTGATCTGTAGTGATCTACATGTGCTACTAAGCTACCTACAAGTTGCAACTTCCTCTATTTTGTGTAACATTGTTAACAAAATGAACCTATTGTTGTGCATTCTCATTTGATCTTTTAGCATCTGCGTTGCATCTTTATCATCTTTATAGAATCTAGTAAATGAATTCCTTTTGGTGTACCTTTTCAAATTAATATTGTGCATCCCTAGTAATAAAAAAATATTCCCAAGAAAAATGTTTATGTGTAGTCCCTCATTTATGCTATACCGCTAACATTATAATAAGACTGTTGAGTGGTTATTGTGTGGAAATATTTAGTATATTTACGACATGGATAGACATTCAACAACCATTCAATCTATTCCATTTATGAATTTTGAAAGTAGAAAGTATCATTTTGGGTTCGATGACTAGCCCATCTATGTTTAGTTATCATCATATACTTTAGTATGTGGCTTGAAGTACATACCTAATAAAAAATTATTAACGACTAGATTGACACGAATTCCCAAATGTCTTATCTTTCATATACTAAAAAACTTTATGGTTAAATAAAAAAGTAACATTATATTTGTGCCTCACCCATATCAAAATTCTGACTCCGCCACTACTGACTACAACCATTGATGCCAAACCGGCGACGACTACTGATTGCAACCAATGTTGTCTAACTGACGACCAACTGACATCAATCATGTTCAGCTTCCAACCTCTACACTCCTTCTGTTCTCTGTTGATTTTAAACGGTCGGGGTTCCCAAAAATTTGTTGTATTTTTTCAGTGTTTTATGCCATCGCCCCATTTTGTGATTGTTGATCCTCCTTTTTCTTCAGCATTAAACAATTGAATACTTAAACTACCCCCAATTTCAAACTCTTTTTCGTCAAATGTTGCTGCTTTAGTTTGGTATGAGCTTATCTCTCTGTAATGTGTAGCAGCATCCAGTGGCCACCAGGAAAACTGAGGTAGGAAACAGTCTACGGAGCAATGGCAAGAGGTAGGAAGAGGCATAGTTTGAGGCGACTATTGTGGAGTAAAGATGTCTGGATCGATGTTTGCTTCAAACCCGGTGATAGGGTATGTTAATTATATTCCTCTTTCTGCTGAAAAATAAACACCTGACATAATGCTTCAAAAATTTTGATTTTCCATAAAAATATTTCTAGATTTCTTTTCCAGATGTTTTTAGTTATTGATCTTCTTCCCTTCTTTGGCATATCTTTGGTTTAATTATTCTGATTATATACTGCTCAAAGATGGTTTTGGATGCTTTTTGTTATTGGTATACTGCTCAAACAAGTTCAGATTTTCTCTATGATATACAATTTGTGTTGGCTGATATATTCCCAAGGTCTAAGGGATTTGATCTTCATGTTGTTCAGTATCCGATGAGATATTTGTTTGGTATTTGTATCAATTTTGAGTTTCTTTACGTCTAAGTCATCTATATATTCATTAGTTTACTCCGCTCATATATTACAATATGGTATATCTTGTGCCAACACAAGCCATTGGTGCATGATTATTCAAATAATATTGTCCAGGGTTGAAACTACTCAATTTCAATCAAATTTGAAATAATTTAGGTCTATGTGATGCTAATTTGGCCTTATAGTTTCTTACATCTAGCATGAAAGGCTCAGACACCCACCCTTGTAATGTGAAGAATATTACCTAGATTTGCTACCCCAGCTGATCAGACCAACTTTAAATCATGTTAGGTGGGTATTTATACTAACACAGGCACAAAAAATTTCTCTGATATAAGACATGATCAATTAAATCAGACCCAATATCATCATTGTGTCCCAAATAAAACTTAATCTGACAGATATCAGATGTAAAATGCTTAAAATAATTTACTTTAGCATGATAAATTTATTTAGACCCCAATCAGCCCAAGATGACCTTACTTGGGCCTAAAAGGCCCTAGGAAGTCACTGGAACTCCAAGCGTCAACATGTCATTTCCAAGCTCCAATGTCATGAAGAATTTATTGCTGACTATGAACTGGGAAAAACCCAATGCTAAATCTCATGGGGTATGATTTATACTTTCAACAAGTCTCCAAGTGTTCTAAATTGGGGGAAACCCAATGATACAATTTGTTTATATTTGATTTTAGTTATTTGAAATTCTAGGCACCCAATTTAAGGCTAAAATCTAGAGCTTACGGGGCCTAGACGGGAGCCTAGATACTTCTATGCTTCATACCGCAACTACATGTCCCATGTGATCAAGTCGCACTAGAAAGATTAAAATACATGAAGAGGTCTACCGGTTGCACATCCTCAAAATATAGAGATACAATTTTATTTTCCTGAAAAAGACATGAAAAGAAAAAAAAAGATTATTTTCCTGAAGAAGAGTGCATGATGGTCCTTTACAAATAACACTTTTGCTCCAGTCCTACTAGAGTGAAGAAGTTAACAATCTCCTATTTCAACATTAATGCGCCTGGAAAACATTAATTGGGTGGTCAAATTAAAATATTTTTCTATTTTGTCTTTATTTTATTTAGTAAATATACTTTAGCTTCTTTAACATACACTTGCAACTTACCATATGTGAGATCTAGCCATCGAGTGGGTGGGTGGAAACAACGGTGAGGAGAAGGATGTCACTAGTGTGGCTGAGAAGAACTGAGTAAAATATCTAATGGCAAAGGAGATTAGAGAATATGTTTATTTGTGTCAGGAATTTTATTCTCAACTAATATTTGTGTTGATGTAGGAAATGGTGACAAACACATCAAGAAATGATGCTATGCTTGTAATTTTTGTGATGGTGTCAACCTAATTATTCTTGTTTATATTCTATGCAATTATATTTTCATTTATGATCATTTATGGAAGCAATTATATAACTAGCTTGATGGTGTTGCAGGAAGTTGTCTGGAAGCACATCAAGAAATGGGAAAGATCCAATGGCTAAGTCCAAGGCTAAGAAGTTCATCTCGCCACAACAGTTGAGTGTAATTGGGAAAGGACATAATCATGGCTTACAAATTAAGAATCACTTGTTGAATCATATGGGAGGTAAAAAAAGCCATGGTTACAGTGAGTCAAGTGATAATCATTTCTCATTTTTGAACAACTTGACTTATAAACAAAGCAATATTCTGGATCAATCTAGGTTGGCTCCCATGTCAAAAGGAAATACTCCACCAACTAAAAATACTTCTTCATCACAAGCTTGTGATTCTCCTCCAAATGAAAATGCTCCTTCCCCACAAATTGAAAATGAACCCACACCTTTTGAAGAATTTTTTACTAAACCAGAAGAGTACATAGAGACCGAACTGATGTCCACTCATCCCATCAATGAGATTTCAATGTGTATGGTCACTTTTCCTTTATTCATAATACTTTTGTCTTGTTTCTGTTTTTTCGACCATTTTTTATATATTTCCATTGACTTTCTAAATTGTGTTTTGTAGTAGTTGAAATCCTGTGTTTCTTATCCTATGTGTTTCATGAATGCACACATTGTATATCTTATAAAATACTATCTTATATAATACTTTTGTCTTGTTGTTGTTTTTTTTCAACATTTTTTATATATTGCCATTGACTTTCTAAATTATGTTTTGTAGTACTTGAAATGTTGTGTTTCTTATCCTATGTGTTTCATGAATGCACACATTGTATATCTTATAAAATACTATCTAAATGCTTCTTCATTTTTATTATTGATTATAGCTAGTGCTACTGAAAAGGCAGTCAGACGTCGAGGACATAACAAATGTAAAAAAGTGGCTAGACTAAGAGAAGGTGCCAATATAGATGTGAAATTCTATCAAGGTCGTCCTGTTGGAACAAATCATAAGGTGTGGAGTAGAAATTTGGGAAGGATTATTCATGATCGGAACATTTGTCTAATAAAAGTGTATTCTTGGAATGAAGATACAGACAGACAAAAAGATCATTTGTCTAATTCAAGATAACGGGTTTGAGCGAGCTGCCATGCAACCAACAAAGGTGATGAATGGCTTTTCACATTGGTAATTTCAATACAGACTATTTTTTTCTTTCCTTTCAAAAGTCAGAACTTGGAAATTGGTGAATGCTATTTGACTTTTGGGCGTGATCATTTTCCTTTATAGATTTGTGCTCGGCAGGGGAAGGGTCAATGCTGAAAATGATGAGGAGGAAATTACTGTGACTCAATACTTTATAAACAAACATCGGATTCATTTAGAATATTTAGATAATCTTCCTTGTGTGAATGTTGGAAGGCCAAGATGTCCAACTTATTTCCCCATTGAGGTTAGCGCAGTTTCCTAGGTCACAAAAAACTAATTCCAGTTCCATTTTCTTTGATATATGATTTCTTTTTTAAATGAATGTTCCAACTATGCAGCCTTCTTCCTTTGCAAAGATATACCAAATCTTTGACCGTGTTGCAAAGATCTTCCCTTGTTGAGAAGTCGAGGCAGAAGCCTCAAGAACGAATGAAAGTTTTAGGCGATGTATATAATCTCTATTTTTTAGTTTGCAGTCTATACATTTGGGTGCAGTTTATAATGTGGCTTATATTTACTTGATGCATCAGGCTTTATCAAAGAGCGGATACAACTCTGATCCCTTGCTGCGTGCATGTGGTATTACGATATCAAGTGCATTCACCGTCGTGGAAGGTCATGTGCTGCTAAATGGTGCAATACTTCTTGCATGGTACAACAACATCGTTATCTTAGTTTTAAGTTCTTACCATTCTGGATTCAGCTACTGAGCTACCTGAATCTTCGGCCCCTATCAAGCCAAGTCCTAAGGTACAATGATAGAAACCTTAGATGACAACTTAGCAACCTTCACGTCAGTGAAATTCTAGGCAGATGCCTGCTGCACCTCCCAGGCTAACCTCCTGTTGAATCAAAAGCCATAAAAATATCTATTGAAATGACTGTGACTATTGGCAATATATAAAGGTTGACCTGGTAAAATATTGATGCCTGACATATTTATATTTTGGTTATACTAATGCTTATCATAATGGAAAACTAAGTTGACAGGAAGTCCACTTGGATATTGCTCATTTGTAAGAGATTGTGATAGGTACTCAGGAATGATATGATGTCATTGGATCTAGTTCTTATAACTTGTCAGATTTCTGAAGGTAGGGGACTAAGAACCCAAGGAGGAAGCGCCAAGGTCTTCACTTAGGCAGAAACAAGACAAAGCTGGATTGACCAGGAAGCACAATGATGTGGTTTGTGGCAACCATTCCTTGAGAAACTCCTCGCCCCAACCTCCTTGCAGATTCACTAGGGACTCCACTTTCAGGTCAGGAAGTCATTCTTAGTCAATCTGGTTTTTCTATATCCACTATGGTGGTCATTGATGTGGTTACCTTTGGGCTATTGATGGTGCCCAAAGATTTGACCATTCCTTTCCTTTTTTATTCAGGTGATATGACTATGAAAGATGAATAGTTGAGCAACAACAACATCACATTCAAACTGGAGTACATATTCAAAAAATGTTGATGAGTTGCAAAAACCAGGGAATCAATGAGTGGAATATATGAAGTCACGATTACAAGTTATTAAAGATTTTAGTCGGTATGTTGCAAAAGATCTTCCCATTTAGTATCTTCTTTGATATGCAATGTGGGTTTAAAAACATATACTCTTAATATTAAGAGTTTTTTTCCTAGAATCCCCCCTCTTTTCCCATTATTAGTATGATTGTCTTCTACAAGATGGTAACTTCCTTCATAAATTCATCCAATGAATGATGATTCATCATATTAGTATCTAATGTTGCTTGATGAGGTCTTTAAACTAGGTCATCATGCCATGAAAGAAATTTTCTAAAATTCTTTGGTGGCTGCATGCTCGTGGCATTATTAATGAAACGAACCCAATTATATAACACATATTTTATATGTGCATAAACAATGTGTTTCGTCGATGTAGTAAGAGGTTCTTTGTTTGCATATAAAGAGTTCTGTTTCGGGACATAAGCATATGACATGAAACTATGATTTGGGACATAAACAAAGTCTTCCACTGATGCACTTTCTTTTGGTCCTATTTTCCTGGTAGGTATCTGTACAACCACGTAATTGTGAAAACATCTATGGCCTCCTTTTACACTTTCTTTTTCGTTCCATTTTTGAGATGTGCTTGATTCAAATTTATTGCTATTTGGTTACAAAGAAATATGAGTGATGTAGTGATCTATCTAAACATGATCAGATCTAATACTAAAAACTTGTAAGATGATTACGTATCTTATTTCATACTCTGGTCTTCTTTACATCACAAATGATTTGTGTTCGAAGATCCCTGTCAGCTGGGACGATATTGGGGGTCTTTTTTTTGGTCGGCTAAAACTCGTGTTTCTTTTTTTGTATTTTTCTTTGTAGTGTCTGTACAAAACATCTACTTTCAGAGTGAAAGTAGAGGAAAAGAAAACTAACATTACACCTGGCTACAAGGAAAAAAGAAAGCCTAAGACACATACCCCAAGAGGAAAAAAACAAACTCCAAACCATCAGCGCACAGCCAAGAAAGATCATCTTCAACAGCCTTCCACCAAACTGTCATAGGTAAACCATCCATAAACCAGGCTAGGCAAGCAACATGGCAGCATCACCTTCATCTCCCCAAGAACAACTTGGGGCAAAACCTCCAAACCTCCAGAACAAGCCAGACGGAGAAAACAGAAGCTCCACCTCACTCAACAGCAGAAAAACTCCATCACAAGCAACAACACAAAACACGGCAGGATGAACCAAAAGGAACAGCAGCAGTAGAGACATCCAAAGTCAGGGCAGAAAGACAACATAGAAGCAGCACCACAATCATCCCAGGAAAACCAAACTTCCAAGCATCTTAAGAGGAACATCTGCAGCAAGAACAGAAGCACAACAGAGCACATCTCATGAGCTAGATCAGAACCCACAACCCAGAAAAAGAATCCTGATGGAAGACTTCAACACCCAGAAGGACTACCAGAAAACCATAAAGGCATACTGCCAAGCACAGATCCTCCAAGAAACAAGAGCATACAGAACAACCAGACATCCCAAGAGAACAAAAGCAGGAGAACAGAGAGGCCCTAAGACCAACAGCAACCAGAAACAAAGCCTGAGCAGAAGACAGAAGAGCATCATCCTCCATCCAACTCCAAGGACCCCTAGGCACCTCAGAAGAAACAAAAAACAGATCAAAGCTCAGAACCAACACCCAGAAGGAAACACTGTAGTCCCAAAGACAACCATCTTAATCACCAATCAAGATATTAAAATCATTCCCAATGCCAATCCACAGACTGGAACCAACTTTATATATATTATCGTGGATCCTCCTGTTCCTCTCCAACCATGTATGATACAACACAATAGGGTAGATAATACCTTCCTTCTTCTGATTAAAAGAAATAAGGTCGTTCCAATCGAGGGAGAAACAGAACATATGCCTTTATCAACAGCCAAACTCCAAAGCTCCTTAGTATACCAGCACTCAAAACAAATATGGTTAGAATCCTCATAGCCATTCATGCACAAAACACAAACAGACACCACAGTAATACCTCTCCTCCTCGAATAGTCGTTAGTGGGCAACTTATTATGCATCGCTTTCCAAGTATGAAAGATGCTATTCAAATGAGCCTTACTCTTCCACAGCCAGGAGAACATAGGATTAACATCCCTCTTCGTTCTAATACTATCCCAAACAAAATTGAAACGAACCTTCTTCATTCCCATAAAAAGCCAGTGATCATCCTCACTATCACTGCAGATAGGAACATCTTTAAGCTTGCTTAACAGAAACTTCGAGCATCTAGAGTCACTCACACACCATTTTCTGTTGCTAATAATCTTACTAAGACGAGCATCTGTAGGCAGACCAACCCTAATCACCAAATTCTTATCAACCACCTCATTGAAGAATCTGCCGTTAACCCAAGGATCTTTCCAGACCATAATATTCTGCCCCGAACCAATCTTCAAATAGATGAGATTCCTCAACTTTGCTTTACATCTCATCATTGAATTAAACATCCATGAGTTGTTAGGAGAGATGATATTGGGGGTCTTAAGTTAAAGAAAGATGGTATTATCTGTCCTTTGGTCTTATATCATTCGTGGTTAGAAAGAAATAGAAGAATTCATGATAATATGTGTAAGAGTTCTACAGTTGTTTGGAGAAACATCGAAAATGAGTTCTCTATCCTTCATGTCTAGTTTGTTGGAGTGGCTGGGTTTTGGTTCAGCAATGTTTAGCTGTTGAGGCTGTTGTCTGCCTTTGTTGCCAGTAGGTGTTTCCTATCTTGGGGCCCTTTTTCTGGGGCTCGAGCCTGTGGAAGGTTGAGTTTTTCACTTGCCTAAGTGTGAGGCTCCCCCTCCTTGTTCTTGCCTCTTTTTCGCTTTTGGTTGGCTTTTTTAGTGCTGTTTGGTATCTTGTTGTGCGCTGACTTCCTTGACTGGGTTGGTTCTCGGTTGCTCTGGGCTTGGTGATGGTTGAGTTTCCACCTGAGGTTCTGCAGGTTCTGTTGTTTGAGGCTGCTGCTTTCAAGTGCTACTATTAGGTGTTTCAGTTATGCTGTTCTTCTCTTGATGGATCGGGGGGTGAAGGTGGCGATCCACCTGCCATAGAGTTTCTCTGGCTTTATCCGTTTGGTTGTCTATAGCCTGGAGAGGTGGTTGTTTTCTAGCTACTGTGTTCTAGCTGCTGTTTGAGATGATCTTATTGGTGAAGGTTGAGTATCCATCCTCTGGATTGTGAGGCTCCCCTCTCCCAACTGTTTCGTTGCTGGTGCATTGATGATGGCTATTTTCTTTGGAGTTTTGTGGGCTGGTTATATGCTTTTGGTCTGTCCTATCCTGCTCCTGGTCATTTTGGAAGCGAGGTTTTTTGAAAGGTGGTTTATCTGGTGGTTGCTCGCCTTCTGCCGTCTTTTGTGAAGAAGTTCATAGATTGCTTGCTTCTGGGACGATCTGCATTTTTTGTCTGATGATGTCTGTTGTTGGAGCTAGCGTTTGGGATGATATGCTGAGCTTGGAGCTGTTCTTGCTGGTGCTATCCTCCCACTGTGAGGAGTATTTCATGAAGGATTCTGCTGATGGTTCTTTGGCTCTGGTCGTTCTCTTTAAAGTGGGTCTGATGCTTAATTATCTATGCTTCGTTTGCTATTTGCTTTTGGGACGACCTGATGGCGTGTTAGCTGCTGTTGTTTTCTGATCCCTTCATTCTGTCGTATGGTTATATATTCCTACCATGATGATAATAGTTTTGCTTGTGCTGCTCTCTATTTCAGTATAACTTCATTCATATCAATCACCATGATGAGTAAAAGATTCTGCAGTCCATTTACACATGGACAACTATAGTGACTCTTACATTTTTTATTCATTTGAGTTTTAATTGGGTCACTTGGATGGTGTTTCAGGATCAGAAACGAACCAACGCTCCATGTCAGCAAATGGATGGTGTCTTGGAGCTGCTTCCAGGAAGGCTACTAAAAAGTATTTGGTAGATGGTGTGTTACTTGGTGTTTCTTTGAGATGAGGTCGAGATCGATGGTTTATACTTCTTGAAGGTGCATGATGGCAGCTACTTATGGAATTCAGGTTAGAGCTTTTATTAATGATTAAGGTCTTCATTTCTTTCACATTTTCAGCCAGCCAATTTGGCCTTTCGTTGCCCTCTCCTTGTCCTCCTTATTTCTCATTTTACATTTTTTAGGTACCAAATTTAGCAGTGCATGCATTTCCATCTCCAAATCTAACTTCTTTAGTGAGAAAGAGCGTCTATGGAAGATCACAACAGCGTCCCAGCTATGTCATAGGGCTGCTTTCAGTGTTCAGTTGAAGTCTGAAGAAAATCTGAGGCAGAAGCAGAGATTGATATCCCAGAAAGTAGCTAAAGCTGTTATTAATTTTTGGCAGTCAGTTGAGATTATTTAAGCCACTTTATGCATATTAAGCCGCTTCACACTTTATATAAGTGTTTAGATATGGAAAATTGAATATTTAAGGTTTTTGTGCTAATTTCTTTTCTATTCTGAAGATTTATTAAATCCTGCTCTTTTTTTGATAAGTCAAAGCCCTACAACAATATTTTTTTTATTGATTAGTCTGATCTTGTGCCCCTGCAATTTTACAAGTAGTTATTTACTTTTACCATATATGATCTGAATTTGTCTTGCATATCACATCTGTAAACATATACCTTTTCATATCTGAAATGGAATAAGGATATATTAAAATTTTAATATGCACCTTTGTGAAATTTCTCTTGGAACTTTTTTTTATATCATTGTTCCTATGAATGTTGGATTTTGCATGAAATTCTGATTCTTGGGTTAAATATTTTGGCTTAGCAATAAGTGGGATTACGGTTTAGCTGTAAGGTCAGATGTTTTATACTGAGAATTATGACTATACATCGATTAAAGTGGCCGAGAAAGTTCAATTATGCTGTATATTAATTTCTGAAAAGTATAGCCCTGTCATTTTGAGTTGCAAATGAGTTCCTGGAAGTATACTGGATATCTGATAACTACTAGATTTCTTGACTACGGATTTCTGCATTTTACCCCCCTAAACTATCATGATTAGGACTTCGTAGACAGTGAAATGCAGAATTTCTTCATGAATCTTGTCCCTGCCTTCGATTTATTAAAGTATTTGTAGCTATAAATTGGTTACAGAGGGATCACATAATTTCTTGACTTGATGGTTATGGTCGTGGTGGTGTGCTGTAGTGTTTCATATCCTGCTTGTGACAGGCAAGTGGATGGACGTCCTGCTCACAGTGCGCCCAAAAGCTCATAATCCTGAAAGCTGATGGAAGTAGCTGAGAAAGAATAACTAAAAACCAATTGAGCGAGTTCCACAAGGGAAGGAAGGCCGACAAGTGAGCAAATTCTTATTGGCGCCTCAACTTTTTCATCCGGCAGAATTTCTCTTAAAGAAAAGTAGTGCAAATTGCTCTACTTTTTAGGCATGCGAAAATAGTAATGAAGCAAAAAAAACACCTGCATAAAGATAGACAGTTCTCATTTTGTACTACGTACCAGGAGGTAAATAGCATCATCATACTTGCTAGGATATATAATTATGTGTTGTCCCCCTTTTTTTCGGCTCCTTCTCTTCTTTATACTAAGACTCATCCAAGCTATCTCATCTGCCTGGAAATTGATATGAACCCAACTGATTTTGCTCAGTTCAGACTGTTAATTGTAATTGTTGTTGGTTCAGTCATGTGGTCATATATAGGCCACCTAGTTTATTTTCTGTTGGGAGAACCACATAGGCCAACTATAAGAAAAGCATTGCTGAGTACAACTTGATTGTGCACAATCCTTTACCTTTTTAGAGTGGGTACGTATATCTGAATACTAAGTGGAAAAACTCCAGAAATATTTTCTAGAGTAATTGGTCTATAAGAAAATCATTGTTCAAATAAGGTTTTGAACATCTGTCTAAAAGAAAGCTCTAGATTTTTCTAAAGTATGCACCTTTATTTTTCTTGGGGGTGCCCTCTCTACTGTTTTGGTATATAATCTGAATTATGCAACTTAAAATTCTGTTCTCTCACAAAAAGAATAAGAGTTAGTATCCATTAACAAGTGCAGTAGAATAAGAGGGGTTAGGAAACATATAGCTCTACGATAACTTAGTTCAATAATGTTTCATTAAACTTAGGGAAAAGTTGTTTATCATGATTTAACAAGATTTCTGAATTAGTTTAATGCAGCAATAAAAAACTCTGGGATTCTATACATTTAAAAAATGCAGACTTTATGTTTATTTCAGATGTTGTTCAACATAAATTGTACAACCAGGTCACATGTGTTTCCATTCCGAGCTACAACATTAGAAGAAATAGGGCACACCATGTTGGATGGCAACATCCCACCAATCTAAAATGAAAAAAAACCTCCACCAGTTATTGTATAACTGAAAACTACTAGATTATTCATTTTTTCCTGCTCCACGAAACCAAACTCAATTTTTTGGTCGTTGGATTAGCAGATATGGTCCAATTCTGCTGAACAACGCGAACAAAACATACCCTTATAGGAGATGTTCTTCAAAACATAGTAGCCTTTTATTTGACATTATTAAATTTCATACTGATTAGTCAAATAAATCCTTATTGTCCCGAGTGCTTAGCCATATTTTATATGCTTGAAGTTTAGTCTTTTGTGTTATTTAATATATTGGCATGATTTAGTTAATTGCAGGTTGCACAATAGGATGTTCATCTAAAAGATTTTTTATTCTAAGAAATACATGGAAGTTATATCGAAGTTGTCCACACTCATCCTTCATCTTATAACTTATGAGAATTTCATAGTCAGGGAGATGGAAAACATAGTCGTCCCATGTCCCGTCTTCATCACTCTGCTCCACAAAATACGAACTTCAAAAATGTACATTCATTGCTCTACTTGCGCACATGGTGCAACCTAGGCATGAGAGTTTAGATATGGACATGGTCTATAGTTGTATAAGTTGTATAGTAACAAATGAAGTTCGTTTTTATATTGTATTTGGTAATTTGTTCAAGGTGGTAAAGGCTCACGCCCTCCAATATGTACATCAACATTTTGATCAATACAATAAAGAAAAGAGTTTGTGAATTTTCCATGATTTGTTCAATTGTGTACATTGGATGGATATTGTTAAGAAATAATGTTATATAATATATCATACATCAATTTTCTAAAATATATAAAAATATTATGTATCGTTATAACTATTTACGACGGAGTTTTTTTTTCCAATAAACCTTGACGAGGGTACTTATAAATTTGTCATTAATGGTATTTACGATAGAAATGTGTTGTCGTGATTACCAACTATGAAAACCAGTTTAAGTTGACGTTATATCCATTAGCGATAACATCGATTTTCTGTCGTTGTTGATATTAACGATGGAATGAAATTTTTTGTCGTCACAGGTAATAACGGCAAGACCAATAACGACGACACGCGACGACTAATTTTTTCCATCCTTAATAGATATAACGACCAATTTTTTCCCAATTACGACAGACATTTTCCATCGTTATTGTTATAGTTTCCTGTAGTGATAGAGAGGTGGTTGGAATTGATGTCAAGTATTGTATGGATATATGATTTTAGTTCGGATAGGGTATTGATAAGTGAAATATTTATGGGTCAAACAGATCGACTAGAATAAGACTCATCTGAGAGAAATTGACCATTATATCGAAGTTTGACAATTTGTGAATGTGAACTAAATGCCATGTTCCTATCATTGTAAAATAGTAATTCAAATTTTAGAACATTAATTTAACTTTAGAACAATAATTAACATGAATTAATTTTTTCAAACATTGACATCAATTTTAGAAGAGTAGTTAAGGTTATAGAACAGTAATTTAACTTTGGAACAATAATTAATATGAATTAATATTTTATAGCATGAATTAATTTTTTCGAACATTGACATCAATTTTAGAAGAGTAGTTAAGATTTTAGAACAATAATTTTGAATTTGAAAATAAATTTGAAACAATATTTTTTCTATAACATTAACATTCTAGAACAATAATTTTGGAATTTGGAACAATAATTTTTTGAACAGTAATTAACCTTCAATTGTCATTTTCTATAACATTATTTTAGTAATGTGGAATCAAATAGTAGCAATACAATTGTTTTATTTTTAATATTGCATAATAATTTTAGATACAAATTTTTGAATCTAAAATATAGTAGAAAAATTACCTCAAATGACGAGATCTCAAAACCCAAGAACAGAAAGAAGAGAAAGAATCCTGGTCATACAGCGAAGCAATAGAAATCCGAGCAGCAGAGCAATAGAAGAATAGCTCCAAGATCGCCCGAAATCAGCTCCAAGATTTCCCGAAATCAGCTCCAAGCAATAGAAATCCGAGCACACCACTCCAGAGCAATGGAAGTAGAGAAGAAGTTGACGAAATAGATGAATGGTGTGGGTTTGGGGGTGATCTCGTCTCCTTTCTATAGGAGAGTAATGTGTCCCCAACGGGAACATATTGACCCCCACGTGACAGCAGGCGCGGCCTGCAACGGCTAACTTCCAATGGTCAGGGGAGCAATGTGTCCCCACTCGGGACACATTGCGCCAACTAGCCATTAGAACGTCTCGGGTGGGGACGTATTGGTCCCATCGAAGGGTAATGTGTCCCAGGCCAGGAAAATTAGCCCCACAGGAGCAATTTGTCCCGGTCCGAGACGCATTGCTCTCTAGTGGGACCAATGTGTCCCAGTTCGGAACGGATTACTCCCTCGCAGAGCAATGCGTCCTGGTCCGGGACGCATTGTCTCTGTGTGGGGCCAATGCGTCCTGGTCCGGGACACATTGCCTCGCGAGACAGCAATGCGTCTCCTCAGGGGACGCATTACCCCAAAATGTGGCAATTTGAGAATTACGTTCAAGAACGTACTATTATGGGAATTAAAATGGACAAACATACCATTTTAATTTTTTTGCCAATAATTATTGCGATGGGATACCACGGTACCGGTGGTCACGTAGATTACGTGTTTAAGGGGCTAGACGTGGACGGGATGAGTACGAGTTCAATAATGTAGTTTCTTAGTCCTAGCACACCACTCGTTTTCCAGACATCTTAGCCATTGTCATTTCTCAATTTGTAGCCACGTAATTGTTTCCGGTCACAGACGTCCAACGACGGGGTGAAGGAGCTGACGCGGCGAGTCGTCGACAGCGGCCTTGTGCCTGACATCGTTGGTACGTGCACTAAGGAGATTAATACTTCTTACTAACTTATATTGCCTGGAACGTTTAGAAAGTACTCCCTTGCGCAATGACCGCTTGCCCTATTGTTTGGTTAGAATTACTCGTATATGGTTGCCCTCTTTGCCACTTTGGTGGATATTTAAGAGTAACACTACCCACATCCGGCAGTCCCACCCGGCTGCCCATCTGTGCCTTGGTAATCTGTAAAAATACTTCACTAAGTTATTTTTAATTAATGCCAACCTTCTGCATACTCCGGAAGCCGAAAAGAAATTCAGGAGTCTCAAGCTTCTCCCAAATGTTGTCTGCCGTCTAATTTTTTTTTTAAATGAAATTTGTTATTACTTAGGTTCACCACATCTACGTTCTCGTGGAAGTACAAGTGAATCCATAAGTATCGTACAAACTACTTGTTAGTTTCAACTTAATTACTGACGCATAAGTACACTATCTGGCAAATTACAAAACCAAACATAACTGTATAAGCGATCTAAAAGCATAAGCACAGTACCTACGGAATCTAATAGCAACATTTGTCATCTGGACATTTTTTTTACAAAATGCAGATATAAGTTGAGTGCCCACTTGTTAATGATCTTAAAAGTATGGTGCACATCACATCAAAAATCAACTATAAAATACATTTATAAGTATGATACCCACTTGTTAATGGTCTCAAAAGTATAGTGCACACCAGCTCAAGAATCAACTATAAAATTGCATCCATAAGTACGGTACCCCACTTGTTAATTTTAACTCAGTTACTCAAGCATAAGTACAGTACCTAGCAAATTTAGTTAATAAGTACAATACCTAGTAATGTAAAGGATAAAAGTACAGTACTCACGTATTTGTAAAAAAACACAAAGTGGATACGTATTTGTACAGTACTCAACATGAATAAATGTTATGTACAATACTTACTCAGTGCTTGGCGGAAAATGCATCCATAATTATAGTAGTCCACTTGTTAATTTTAACTCATTTACTCAAGCATAAGTACAGTACCTAGCAAATTTAATCCATAAGTACAGTACCTAGCAATATATATGAGAATGTACCACATGGGTGACTAATGGCTTGTTGAGTAGCGTAATTAAGTTTGTTACTGATATGAGAATAATAATTAGGTATTGTACTTATTGTTGAATTGTATAAGTGAATGAATGGTACTAGTTCAACATGAACAAATAGTACGTACAATACTTACTCAGTACTGGGCAGAACTGGTTCAACATGAACAAATAGTACGTACAATACTTACTCAGAGTTGGGCGGAAATGAATAAGGAGGGGGATGATTGAGGGGATTTGTAGCTATATATGAAATTCGAAATAAAATATAGGGAATCATTAGAGGGAAATCGAAAATTGAGGTGGTAGTTTTGTATTTGGTGGTGAGATAATCATTTCATGCATGGCTTTTACATGTAGAAACATGGAGAATTGGTGCCGCAGATATTGCTTTAAATATGCATGGGGGCGCAGTAGGTAGTTGGGCGAGCAGGTGGGCATTACCGATGTCCGGGTAAGGCCCCGGGTATATGGCCGGTTATGTGTAGAATTATTCATATTTAAATAGCAGTATGGATTACCGTACAGTTAACTCTTCTGAAGACTAAAATGATGGCGCACAGTCCCGATCTCGTAAGCCTAGTTTGGCTGCTGACATCTTAAATTCCAGGATAACATGATTCTGGTAGACGGCGCCAGTAATTTTAGAGTTACGCTATCCTGTATACCCGCCGAGACACCCGATTCTCGGGAGCCTCCAAAAGTCTGATCTCAACTGTTTTCTCTCATACAAATTAACTCCACACCTATTAACTCCATATAGAAGTCGCAGAGTCTCAGATTTCTCTTCCCACTCCTCTCTCCGGTCCCAATTTTAAAAAATCATTTTCTCTCTTTCAACTCCCCTTTCCAGTACTATTCCACCCCATTAGCATTCGCTTCTCAACTCTCATCAAACTGTAGTCTCATATTGTACATTCATACGACACGTCTCGTACTGTACGTCTAAATATATTGTCAAATGATGTTAGTATTGTATGTCTCGTACTGGGTAATATGCGATGTATGGAAGTATTGTATGTGGTTAGTATTGTACTTCTTGCACAATGTATTTGTTACTTGTTAGTCATGTACTTCTTCAACGCAATTTTGACAAATGATGTTATTGTTGTATGTCTAGTACATAACGTCTTGTATTGTATGTATTAAAGATACAAATATCTTATGCGGCAATGATAACAAGATTTGAGGGATATATGTAATATACAGTTGTTAGTACATTACGTCTTGTACTGTATGTACTGTACATCTTGAACTGTACGTAAAAATTGAGTTAAAAATGATAATGATTATACATGAGCAAATATTGCAATATATAATATTGTGTAAAATATTGTATATATGGTTAATATTTGAAAGCTATATTGTTGTGTATATATAACGGCATTAGACACAACATATAAAATAAGTTACACTAAAAAATATCAACAAATGGGCGTACAATATGTGCGTTTTTACGAATGGATCTGGACTGGAGAAAAATCAAAAGGTAGCAGAAATTTCAAAAAACATAGAAGGGTGGCAAACTGGCAATGAATGAAAATTTGAATTTGAATGATTTTCGTAATCTAAAATTGGAATTAGATATCAGAAGTAAAATGTGTCGGGAAGTGGATGCAAAAATTATACTTTAATTGTATTTTGCATAAGTTTTATATGCACAATAATATCAAAGAGCAGGTGCATATGAGATATCTTTAGGATGTATTAAATCTCATTATTTCTCATACACCGGGTATGCCAGCGAGTTGATAAGTTAATGTGGCTAGAAATTTTCTAATTTTAAAGAGGGACAGGGGGCGACCTGCACGTAATTTGCAGACTTCACAACGATTTCGTGGGGAAGAAAATAAAGCCAGCCACAGAATTGGGGATGATGCTGGGGTTTTCAATACCGCCGATTTGGGCGTGACAGGAAAAGTTACTGCTAGACGTATTATGAGAAAGCTGTTATGACTTCCGCATATAACGTACTAGGCTGTCAGTTATGATACTAATTACCAGGATTTCAGAGGTCGGCGGCCAAACTGGGCCTCAGTCGCTATACTGATCTGCGCTAAAGTCATAGCATAAATTTACATTTCATTCTTGACCAACAAAACTCAGTAAGAATGACTCAACAAGGAACTATCGTGTTGATTGATTCATGCTAATGGAATTCAAAGAAAAAAAACAAGGAACTATATGCTCATGAGACTTCCAAAAAATGATGCATTTAAACTCCGGTTGCAAAGTCCTTTCTATAATAAAAACAAATGGTCTGTTCATATTGTCAAAAATTTGAAGTGGAACAACTTTGCCTAATTTTAATTAATTGGTTATCACATATCTATTGTACACCCCAGCCGTCTCAGTTAATTTATGTATTTATCTACCATGCTTCATAGAAAGTAGAAGTCACATGTATTTATTGGTAGGAGGCATTGTAGGGGTATTCAGACTACTGCAAACAAAAATAAATTTTGAAAACCTTCTCAAACAATTCAAATTTCATCTACCGTTTCCATGATTTAAAAAATGCATTTTCTGAGTGTACGGTCCATCTATTATTAACAATTTCATTGGATATAGAATTCGTCAGTGTCTTCTACAATTTAAATGAAAAATAAAACAAAATCAACCTAACAAGTCATGCGTAAAATACTATAGTTATGCAACTAATGGTACTTGTATAATGAAATAAGTTGAGTTTAGTGGTGTCATAAGTGATACAAAGTTAACACTTAGGCATGATTTCAATGAAAACTTTGACAGACAATCTCTCACTAACTGATTACTAACATAATTCCCTTCATCTTTCATTAGTGAACAATGCTGGAATTGGACATAAGGTCAACAAGATATGGGAACTGCTACCTAAAGAAGTTGACATAGTCCTGGATGTCAACATCAAGGGCACCATCAACGTCATGCGCCACTTCTTACCCATCTTGGTTGATAGAAGTCATGGATTGGTGGTGAACATTTTATCTCTATGGGAAAGAACGGTTGGTCTGAATGTTGCTCCATATTGTACATCTAAATGGGCCATCGAGGGACTTTCTCGTGCAGTGGCCATGGAGGTGCCTAATGGGGTGGTTGTTGTAGTGCTCGATCCTGGTGTAATTCATACTAAAATGCCAGCCTCAGCCTTTGGTAGTCTGGCGTCACGATGCCCTACACCTGAAGAATGATACTATTTCTTAAAATATTGTTTTTATGAGTGAACTAACTTGTGTGTTAAATTCACACAAGTTGATATTGGAACAGTTGCCATTGTTTTATTTTTCTGTGACTTAGCTAACCCATGGTTATAGGGCTTCGGTGGCAATTGAGATGATACTCGACCTCACAATGGAAGACAACGGTGTGTCACCAACTGTAATGATAGATGAAAAGACAACCTCATTGCACGATGAAATAATAAAGATATGTATTGATAATAAAAAAATTTAATTTAAAAATATCTGATGTTAGCCTTGCTTGTGTTAAGGGAATGTATGTTTTTATTTCTTTTAAATTCTAAAATCCAAACAGTTGCACCACAGTCATATAGGATAATTTCTACCTCGACCTTTAACATTAGCCTTGCAATCAAGTGTGGTTTGATATTCACGAGTTATATGGCTCAGTCATAAGTTGCATTAATAGTATCACCACTTCTATTAATTTGTTTACTTAAGTAAGTATTCTGATAATTTGCATGTGTTCATTCTCTATAATAAAGTAGATGGTGTTTCTCTTTACTATCAATAACAAAAGGTTGATAATGTTTATCACCGTCAATAGCACCTGCAAGAGGTGTCGTGAGAAAAAGGAGACTAGTCTCCATGCTAGCTATTAGGGATTGTGAATATGCTCTAGGAACATGGAAGTGCTTATTTCAAAATAATATACCACCCAAGTTCTATCCTTCAGATCTAAGCACCTGACACAAGGTGGGGCTAGAAGGGAAGGAAACTGAAAAACACTGGTTTATGATTAGCGGCTGGTATATATAGACCTACAGGAATCATCATGTCTTTGAGCTAACTCTAAAGCCGCTCGAGCATCAACACATGCTCATCCAATGCAAGTTGGAGTATAAAGGTCTAGCACTTAGAAGAAGATGTTGAATTATTGAAGGTTTGACTCATCTGAAGAGTGCATGGCAACCACCTGTAGAGAACCACCTCAAAATGAACACTAATACAACACTGCAAAAAAAGGCACTGGTGTGCGGTAGCAAGCATTGTGAAATGAAAGAGGGAACTAGATTGAGGGTTTTGCATAGACTGCTAAAGCACCATCGACTATGTATGTTGAGTTGTTCGCTCTTGATCAAGCACTTCAATCGGCACATAATCAAGCCACACACCAACTTGAAATCGAGAAAGATTGTCAAGTTGCTCTCGACATGATACTTGAGCACCCTAGATATAACCCTAAGTGTGCCAGACTAATTGAGGGAATTTGGAGTAAACTAAAAGAAAATACAAGATGGACCATAAAACATTATGATAGAGGATGTAATGGTTGTGTTGATAGTTTAGTGAAATATCACCTAAAAAACAAGTTTGGTGACTTTTCGTATGTCCAACCCCCAAATACTGTGTTAGTATGGTTGGAGAAAGACAACTCTAATGGTAGTAGTAGTACCATGTTTCCTTCAATTCCAAATGTTTCTAGTTGTGACAACTTACATTTTTCTGCTAGAGGAGGGTGGGACGAATAGATGGACTCTTGACTTCACAAAAAAAATTGTTATATGTTCTCTTTTAAAAAGTTGAGTAATTAATGTTAAAACTACATGTTTTTCTTAAATGTTATCATAGTGTGGAATGAGTTATTGGAGATTATGTGTATCATTTAATATATAGATATGCTAATTATCATGGTCAATGTGAGAATATTTCGTCTCCCTTTAGCACCACAAAATTCTAATTGCACAAAAGGCCTACTTTTATTGTAATCGGAGATGGCAACTCATCTCCATGTAAGACAGAGAAACTCAAACAAAGTGTCACTATCATCCATACTATGCATTATGATTGAAAAACTAAGAGTATGCATGCCAATCCAATATAAGAACATCCAATACTCGCATCTCTTTGTTAAACAAACCCTGCCTAAATAAATACTAATTATTTTTTATAATTTTTTAAGAATTTGGTTGGTTTTCTCATATTTTTCCTAGCATTTAAAACTCAATGCTTCTTTCCATTCTCCATAGGATATCCAATCACCCCATTATCATATTAACTACGTTTCACTATCACCATTGACATTAAGATTTGTAATACTAGATTGACCGAAAAAACTTAAGTAAATGTTGTTTTCGTTGAAGAAGGATTAAGTCAATCAATTTTGTATAATCATTTATCATGATTGAGATACTTTATGAATTTTGAAGCAGAACACGGAGGTAGTACTTATGGCAGAACATGCCAAATGTTATTTTGATTGAATGGAAGTGAACTTCATTCAGACAATGGAAGATCTATATTTCCCATAGAGGATAAGTATTGTACACATTATATCTTTATTCTTCTTATCAAAAAATAATGATACATCATAACAAGTAGCATCAAAATTGTAAAACACTAGAGTTATACAAACCCAGAATAACATGTTGTGAAAGAAAGAAACACCAAGGGGGAGACATGGGGTCATTAGAGTCATGACCGCGACAACCTCAAAAATACAAGCTATTATTTGGATGTGAGCATCCAATAAAGACTAGTGTACCATAAAAACATTTAGGGAAAAATATGAAGCAAGCCTAATCTTACTCAATGGGTCTCCTGAAGTCATATTTTTGTCAAGTAACTGTACATATAATTCTACTTTCTTAACAATCATGTCGATATTAATTCCCCTTGTGAGTAAAGATGTGTAAGAGTTGTTGTACCTCCTCATTAGACATTGTGGAGATATTATTCACCCTCGTACCCCGAAGAATAGAAAAGAGTGGAAATAGGTAGGCATCCACCAAATAATGACATCCTCAAACAACCAATAGAAAGTGAAAAATATTAATGTGATATCCTTATAAGTGAAAGAAAAGAACATATATATAATTAACATTATTTAATCATTATTGATATAAAGCTAACAAATGTTGCTATATATGCATGTTCAACATGCAATATAATCAATATATTTCTAATGTTTTTCTTTTCACCTTTCATTATTGTAGAATGAAGAAACTGTAAATTTATTAGTGATATTTGGGGGGTGGACATGGAGAGATTGGAATAATATTAGATTCCAACATTAAAGGCACCATCTGTGAAACCCAATGATTCCTTCCCATGTTGATTAGAAGTGTTCGTGGACTTGTGGTTAAGATATGCTCTATATGGGGATGACCAATATATTGATTTGTATTGCAACTTCAAATATGTTTTTGGGGAATACCCTCAAGAAGTGATCATGGAAGTGACTATCAGGGTTGTCATGATCATACTTGATTGTGGTGTAATTAACTATAAAGTGGTAGTCTGTATAATGAAAGCCTTCATGTTAATCAACTTTCAATGAATATACTAATCCTCATTTCTATTGTATTATAGAGCTCTTGCATCACTTTAGACAATATTGAACTTTATAATGAAAGTCTATTGGGGCATCTACATCTATTCTATTAGAGGGAAATATAGAAATGTCACAAAATAAGACACCTATAGAGATAGTTGAGAGTATATATATATATATATATATATATATATATATATATATATATATATATATATAATATTTTGTATGTTTGTCATGTCTGGAGATGACACACCTAAATATTATCATATGGTTTTAATTTATCTACTTATTGTGGTTATTGTCAGAACTACTTCAATGCTGTATAGTTTATAGATTTCAACTTCCATGATTTTGTTCTTCTATGTATAATTTAATTAAAATTATATCTTTCATATATCATGGTTTCATGATGACTTTCCATGCCCTAAGTTAGAAGCTCACACATTCTACTAAAACATTTTCAAGGTACTAGTCTAGCTCAATAGGAGGCAAAAGTAAGAAGATTCATGCATGTCCAAATGACTGTGTGTTATTTCAGAAGGACTATAGTGATTTGATAAATTGTCCAAAATGTGGTGCGTCAAGGTACAAGACTACAAATTCAGCTAAGGCTAAAAATGGCTCTCCTGCCAAGGTGATGTGGTATCTACCAATAATACCATGATTTCAACGCTTATTTGCTAATACAGAAGATGCGAAAAATTTGTCTTGGCATAGGGAGTTAAAGGTCAATGATGATGGCATCCTACAACATGCATCTGATTCACCACAATGGAAGAAAATTGATTTATTATACCCTCAATTTGGTAAAGAAACAAGGAACTTAAGACTTGGACTCTGTAGAGATGGAATGAATCCATATGGTACATTAAGCAGCCAACATAGCACGTGGCCTGTTATGATTGTTATATACAATCTTCCTCCTTGGTTGTGTATGAAAAATAAGTATGTCATGTTGTCAATATTGATATCAGGGCCCAAGCAACCTGGAAATGATATTTATGTTTACCTTCAACCTCTAATTGATGACCTAACAAAATTATGGGAAGAAGGTGTTATGACATATGATGCTTCACATAAAGAGATCTTTACTTTGCGTGCTATGTTGTTTTGCACGATTAATGACTTCCCAGCTTATGGAAATTTGTCTGGATATAGCATAAAAGGATACAAAGCATGTCATGTTTGTGAGGAAAATACTGATTCAATTCGACTGAAACATGGTGGTAAAATCATATATCTTGGTCATCGATGGTTTCTCCCACAGTGCATCCTTATCGAAGGCAACGCAAAACCTTTAATGGGTCAACTGAGGAACGAAGTGCTCCTAAACCTATACCAGGTAATGTTGTATATGATAGGGTGAAACATATTGTTAATGAATTTGGAAAGAGTTCAAGTAGTCATACGCTCGCATGTGACAAATCTCTATACAAGAAGAGGTCAATATTCTGGGATCTTCCTTATTGGAGATTTTTGACAATTAGACATTGCATTGATGTCATGCATGTTGAAAAAAATGTTTGTGATAGCATCATTGGTACGTTATTGAACATACCAGGAAAGACTAAAGACGACATCAACTCTAGAAAAGATTTAAAATTAATGGGTATAAGAAAAGAATTATCAGTTGAGATCAGGGATCGCCGCACATATTTACCACCAGCTTGTTACACTTGTTACTGAGTCTTATTGTGGCAAAGGAACTCTGGGAGCACGAGTGAAAGGAATTAGTCATGAGTTGTGGGAACAAGCACATTTGTATATTTTACACAACATCGATGAAGTTAGTAGCTACATCACAGAACACAATGATCTTATCAAGAAAAATCATCCGCGATCCAGTTGAATGTGGCTTGCAAGAGAGCATAATCGAACATTTATTAGGTGGTTTGAAGAGAAAGTCTTTAAGAAGCTATCTGAATCACCAAATAATGTTGCTGAGAACATAAAATGGCTCGCCTTTAAGCCAAAAATGGATGTCATGTCATATGAAGGTTATGACATAAACGGATTTTTATATTACACTAAACGTCAAGATGAAAGTAGTGTAGTCCAAAATAGTGGGGTCACTGTTAAAGCTTGTTCGTTGTATTTTGCTAGTACCAAAGATAAAAGACTACGCGAAGCTGAGATGTCGTATTTTGGCATCATTGAGGACATATGGGAAATGGACTATAAAAATTTCAGAGTTCCTATCTTTAGATGTAATTGGGTTGTTAACAACAAAGGCATTTTAGTTGATGAGTTGGGTTTCACATTGGTGAATTTTGAAAAAATTGGAGAGAAAGATGAACCACTCATCATGGCAGACCAAGCAAAACAAGTATTCTATATTGATGACCCAGCAAATAAAAACTGGTCTGTCGTTCTTCATGGAAAAAGATAGTTTACTGTGGATCCTATAAATGAAGAAGAATACTACGAAAAGTATGATGATTCCAGCCCATTTTCAGTTGGTTTGCCAAGTGTCAATGTTGAAGTTAACACCGATGACTTACATACACGTCAAGACCATGCTGAAGGAATTTTACTTGACTAACAACTCAACCAAAACTAGAGGCATGTATTATCATTCAAGCACACATTTTCTTTTGTCATGTATACATTTTATTATATATCACCACTTGTTCTTTTATTATCACTTATGTTTTCTTTTATCATGTATATTTGTAGGTTGTTCTAAAATGGCAAGTGAAGATGAACATTCTGATCATGAGCATGAGGATGCTAGTGGTGATGTTAAGAAGAGTAGAGGTCCCACAGTGATGCGTCGGCACAAGAGCTTAGGGCAAAAGGGGAGAAATTGCCAATCCAGTTTGAAAGGGGAGGAGCACCTATTGGGGAACACGCTAGTACTTTTAAGCATTATGTAGGGGCAACCGCACGCAGTAAGGTGCCAATAGATATAGAAAACTGGCATGATGTTCCTATTGGCTTGAAAGACCTCCTTTGGAAAGATATATCTATGAGTTGAATTTTGATACTATATTATCTTGTTTTTTGTTTATTGATTCCAGTTTTTTGTTTTGACATATACTTTTTGAAATAAGATTATTTCTTCATTTGTATATAGGGTGTTTTTCATTTAAATGAAAAAGACCACAGGAAAAGAGTGTTGTAGCGTTGTGGTGTACGATGGAGGGCATTTAAGACCTATCTCAGAAGGGGTTATATAGATAATCCTAAGCAAAAGAAGAAAGCAACAGACGTATATATTTTTATAGATCATGAGGTGTGGGACAGATTTGTTGCACAAAGGAATTCAGAAGAGTTTCAGGTATACAATTAATGTTTTTATATATGTATATGTTTGCCAAGTTGTAAATTGCAATACCTCATTTTAAATGATCAGGCTATTCACTAGGCCCAAAAGGAAAGACGGGCCAAAAATGTGCATAACCATCACATGGGATCCCTTAGTTATGCCCAGCGTCGAGAACAACTGGAGAAGCAAATCTCTTCTGGAGAAGGGTCTAGCACAACTCAAGTTGAGTGTCCACCCCGTTATAAAATTTAGCTTGATGCTAGAAAAAATAAAGCAGGTGAAATTACCAACCCTGTAACTAAGGAGGTGGCACAAAAGATGGTAAGTTCATCACAATTAAGTAATTAAAGAGTAGGATTTAATAATATCTAATTGTTTGTGATTTAATATTTTCATTAAATATGAATAGGATGATCTCTAATTGTTTGTGATTTAATATTTTCATTAAATATGAATAGGATGATCTCTATGAGCAAAGAAAACAAGGAAAGTTCATACCAATTGGACGCATGGATGAACTATCAGTTGCTCTTGGTACGAAAGAGCATCCTGGTCGTGTTAGGAGATTAGGAGCTGGCATAGGATTCAAGACTTATTATGGGCCTTCAGAATCTAGAAGAGGTCGTACAGTTACACATGACGAGGTTGAAGCATTAGTATCACAGAAAGTGCAACAAATATTGTCTTCATTTCAGCCTATTCAACCTTCTCAACCTTCTCAACCTCCTCAAACCGTGCGTCTCTCAGATGATGAGGTACAAGCTCGTACTCCAATTGTAGAAGGTCATGGGAGCACTCCCAATGAACCTCCACAACAATCTGCAGTAAGTTTGTTCTATATATGTTAATATGATATATATAATATAGTAGGTATCTGGTTTACCACTTTGTATATAACTTATATTATTTCAACTAGGTTGGTATGAACTGTAAACTTGCAGTGGAGGTTCCAGAGTACAATGTTGTGGCAGCGGGTAAGGTATACAACATCGGTGGTACATTGCATTGTCAATCAGTTTCTGATGACATTTGTCGTGTGTCCATCCATCTTGTGTATGACAGAATGGGGGACAAACCACAACCCATACCTTCTTCTAAATATGGTACAGTTGATGAAGCAGAGGGTGCTATGGCGGGATGGCCTAGACACTTGGTTATCATTGACAAGGTATATCTACATGTTTTTCATATTTGAATAGCTACATATATGAACTCGTTTAATATAAGTATGTATTTAATTAACAGGTTTGTAAACCAAAAAGTAAATATCCTAGTAGTCGTCTTCCTATGCCCAAGCCTTCTTTCATTCCATAAGCCACATTCGATGAATTGGGAAATAAAAGTAAATGTTTGGCTCGATACTTAGCCAACCAAAGCCCAGGATCACATATGGGGTTCAATTTAACAGAAGATGCAGTTGGGAGGGACTTTGAGAATTTTATTTTTCTTGATGATATTATAGAGTTGTTCCGGTATGATTGGCTAAATATTTCGATATTTGAAGTATGGATAAGGTAAGAATTAATCAATATAGATTACTCGAATATATACATTTTTAGCTCATTTGTACCATATCAAATTTTTACAAATGTTTTACAGCCATTTATATACTGAGATGACAAACTTTGATATATCAGTACTGCATTCAAATATTTTGGTAGTGTGGGAAAGGAAATTATTCTAATTCCTTTTAACGTCCAGTAAGTATTATAATTCAATAGAATTCTAATATTGACTAAATTATAATTCTAATTTTTGTTTTCAATATAAATTTACTCAGATCTAGACATTGGGAACTAGTGGTGGTTGTCCCAAAATTGATGACTTTCTATTATCTTGACCCAATGGGAAAAACAACAAGGGGTCACAAACTGAGATTGCCAACTATGAACTAAGCATAAATTTAGTTTATATAACATCAATTGTTATGCTTCAACATGATATTTATACTTAGAATTTCTATTTTGACAACTATCATAATAAAATTGATTGATAGGGGTATAAAGGCTTATCGTGAAGGTGGAGGAATAATACCCACAAAATTAAAGACACTTACTTTGAAAAATGTCAAGGTAACTACTTTGACTGCTTAGTCGTATATGTACAACTCTTACAGTAATGTATTAATGTCAAATTTTATATGTTAACTCTCTTATAGTCTTATTTCTTTATTTGTACAACTCTGTTTGTAGCAGTTTACTAATATTAAGTTATAATTCTTTATTTGCAGTGTCATATACAAAATAATGACTGGGCTTGTGGCTACTACGTAATGAAGTATATGCAAACTATTTTGAAAAAAGCATCACTAGACATTCAGAGTATAGATAAGGTAATTAATAAAGAATAACATCATAAATTTACAAGTGAGATTTGCATCATTTTATAAAATATATATGAGCATGTGCTTTTTTTTGCAGATCTTTACAACTCATCCTTACACACTTGATGGTTTTAATGAATTCCAAGAAGAATGATCAGATGCTTTTCTTAATGAAGTCACTATAGCATTGGATTGAATTCATAACTTCATTTGTGTATGTAGATTTGAAACTCTATCAAAATTTACTTTTTGTAGTATGACATTAAATTTAATATCACTTTTAAACTTGCAATCTATCATTGTTGTTAGTATGTGCTATGTGTATGAATGTTAGTATGTGCTATATGTCTCATTTGAATGAATCTATCTTAGACTTGCAAGAATGTTAGTAAGTGTTGTGTATGAAGATGTCTCAACTCAATATATGTGAATAATTGTTGTTATGAATGTGTGGTTTGGAGATTTACATCAATTAAAAAAGGATTGGACATAAAAGTTTGCAAATGGCTTTGGAATGCATTTTTGGCTTGCATCATTGCATTTGCAAGTCTATTTCTATTGCAGGTTTTGAATTGCGTAAAGCAATTCTATTTTGCAGGTTGTTGTACTGAAGATTTCTGGTTCTGTAGAATTTTTTTTAAAAAAAAATATAACTTCTCGGGTCGGTTATTTAAGAAAACCGTCCCTATAGACTTCTTGGGTCGGCTATAAACAAAATCCGACCCAGTAGGTTCTATCCCAAAATTCTACAGCTATTTGAAGACTTCTAGGGTCGCTTATAGAGAAAAACCGACCCAATAGACACTTCTTGGATTGGTTATACACAAAACCGACCCAGTAGGTTCATCCCAAAATTCTACAGCTATTTGAAGACTTCTAGGGCCGCTTATGGAGAAAAACCAACCCAATAGACACTTCTTGGGTCGGTTATACACAAAAACCGACCCAGTAGGTTCATCTACAACTATTTGAAGACTTCTAGGGTTGCATATGGAGAAAAACCGACCCAATAGACACTTGTTGGGTCGGTTATACACAAAAACCGACCCAGTAGGTTCATCCCAAAATTCTACGGCTATTTGAAGACTTCTAGGGTCGGTTTTTGTACCTCTTTTGGGTCGGTTTTTTACCTCTTTTGGGTCGGTTTTTTACCTCTCTTGGGTCGGTTTTTGTACCTCTCTTGGGTCGGTTTTTGTTCCCTCTAGGGTCGGTTTTTGTACCTCTCTAGGGTCAGTTTTTCAACCTCTATAGCGTATCAAGTATTGTAGCGACGCCCACCTAGGCGTCGCTTAAAAAGTGATGCTGCAGGCTTCAAAAAACCGACCCAAGAGACCAATATTGTACTAGTGTTCTTCCCAACTTCCACTGAAATGAAAGACACATGCTCTCAGCATGTCCTCAAGAGTCTGAATGGTCCTCTCTGACTTACCATCCGTTTGTGGGTGAAAAGTTGTACTGAACCTCAACTTTGTGCCCAAAGCACGATGCAACTGATTCCAAAACTTGGATGTGAACTTATGATTTCTATCTGATATTATTGAGATTGGTATACCATCCAACCTGACTATCTCATCCATGTATATCTTAGCCAACTTCAGGACATCAAAGGTTGACTTAACAGGAAGAAAGTGAGTAAACTTAGTCAGTCTATCCACAATCACCCATACAGAGTCACAACCTCTAGGTGTCCTGGGAAACCCTACCAAAAAATCCATTGTGATATGTTCCCACTTCCACTCTGGTGTAGGAAGAGATTGCGAAGTACCTGTAGGTTTCTGATGCTCAACCTTAACCTGCTGACACACACTGCATCTAGCCATGTACTCAGCTACATCCTTCTTCATACCTGACCACCAGTACAACTTCTTAAGATTCTTGTACATCTTAGTGTTACCTAGATGCATAGCGTACATCGATGCATGTGCTTCCTCAAGAATCTATTCCTTCAAATCACTATCTCCAGGTACACACAACATGTCATGCTGATACAACAAACCATCATCTAAAAACCTAAACTCTGGTCTTTTTCCCTCTGTCATGTCCTGCATGATCTGTCATAACTCACTATCACTCTGCTTAAGTTCCTTAATCTGATCATAAAAGGTAGGTTTGACTTACATCTGTGCAATCAAACCACTCTGTTCTGTCTCTCCTAAGTCTAAGTTCAACTTCTGCATCTCTACTAGCAGGTCTCTCCTGAAACATGCCATTGAGAATACATTAGCTGTTGAACTTGACTTCCTACTCAGGGCATCTTCTACCACATTTTCTTTTCCAAGATGATAATCCGTCGTCACTTCATAATCTTTGATCAATTCTAACCATCTCCGCTATCTAAGATTCAGATCCTTCTGGGTGAAGATATATTTCAAACTCTTATGATCCATAAACACCTGGCATGCCTCACCATAAAGATAGTGATGCCATGTCTTAAGAGCATGAACTACTGTAGATAACTCCAGATCATGTGTTGGGTAATTCTCATCATTCTTCTTAAGCTGTCTAGATGCATAAGCTACTACTTTGCCTTCCTGCATCAATACACAACCTAAACCTCTCCTTGAAGCATCACAAAACATTGTGTAGCCCTTATCTGCCCCGGGTAGGATCAACACTGGTGTTGTAGTCAACCTCTTCTTCAAGATCTGAAAACTTTTATCACAGTTGTCTAACCAGACAAATGGTGTATCATTTCTCGTTAAGTGTGTCAGAGGTGATGCTATAACACTAAAGTTCTGGATGAACCTCCTGTGGTAACCTGCCAATCCTAAGAAGCTTCTGATCTCTGTAGGAGTCTTAGGCTGCTCCCACTGTAGAATAGATTTGACTTTCTTAGGGCCAACACTTACTCCATCTCCTGAGATGATATGTCCAAGAAAAGACACCTCAGCTAACCAGAACTCGTACTTACTGAACTTGGCATATAACTAGTGCTGTCTCAACAACTGTAATGCTATCCTCAGATGCTGCTCATCATCTCTGGAATAAATCAAAATGTCATCTATGAAAACCACTATGAACTGATCCAAGAACGGTTTGAAAATCCAGTTCATCATATCCATAAAAGCTATTGGGGCATTAGTCAGTCCAAACAATATGACCAGAAACTCATAATGCCTGTATCTTGTTCTAAAAGCCGACTTAGGAATATCTGAAGCCTTTATCCTCAACTGATGATATCCATATCTCAAGTCTATCTTTGAAAATATTGTTGCTCCACGCAACTGATCAAATAGATCATCTATCCTTGGCAACATGTATTTATTCTTGATGGTGATCTTATTCAACTGTCTGTAATCTATACATATCCTCAAAGTACCATCTTTCTTTTTCACAAACAAGACTGGAGCTCCCCAAGGTGAAGAACTAGGTCGAATGAAACCCTTATCCAGTAAATCTTGTAATTGGATCTTCAGTTCCTTCAACTCTGCAGGTGCCATTCTGTAGGTTGGTTGCACTATAGGGTGACTACCTGACAACACCTGGATCTCAAAGTCTATCTCTCTTTCAGGAGGTAGACTTGGAAACTCATCTGGGAAAACATCTGGGAACTCACAGACCACTGGTACATCCAATAGGATAACTGTGTTCTTCTCTTCTCTAGTATCCACTGCATGAGCCAAGAATGCCTCACAACCTTTCTATAACATCTTATCAGCTATAGCAGCTGATATGATATACGTAGGAAAAACTTTCCTATTTCCAGAAAAGACAGAAGAAAATTCACCCTGTTGAAAGACAGCTTCCTTCTTCCAACAGTCGAGTTGAACTCGATACGTCACTAGGCAATCCATACCCAAGATAACTTGAAAAGAGTTAACATCTAGGGGTATAAGATTAACCACGATGGTGTAACCACCAAAGGTCAACAAACATCCGGGACAAAACTCTGTTAACACTATCGGTTCACCTAACGGAACCCTCAACAACAACTCAACCGGTAACTCTTGGGTTAACAGGTTAAGCTCTCAAGATAAAGAATGTTGTATAAATGAGTGAGTAGCACCCAGATCTGTCAAAACTATAACTGAAATGCTATTAAAGAAAAGCATTTCTCTTGTAATTACTCAGGAAGAAACAATACCTTCTTATTGTGTCAGAGAGAAGAAGCATCCTGAAGCTCTTCCTCTCCCATGATTTCCTCGTTGTCCTTTCCTTCTACTAGGTGCTACTCCACCTCAGGAACTGGAAGCTACTAAAGAACTTGGTCCTCCAACTAGAGCCTGTCTCAGAACATTCTGATACTGTGACTAGGAACCCTGTGTTACTGCTTGCTGAAGCTGAGGACATTGCCTTCTAAAGTGTCCCACCTGTGCGCAGTTGTGACATCCCTGAAAATCTGCATCCCAACACTGACCAGAGTGCAACTTTCCACAGTTATCACACATCAATATCTCTCTCCTTGGCGGACCTATCACTGAGGTCGATGATCCAGAAGACCTTCCTCTTGACACATTGCTCCATCTCCCTGGATTGAATCTTCCCCTACTCTAAGAAGATATCACAACTTTAGATCCTTATTTACTGAAACAGCAAAATCCTCATCAAAACTTCAATAAGAAACCACCACCACCTCCTCAATGACTACTACTAACTTGTCCTCTTTTGAAGTCTTCGGGTCTCTTTCTATTCTCATAGTGCTTATCAGCATTCACAGACTCCTCTATACATCTTGCTGCCTTAAGAAACTCTCCACAGTTCTCTCTTTTTCTTTGGCCAATTATAGATACAATATGCCAAATTTCGGGCCTCAATCCTTCGTGGAATCTTCTACACTTTTCCATGCCATTTGGGACGAGCTGCGGGTAGAAATTTACCAACCTAGTGAAATATGCCTCGTACTCTCCCACTAACATATTCCCTTGTCTGATGTTCTACAGTTGTCTTATCTTCTCAATCAAGAAGGTAGGTGGGTAGTAATGAAGATGGAATTCATCAACAAAATCCTTCCAAGTTAGTACCATGTTCCTCCTTTTATCTTCCACTCCTCACCACTAGAGCTCTGCATCACCTTTAAGCAAATAAACTACGTGATTGATTTGTCTTTCCTCAGACATCTTCATTAGACAGAACACTTTTTCAATCTGCCTCAGCCATTCATCTGCCATTGTAGGGTCTGTAGTTCTAGTAAACTCAGAAACTCCAAGCTTATTAACTAACTCGTAGGATCTCATCAGATCCTTACTACTCGAGGTAGAAGCTTGCCTCTCCATCTTATACTTTTCCTTAGTCTCAAGAAACATCTTGTACATCCTTGATGCCTCATCCACATCATCACCACCACCTGGACCCATCACCTGAGGATCATGTCCAAAGTGGATTTCAACTTGGTCCTCATGACCACGTCCTCTTCCTGCCATCTGCAATAGTATAACAGAATACTTCCTGTTAGAAAATTACAGATAGAAGGAAGACACCTAAGTCCTAATCCTATTGGTCTCTTATCGTCCCCTGACCTTGACTTAGAATAAGAAAGTACTCAACCTATGCTCTGATACCAGACGTCTGACACACCCCGATCACATGATTTCCACTAATCATAAGATTAGGGCATGACTAAGAGGATTTCACTTAATACAAAGATCACCCTTAACTGATTCTTTTCTTAATCACTTAGAATTAACCTAAAGGAAAATCTTATAACTTGTAATAAACTAAAATCTTACTAAACTACAGAAGCAACTACTAATTACTTTACTAGGTAGGTAAAGTAGATTTACACAACATATTACATCTTGCATGCAGAATATAAAACACAATAGATAATTTAAAACTAAACTACATATTACATTACATTCTCTCTCTACCACACCACACGTCCAAGGACCTAGGGGAAAGGACTAAGAGACCTCTATCTAACTATGAACTACCTTATAAGAGCCTAGATGATAAGGTCCTTCAGCTTCCTCATGCTGACACTGATCTGAAAAATGTTTTAGTAGGTTAGTGAGCTACTGGCTCAGTGAATAGAATTTCACCCAACCATCGCAAATAACTCATTTAATGTTTAATTAATTGGAATAAAATATGAGATAATACTATACTGAGTAGATCTAAACAATATAATTTAAATGATAGGAGATGTTAATATTTCATTAAGATAACAACTGCTGCAAAGTTATAGATACAATTAAATAATAAAGAATACTAAAATTTCATTTAAAGGACAACTGCTGTGAAACTAACACAAATCTTTCTTAACTCTTTAACTTATAAGAAACTCTGTGAACCTATATGAACATATTTTATTTTATGCCCTGATCATATGTAGTGTACTCTACATATGAAGACTCGTAGCGAACTACGATCCCATCATACAAGACTTAGCTGACACCCTGGGATAGCTAAGTCTGACTACTCTCCTGGTCTACAATAGGGAAACTGGCGCTCTGGCCTCGGCACTCCTATTGTGTCATAAACTGGACTCCTCCTCTAACCTAAGCACACAGGCGGAGAGTCAAGCCACCTATTGGCCTTTCTGTATCTAGTACCACCTGGACTTCTAGTTGATGTTCGACACGCTTTTCTATACTCTAGTGCCACCAGGACTTCTGGTTGATGTTGGACACTGCAAACTATAATTTAAGGAGACTTCTACTAGGGCTTCGTCCCCCCGTGCCACCTGATAGCACATTCCGACCCCCGTATACTGGACGCTTCCAGGGTTAGGTCGTTTCACCCCTAAGGTACATACCTCACATAGGGGTTCTACAGTGTCAAGGGCCCAGGGCCATCAAGTCTATTATTTTATTATTCTTGGAAGAATCTTACTATATTGTACATTTATCTTACTTATACTCGAATCTGGTATCTCTATGGTACCATGTCTATTTACTTGAACTTTATAACACAACATGAATATCATTCTAACTTTGACAAAGCAGTTTATTCTTTAAAATGTTTCAGTAGGTTGGTGAGCTACTGGCTCAGTGAATAGAATTTCACCCAACCATTGCAGATAACTCATTTTATGTTTATTAATTGGAATGAAATACGAGATAATACTATACTAAGCAGATATAAGCAATATAATTTAAACGACAGGAGATGTCAACATTTCATTAAGATAACAACTGCTGCAAAGCTGTAGATACAATTATATAACAGATAATACTAAAATTTCTTTTAAAGGACAAAACGCAAATCTTTGTTAACTCTTTAGCTTATAAGAAACTCTGTGAACCTATATGAACATATTTTTTCTTATGCCCTGATCATATGTAGTGTACTCTATATATGAAGACTCATAGCAAACTACGATCCCACCGTACAAGACTTAGCCGACACCCTAGGATAGCTAAGTCTGACTACTCTCCTGGTCTGCAATAGGGAAACTAGCTCTTTGGCCTCATCACTCCTATTGTGTCGTAAAATGGACTCCTCCTATAACCTGAGCATATAGGTAGAGAGTCAATCACCTATTGGCTTTTCTGTATCTAGTGCCACCAGGACTTCTAGTTGATGTTGGATACATTTTTCTATACTCTAGTGCCACCAGGACTTGTAGTTGATGTTAGACACTGCAAACTATAATTTAAGGAGACTTCCACTAGGGCTTCGTCCCCCCTATGCCACCTGATAGCACGTTTCGACCCCCGTATGCTGGAAGCTTCCAGGGTTAGGTCGTTTCACCCCTAAGGCACAAATGTTACATAGGGGTTCTACGGTGTCAGGGCCCTCAAGTCTATTATTTTACTATTCTTAGAAGACTCTTACTATATTGTATATTTCTCTTACTTATACTCGACTCTAGTATCTCTATGGTACTGTGTATATTTACTTGAACTTTATAACACAACATGAATATCATTCTAACTTTGACAAACTAGTTTATTATTAAAAATGTTTCAGTAGGTTGGTGAGTTACTGGCACAGTGAATAGAATTTCACCCAACCATCACAGATAACTCATTTTATATTTATTCATTGGAATAACGTACGAGATAATACTATACTGAGAAGATATAAGCAATATAATTTAAATAATAGGAGATGTCAACATTTCATTAAGATAACAACTGCTGCAAAGATGTAGATATAATTAAATAACAGATAATACTAAAATTTTATTTAAAGGACAACTACTGTGAAACTAACACAAATCTTTCTTAACTCTTTAACTTATAAGAAACTCTGTGAACCTATATGAACATATTTTATCTTATGCCCTAATCATATGCAGTGTACTCTACATATGAAGACTCGTAGCGAACTACGATCCCACCGTACAAGACTTAGCTGACACCCCAAGATAGCTAAGTCTGACTACTCTCCTGGTCTGCAACATGGAAACTAGCTCTCTGGCCTCGACACTCCTATTGTGTCGTAAACTAGACTCCTCCTCTAACCTGAGCACACAGGCAGAGAGTCAAGCCACCTATTGGCTTTTCTGTATCTAGTGCCCCCAGGACTTCTGGTTGATGTTGGACATACTTTTTGGTACTCTAGTACCACCATGACTTCTGGTTGATGTTGGACACTGCAAAATATAATTTGAGGAGACTTCCACTAGGGCTTCATCCCCCCGTGCCACCTAATAGCACATTCCGACCCCCATATATTGGACGCTGCCAGGGTTAGGTCGTTTCACCCCTAAGGCGCAGACCTCACATAGGGGTTCTACGGTGTTAGGGCCCTCAAGTCTATTATTTTACTATTCTTGGTAGATTCTTACTATATTGTACATTTCTCTTACTTATACTCGACTCTGGTATCTCTATGGTATCATGTCTATTTACTTGAACTTTATAACACAACATGAATATCATTCTAACTTTGAAATAGCAGTTTATTCAAACCAGTGTAAAATACTGAATAATCAACATATTGTACTTGTAGGCAGATTAAAATTCTTAATTAAACAGAATACATGTCAACTTGGCACATATACATTGGAATCATGCAATTGAACCTCTTAATACATTGATAAGAGTTAATTACTCGATATATGAAGTATCATCACTAACATCTATAAATTATCTGTAATTCCTCGAAAAACATGCACATCAACCCAAATCCTGAGTTGTGCATCACATAACTCAATTAAAAGTTAATTACTTGTCATGGAATGAATTATTAATATTAATTGATAATTTCAAATGATATCTTTGAGGAACGTGTTAATTTGTGTAAATATTAAATCATTCACCTTAAATATAACAAAGAACGTACCATTAGGTTTTCTTTGAATATTTTTCAGGTCATCATCATTTCTTTGAAATCATACATCTATTAAATTACTAAAAATGTATAGCCTGAGTTTATACTAAAACCGTACAACTACTGGTCGTATGCTACTGATTCCAACTTTTAAACTGAGCAAATTAGGATTTAATCAATCATGCAGTTTCAGTAATCCAAATTACACATATCAATCAAACAATTAGTGTCATGCAAACATAATTAAGAAATGCATGCAAATTAGAAATTTGGCAACGCCGACACTGCATGGCAATGGGGTAAGCATTGTTACCCGTGAATAACACCGATTTAACCAAAAAACCCGATTGTTGGTGTTACAACCCCATGTTTGGGTTCTTTTGGTGAGAAATGTAACTTCTCATATTACAGAAATTGGAACAAATAATGATATATTTTGTTTTGAATAAATGAGTTTCATTTACAATAGCCTTGATGGTTGTGTTGTGGGCTTTATTGGCTATTGGGCCCAATAACAAGGAAATTCAATTAATGAATAATTGAGTTTTTGAGAAAAGAGAGATGTGGAAACCTCTGGAAGGCAAAAGGATGTAATCCAAGGATGGATTTCGTGCCTCATGGGTTCCTTGTGTCCCAAGGAGTCCAAAGTTGCAAAAAGAAAGCAATAAGAAAAGAAAAGATCAATTAAGTATTTCTTTATTAAGAAAGAAATTGAAAACAATGGTAAAATATGGAAAATAAGTAAAAAGAGGTACAATTGAGTTATCCTTAGAGGAATTTTGTATCCCAAGGATTCCTAATGATAAAAGGAATACCAATGAGGAAAATAAAAGAGAAATAAAGAGAAATACTCAAAAAGAGCTATTTTAATAAGAATAAAACAAGATAATGAAGGATAATACATTTAGATGCATCTAGAAGGATAATGAGTATCCAATAAAAAGGATTTCGAAATAATAGAGTTTCTTGGGATCCAAGGAGTCCCAATGAAGAAAGAGGAAAGAGAAAATACCTACAAAAGAAAATAAGAATATAATTTGAATACATTATTAATGGATTATGTGGTATTGTTAAAAGGGAGGTGTTTTCTACTTAAGGAAAACATAATTTCGTGATTAATGAATTAAAAAGCAAGTCAAAAGATAATAAGGGAGAATATTTTCATATTCCCAAAAATCCAATGAATATGTTGTTTTAAGGAGATGTTTAAGAGAGAGAAACTTGCTTATTAGTGAAGGAAGCACTTTCCTAATTGGATGAGGGCTTGGTTGCTTTGTGGGCAAGCCTACTAGGGCGTGGATACCCTCTCCTATATAAGGGGTAGAGCTCAGGGACGAGTTCTGAGGAGTTGCATGTATCCCCTCTCTTCTTCTTGTTCCTTTCCCTACCAAACCCTAACCATAAACGGATAGAGTCATCTGGGCGGCTAGCAGCTGTAGAGGGATGTAAGTTGGGGCACGATGCTCCCAGGCCCCTGGAGAAGGAGCTTAGCCACCGTCCCTTAGCCCCAGCACATGCACGATGCCGCAGGTTGGTTGTAGGTCAGCCGTGGTGGTAGATCTGTTGGGCACGATCCCAGCCGACCAACCGCGTACCATAAGCTCCTCCAAGTGTGCAGGGGGGCAGCGGGGCAAGGGGATCAAGTTCCGGTCACCGTCGAGGTCAAGGGGAGGAGAGAAAGCTGCGCCAAGTCTGCAGATCGGCGGCTAGGGCGGCTGCTTTCTACCTGCTTGAGGTTGAAGAAGAGGAGGGGTGGTGTTGGACCATTATGCCCCTCCGGGTACAGAAGAAGCAATCAACTTATCGAGGGTAGTTTTGTAATTTCAAAATGTTCTTCAACCAGCCGAGTTTGTTGCATGGAAAGGCCTACGTGGCAGCCTCTCATTGGCCAAAGTAAGTATTTTTTGTAAAATTCGTAGTTAATTATTTGTAGCTCGGATTAGCACTTCTAATATATGAATTTTTCTTAGAAGAACATGAGGAATCCAATAAAAATATGTTTAAAGCCTAATTCTGATTGCAATTTGAAAAGTGATGGAAGTTATTTACTTTAATGTAATGATGATTAAGAAAACCTATTTTGATATGATTAATGTGATTAGTAGGGTTTAATTGATGATTAAAGTTTATATTAATCTGTTAATCATAAAGAGATACATTAGGATTGAAAAAGATGAATTTTGCACGTAATTAGTTTATTTGAGAGTTCATGTGCATAAATATGCTTTAATGGGCCTTGAAACCCTAATGTTGGTAAATACGACTCTTAATGGCTTAATTATTCAAAGTAGTGAATAAAAGATAAGATATACTGATTCTAAGCTATTTCAAGCATTAAAGTTCCTAATTGTGGTTAAATATCCTTAATGAGGAAATTTGGGTTTCCTAGTGGATAAAAGGTAGAATTAATGATAAATAACATTCATATGAGTATTAGAGCATAATGAACTACGAATTGATGATGAACAAGCATAATGACTTTGTCATAGATTAAAAAGGGTAAACGTGATAGCTTTAATGTAAAAGAATCTTAATGGACTTAATTAATGGTTATTTGTGCATTAATCTGGAATTAAGGTTATGTGATTGTAAAAGGTAACCTTAATAACTTTCGTGAAGGATAAATGAGAAAATTTGGGTTTAAAAAGAGTAAAGGGAAGTAAAACCCTAATTGCAAAGTAAACCCTAAAAAGAGGAAGAAACCCTAAAAAGGAATAGAAACCATAAGTAGCAAGATGGTTTGGATAGTTTTTGATAAAAAGGAATTGGATGTATATTTCAGGATTGAACTGTGTACTTGCTTGATTTTGGATTACTTGCTTGTTTGGACTATTCCTGCATCTGAGTCTGCCTGACAGGTATGTGGTTACGCTTATGATTATCCCACATTAGTTTTTCGAGGATTTTATCGATGTTTACATCGTGGCTTGAATTAATTGTTGGATGAATTTAATTCATGCAAATTATAATGTGAGTATGACTATCACATAAGAGATGTGCCTACTAGCTCAGATCCTAGTCCCCTCTGTAGCTTAATGGGTTGACCTAGTACATGGCTACCAATGGGGTAGGCCCATCAGGTCATCGAATGACTTAGTACATGGCTACCAATGGGGTAGGACCATCAAGTCACTTGGAGTCAGAGATTAGACTACCCATGGGTAGTGCCATGCGACTCAACCCTAGATATTGATCTACATGTTAGGTAGGATCATGCGGGGTTTAATAAGGATCTACCTAGAGAGAGGTAGTATCTCAGTTCACTGCAGGGACAACACAGAGATAGGGGATAGGAAAGGATTGAGTAGTATGGTTTAAAACGTAATCTTGGCTGTTAAATGATAATTGGTTGATTACTTTGTTACTATAGTTGCACGATTATTGTTTCTCCCACATACCAGATTCTTGATGACCGACGTTTTGTTTGTCAGCATTTTAGGTACAAGGAAAAGAACAAATAGTAAAGTGGTATATGTGGAATTAAATGAGAATTAATGTGCACGGGACAATTAGTTAGATCAGTACCTTCATGGTTAGAAGTTTAGAAATCCCAATTTTTAAAAGGTAAGAAAAGTTTTATTTTATACTAGTTTTCAATTTAGTTGGTAAAGTTTATTAATTATTATTGATTATTTGTCGAACCTTTGATCCGAGTTATTGGTTAATGGCTCTGACCTTTCGGTCTCCCTTAATTGGGGGTTACCTGGAGTCAGGGTCATTACAATTGGTATCAGAGTGAAGGTTCCTCACTTAATCTTTAATAATTATTAAATTTTACAAATTCTATAGAACCCAAGGGAGTTATTAGAGGATTATCCGAAAGACAGAGGTGTCTAGAAAAGGATCACGACCGAGGGCTGGAAATATTTTCCTCCGCACCGCTAGTCGGAATACGAGGACTCCCGGATCTGTGTGACTGCTTGGCCAAAGTCTTAGAGTATGATTCGAAATAAGATACCTTTAGGACTCTCTCATCTTATTCATCCCTTCTCAACTTAAATTCGGTTAAGGACCTTAAGGATTAGGATTTCCTCTCTTCTCCTCACCCTCTTGAGGTATGGGTAATGTTGATAAGGATTAAGGAATCCTCCACCAAATTAATAAAATGCATGTAAATAAGATGTCATGGACATAAGCTTAATAGAGTAAGCGTAAAGGAATAGATACATGCTTAGGTCGTATGGCACGAGTTGTCATTGCCCTCGGGAGAGACCTGAGGATAGACCTCCTTGGCAGGAGGATGAGTAGAGAGAGTTAGTCTTGGAGGTAGAGACCTCCATTAAAAGTAGAGACCTAGAACATCCTTTGAGGATGATGTTAACCCTAACCCTAAGTAAAGGTTAGAGAGAGAGATGGCATGATGAGTTAGATGTCATGGTTGACCAGATGTTTAGTCAGATATGCCTTGGGATCGCCATACGAGCCACGAGAGGTTGGATAACCTAGTACCTTTGGCGACCCAACCTTGGAGAGGGTTGTGCATGTTAGAGCGAAGGATAGATCTTTCATGGATGAGGTTAGAGGAGAACCTATAGAAACCCTATGGGCTTAGACAAGTAGGGTATAGCTTGCACCCAGAGTGCATCAGTAGTGCTGACAGTAGGTTGAGACCCTGGTCAAGGGAGTATGTTGGATAACTTATGTGATAAACATAAAGAGCTAAGGATAATCTTGAACCACACATGAGTTGAGAAAAGGCTTCACCTAGGTAGGGATATGGTGGTAAGCTTGATCCAACTTCATGTAGAGAGGCTGGATGTGGAGTTAGATCTAGAGAGAGAAAGTAGGACCCAAGAAAGAAGGTTGGAAGCTTAGATTCTGAGACATGAGGAATAGTGGGGAGTCAAGGATGATGGATGATAGTGGATGATAATGGATGCTTCTAGTACCTATGGTATAAGTGATTACATGTTGGATGATATAAAGAGTGCTTTAGACCCTGAGGAGGTTTAAGTAACCAGTTGTGAGGCTTTATACCTAGTTAGTTGTCCTGGAAGAGGACTCAACTCTGAAGTGTTGCTCGAGTAGAAGGATCATGGAAGTACCTGACATACCTTGGACATGCTTGATTCGTGGACACCCAAAGGTGAACCTAGGGTTCCTAGGCCTAAGAGGGGAAGCAGTGTATCCGATACTCATGATGAGATTTGAGTCTCTATAGTTTTGAGCATGGTACTCCTCATGTGTAGAGGTAAAGAAAATCCCTTAAGTTAAGGGTATTTTTGATGAACCCCCCCACGACTAAGTTGATCTAATGTTGAGGATGAAAACAAGTATGACCTAGAATGGTTTCATAGGTGTCTGATTTTGTCTTAGTAGCTTGCTAGGGCTAAGCATGCTCATGTAGATGTATACCCTAAACAAAAGGACGTTTGTGACTGTTGTTATCAAGGTATAGTTTTCACCCATCCTGGGAGAGGGACCCTTTTGTAGGGTGTATACCAGTTTTGTTGAGGTTTCAGAGGATCTTGAGAAGCTAAGTGAAGAGTACATTTCATGAGAATGAACCTATAGACCCATAGATATCCATCTCTAAGTGCATGTGGATGTGTTACCATGTAGGTAACTGGTATGGGGCCTGACCAAGGAAGGAAGGTCACCATGACCCCTATGAAGGGATGAAAGTCGGCCCATGAATGCAGAGAGAGATGATGAAGGCTTGGGTAAGGTTCTAAGTTGGACATGTACTATAACAAAATCCTAAGTCTATCCTAGGGTCAGGTAGGGATAAGACCGATGGAAGTAGGAGTTGCCTAATTCCCTAGTTGCACATGACCATAGGGTCAGGAGGTAACGAATATCATTGTCTGAGGGCCATGGGTTAGGAGATTGATCACCTTCATGTTCTCATGGGACCCAAAGGGCAGATGAGTAGGGCACTCTCTGGATGCATAAGGGAAGAGGGATGACCCCAAAAGTGTCGAAACCCTATAGACCTAGAGGAGATGACCAAGGATTATGTGTAAACCCAAGTAGGTTCGAGACCAGTTTGCCATGAGAGTAACTTTGATATTGAGATGATTGTGATGTAGAGACATAAGTTGCACGTTTCAACTTAGATTTGAAGGTGTACTGGAAATGTGGGTTGTACCATCTCTACTCTTGGAATAGGAAGAACTCTGTATTTGGACGGATGCCAAATGCTTATTTCTTCTTGTTATGGGAGTCAGAGATAAGACAGTACGCATGCCATACACTAAGGTTAAAGATGACGTGAGTTGGAACGTTGCTATAAGGAATGGGGACAGAGATGATAATGTGCCCTGATGGAGTGAATGATACATGGACAGGTACAAATGATAAAAGTATTAAGAGAATCACCTTGTAAGGATGATCCTAGTAGAAGCTTTGTGAACAAGGTCGAGTTTGATCACCATGAGGATGACCTCAGAGTTTCTTGAAGAAGACAAACTTAGAGTTTGAGATGAGATGATAAGTAGAATACATGGAGGTGTATGTCTTCAACATTACCTAATACCTAAGGAGGTGAAGTGTTAATGGATGCTCTGGTTGAGATATAGCTTCCTAGTTTAGCTAGAGGCTAGAAGAAGTGGAGGTTGTTCGGCTAACCCTAAGTTTGGAAAGAAGATGTGTTTTGGCTAACACTCAGATGTAACCAGATATGTTAAATAAGTTAATGATTATTTTGTTATCCAGTTTAGTCTTTGATGTAGCGAATGGATGGTGATAGAACTTCAGATACACTTCTTTGGAAAGGAAAGTGATGAAACGCTTATGAGAGTGGTATCGACCTTGAGGAATCATGACATACCGGAGATCATAATCACCATATACCATGGTATTACTGAGATAATGAGTGGTAGCAGTACTATGGATGCTGGAGATGAGGCTGCATGTGGTATGCATGACAAAAGATGAAATTAGTACTAAATTAGATTACTCAGTTAGTCTCTACATAGACTGTGGAATTTTCCCTATTCTTTTTAGTTTCTTTAGGTGTTTTAGGTGTTTTGGAGGTTTGTCTTTTTTTTTGCATTTTGACTCAAAATGCATCATGATCATGATTATCTAATAATTCAAATATTTTGTATGATATATATGAAACATAAAGTGTCCCTAAGTAACTAACATCGATATAGAAGGTAATGAGTCCCCGAGAGGGAATGGGAGTTCACCACTATGGATGTTGTGGTATGTCTCCCCTAGACCAAGGAAGGTCAAGATGCAATGTGGGTTATGGTAGATCGCCTTACCTAGATGACATGAGACAGAAAGAGTTCTTTTAAGGGACAAACTTGGTTGAACTACCTATGAGAGATATGGTTTAACTACACCATGATGAGAGATTAAAAGTTCTTGAGTATGACCTAAAGGTTCACTTCCATAAGGTGGAAGTAGGTACATGAAGGACTCGATGTTATTACCTCTTATCACCCCTAACTAATGGTTAGTATGATCCAGACTAGAGGGTCTGATGAGAGCAAGTGTGCTTGTTCAGGGTGATACCAAGAGACAGTTCTTAAGATGTGATGGTAACCACCATTAGGATGCAAGAAGTTCTATAGGGAAGTTGTGTCGGTCACCACTTCATTAAGATGATGTTGGTGAAGAAGGCCTCACGACGGTCAGAAAAGAACCACAGTGTGTGCAGATGAAGTCGCTTGATCGTGCAATGGCTGAGAGAGAGCCCAAGGGTGACATGAGTCATGAGTTGATGCAAAGTAGACTAACATGCAGTTCACTGTGGGAGAATATAATGTGAAAATCTGACCCCTCTGAGCTACAGCTGAGAAAGCTGAGTCCCCGATATATGGGTCCATTTGAGATGGATTGGTGGAGAAGGTTGTGTTTAGCCTTACCCCTCCGGATAACATGATGTGTAATGTGTTCCATGAGTCCAATCTAGAGCACTATGTGAGGTACCCAAGCCATGTGTTGAGCCTTGAACCTATTTAGCTTTTGAGAGGCTGAAATGTCCTGAGTCACCTATGAGGGTACAATATACCAAGGTAAGAAAGAACTCAGATGGAAGAATATGAGATGATGAAGGTTCTTGGGAAGCACCATGGAAAGGGTGAAGCCACATAGGATCCCTGATGGACATATGAAAGCATTATCCTGTTTGTTTGCTTGCTTGATGGAATTTTGAGGGCAAAATTCCTATAAGAGGGGAAGGATGTTACAACCCCAGTTTTGGGTTCTTTTGGTGAGAAATGTAACTTCTCATATTAAAGAAATTGGAACAAATAATGATATATTTTGTTTTGAATAAATGAGTTTCATTTACAATAGCCTTGATGATTGTTTTGTGGGCTTTATTGGCTATTGGGCCCAATAACAAGGAAATTCAATTAATGAATAATTGAGTTTTTGAGAAAAGAGAGATGTGGAAACCTATGGAAGGAAAAAGAATGTAATCCAAGGATGGATTTCGTGCCTCATGGGTTACTTGTGTCCCAAGGAGTCCAAAGTTGTAAAAAGAAAGCAATAAGAAAAGAAAAGATCAAATAAGTATTTCTTTATTAAGAAAGAAATTGAAAACAATGGTAAAATGTGGAAAATAAGTAAAAAGAGGTACAATTGAGTTATCCTTAGTGGAGTTTTGCATCCCAAGGATTCCTAATGATAAAAGGAATACCAATGAGAAAAATAAAAGAGAAATAAAGAGAAATCCTCAAAAAGAGCTATTTTAATAAGAATAAAATAAGATAATGAAGGATAATGCATTTAGATGCATCTAAAAGGATAATGAGTATACAATAAAAAGGATTTCGAAATAATAGAGTTTCTTGGGATCCAAGGAGTCCCAATGAATAAAGAGGAAAGAGAAAATACCTATAAAAGAAAATAAGAATATAATGTGAATACATTATTAATGGATTATGTGGTATTGTTAAAAGGGAGGTGTTTTCTACTTAAGGAAAACATAATTTCGTGATTAATGAATTAAAAAGCAAGTCAAAAGATAATAAGGGAGAATATTTTCATATTCCCAAAAATCCAATGAATATGTTGTTTTAAAGAGATGTTTAAGAGAGAGAAAATTGCTTATTAGTGAAGGAAGCACTTTCCTAATTGGATGAGGGCTTGGTTGCTTCGTGGGCAAGCCTACTAGGGTGTGGATACCCTCCCCTATATAAGGGGTAGAGCTCAGGGACGAGTTCTGAGGAGTTGCATGTATCCCCTCTCTTCTTCTTGTTCCTTTCCCTACCAAACCCTAACCATGAACGCATAGAGTCATCTTGGCGGCTAGCATCTGTAGAGGGATCTAAGTTGGGGTACGATGCTCCCAGGCCCCTGGAGAAGGAGCTTAGCCACCGTCCCTTGGCCCCAGCACCTGCATGGCACCACAGGTTGGCTGCAGGTCAGCCGTGGTGGCAGACCTGTTGGGCATGATCACAGCCAACCAGCCACATACCATAAGCTCCTCCAAGTGTGCAGGGGGGCGGCGGAGCAAGGGGATCAAGTTCTGGTCTCCATCGGGGTCAAGGGGAGGAGAGAAAGTTGCGCCAAGTCTACAGATCGGCAGCTAGGGCGGCTGCTTTCAGCCTGCTCGTGGTTGAAGAAGAGGAGGGGTGGTGTTTGACCGTTCTACCCCTCCGGGTACTGAAGAAGCAATCAACTTATCGAGGGTAGTTTTATAATTTCGAAATGTTCTTCAACCAGCCGAGTTCATTGCATGGAAAGGCCTACGTGGCAGCCTCTCATTGGCCAAAGTAAGTAGTTTTTGTAAAATCCGTAGTTAATTATTCGTAGCTCAGATTAGCACGTATAATATATGAATTTTGCTCAGAAGAACATGAGGAATCCAATAAAATATGTTTGAAGCCTAATTCTGATTGCAATTCGAAAAGTTATGGAAGTTATTTACTTTAATGTAATGATGATTAAGAAACCCTATTTTGATATGATTAATGTGATTAGTAGGGTTTAATTGATGATTAAAATTGATATTAACCTGTTAATTATAAAGAGATACATTAGGATCGAAAAAGATGAATTTTTCACGTAATTAGTTTATTTGAGAGTTCATGTGCATAAATATGCTTTAATGGGCCTTGAAATCCTAATGTTGGTAAATACGACTCTTAATGGCTTTAATTATTCAAAGTAGTGAATAAAAGATAAGATATAATGATTCTAAGCTATTTTGAGCATTAAAGTTCCTAATTGTGGTTAAATACCCTTAATGAGGAAATTAGGGTTTCCTAGTGGATAAAAGGTAGAATTAATGATAAATAACATTCATATGAGTATTAGAGCATAATGAACTACGAATTGATGATGAACAAGCATAATGACTTTGTCATAGATTAAAAAGGGTAAAAGTGATAGCTTTATTGTAAAAGAAGCTTAATGGACTTAATTAATGGTTATTTGTGCATTAATCTGGAATTAAGGTTATGTGATTGTAAAAGGTAACCTTAATAACTTTCGTGAAGGATAGATGAGAAAATTAGGGTTTAAAAAGGGTAAAGGGAAGTAAAACCCTAATTGCAAAGTAAACCCTAAAAAGAGGAAGAAACCCTAAAAAGGAATAGAAACCATAAGTAGAAAGATGGTTTGGATAGTTTTTGATAAAAAGGAATTGGATGTATATTTCAGGATTGAACTGTGTACTTGCTTGATTTTGGATTACTTGCTTGTTTGGACTATTCTTGCATAGGAGTCTGCCTGGCAGGTATGTGGTTACGCTTATGATTATCCCACATTAGTTTTCCGAGGATTTTATCGATGTTTACATCATGGCTTGAATTAATTGTTGGATTAATTTAATTCATGCAAATTATAATGTGAGTATGACTATCACATAAGAGGTGTACCTACTATCTTAGATCATTGTCCCATCTGTAGCTTAATGGGTTGACCGAGTACATGGCTACTAATGGGGTAGGCCCATCAGGTCATCAAATGACTTAGTACATGGCTACCAATGGGGTAGGACCATCAAGTCACTTGGAGTCAGAGATTGGACTACCTATGGGTAGTTCCATGCGACTCAACCCTAGATATTGATCTACCCGTTAGGTAGGATCATGTGGGGTTTAATAAGGATCTACCTAGAAAGGGGTAGTATCTCAGTCCACTGCAGGTACAACACAGAGATAGGGGATAGGAAAGGATTGAGTAGTATGGTTTAAAATGTAATCTTGGTTGTTAAATGATAATTGGCTAATTACTTTGTTACTTTAGTTGCACGATTATTATTTCTCCCACATACCAACTTTTTGCTGACCGACATTTTGTTTGTCGGCATTTTAGGTACAATGAAAAGAACAAACAGTAAAGTGGCATATGTGGAACTAAATGAGAATTAACGTGCACGGGAGGATTAGTTAGATCAGTACCTTCATGGTTAGAAGTTTAGAAATCCTAGTTTTTAAAAGGTAAGAAAAGTTTTATTTTATACTAGTTTTCAGTTTAGTTGGTAAAGTTTATTAATTATTATTAATTATTTGTCGAACCTTTGATTTGGGTTATTGGTTAACGGCTCTGACCTTTCGGTCTCCCTTAATTGGGGGTTACCGGGAGTCAGGGTCGTTACAGTTGGAGTTACACATGCTTAGTGAGTGAAATCCTACTCATAGTGGTTCGAGATGTCTAAATTTGTCTAGAAATGCGTCCAGGGTCCTGTTTTTGGGCGTCAGGAGGTTGTCTTCAACCTTGGAACTACCTGGTTTGAACGTGCTGCACGCAACAAGTTGAAGAGGGGCTGAGCTAGGAGCTAAATCAAAGCTAGGTGGCTGCGGATTTGAGTTGTGGGCTCCCGGCCGAGCTCAAGGGCATCGAATCGAGCTATTCTTCACTGCCAAATGGCCTTGGTTCAGACCTTCTACTAGAAGCTCGTGTACATGAAGGAAAGAGGAGGAAGAAGCTTGGCTGAACGTCGTTGCTCGTGGCTAGGGCTGCGGGTTCATGCTCAGAACTCTTACTGAGCTCAAGGGCTGTTTGCTTGGTGCTGGCTGCACCCAAGGTGGCTCCTGGTCACTGCTACGACTGTTTTTGCTAGGGGAACCACCCTAGCAGGTTAGGGCGTCGTGCTTGGGCAAGGAAGAAAGAAGGAAGGTGGAAGAATGGAGGACGGAGGTCGATTTGTCACTATTTTGCCCAAAATCACCTGCCCTTGCTCCTTTTGCTGTTGTTCGGTCGAGCAACAGGCTGTGTGCTTCTTAAGGTTGTTCAATTAATCGGGAATAAGGAGATAAGGAATAAAACGGGGAAAGGGGTATTAAAGCCAATTATTGAGAAAAATTGCATATTAAACCCAAGAAATTCAAATCATCATAACTTTCTCTCCGTAAGTCTGAATTACACAAGTTCTTTTGCAAATTTTCAAGCACAAGATCCACTACAACCTCAAGGCATAAAAACACAACAAATAAATAATCTTAACTATGTTAATCATATTAGGTAATTAACTTAACTAGTAACACTATAGTTAACATTAATTACATTAGATGAACCAATCTCGACTATTGATTCACATCTTAGCTTATCTTGATTAACCATGATGTTTAACAAGGTACTTAGCACTAATCAAGGTACTTCATGCTAATCGAGGTATTTACTGACTAACCTCAATGTGGGTTGTAACACAAACAATCAATCTAGCTATTGAAAATTATTTGATATCACAAAAATCTTATATTGTGTTCTCTCACATACAAACAAGGTTACTCGATATGGGTCATTGACTAGAAATGATGTAGAAGGTACAAATGGGATCTTAAATGATTATATAGGTTTATTAATACAGTAAATAATTGTTTCGACATACTATAATTTTGTTATGACATGGTTGAAAAGGTGCAATAAAGTGTATGCATATGAAAATAAGGGATGAAAATTTCCTAAGCACCTTCATGGTATACTTTTTACAATCAACTAGGAAGTAGGTAAACTAAGAGTTCCACTCACTATGTGAACAATGATGAGTGACTTGTTGAATACATGGATTGACATAAATTTCAAGTCAAATTGATACGGTGTGGTGCTTGTGAATACATTTATTCATATCCTCAATAGTGACATATACTATGTTGTCATGTTTGGGAAGTCAGTGTGTCTGTCAATTTTGACTATGGCGAATGTGTGAGCCCATATTTGAGTAATACTACTTTTCCTAACAAATACATTGCTGAATTAGATGATATTCTTGACAAGAGGTAGTGGCCACCTTTTGATGGAAGTAGAGGAATTTACTTCGATTACCCCAATGATCCGAAGGAAGGTTGGATAACCACAGGAAAAAGAGAATGCCATCAATAGACGATTGGCAACATCACTATAGGGAGGAGGTCCAACTATGCAACAATAGGCGTGAGAATCTAGTTGACCCACCACAAGTAGAGATAGTATTTAGTCTGTAGGTGCATTACCCACATATCATCCATATTACCTACTGTGACCTTCAGCTTAGCCTCCAACCACATACTTCCCAACCGCATATAGGAAGAAACAATTTATGACTATAATTACTATTTTGTTATTTTTACTGTTCATATCATATATAATTGGTCTTTATTATGGATAGATGCTTTGGTGTGAATAGGTTGAAGCACATGTGTGCATCTGAGCGGCTTTGTGGCATGCCCCTGTACATATTAGAGACAATATCTACAACATCTAGGGGAGCTAGTTTGAGAAACTTCCTGACTATGCTCGCCCATATCAGGTAGAGTCATCCACTGCCCCTGATCCCATCCCTACTCCTATCTCTACCACTACTCCTGATCCCATTCCTACTCATGACTCTACCACTACTCTTGATCCCATCCACACTCATACCACTATGAGTCCTCAATTCATGGAATGGGGATATACATAATTATACTTTACAGTAGGTGGTATATCTATTTCAAACACCACTCAACCATCTTCATATACTATCTACTATGGAGTATCATCTTCTTCCACTGTTCCATACACCCTAGTCCTACCAAAAATTATTCACGAGATACGATCACCACCTTTGGTTACATACTCACTGACTCCTTTAGATATCCAATTTTGCACCCCAAATGAGAGGACACATCCTAGTTTTCAATGACCCCTCACCCCACATCCTCCACCATTCCATTTCTATACTGGATCTCAACAACCTTTTACTACAAAATTGACACCCATTGAGCTATCTTCAGATAACATCCGTACTCAGGAGTAAGAGGTACATGGACATGGGCTAGAACAAAATGGACATAGAGGAAGTGCTTAGTTTATTTTTGTACATGTTTATAGTTTTTTATATCTGGCATTGGGAAGGTATATATCTATTTTCATGTGCATCTATCATATATGTCCACCACCTATGATCTATATACATAGATCGTGATTGATTGTTGTATTTTTTATGATATCAATTTTATTGAAAATTCTTGTATTAAATATAAGTCAAGTAAAACATTTGGATCTAAACAATTTCAACTAACCTATGTAGATGATTAGATACACAAGCCATGGTCCCTTGTTGAACAAAAACAAGCAATGGATATAATTTCTAACGCCTATAATTTTAGTGACTATAATTTTCTAACGACTCACATTTTCTAACATGTATAATGGTCAGGGTCTAGTAGTCACTATTATGACTCTCACAACGGATATTATTTTATAAAAAAAAAATTTACCACTCCCCTTTTCTAATTTTTCTATAATAACCCCCTCTTCTTCTACATTTTCACACAAACATACTTCTCTTGCTCCTTTCTTCTATTCTATAACATCAAAGCTCTACCATTTATTACCTTCGATTCTTAGGTATCATTCCTAACTAGTAACTACATATCTATTTACTTATATTTTTAGTATGTTTATAATTTTTCTTGACTTTAAGTGACACTTCTGAATATATGTATATTCGTTCTATTTTTTTTACCTATTCATAGATGTTTCCAAGGAAGAATATGGACATTTAACATATCAGTGGAGTTAATCCCAATAATGTCTATAATGTGTCACCAGGGAAAAATGACTCGTCAAATTTTAGTGGACGATGTCTGGAATGACGTGCCATAGTTGTTGTTTAACAAGATAGGATTTATGGTGATGAAAGAACAAGTAGACAAATTTATTGACGGTCATTGAAGTAAATGTTTCACATGTTCAAGGAACTTTTTGAACTATATGGTTGGTATTGGGATTACACTAAACACAAATCAATGTTGGTCAACTTTAAAATTTAAAAGACACTTAGTTGTATCACATCCACAAATACATTATTTTGTACATCAATCATGGTCATTTTATGAGACTCTGATCAGATATTGAATCAAATACAGTAACATATTGTGTTATTTTCTCTTCATATGGTTCATATTGTAACACTAATATTAATTGATATCTAGTAGTTTTGAATTATGTTTTTCTTATCTAACAAAGCCAACTATCACGAACTGTTTCTTGCATTAAGACCTCTTCGATCCTTAGGTGAGCTTGTAGCTATTCAAATTAATAAATTTAGAATAAATGAATATAGTGTATAATAAAAATATAACAAACTAATTTCTAATGTAAAAATTTAATATATATTTTTATTGTTCACATAAATAATGAACAAATAACAGTTAGAAATAATAGAACAATTAAAAAGTTAGCAATGCATCTTGTATATGGAGACACATTGTTTCTATTGGGAGCAATGTGCCCTACATGGAGACGTATTGCTCTCCTATGAAAGTAATGCACAATACATCCTAACTGGAGATGTATTGCTCTCTCAGTGGGCAGTGCGTCCTCGGACGGGAGATAATGTGTCCTGACATTAATGCGTCGCACGTTGGGAGGCATTGCGTCCCACAAGTGACACATTCTCTGAGAAATATATCATTTTGAGAATAAAAATTCAAACCATGATGTTTTGATAATAAAAATAGAAAAATATGGTATTTAGGTTTTTGAGCCTTCTCTATTTGTAAATTGCTATTCATTTGTTCTTATCTAACGAATTTGTAGATTTTGAGTGATCAAGTCCATGTCAAAGAACTGACTTTTACCGTGAAACAAAGGAAGCTAACAAAAAAGTATGTGTTTGGTTTTTTTACACTCTAGTCAAGCGTTATAAAGGCCATTGAGTCATCCGTAATTGGAAGTGCTGCGGTTAATTAATGACAATCTTGATAGCATGCGTTCTTCCAAGGGGTCGATTTCCCTCTTCTGCTCGGGTCACCCATTGCTCTCCCTCTCATTTTTCGTGCCATATACCCTGTTCCGGAGGCACTGCACTGCTTAAGCGGAATAACAAGATATACCGAGTCCGCCATCAAGAACTCTTCATCTCAGACTTTAGGATATGTTGGTCAGTGTGAACATAGAATAGCCTACATCCCTACTAGATTATATCAACTTGTCATCTATGTTTAATCTGAACTGATATTTTTAATTACATTAACACATATAAAAAATAATAAAAAATGTAGTTTGTCTCAGGTTTATACTAGGAGTAACAAATCTGAACGTTCATCTGTGTGGTACACGCTATATTCCGGCTAGGAAAAACTGTGACGTGCTTTGAGTGATTAGATGCCCGGTACGATTGAATCTGTATCCTCAATTAGTACAGCTGTTGTTGATTTAGTTTTTTTGACCAACTTTATTACGCAATGGACTTGGTGATACAATTTCATTATCAGGTTATATAGGGGTACGTTGCTACGTGCTCAATCAACAATGATTGGCTAGAGTGTAGTTCTGCAAAGAACTCGGCACCTACGATCTTGTCGTCGAAGAATATAGCATCATGATCTACAACTGATGAAAGAAGTTCTTCTCCTTTTTTATGGAACTAGTAGAAGACACGTGCTAAACACGTGTTTCACATTTGAATTATTTAATAAATATATTTAGATATATGTATGTGATATAATTAATTATAATTACTTTGACATACACATTAAAACAAGGACCAATTACTAAGTGGCTCACTCTAACGACTAATATAATAATAAGTACTTAAATAATTTGTGTTTAACATGTTAAAAGCTAACAATTTGATTAGTTGTTGTGTGTCTCTCTCTGACTACCGCGCGTGACTATCAATATTATCTGTTGTGACTACAATATATAGAGGAACTATCAAACACACACAGACATATCTAACCGGCACAGTTTATACACACACATATACTCATAAAATTGAACTCACTAAACAAACTGTTAAAATTAAAATACATAAACAAACTACCAAACACATAAACGTCCCACTGAAGTATACGTGTAGCCATATCTCACTATATACCTTAAACAAACACAAACACATATTCCTAATACACAATCAAGAGTTATATATATAAGTAACTGTAAAACAAACATAAATGGATTCCGTGGCTAGTATATAACTATTTGGGAAACAAATTATTGTCTATGAAAAATAACTGAAAAAAAAAACTGATCCATAGACACCTGAAATAGCAGACATACATACACCTGGAATACCAAGGAAATATACACCAGGCGCTGCTGCTCTTATTCATAGATAATATGACCCATGTTACCGATCCTTCCCCACTCTGTGTTGCTGGGATACCTTCATCGAGAACCACATGTCCGCAATGGTAACGCAGCAGATGAGCACCAAGACAGATGTGAGGAGCCGATCAATCACTATAGTGGTAGATACAGAAATCTTATTTCCTGAAGAAAATGATATGGCCGATCGATGTGACATTTTCGTTGGAGGAGCACAAGATTCACATGGACTTTTCTGTGGAAGAGATCGCCCTCAGAGCGGATGGCTTTACAAGTCCTCCACCGGAAGTTTCAACAGAGCGCCTGCTAATCAATACACCGACTTCTCCCGCCCGAGCGCACCCACCACATGCTTGTTGAGCTGTGTCCCTGCTAATCAATACACCGACTTCTCCCGCCCGAGCGCACCCACCACATGCCTGTTGAGCTGTGTCCTATTGAATAGACTCGTACGTATGACGGATATCGACAATGGGCGTGTGTAGACGACCGGCGTGCACGGCAGCAACGGCAACCGACAAATCTGCTTTTCACCGACTATACCCATGTCTGCTTTCTCACTAGAACCTTATGGCCGAGTGGGTGATCAAACTTAACAGACACGCGACACCATTTGTAGTAGGGAGCAGCCTGCTCCATTTAAAATTAGGACCAACAAATCCGCGGGCGACAATGATATCTCTCAAGAAAACCAAATGTTATACAGTCACGCCCTTCACAAATATGGGCCCCCGTCGTCAGGGACGGAGTCATGATTTAAGTATTAGGGAGGCCAAAATATGTCTTAAAAATATGTTATACATGTCACTATTCAAGTCTGGAGAGTAAAAACAAAAACTGTGTCAGTCCAGATTCAAACCTGCGTCACTCAATTCAGACAACAACCAACACTCCACTACGCAAGATCGTGGAAACATATGAATATATATATATATATATATATATATATATATATATATATATATATATATATATATATATGGGTCCATCTTTAATATCCGCCCACCCTTCTAGTTACTTTTTTTCAAAAAAAATTCACAATTGTAGAAGAGCATTTTATCTAGTTCTCCAAAAAATTTCATCCAAAAATTATACCATTTACCCCACCAAAATAAAAAAAATACGTCCATATATTCACTGACTGTATATTTTCTGCGTGTTTACTATTTTAGTCATGTAGTTACTTTCTTATCATCATAGTTACTTTTTTCACAGCAGAGTTACTTTTTCGGCCAGAAGAGTTATTTTTTGGGCTGTCGGGTAGCGAAACTGCAGGCTACCTGCGCGGGTATTCAATGAATGCCCTATATATATATATATATATATATATATATATATATATATATATATATATATATATATATATATATATAGAGAGAGAGAGAGAGAGAGAGAGAGAGAGAGAGTCAGGCTAGAATACACTCGAGTGTATCCGGAGCGGAATACACTCAAGTAGTTTTTCATTATGCAATATTTTTTTTGAAAATCTAATCCATTGATCTTATTAAACATCTTGTGAACAACTCATACGCAAAATTTGAGCACATTTGGATATATATAGCTCATGTTATGAAGACCGCAAAAATTATGCATTTCAAATTAGTTTCGCGCGTCGATTTTGTTGCCCTTGGATGAGTGACTTACACTCATCCAAATGGGCTCAAAATTTGTATGTAGCCTAGTTATAGTATGACGGTGAAGATCAACAGTTTACATTTTGTAAAAAATAGTCTTGATATGCAAACACACTTGAGTGTATTCGTGCGATTCGTACACTCGAGTGTATTCTAGCCTGACTATATATATATATATATATATATATATATATATATATATATATATATATATATATATATATATATATATATATATATATGTGTGTGTGTGTGTGTGATATATATATATATATATATATATATATATATATATATATATATATATATATATATATATATATATATATGTGTGTGTGTGTGTGTGTGTGTGTGTGTGTGTGAGAGAGACATGTCACAACGTGCATGTAAAGCGAAAAGAAAAGTTGTGATCACTTGAATTCAAACCAGCGTTGCCAAACTAATAAAATGACCCATGTTCCACTGCATCAGGCGCAATTTGCGATTGTTAATTCATTGGCGTATCATATATTTTGGCTTTAACCTGTACACATATATGTATTAAATTATTTTAATTTTTCTTAGGGGGGACAAGGCCCTTGCTTGCCCCTAGCTCCGTCCTTGCCCGTCACTCCATGTGTATCTTCTATGCAAGATAAGAGGGTCATACGGTTATACTACTCTCAAAAAGTGGGTACATGTACATGGGTGTATCCAGGAGAGTTGTTCGTGTTGAAGCCCCGTCATAGAAAAATGCTATGTGTATACTTGCAAGAAAGAGATAATAGCAATGTTTCAAACTAATGTTTCACAAGTAGCCGAGAGCACAACTGGTATGCATGTCTGCATCCTTTCTCAACGGCTTGAGATTGATTCATAATAGTTGTTATCACATTAGTTTTGACCTGAGTTCAATTCCATGTCTATATAATTTTCATTTAAAAACGTCAAATTTTGATTGTCATTTAGATCAATTAACATGTGAAGAAAGAAACAGAAAATAAATGGAATACAATCTTATGTTTCTACTGTATTGATTGTTGTTCCGTTGTGGCGTACATGTCTTTTTAGCGAGTATTGTTGTTCAAAATTTTAAAAAGAACATGTCTTATTCTTGATAAATAATCAGTTTTTTGTTGATTAGAATTTTGAAAATTTTATATAAAAATGAAAAATGAATGGGAGCGTCTAACTTTAAGAAGAAGCATTTAAAATTCCATATTAACAAGTAAAAACGCAAGGAGAAAATGAATTGAAGACACTCTTAATTTTTTCATCTTTCCATCTATTATTTGTTAGTTTCATACTTTAGTGTAGAAGTTTTTCAAAGAACAATGATTGATGTGGCCTGTAGAGAGCTTTCTTATGTCTTCGTGTTCTCATTCTCTATTTGTATTTTATACTTACTCATGCTTTGGAATTTTTTCAAAAAGAACATATATAATATTTTGATGATGTTATCTATTTTTTTGCATTGATTGGTAAAACAAAAAAAGATTTAATTCATTAAGTATCAACTTCAATGATCACTTATTTAACTCACCCCCCTGCTACATTTTCTAGATCGCCACTTCACATGTATGTTTGACTGACTTCTAAATAGAGAGCCATACTTGTCAAAAAGATGGACCACATGCACTCTATAATGTTCAACTTTTACATAATTGAATCATGGCAATCATAGGTGATTAATTAATACACTGAACATATTGGGAACTTGATCACAACACCCATGAGACTTGAGAAAAATATTGCAAATCTTTTTATATTTCAAATAAAAGTTTATTTACAAAGGGAAGAGAACATTGTTCTTTTCCCAGTTACAAACATAAAAAAATCTACATTACAATTTCAATGTCGGTTGGGGATTGAAATCACCGCATTTCTTTTATAGTTTACACCCATAAGAGAGAACTGGATCAAATGTAATCATATGAATGCCTGGAGAATTTTTTGAAAGAAATATCAAATGATCCTCATAAAGCTTGATGACATGGACAACCTGGAGTTTCTCTTCAACTGGATGACTACTTAGAAAAGTTACAACAAATCTATATCATTAATGGCGTGTAACTTGATCATAGTTGTTGGATTGTGGAGATGGGGATCAACACTTATCGATTAGAAACAAAGAGCCATGAGTGTGTATCCTCTGTGGAAGGGCTTTTAAAAACCACTTGACAAAGAAACCTTAAAACTAAACAATGTGTTGCACATTTCAGGAGTTGTAGGTCAACTTTCATGGGGTCATCCACAACCATGATGGCTATGTGGTGGCCATGACAAATTGTGGAATTGATGTTGAAATTTCAAAGATCCGAGTAGAAGCCAAATATGTCATGTTGTACATGAATGTTGCAAAAGACTTTTAAAGTCTAAAATAAAAGCCCACACAATAGAAGACATTAGCTCCAACAATCGAAACAAATGTTGTAACCAAAGACAACCACGATTTTGTCATGTTTTTGTGACACTATTGAAGAAACTAATAACTACTTTTTTCAATGTCTAAGCATTATTTTTTTCGAAAACTATCGGGGAGTTCTATTCATCACGTTCCATAGTGGGCAATCAAACAAAAGATATAAAATGAGGAAACTGACTAGATACAAAAATGAATCCTCAGACATAAGGAAAACTAAAAATCAACCTTTCTAAATGTTAGTGCTAGGAACCGCCTCATGCCTCTTGTATAAGACCCCACATGATTCTAGCCTAAAAATATCCCAAACAAGGGGGACATAGTATGGAAATTACTAAACATGTATAGATTTTCTTGGCTCGACCATACTCAGATAACCCATATTCTATATGCTTTCTTTTTTGTACAAAAGAGGTTCACAACCTCTAGAGCTAAGTCCTGCTGAAATTCTCTAAATACAAAAAGATATACCACGATGCATATGACTATATAGAAAAAGGGGTCCTTCGACATAAGGAAAACTAAAAATCACCCTTTCAAAATGTTAGTGCCAGAAATCGCCCCATGCCTCATGTAAGAGAACTCCCCCAAGATTCAAGCGTAAAAGTCTCACGAACATGGATTGCATAGTCTAGATATTGCTAAATACATATACTTTCATTAGGCTTGACCCCTACTCAGCTAACCTATATGAGAATATGTTTGTTTCTTTGTAAGAGAAAGCGGTCGCCAACCTCTAGAGCTAAGCTCCTGCCAAATTCTCTAAGATCAAACTCTAACCCTCTAGGGTGATACCTTATCTATTTCAAACAAGCCTAGCAACCTTTTCTTGTCACACTCAATAACAAGTTTCCTATAGCTGAGACTAACCCCAACCTCTAAAGCTCCTAGAAGGCAACCCAAGCGATCGACACAACCTCCCAATCTTGAGCCCACACAACCCATTAGAGCCTCCACTTGTGAACACCTAATGATGTCTCCTACAACCAGACCCCAATCCCCTGAATCACCTCATATCCAAAGCACACATCTCGTATTCAACTTACCCCAATATTCCCCCATTTCCATCTATCTAACTAGCCTTAGGATGGCTGAGTACATGGATAGGCGCGATGAGAAACCTCTTTCTCTCCATTGCTCGAGTGCAGTCCTAGGAACCCCTACTTTCCTAGGTGTGAATCCCTCATACACGACCTTGCAAAATTGGTTCACTCTATGCCATATCCTCTTGGCATCCATCTTCCTGCCATCAGATGTATTGGTGCCTCAATCCACCCATATGCACCACAACATAATGTCGTAGAATCCCTCTAAAAATGCAAATCCATATTATGCTATTACCTGATTCCCAAAAGTGATTTAGAACACATGCATGAGTCATGTCCTCTCTAACCAATCCAAAAGATAGAACGATCTCCCACTTAGCCTATACACTTTTGTCTATGTCCCCATAAAAGAAAAGATGGATCGAGGATTCCTCCTCAAAGATGTTATAACACTCACATTTGAAACAAGTGGAACATGATATGATTTCCCTTGTCATCCATTAGTATCACTCTAAGAAAAAACATCTAAGAAAAGGTAGAAACCTTGCTAGAATGGGATGGGATCCAAACCCATCATGATCCATGACCAAGCCAAGGGGTGGTGCAACATGCTCTCTCTTTGTATCAACTCTAGAACCAAATTAATATTGAATATATCATCCTTATTGGGCATCTAAATAACTCAGTATTTTCCCACTCATATTGATCAAAGCATGTGAACACTTATCTAATTCCTTTCCCATCCACTAGGTTCCAAAAAAATTGAGATGTTCCATGTTCCATCCTGTTTAAAAGGGTCACTAACTTTGAGTTTTGGATCAATCTGTACTTTGTCTAAACACCATATGTCCATCCAGTACTCCCACCGTAGTGAACCCAGAAGGGGATGCTACCCTATAAAATATTCCCTCTAGTTCACTTTATACCACCGAAAAACAGTCCCATATCCTCTTCTGATAGATTGACAATCCCCCACTTTTACAGGGGACAAGGGTTGGTATAGTCAAGGTCCCAACTTGCCTTCCTATATTTCTCAATAGAAAATCTAACCCAAAGTGACTTGCCCTGAAGTAGATTGTACCCTACCTTAATCAGGTGACCTTGGTATCTTCTTGCATCTTTTGAATACCCAAACCTCTTTCCTTGTATAGTGTAGAAACTGCATCCCATCCAAATAGTTCCTTCTCCTTGCCCCCATCATGGATTCCCATAGGAAGGAGGTCGACATCTTATCAATATCCCTCAATGTGGACTTGAGCAGTGCACATGCATATAATTTATGTGTCAGGATGGCCATCATGACTGACTTGATGAGGGTGAGCCATGCAAACAACGATAACAGGTGTCCCACCCATGATGTCATCCAACAAGTGATCTGACTTGCCAAAATGTCAAAATGATGATTTTTTATTCTCCCTCTAATCAAAAGCACTCCTAGTTATTAGATGGCGGTGCTATCCTCAGCACAACCTAACTACATAAGAATGACATATTTCACATCCTATGCAGTTTTGCCTATCATGACAAGAGATTCTTTTATGTTATTCTTCTATCGCACAAAAAATTCATACCCTCTAGGACTTGCTTCAGCTTGTTCTAGGATCCCCCAGCTAAGTTAAAGAATAAAACCAGATTGTCTGCAAATACGAGGTGAGAAGGATAAACACCCTTTCCATGACTTATGAACTTATTTTTCATCCCACCTTCCACCTCTATCTTAGAATGCCTATCCAAGATCTCTCGTGTAAGGATGAAGAGCACCAGCAATAATAGGCCACCCTACCTCAGACCTCTCAAGGACTGAAGAAAGCCACCATTGTGTCATTTAGTGATTTTAAGAACCATTTCCTCCTTACTATATTTATGATGACCCTGATTATAAATGCCTTGAATATGAAGGTACTAAGTGTAATCTATATGAAGGACCATTTTACTCTATCAGATAACTCAAGAAGCGGCATGGTAATTTCAAACAACAAAATCTTGAGGCCTGGAATGGGGTTTATGACAACTAATGCACAACTAAAATAAGTGATGCACTAAACTATTGCTACAATCTACTTTAAAATTAGAGATCAACTAACGGAAGTATCCTTATGAACTGGAAATTCAATAACTACTTAAATGATCAAGATTCAATATGCAACAAGGCAGTGGGAAAATAAAATAAAATGTTGTAGGTTGAGTGATTTGTTTTTTTTTATTAGCATGGGGAATAGAGAAGAATATAGATATGTAGTTTTTCATTTGCATCACCAGGGTTAACACAACTTATGATAAACAAAACCAAAAAAGTGTCAACACCCTTCCATCCCAACTAGTACTTACATTTCCCAAATAAGGTGACCATGTCGCTAGACTTGCCTTCTTCACAATCCCTTCTTATTAAATTTAAATTTTTTCCATACCAAATTATGTAATTAGAAGAAATTTCTAAGGTTAGTATTGATAGACAAAACTTCAGTTTTAATGCTATTTTCTTTAGAACTTGATCAGTCTTATGGTGCTTCTCTAATTGTAGATCATGTCACTAGAAAATAGAAAATATTTTAGGTGTAAAGGATATCATCACTATATTCACATAATTAAAAGTCAACTTATAGAAAAGATGTCATAAAATAAAAATTAAGTGAAGGCAAGAGTAATATATGCTTACTTTGGATTCCAACTCTATGGATTTCAACTTCTACAAAATGGACAATGATTTGTTTTCGTCCCGCAATCTAGTAATTTTTTCATCCTTGGTGCTCAACTGCTTGTTGTATTTTTAGAATGTAAGAAATAAATTGCACCCAATCACCTCATATACTTACAATTTTATCATATGATATCCAAAGAACATAGAATCAGAAGACATCATTGACTAAATTATTGACATGAAGTGAAGATCAACACAAATATGGTGAGGAATTTAGTGACTTGCTCTGCTCATTTAGAATTTGAAAGGAAAACAACAATATTGGAGGTGTAAATTATTCATATTCCTAATGAAAAATATATGGTTACTTATACATCCTTTAAACATATTCTTGAATCCAATGTCCTTTGAGCTATTAGTATGACATGTCCTCATAAGAAGGTTTCCATCCATTGCTACAAAACTACATTTGAGGAGGTAGAGGGTGTTGTGGGTTTTATGGTGTTGGATAGGTGGGATGCATATGTGTGTCAAGAATGTTGAGGTGATGCACCAACATTGACCCATACAATTCTTTATTGTCAAATACACAGCTACCACCCAACCTAAATTAACCCGATCTAAATTATGCAAGCCCAACTCAAAGACCATCAAACTCTCCTTGGTCCTATTTTCATCTCCACCAAAATTCCAAGAAATAGAGCTACCAATCAAATCCCAAACAAACAACATTCACAAGTAATGACATCACTTCCATGTTATGGCACAAAGGGCCATCGGAGGTTGCAAATCAATCGAGAGAGTATAGTGGAGGAGGCATTGCTCCTCTTGCATAACAAAAATTGCCAAAGAGGTTTAGGGAGTCCAAACGGTGTGGACCTCGATAGAAAGAGACTTTGTTGATGTATAGAAGGTCATTAAACTTAAAAGGAATATCTATATGATCGTTGCTCAAATATTGAGATCATACAACTTTTCAGATACATAAGTAAGAAAAGAAAGAAGTCAAAAAGGTTGTTCAATAAGCATGAACTAGATACTTTGAAGAGATTTATTAGAAGTCAGACACAAGAGAAGAGGAAACACACACACACACAGATATATATATATATATATATATATATATTATATTTATATTATATATATATATATATATGCTCATATAAGAGTAAGGGAAGGTAGAAACTTGATTCAAGTAAAATTCATCAAGAATGAAGATCATAGAGTGCTGGTGAAGGATGATGATGTTGAATCAGGCACAAGTAAAAAATAAGTTGATACAACCTAACCTAACCTTGTAAGAGCTTAAAAAAAATAACTTTTGAATCTTTACATCTTGATCAAAATATGACCCATAACATAGTTAATTGGAAAAGAAAAATCTATATAGCCTAACCCAAGGCTTAAATGATGACATCATCATCATCATTTTCGATAGACTATTATTGATCTAATTATCACATTTAGATGCTTATTTTGATGAATAAATCATATGAAATAGCAACAATTCTCAGAACTAGATTAGTCATGCTTACAAGATATTATGTCCCATTCTCATGCTCAAACACGATCAACTCCAGTTCAACTTTGATAACTAGAACAACCTCCAAATCAAATCGCATACCTCCCACAACAAAATTAACTATGACTAATATGCCTAAGACACACAACATATAACAATACTAAAGGATATGTTTGTGTACTACATGCATGGTTGTAGTTGCCAATAGTTCATCTAGTTAAAACTCCTTTGTTCTATGGATAAGATGCATGCAAGTGAGTCAAACAGGTCATTTCTTAATTATATATTGCTATTTTTTACCATAAGCATTGTAAGTAATGCTTAGAATGGAGAAAATAGAAAATACATGTTTTATTCATAGGAAATCAGACAAGGCACCATGACAATTAGTAAATATGTATTAGTCATTACAATGGTGCAACACTGGTAGTGGATGCTTCTAGATGGGATAGATTAATGATGTGGTGAGATGAATAAATCTTGACAACAAAATTATTATGGATCTTATAAAGGTGGGGGATGTTCCATAGCATAAAACTTGAAATTTAGCTCCTAACAAAATCAAATTAATAAAGTTGTTAAATATCAACCAAGGAAGAATTACATGGAGCTACCACATATAAGAAAGTGGTAATGTATCTTTATTAATGATAAATGAGAGAGTTGTGCATACAAGTGATACATAACATATGTATTACAACCAACCTAACAATACATGGAAATGCAATTAGAAGACATAAAATGTCAATTGGTGAAAGGGGCATACCTTTGAAATCAAACAAGAGATAAGAGTAATAAGCAGATAATTTGATATTAATTGTAATTAGTGGCTAGAAAATGTATCAAACTACTTATTATTAAGTAAACCAAAAAGGATAGTATAGATGTAGCACCGTAGAATGAAATGAATTATTGGACTTCAAACATAAAGTCTTTGGATACAGCTATACACACTTGTACAAATTACTTTCACTACCTAAATTGTTGTTAAATAATTATATCTAATGAAACAATTCCTCTTTCCATGATGTTCAATTATTTCAATTACAATCCTAAGAGTGACATTTGTTTTCACAACCTTGTATACCTTGATAATGTCAATAGTCATTCTGTAATAGGGGCTCAAAGAAAATAGTGTAGCATAAAATCAATAAATAATTTGAAAGTTATATTTTTAAAGTAGAGTTTGAAAATTGTATTTCAAGGTTCCAAAAAGTTTCGAGAAAGCACATGTAATTTATTTCTAATAGTGAAACTAAAGATCCCATTACATATAATTGTTTATGACATAAATTTTAAGACTTAGGTGACTTTCAGTCATCGTTCTGCCAAAAAACTTCCCCATTATTCATATGTTGCAGGATCTGGTTGGTATATTTGAATTGATAAATGTGATGAATCACTCATTTAAAGAATTTTTTAAGATTTTAAGTAAATTGTTCGATTCCATTATTGATGTTTTTCAATTAGTGAATTGTGACTGAGATGTATGCATTATAACTTCTAAATTTTCTAGAAAAAAAATAAAGTTACATGCATATGTGTGTGAGAAACTATGTAATTAGTATATTTAGTAAAAAAAATCTAAAGTTATCGATCTTATATCCTTTTTAATAAATTTACCCCAATTAAGAGAAGATACACTCACACCAAGAGTATTCCTATACTAGGTTTATAACGACTTTATATGTCATGTTATGCAAAGACATTTCAAAATTGACATATTGATGAAAATATAAATTTACCAACATAGACATCATTGCCACAAAAGATATGGTAAGTAGAAGAACAAATAAAAATATTATGAAAAAAATGAAATTTACTTAATCTTATGAAAATTAAAATCAAACTAGTGATTAGCAGATTAACTTTGATTTGAAACCAAAGCAAGACATATGAGTATGGATTTATGAATAATTGGAGTACACTTCTAAAAATCTATACTTCTGCATGGATTGCAAAGGAATAAGCATCTATATTTATTCCCTATACTAATATAAGTAAATACACGACTATTAAACAAAAACAAGAAAAAATATACAAACATATGAGGACCCACCATCTTATTGCATGAGAATAGGTACAAATTGGGATAGAGTATTTTAGTGTGTGTGTTGCATTGTGAAGAGAAGCATGACAAGGAACCTAATAATGTCTTAGAAGCATTGAGTACATCCAAGATGAATCTACTAATCTATTATATAAATGTTTCATTTAAGAAGTTTATATGATAATATAAATGAGTATCATTTCCTATGTAAGTCAGTGAATAGATAAAATATGCTATAATTAGATTAGAAAGAACAATGACTATTGTAAGTCACAATGATGAACACATTGACAAGAAAAAATAAAATCAAATAATAAATGTAACTAACTCAACAACGTCTTTGTAGATTAATATCTAATGTTGAATCAACTAACACATATTGTAATAAAAATGTTAGGTTTGCCTCAGAAATATGCGACACAATTTCAATATGTAACCATCCTTATATTCTATTTAATGGTAGGAATTCTAGGATCTAGTAGTCATCTAAAAATTCAGAAAGTAAGCAAACATGGGTCTGTCCTCTATTTCGGAAACGACATTAGAAAAGTAGGGATGTTTAAAGAGAAGGATATCCCATAGGCCTTCAAGTGGAGGATTTCCAATTTTAGTAGCTTGATTGACACAGTCATTCTTGCAATGGGTCACAACTACAACCTTCCTCTTGCAAGGTGGATTTGGTTGGTTTGCATTTATCCATCATGCTAGAGGGAAGCAGAAGTGTGAGGATTTGGAGGTAGAATAGTGGGGGAGGTAGTGAGGTGTCAAAATGTGGTAGGAAGGGTAGACATGTTTCTTTAAGTTCTTATATGTATCAAATAAACAACATAAAAATCTATTGTTCCCTATCTTAGTTTGAATGGCACATCAAAACTCCTAGAAACTTCGACAATAAGAGGTCCTTAAATAGAATCTCAATTTTAAAATTAACAAAACATGAATATGATTACTCACGGGTAGGAAACCTACACATCACCATTGGAGATTTCCCACTTGAGAACCTTGGGGTCCTTCTCATCCACCGTAAATCAGACAGACACACAACTACAATAGATCTCCTTCACCGAGCCCTATAGGTCCTTGGTCATTGATCTAGGGCACATGATCTTGGAAATCTCAATGACCTCATTGAGGGAGGTGTGTCTGAGTTCTTGACGTTCTTTATCTTCTTGCAGTCACATTTGGACTCCTTTAGGGCCTTGATCATGATGAAGACGGCAAAAAGAACCACCGTGACCTTAACTTGATGGTTCTGCATGGTGAGCTTCATAGTGACATGGAGGCCCTTCCAGTCCTTAGTCTTCTCCTTGGATATGTCTTCACCAATATTTTTGGGGGAGATACGCGGTGGTCTGATCTTGGGGGTGAGGAAACTAACATCACCAACCTTTCCTCTAATGAGACAGACATAAACATTGATGACCAGTGACAAGTATACTTGGGTGGCATTTCTACTACTGTGAGGAAATACTAGATGAGGAGAGGCAATGGCGAGGATGAGGATTTGGGTTAGCATTTGATAATAGGGTATCTAGATTGGACAAGCGACTTGGGGTGGGGGATGAGAATAGACAAAACTAGGGATCCCATACACTTCATAAAGAATGATGCATTATTGCATTTGCAACAAAGAATGTGTAGCATCTGGTCAATTTTGGACTAAAGTGGGTTGTTTTCAAATCCTGCCTCTTTGACAATCTAGCGATCTGTAGATTTTTTAATGTTTAGAAGTGACCGTAGGTACTCTCCAATAAGTCATGTGATAAGCATACTAGTATAATATAAAATATGCCACCCATCACATATAAGCCCTTGTCTTGTAGTGACCCAACAACTCTTTCATTATGATAGACATGCGCTCGTAGATTATGTTTGAACATTCAAAAGATGCGTTATCTGGGATTTGATAGCTCATCATGTTTAGGTCTAGCCCTCTCAACTACCATTCTACTATCCAATTGTGCATGACCATCCTCTATAAAGTGCCAATAAACAAGCATACAAAAAAACTCTTTATATCATGTAATTATAGAAAATTATATGTGTAATTGGTTTTGGTAAACAATGTAGAGATGGTTTATCTTTTTTGTACTGTGTGAGTTTGCAGCAGCACAAAAAGTTTGTATTTTGTTAGATTAATAAGTTTTATTTATTTGTTGTATTCTTTTGTATATGTCAGATTAGTCTCAAATTGTTAAATTGGGTTATTGGACACTGCCTAGCTCCATATATATTGGTATTCTGTATGAATATAAAGAGACAAGTTACTCTGCCTTATCTTCTTGTTGCCAACAATCAGAGCAAGCATTGCCCTAATTCTTCAAAAAGAGAGCCATCTGAAGACTGTCACCATCAAGAAGGCATCTCCACTGCCCATGTCGTCTTCCCTTATTCTTCATGGTGCAAGCATTTCCACCATTGTTATCTTCTTTATAGTGGTGGAAGTCATCTCCACTATCGACCAAATCGTTATCTATATTGTGTTGGAAGTCATATCCATCACCCAAATTAGATCTGGGCTGTTATATTGTGATGGAAGCCACTCCATCACCTAGATCAGATTTGGGCTGTAATCTCTATTGTGGTGGTAGTCATCTGAATCACCCGAATCATCGTTATCCTCTTTATTCAAATCATCTCCCTTCTCTCCTCCTTCAACTCTATATCAAGGATGCTTATTTCTATGAGAGATGTCATTCTTGAAGCTAGGGTTAAATGTTCTAAAATGGTTTTTTTTTCACAAATATTTCATGGTAGAACGCATGACATGACATGTTCTGCATTCCATACAACATGTACCTTTATCACGAAGTACATAATTACCCATTGAGAACACACCTCACATGTCATGTTGACAGAAGGCAAGTTTACACCTGCACGTCATATTGTGTTTGCACACGACGTATCATCAACAACCAGTTTCATTTTTTGTAACCCTACATGCTATGTAATTTTTGTTCACATTGTTTAAGTAGCGTGTTGTCATCACAACTGAGAAGAAAGAAGACATGAAGGTATCTATGGATCCTCTCTTTGTTTCAAATCATGCTACCACCATTCCAAAACCCAATGCAAATAATTTCACTCAATTGAGCCGTGCGGTCATGATTTGGTTCAAAGGACAAGGGAATTACAACCCCTCAACAAAGTCCTCTTAAAGATGAAAATTTAGAACAATGAGATCAATTGGTACAATTATTATGTTTATTTTGTGGAATTACATGGAGGTTCATATTCTCAATCAAAATAGCCACTTTGAGAGATACAAGTATGCTCGGGATCATCTTATTCTCATGTATGAATCAAAATTTTCACCTATGCATGACATGGTTGTTGAAATGTATAATACTCAACAAGACGATAAGTCTCTACCCCAATACTTTGGGAAAGTAGCCCAAAAAACTTTTTCTTCTATTGATATAGAACTCAAAGAACCCCAACGATAGAGAGATCTAATGACAATATCAAATTTCTAGCAAGTTTGAACATTAACATGAAGGAGTGTGTAGTCATATCGTTACTGAATTTAAATTTTCTAAATTAGTTGAAGTATATCAAAGAGCCCACCATGCCTTTGTAGATCATGTTCCTCACACATCATCTAAAAAATCCAACATCGTTGCTGCCATAAATGGTAATACCAGTACCAATTTTACTACTCATGGAAGAGGAATGAGGAGGAGGCAAACCTCCTAGAGGATAAGGCTGCCCAGAATGCACCCATTATGGAACGATGAGGCACTATAAAGAAACATGTTATGAAACTCATGAATATCCACCAAAAACCCTATTTGTGAATAATTCATGCACTGAAGACACTATGAGAGATACCATCTGTAAAATTAAGGTGACTGATGATGAATACAATAAGTTCTTCCAGTATGAGGCATCCTAACAAGCTTCCTCATCTATTGCGGCTATGGATTCCTTCATCCAACATAATGGTGATTATATTCCATTATTATATCAAGATTTTTATGTAAGTTCCCCTTATTGGGTTCTTGACTCGGGTGCAAGAGTCTGCATGTACTATAACAACATATAATTAATAAACTACTTGCAAATAAGAACATACAATTAAATTACATATTCGCACCTATGATCAATATGCTATCTTTGGTGTGATCACTGTCCCTTCAAGGGTTCTTGTTCATCACCCATCAATACATGTCGTCCTAGGGTTCAAAATATGATATTTACATTATGTGATACTCATAGTGGCATTATAATTGAATGGAATGTAATAATCATCCAATAGTTTATTTCAACAATTTTCTAAAAATCCTCGACAAACACGGTAGTCAATAATTGTGATTATTCATAATTGTAACCACATATCTAAAGTGGAACCATTAAAATATCAGACTATATATACTTCAAGTATGTTCAAGCAATCCAATCTAAAAATCCAAGCAATTAACATTTAATCCACATATATGTATATCCTAAAGTGTCACCATCATAATCAAAATATTAATCATGATTTAGTCTAGGGTATAGGTTTCCTTAGTATCATAATTTCCATGTTAATTGATATAGTTACCCAAGAACCCTAATTCATATTAAGAATAATCATAATTATCAAAACCACCATGTTATTGCATCATAAACACTTATATTATATTGTGTGTACTATTAACATGGAAAGATATGATCTTTAGTTGCATGTCCCTAACTACATATGTTGATGGTTATTATCTTTAGAAACCCTAATTTATACATCATCTATATCATCATCATCTTAGATTCCCATTGTATTCAACAACATCATATTATGAATCAAAGAAACATATTTAACATGATCAACAATCTATTCATAAAAAATAGGGTTTATATGTTTTAGTTACCAACTAATCATGTATCAGTCCTACATTTGGAATTAGAATTAGAATCAGAATTCAATTCTATTTTATTCATATTCCTCTTATTTTCCTAATCAATTTGATATATACTTTTGCTACTTCTCGAGTTATTAATTGATTTCTAAAATATTTTCAGGATAAACTTACCTAAGCCAATTGGGGCTTGACATGTCAGCAACTAATGCTCCTTTTATTCAACTCTGGAGATGGCTCAGGGATAGACTAAATGACCCCCAATCCCATGATCTTTAAGAGTACTCATGGAGGTCTTTGAGTCATTTGACCCATGAGTCCTCTTCCTCCTTGAGCGATCACATTTCTATGAAAATATTCCAAGCCATATACTTTTGTTATTGTTTCCTATTGTATTATCACTTAATCCACACAAATAGTTGCATTCCATATCAATCTAGCATAAAATTTTGAAGGCCACATATTATAGGCTTTCTGAAAAACCTTTGGCTTACAAATTTCATATCTAAGAAAAAGCTTCTTCTCTAGAAGAAACAAAATTTGAGTATTGAGAATGAGAATTTGAATTTAGTGTGTCAACGTGAGAAATCATAAGCTAGTTAGCAAAACTACATGCATCATAAACTATAATTGAGAAAAACACATCCACAAGACAATTTGTTCTTGCCCATTGTTGTGCTTGAAGAACATTGTTCTCAACAAAATAGTGAGAAGATTCCATTGGTTACATCACACTGGCAGTTCCCATTTTTTAGGTAAGCTAAAGCTACATCTGGTTTCTTTCCAAAAACATTTCCAAACTTGCAGCTGACTGAACTAGAGATCCAGTTCTAAGAAAAATAGAAGAAATGGGTTTACAAGTACTATATGACAACATAATGTCATATTCAACAAGGCCATCATTTCAAGATATATATATATATATATATTTAAATTATTTATAGCAACTAAATGAAGAAGAAGAATTCACACATCTATGATAATGACAATGACATCCATCTTATTTGTATATAGAGAAGTTTATTTACCCTTGATAAACTATTAGTACGGACCATGTATTTGAACTACTTGAGTTGAATACTGATAACTGATAAACTTGAATGCAATTGATCTATAAGATTACCCTAGGAGAAAAACATGCTTATGAAAAAGGAATGGGCTCATGCTCTTGGTCGCCCGATTGCATTGAAGTAGAGGCAAATGTTTCCTCAATAATGTCAAGACCATAGATCTAATTGTTAGTGAAATTAGGACCAAAGTTACAGTGAAGTATGCATCAAAACTTTTGTCCATCTTCCTCAAAGTTTCCAATTTATACATTCACACCTGGAAAAATTGAATCAAAGTAAACATCTTGCACCATGGTAGAGACTATATTGTGTTGGTGCATGGGCCCTTCACCTAAAATCAACCTGAGTTCTATGAACCACCGTAGTGACAAAGGGTGAACAAATGGCACAAGGAAGCACCCCACATTTTACTATGCAACAAGGCAACAAAGGATCCATGGCCTAGTTTAATATGTCCAAAATATAAGTATGCTAACGGAGATGTGGGGTGATGTCTTAGTCAAATCCTCAATACACAAAGCAACTGAGGAATATTTTAACTAACTATTTGGAGTTTCAGTAGAAAGGCCACGAGAGGACAACATATTTGATAAGGAGAAGTGAAATTGGACATCTAGAGATAATATGAAAAACTATATTGGGGTGATTGTACTTCCTTCAGATCCTCAATTTCAAGGTAGGGCGTCGCAAAAAGAAATGGACTCCTTAATTGATTGTCAGAAGCAAAGGTGACTGATTTTAGGGATTCAAAGTCGTGACACAATTTGTGACCATGGATAACACTCCAACAATGATTGTTATCCCTCAGATAGAGAGTTCAAATCCTTTTTTGTAGATCACCAGGCTAAGGCATGTGTAAAATAGGGAGTTGGGCTCTTGGTTGTAAGATGACTTTAGGAGGGATGTGGGGGGATAACAGTGATTACAAGGTAAAATGAAGGAGAAGGTGGGAGAGAGAGGCACGGTTGGCAGTTGACAATTGGTGGCAGGTGGTAAGTGGAAGGGAGATGGATCTCACAAGGAGGCATATGAAATGCTATTGTTGGAGTCTGAAAAAATAGTTGTTGATGTCTGGCCAAAGGCATCATTTTGATCGTGTGTTGGCTCCCTCTCTAGAAGGGAATCTCTACAGTTTGGGAGAGGCCAACTGGGAGAATGGTGAGGAGAGGCCTCCTGGGCGACCAGATAGGAGAGGCCAACTTCGTGACTAACAAGGAGAGAAAGAATGAAGGGTCAAGTGTGATTGGGATAGAGGATTTGGCTTGACCAAGTTCTAGGGCATTAGTGTTGATGAATTTGGGATGGGTGTCTATCGTATTGGGATAGAATTTGGTGAGCCAACCAATTACTTGTGATATGGGAGGGTACATTGTGATACATGGGGATTGACTATAATTTAGGTAGATGGGATTAGTCCTTCCTATAGGAGTTGGTATCACAAACACTTGATAAGTGAGATTGAGAAATGTATGGACATACTTGTGTACTCAATATGAGATATGTGATCTCACATGCATCTCGTACAATCTACTCTAGTTCAAGGATCATGAATTGAATATTAAGAGGATGATGATTTCATTCCTTGAGTTCAATATGGATATCAAAGACATAGGAACTATACAATCACCATAAAATTGATCATGGATTGTAGGTTGCAGTTGTTCTTCAACTTTCCAATTACCTGGGTAGCAATGATGTGTTTTAGATACTGCTCATTATTTATGATTTCATAATCTAGTTATGGAAATTCGTTGCCAACATAATTTGGGACCTGTAGGGCCACACACATAGAATTTCTAATGACCTCAGTTTTTAGCATCCTCCTATTAAGGAAAGACCCAAAAAGTTGAGAGCCATTACCTAAAATTCCCAAGATCCAGATTTAACCAAATAACAGATAATAGCAAATAATTTTCATTAATTAAAATATTGTTTACAAGATGATCCTCCAAGGAGTTACATGAATTTTTTTCATCAGAACTGTATATATGAGAAGAAGTATCTATCTAATACTCCTTACAATTTAGCTTTAATATCTTCAAGTAATCTCATATGTCCTTCATACTTTGGTATCTTCATATTTGGTGTAGCATCCAACTTATAAAACACGATTAATTAATGTGGAAGCGTTCATCAAGCAGCGGATTAGCAAAAATCACTAAAAATTAAAACTTTTTCAAAGAGATTCATTCACAGGAAAACTCTTTAAACAAGAACCAAAGTGTTTCAATTTCATCCTGGTTCACAAGTACAAAATCTGTACAATTCCTTTTCAAGGATTACAACATTGACTGCCCTGCTAACAAATATACACAGGCAGTATAAAAACATTGAGGCACTAAACCAAAACTCAGATTGATACATTTAAAACTCCGAGGACCTAAGATTACAGAGACGACACATAGGACTACTAACTATATTACACGACAGACAGTACACTCAACCTGAGCTGTCACTGCTACCTCAGTTGTTGTATCTCCTATGTAGAAAGATCTTCACCTCCTCGTGCACATCCACCTAAAAATTTGGATCCCACGGGGGTGAGACAATTGTAATTGTCCCAGCGAGAGATATAACTCTCCGCCGGACATATTATTATCACAGATTAAGCAGTAATAAACTGAGCAGAGATTCTTTTATATTGACATACATGATAAATCACTGTATGAATAAAATGAAGTAATCTCCCTTCTTAAGGAGAACATTGCATCTACCCATGGTAGATAAGTAATTCATCTGTCTACCTTGCATAGAATATAAGGAAACATAAATAACATCTATCCACTAAGGAATGCACAAAGGAATGCAACATCAGCCAATGAATTCCCGTATTCAGTCCTTATGCAAACATGCTATACGGCTGATTACATTTTACAATCACACTTAAGCCCTGAGGAGATGAGGTATACCGCTCATACTCCAACCGAACACTACGAAGTCGAAATCGGTAACATACATAGGTCAATGGAAGAGCCAGACTCCATGACCTCCCACGTCTCGGTCAGTGCGAGACCACAAGCAGGACTATGTCAACTGCTTATCGTAGCTATCCAGGGTATACTGGCAACTTGCTACAGAGTTACAGCGTCAGCTGCCTCTCTTCAGAATCAAGAGATTTTATGTTTATCTCCACATCATACGGCATTCATCATCGGAATCAAGAGATTTTATGTTTATCTCCACATCATCCGGCATTCATCATCATCGGGAGATTCGTGATACATCCATCCCGGCCTTCGTAATGGAGGATTGAGAGATCTCATGTTTATCTCACATCAATCCCTTCATTAGGGCGTAAGGTATTTGCGCCCATCACCCCCACATATTCAACAATATGCGTTCATCAGGAGATCCCGTAGGAAAACCTGTTTCACCATCACCAACTACTGACGATGATGGATCTACGTCCAGGGCTCTACATGAATAGATTTCACTTGATTAATTAAGTACATTAGCATATTCTTTTAGCATCAGTCAAGTTCTCAAACATATTTTATTCAGACAAATGCCATAAAGAAACATATACCACTTTCTTCAGATACTTATTTACATGGCTCAGAAAGCCATTCACATCTTGTCACCTCTCACTAGGCAGCAACTTTATTCACATGGCTCACAAGTCCATTCACATCTTGTCACCTCTCACTAGGAAATAGCTTTGTTCACATGGCTCACAAGGCCATTCACATCTTGTCACCTCTCACTAGGCAACAATTTTGTTCACATGGCTCACAAGGCCATTCACATCTTGTCACCTCTCACTAGGCAACAACTTTATAACAAAGGCTTAGAAGCCCATATTAATCTTGTTACTTCTTTCTAAGTAACAAAAACATAATGGCACATATGGCCAATCAACTCTTATCAAATAAACATCATATCTCATACTTGGCTATGATCATCACCTCATGAGACCTGCATGAGTGTCACACATGATAATAGACTTATCAAGTTGACATCACATCATGCAATACAGGGTAACACCACTATTCCCTTACCAGGGTTAGGGTTTACCATCAATTAGAGCTTTTCATCCTTTTACCCAAAGTTAGGGTTAGGATTTTCCTTTCTTATCAATTAGGGTTTCATATTTGTATTATCACTCCAACCCTAATTCATTGCTACACTCCTATGGGAGCATTTATTGAGTTCATAAGTATTGATTTATACTTATTACCTTCATCATGTATCATTAAATGATTATCATCACAAGGTATGAGTTTCCCTCTCATCCTTAAGTTGGGAATTAACAAAACGACCATGTTAGGTCACTTTCAAATCAACTCTAAGTCAAGCATAGAGCACCACGGCCGTGTAGCCAAGAACGTCCGTGCAAAGGGAAGCCACCACGGCCGTGCTACCTTGCACGGTCGTGCAAAGTGAAGTCACCACGGCCGTGCTACCTTACACGGTCGTGCTACAGGGGTTCACCTCATAATTAATATTCAAGTATGAATTCTATTCTTTCATTAGGGATTAGGGTTCCACATACCATCTCCCTTCTTTAGAATAGGGATTGCATATAGAATCACCCTTCATTAGGGTTTCATATCACATTTCCAATAATTAGGGTTTACTAATTATTCCCAATTAGGGTTTCTCATGAAATCTCCATCAATTAGGGTTTCACATGGATACACCCTCAACTAGGGTTTACTATTCATCCTAATTAGTGATTTCACATGTAAACAACCTCTTGTTAGGTTTATACATGGAATCAACCTCAATTAGGGTTTACATCATATGTTGGATCCATGCATTTGTTATGCATTATTGATTAGTTCCATTAAGGGTATCTCTCATCTTTACTAGAGTATGATTACATCATACTCGTTAACTTGGCTTAACCCTTTCTCAAGGTATATTAGCCTACACTTATCAAAGTGCATTATTCACATTCCATCTCAATGTAACAATTTACATGACACACTTCATGTGTTATTCATCCAATTAATTGGATTTAAAGTGCATTAAGGTGTATCAACCTTGGAGTGATGGATGTGATATCTATCATATCTTGATGTATCACTTCCCTCATCACTATTATCTTACTTAAGTTCAACAACTTATCTTGTATTAGGGTATTTCCCATCCTAATACTTTATCCATTAGCTCATCACATTTATCATGTAATGTATTGGTCATAAGTCACACATTTGAGTTATCCAACCATCATCAATGATATGGACTCATCTTGAGTTAAGACATTGTTGATATAGGGTTGTCCATTATCAACCACTCTAGGTGTTTCACCTATCAAGGTATTAACCACACCATCACTTGGTTTTACACTCATTACCCTTAAGAGTGTCTTACCCTCACCTTTACAAGGTTTCTCGGGTTAGAGGTGTTTAAACACTCACCATATCAGGTGGTTCACCATCTAGGGTTATCCATGATAGATTAGGGTTTTCTATATTGGGCTAAACCCAATATACAAGTTATTTGGAGTGTAGGGCACCAAACCATATTGGGATACACCATCAAACATTAGGTTGCATCACTCACCCATGTCGGGTTAGGGTTTATTGTGTCGGAAACATGGTACATATATGTGTCGCCCATGATGTTTAAGAGGTATCAACTTATCACCATGTCAGGCTAGCATGTTGTCTAGGGTTGTGTATTGTGCAACCCTATCGTGCAACCATGTCGTGCAACCATGTCGTGCAACCATGTCGTGCAACCACACTTGTTATACCTCACTTATATCGGGTTACCCAAATTAGGGTTTCACCTCAACATACAAGTATACAATTAACCTTGTATCGTGCATGGAGTCTATACTTGACTCCCTATCGTGCAAGAGGTGTATACTACACCCTCATAACGTGCAACAATGTATTCATTCATATCCATATCGTTCAAGTGAAGTGGGTGCATCATCATATCGGGTTAAGGGTGCTTGCTTATGTGCTTGCACCCGATATCACTTCTATAAGATGATACCATCATCTTCAAGCTCTAGACCTTAGTCCTAACTGTTATAGTTCATGGAAACAGGTCTAAGCAACTACTAGAACTCATATATCATCAACTATTTCAGGAAATTTCGGAATTAAAAGTATTTCACTGATTATAGCAATTTAAGTGAAGAATAACAACATGGTTGGGTTCAAGTTATAAAACCCCCCTTAAGAACCACTTCAAAGCTCCAACCTCCAAAGCTCCATGTTACTAAGGTTGAAGATGACCTTCAAAACTCCTCTATATGCAAAGAATTACCATGGATAAGCAATTGGTGAAGAGGAAAAGAAAGGAAGATCAAAACCCTAAAATCATGCTTCAATTCAAGGTTGAAGATGATCTTTTCCTCACCTTAGGGTCAAGTTTTGAGTTCCTTAGCTCCTTGGCCGACACCCTACCAATCTTGGGCGATATGGACTTCCTCTTGGCCGACACAACTTTGCTTGTGGTCGATACCCCCTCACTTGTGGCCAGAATCACTTCAATTGGCCGATATCAACTTGCTATGGGCAATATCAGCATGGTATGGCCGATATACTTGCTATGGCCGATACCTAAGGCCTAGGGACGACACCCTTGTGATCTTGCACGATATGCCTCCCCTCTCGCACAATATGACACTCACTTGGACGATATGGTACTCACTTGGAGCCAAAACACTTCACTCTATGGCCGATATCACTCAATATGGCCAAGATCACCTACTTGGGCGATATGATCATGCCATGGACGATACCCCAAGGCCCTTGCACGATACCACAGCTTCCCTTCATGATATGGGAGCTCCATGCACGATACCTTAGGGTAGGAGGGTGGTAAGGGTCGCAAAATTCCATTAAGGGGTCAAACTAGGGGTATATATACTTGCCGATCATGAAGGAAGGCAAAAATGAGGTGTCAACATTTTGAGCTAGTAGGTGCCACGTGTCATGCATGGGTGACACGTGTCCATGCATGCATCAACATTTATCTTGACGTGCAAAAAGGTTGAGGATCATTTAGAGATGCAAATTCATCCATCACTTACCCATTTGGATAAGATATATCAATTAAATCATCATTTTAAGTCAAGCCGATACACTTTTCTAAGGAAACTTGTTGGCCGTCAAACCTCACCTCCTTGAGGTGCTTTGCACGATATGAACCTTTCCAAGAGTTCACAAGACGATATGGGACACCTCCTTTGGCTCCATGGCCAATAGGCATACATATATAAGCTTTTCAACTTGATACAACTCAAGTTAAGCCTTCAAATTCAACCCTTTTTCTTGGTCATTTCGTCACCAACATTTCCATCACTCATAAGTGATTCAAACATGGTGTCTCATTCATTCTCTCTACTCTAAATTATTCATAGAGGAAGTAGGAACACTCTAGAGGTGGTAATTTGCATATTGAACCCTAGGTTTTGGGTAAATTGCGCATTACACCAAAACTAGGTTTTAATGCACATACATTACTTTACAAGCTTAATCTTGGTGTCCAAGCTTGTGGAAACCATACTACTGCATCATATTCATTCTTATGATGTCTCAACATAAGAGAAACATCTTATCATGTGCAATTGGAAAGTTAACCCCTCAACTTGGGTAATTTGCACTTTAGTCCAAAACAAGCAATCATTGCTTTATCATTATTTAAACAGGACCAAAATTGAAACATAAGTTTCTCATGAGACCTAATTACTTTTGACAAGATAATATTAAGCATATAATCATCTTTCTTAATCAAAACACCTAGGGTTAAGGCATAACCCAGGTCAGGGATGTTACAAATTATAAACCCCTAACAAGGATTTCGTCCCCGAAATCCCAGATAAAGGGAACAGATGTTATTCATTCATCATATCATCATGTCTCTTCATAACACCTCATTGTTATGGAGACATCATAGAACTTTGATCAGCACAAAGTTCCTTTGCATAATATTCTTATAGAGCCAATTGAGAACTTATCTTAAAGACATATTTAGTTGTTATGTTTATGCAAAGCATAAACCCCTAACATATGATGTTCATATCATTTTATATAATCAGACTGATTTCATAGTTGACCATTCCTTGTAGCCAATCTAAACCATCTGATAATTCTCAGATACCAGAATCTCTTACCTTGGTATCAGTCACATGTGTTGAAAACACATCACATTCTCATATTCCTTTCATCATGAGACATTACTTGTTACATATATCTTTATCTTGGAGCCTAAGTCCGAGATAAACTGATACTTCTCTAAGTATCCATAACATGATTATTTTTATCTCATGCACATCAAGTGTCCTAAGACCCACTTGATTGCCATGTCCCCGAAGGGTAAGAAAACAAGGAATCATATTCCTCTTATTATCTCATGAATTTTCAACTATTCATGAATCATTTACTCTTATCTCATCCTAGGTTCCTTGCCATCAACATAGGAATTATGAGGATGATTACATGTCATTATTCCTTTCTTTGTTATTGTCTAACATGCCCATGAACATTTTGTGATTTCATCACATTTCCCATTTCAACATTATGGGAAAAGATCTTTATCATATTTACAACTTTATTGAACAGGGATCACCTCCCTTGTTCTCATACTCATCATATGAGGATCATATTTTTACTTCCTCATATACACATACTGATCTGAAATCATATCAGATCACTCTTTCTTGTACTTAAGGTATGATACATTTATTCATTTCATAATTCCAATTTCATGATACTCATTAGATTGTCTCAGAATGATTGTTTGATCAGGGCAATCAAAAAGATACCAATCTAAGAGTTTCCATACTCACTTTATCATCAATAGTTGTATACCTGATCAGGGTTTACAAGTACTGAGATCAAGTAGTATGCACTTACATGCTATCATATTCCTTGCTTTTCATATTATCATAAACATAAGATTTAACATCCCTGGATTTTATCCAGGCATCTCTTCTATACCTCTTCCTCTTTCATAGAGGTAAGATCAATATAGACCATTTAAAAGAATACTTGAACAAAATTCAAATTCTAATTCTCATCATTTCTTCCCTATATAGCAACCAATAGGGAAAACAAAATCAACAATCCTCCTTTTTATAACAAAAAGGGTTTAGTGTACTCAACATGTACACATTTATAACATACCTTGTCCTCACATCATGGTCTTACAGGTAAAAGGTTAACATCTTTACCTTTACTTAATGGCTACTGCCCTGGAACATTAAGCATTTATTGTACTATTAGTACCAAAAACCTTGGCTTTTTAGAACCATTAGGCAAATGTCTCTAGAATTATAGAGACCATTCCCTACTTCTCATCTTATTGTCCCTTCTTGGGAACTGCCATCACAGATTTATTATCTATCTAAACTCATGACAGAGTCTACTTTCTTTCCATAAGTTAATCTTTTCCATATTTTCCCTTGTTTCAACATGACTAAGTCATTCAGGAACTCTTTTAAAGCTCAAGCTTTCAGTATTAAGGATTGATAACCTAGGTTGTAAGGCTAGTATCCAGTCCCCTATATGCATTACTGTTGCCTTAATCTGCCCAACAAGAGCATGATCGTAGGATTCTCTATCCTGATCAGGTCTTAATGGGGATTCTCAGGCACTCATTCTATTCTTGTCTGATCCCTTGCACCTCTTCATAGTGCAACAACATTGCCCTTAGCAATGTATTCCTTGTGTTCTCCAGTCATTTTAAAACTTTACCCTTTCTCTGCACAAGCAGAAATCATTATAGGGTATACTGGAGGACACTAACACAGACTCAACAACCTTAGTCCTATGTCTCTGTAGACTCAGCGAACCTAGAGCTCTGATACCACAATTGTAGCATCCAACTTATAAAACACGATTAATTAATGTGGAAGCGTTCATCAAGCAGCGGATTAGCAAAAATCACTAAAAATTAAAACTTTTTCAAAGAGATCCATTCACAGGAAAACTCGTTAAACAAGAACCAAAGTGTTTCAATTTCATCCTGGTTCACAAGTACAAAATCTGTACAATTCCTCTTCAAGGATTACAACATTGACTGCCCTGCTAACAAATATACACATGCAGTATAAAAACTTTGAGGCACTAAACCAAAACTCAGATTGATACATTTAAAACTCCGAGGACCTGAGAGTACAGAGACGACACATAGGACTACTAACTATATGACACGACAGACAGTACACTCAACCTGAGCTGTCACTGCTACCTCAGTTGTTGTATCTCCTATGTAGAAAGATCTTCACCTCCTCGTGCACATCCACCTAAAAATTTGGATCCCACGGGGGTGAGACAATTGTAATTGTCCCAGCGAGAGATATAACTCTCCGCCGGCCATATTATTATCACAGATTAAGCAGTAATAAACTGAGCAGAGATTCTTTTATATTGACATACATGATAAATCACTGTATGAATAAAATGAAGTAATCTCCCATCTTAAGGAGAACATTGCATCTACCCATGGTAGATAAGTAATTCATCTGTCTACCTTGCATAGAATATAAGGAAACATAAATAACATCTATCCACTAAGGAATGCACAAAGGAATGCAACATCAGCCAATGAATTCCCGTATTCAGTCCTTAAGCAAACATGCTATACGGCTGATTACATTTTACAATCACACTTAAGCCCTGAGGAGATGAGGTATACCGCTCATACTCCAACCGACCACTACGAAGTCGAAATCGGTACCATACATAGGTCAATGGAAGAGTCGGACTCCATGACCTCCCACGTCTCGGTCAGTGCGAGACCACAAGCAGGACTATGTCAACTGCTTATCGTAGCTATCCAGGGTATACTGACAACTTGCTACAGAGTTACAGCGTCAGCTGCCTCTCTTCGGAATCAAGAGATTTTATGTTTATCTCCACATCATCCGGCATTCATCATCGGAATCAAGAGATTTTATGTTTATCTCCACATCATCCGGCATTCATCATCATCGCGAGATTCGTGATACATCCATCCCGGCCTTTGTAATGGAGGATTGAGAGATCTCATGTTTATCTCACGTCAATCCCTTCATTAGGGCGTAAGGTATTTGCGCCCATCACCCCCACATATTCAACAATATGCGTTCATCAGAAGATCCCGTAGGAAAACGTGTTTCACCATCACCAACTACTGACGATGATGGATCTATGGCCAGGGCTCTACATGAATAGATTTCACTTGATTAATTAAGTACATTAGCATATTCTTTTAGCATCAGTCAAGTTCTCAAACATATTTTATTCAGACAAATGCCATAAAGAAACATATACCACTTTCTTCAGATACTTATTTACATGGCTCAAAAAGCCATTCACATCTTGTCACCTCTCACTAGGCAGCAGCTTTATTCACATGGCTCACAAGTCCATTCACATCTTGTCACCTCTCACTAGGAAACAACTTTGTTCACATGGCTCACAAGGCCATTCACATCTTGTCACCTCTCACTAGGCAACAATTTTGTTCACATGGTTCACAAGGCCATTCACATCTTGTCACCTCTCACTAGGCAACAACTTTATAACAAAGTCTTAGAAGCCCATATTAATCTTGTTACTTCTTTCTAAGTAACAAAAACATAATGGCACATATGGCCAATCAACTCTTATCAAATAAACATCATAGCTCATACTTGGCTATGATCATCACCTCATGAGACCTGCATGAGTGTCACACATGATAATAGACTTATCAAGTTGACATCACATCATGCAATACAGGGTAACACCACTATTCCCTTACCAGGGTTAGGGTTTACCATCAGTTAGAGCTTTTCATCCTTTTACCCAAAGTTAGGGTTAGGATTTTCCTTTCTTATCAATTAGGGTTTCATATTTGTATTATCACTCCAACCCTAATTCATTGCTACACTCCTATGGGAGCATTTATTGAGTTCATAAGTATTGATTTATACTTATTACCTTCATCATGTATCATTAAATGATTATCATCACAAGGTATGAGTTTCCCTCTCATCCTTAAGTTGGGAATTAACAAAACGACCAAGTTAGGTCACTTTCAAATCAACTCTAAGTCAAGCATAGAGCACCACGGCCGTGCAGCCAAGAACGTCCATGCAAAGGGAAGCCACCACGACCGTGCTACCTTGCACGGTCGTGCAAAGTGAAGTCACCACGGCCGTGCTACCTTACACGGTCGTGCTATAGGGGTTCACCTCATAATTCATATTCAAGTATGAATTCTATTCTTTCATTAGGGATTAGGGTTCCACATACCATCTCCCTTCTTTAGAATAGGGATTGCATATAGAATCACCCTTCATTAGGGTTTCATATCACATTTCCCATAATTAGGGTTTACTAATCATTCCCAATTAGGGTTTCTCATGAAATCTCCCTCAATTAGGGTTTCACATGGATACACCCTCAACTAGGGTTTACTATTCATCCTAATTAGTGATTTCACATGTAAACAACCTCTTATTAGGTTTATACATGGAATCAACCTCAATTAGGGTTTACATCATATATTGGATCCATGCATTTGTTATGCATTATTGATTAGTTCCATTAAGGGTATCTCTCATCTTTACTAGAGTATGATTACATCATACTCGTTAACTTGGCTTAACCCTTTCTCAAGGTATATTAGCCTACACTTATCAAAGTGCATTATTCACATTCCATCTCAATGTAACAATTTACATGACACACTTCATGTGTTATTCATCCAATTAATTGGATTTAAAGTGCATTAAGGTGTATCAACCTTGAAGTGATGGATGTGATATCTATCATATCTTGATGTATCACTTCCCTCATCACTATTATCTTACTTAAATTCAACAACTTATCTTGTATTAGGGTATTTCCCATCCTAATACTTTATCCATTAGCTCATCACATTTATCATGTAATGTATTGGTCATAAGTCACACATTTGAGTTATCCAACCATCATCAATGATATGGACTCATCTTGAGTTAAGACATTGTTGATATAGGGTTGTCCATTATCAACCACTCTAGGTGTTTCACCTATCAAGGTATTAACCACACCATCACTTGGTTTTACACTCATTACCCTTAAGAGTGTCTTACCCTCACCTTTACAAGGTTTCTCGGGTTAGAGGTGTTTAAACACTCACCATATCAGGTGGTTCACCATCTAGGGTTATCCATGACAGATTAGGGTTTGCTATATTGGGCTAAACCCAATATACAAGTTATTTGGAGTGTAGGGCACCAAACCATATTGGGATACACCATAAAACATTAGGTTGCATCACTCACCCATGCCGGGTTAGGGTTTATTGTGTCAGAAACATGGTACATATATGTGTCGCCCATGATGTTTAAGAGGTATCAAGTTATCACCATGTCGGGATAGCATGTTGTCTAGGGTTGTGTATTGTGCAACCCTATCATGCAACCATGTTGTGCAACCATGTCGTGCAACCATGTCGTGCAACCATGTCGTGCAACCACACTTGTTATACCTCACTTATATCGGGTTACCCAAATTAGGGTTTCACCTCAACATACAAGTATACAATTAACCTTGTATCGTGCATGGAGTCTATACTTGACTCCCTATCGTGCAAGAGGTGTATACTACACCCTCATAACGTGCAACAATGTATTCATTCATATCCATATCGTTCAAGTGAAGTTGGTGCATCATCATATCGGGTTAAGGGTGCTTGCTTATGTGCTTGCACCCGACATCACTTCTATAAGATGATACCATCATCTTCAAGCTCTAGACCTTAGTCCTAACTGTTATAGTTCATGGAAACAGGTCTAAGCAACTACTAGAACTCATAATATCATCAACTATTTCAGGAAATTTCGGAATTAAAAGTATTTCACTGATTATAGCAATTTAAGTGAAGAATAACAACATGGTTGGGTTCAAGTTATAAAACCCGCCTTAAGAACCACTTCAAAGCTCCAACCTCCAAAGCTCCATGTTACTAAGGTTGAAGATGACCTTCAAAACTCCTCTATATGCAAAGAATTACCATGGATAAGCAATTGGTGAAGAGGAAAAGAAAGGAAGATCAAAACCCTAAAATCATGCTTCAATTCAAGGTTGAAGATTATCTTTTCCTCACCTTAGGGTCAAGTTTTGAGTTCCTTAGCTCCTTGGCCGACACCCTACCAATCTTGGGCGATATGGACTTCCTCTTGGCCGACACAACTTTGCTTGTGGTCGATACCCCCTCACTTGTGGCCAGAATCACTTCAATTGGCCGATATCAACTTGCTATGGGCAATATCAGCATGGTATGGTCGATATAATTGCTATGGCCGATACCTAAGGCCTAGGGACGACACCCTTGTGATCTTTCACGATATTCCTCCCCTCTTGCACGATATGACACTCACTTGGACGATATGGTACTCACTTGGAGCCAAAACACTTCACTCTATGGCCGATATCACTCAATATGGCCAAGATCACCTACTTGGGCGATATGATCATGCCATGGACGATACCCCAAGGCCCTTGCACGATACCACAGCTTCCCTTCATGATATGGGATCTCCATGCACGATACCTTAGGGTAGGAGGGTGGTAAGGGTCGCAAAATTCCATTAAGGGGTCAAACTAGGGGTATATATACTTGCCGATCATGAAGGAAGGAAAAAATGAGGTGTCAACATTTTGAGCTAGTAGGTGCCACGTGTCATGCATGGGTGACACGTGTCCATGCATCAACATTTATCTTGACGTGCAAAAAGGTTGAGGATCATTTAGAGATGCAAATTCGTCCATCACTTACCCATTTAGATAAGATATATCAATTAAATCATCATTTTAAGTCAAGCCGATACACTTTTCTAAGGAAACTTGTTGGTCGTCACACCTCACCTCCTTGAGGTGCTTTGCACGATATGAACCTTTCCAAGAGTTCACAAGACGATATGGGACACCTCTTTTGGCTCCATGGCCGATAGGCATACATATATAAACTTTTCAACTTGATACAACTCAAGTTAAGCCTTCAAATTCAACCCTTTTTCTTGGTCATTTCGTCACCAACATTTCCATCACTCATAAGTGATTCAAACATGGTGTCTCATTCATTCTCTCTACTCTAAATTATTCATAGAGGAAGTAGGAACACTCTAGAGGTGGTAATTTGCATATTGAACCCTAGGTTTTGGGTAAATTGTGCATTACACCAAAACTAGGTTTTAATGCACATACATTACTTTACAAGCTTAATCTTGGTGTCCAAGCTTGTGGAAACCATACTACTGCATCATATTCATTCTTATGATGTCTCAACATCAGAGAAACATCTTATCATGTGCAATTGGCAAGTTAACCCCTCAACTTGGGTAATTTGCACTTTAGTCCAAAACAAGCAATCATTGCTTTATCATTATTTAAACAGAACCAAAATTGAAACATAAGTTTCTCATGAGCCCTAATTACTTTTGACAAGATAATATTAAGCATATAATCATCTTTCTTAATCAAAACACCTAGGGTTAAGGCATAACCCAGGTCAGGGATGTTACATTTGGCATGTACCTAATGTTGGTAAGGTATGTCTTGAGAAAAAATCATGTGATGATTGACATTGAATGTACCATAAAGTATTTGATTAATACTCATAAAGGCAAGCTTTCAATTCATTCTATTTCACTCAGTAATGAGATATTGAAGAAAAATTATGAATGTATAAACAATGACAATACTCAATCATGTATGACTTCAAGTACATGACTTGGAGGATGAGATCATATAAATGTTAAGAGTGTGTACATTCTTATTATGTGCTTACTCGATTGTTACTGTGGAAGGTAGATAGACACCAGTAACACATAAGACTAGAGTGTGGGTAGGTTGATGACAAAATCTCACTAGTCATGATATGGCAATATCAAACCAAGCACACATATACATGTTAGGGAATAATATATTAGACAAACTCACCCCGAGAGTAACACATGGAAACCATCATTGGTGGTTAGGGTCATATCTCATAGTGAAGTTGGTGATTGTGATCTTAGACCTAAAATCATTGCTCTCGTTACATGTCGTTGGGTACAGTTTGACATCATCAAACACAATCATGAAACATGGATTGTTATAAAGGTGATGATTGGGTGACTTTTACACATGGAGATAGACTATGAGTGATAGATATGGGATTTCCCCTCCTACTTGAGTATGATATCCTATCCACTTGATTAGAGAGATTGAGAAACGCATGTGCATGCACATGTGAATCAATATATGATATTTGGGTCACATTATCTCAGACAGTCTGGTCTTAGTTCAAGAAACATGGATTGAATGTTGAGAGGATGTTGATTCCATGCCTCAAGTTCATTCTGGATATCAGACACATAGGAATTATACAATCACTACAACACCTTAAACAGATTATAGGTTCAAGTTGTTCTCCAACTTTCCACTCACTTGGGTAGCACTGATATGTGACTAGGAACCCCTCCTTGCTTGTGATGTCATAAGATAGTTATGGATATTCACTACCAACATGATATGGGACCTATAGGGTCACACACATACAAACTCATGTCGAAGAGGAGTTTAATCTTAAATGGTGATTGGATTGATTACTAAAGTGTATAGATATTCAATTCACACAATAGATCAAAAGATTGGTTGACAAAACTGCCAAATGACCATCTCAAGTGTTGAGACAGCCGTTTGGGGAAGCCTGACGGGTGTTCAAGTGTTGAGATGACCATTTGGGTCGTTATACTAATCTCAAATCAAATTGACTAAGTTCTGCTCTATGAAGCGGTTGGTTGAACTGATCATGTCAGTTTGATTTACCAAATAGGTGTTTGGGTGAGCGAGATGGGTATCTCGCATGTATGAGATGGCTTAGTTGGGACCAAATGAAGGTTTTAGATGTTTCCTAAATATACTTGATTGCACATTACTTGTGGTGCAAGGAATTAATATGTGATAGTAATTGGAATTAAATTTCCAAATTTGTGTACCAATGGGAAACTGCCAGACAACCATCTTGTAGTTTGAGTTGACCATCTTGCATGACAAGACATCTATCTGGTTCACTAGGCATCTGTTTCATGGTTCAAAGGTTGTAAAAATTCAAGATCTTCCAATCCCTTCCACTCCCACACAATCCTATACAAATTGGGAACCCTGGCCCTAACCCCACCTATAAATATATGGGTATTGGGGGCTTACCCAAATACAACACAAACAACTGAGAATCACTTTCTATGACAGTTGTTGTCCTCTCTAGTTTTGGTAATCGAGAGAGCCCAAGCAAGTCCTACCTGACAAGGGAGGGATAGCGACAGGAGAGAATAGTTGAGAATCATTGTTGTGGGAGAGCACGTTGGTGACTAGTACACTAGAGGGAGGGATAACTCCTTCATGTCTATTCTAGTTGAATGAAAGGAGTTCTAGTTGGTCCATGTAGACTACTCTAGAGACATGAGTCCTTTGGCTGCTGCTAGGAGAGCAAAGTCAGCGTACAATCTGTGGAAAGACCATAGAAATTACTATGGCAATCGAGAGAGCCCAAGCAAGTGCTACCTAACAAAGGAGGGATAGCGACGGGAGAGAATAGTTGAGAATCATTGTTGTGGGGGAGCAAGTTGGTGACTAGTACACCAGAGGGAGGGACAACTCCTTCATGTCTATTCTAGTTGAATGAAAGGAGTTCTAATTGGTCTGTGTGGACTATTCTAGAGACATGAGTCCTTTGGCTACTGCTAGGAGAGAAAAGTCAGCGTACAATCTGTGACAAGACCCTAGAAATTACTGTGGAAGTTGTTATGTACGTTGTTCATGGTAAAGACTAGGAGTAGCACAACCACCGTCCAAGAGCAAATAATTGATAGTTGCATTGAAGCGAGTTGTTGTTGTTGTTGTACTTGCTCTAGGACCAAGTATAACTCACTAAACCATCCTTCCTATTTTATATTAGTTTACACTATCTTGCTATTACAAGAATATGGATAGATAAAATTTTTGTTTCCACTGCTAAACTCTATGCTCGTGTTTCCCAACACCTAAAACACCTTGAAACATAAATGTTGCTTCTTTTTTTTTGTACAAGCCAGGAGGTCATCTATTCATCTCACCCTCCTTGTGTGAGCTAAACATAAATGTTGCTTGGTATATTATATATTGTTTGATATGGGGTGCATGAAAAAGTGAGCAAGTGTGTAATAATATATATTCAATCAATTACTTGCAAATAGAAACTAGCATTTTCTTAACATAATCTTCCATTATGTGATACTCATAGTGGCAATATAATTGAACATCATGTAAACAAAACACCCCACCATTTATTGATTCAATCTTCAAAAAATCCTCAGCAAACACTAGAAAACTATATTGTGGGTAGTCATAATCATAACCACATACCTTTTATACAAACATACATATTATCACACATAATATACTTCAAGTACATTCAAGAAATCAAATGAACAAGGTTGAATCCAAGAAATCAACATTTCATATGTATGTATGTAAATTTCAAAGTGTCATCATCATGTTGTTCACATTAAACCCTACTCGGTCCTGATCCAGGGTCATGTTCTGGTTTGGTTGAGGAATAAGAGAAAAAACCCTATTTACATGGAAAATTGGACATTAGGTGAGGATCTAATTATTAGATCCATAATATCCTTTACTTGGATCACACTAAGTTTGTTAACAACATGGCAAGTTAGGATCATTAACCCTAATTCTTCATATGTATGATTATTTACATTATCAATTCTAATTATCAACATTGTGGTAAAAAACATGTTAAATCAACATTATATTCTATAATATTACTTTACATCTCAGGGAAACATATTTGACATGATTAAGATACTACTCATCAATAACTAGAGTTTAGTGCATTAATCACCACTTAAACACATATCAACACCACTTTCAAATTTTGGATCATAATTGGATCTCAACTATATTCTATACATGTTCCTCTCATTTTTTTGATAATTTTTTCTTGTGAACTTTTCTTAGTATGATAATCCTAGTAAATACTACAAAATTTGTAAGATTAACATCATTGGGCCAATCAAAACAAGCAGCATTAACACACTGAGTCTTTACCTTATCTTCGATGCAGACCCGCTTGGACCAATAGGTATCTGCCACTTTGGTGTGTGCTCCACATGTGATGGGGCCTGAGTAGGGGCACAAGGTCTCTTTTTCCCCTACTCTTAAGGTTAAGGGTTTCCATGCACCTGGGGTATGGATGAAAATCTACATGTTTTCATCTTCAATCTCCCTTGCTTCTCTTCTCAAGAAATGACTATGTGGACGGGTCAACCTGCTTGTTGACTTTGGATCTTACTTCTCTAGACCTTCACATGACTTCCCCATGGGCTCCGTCCCTGTTGTTTGAACTGTTGGACCCTCTGGAAACCCTCTCTCATGTTTAGAGTCAAACAACCGCTTGAGCCTCCCCTCCAGGCCAAAACCAGGTTGTAGGCCAGCCAGTACAAGAGGTCACTCTAACTCAGCTTGAGGAATTTTAGGGGAGATGATGATAGCCATAGCCCACATTCATTCTACCAGAGATGTGGAGCCAACATAGACTTTGTCCGTCCCCCCCCAACCATTTTACTCTACCGGCACCATAGAAACATCAACCTTTCTTCCACCCTCCACACTGAGAAGGCTAGAGGAGATGGGTTGACGAAAGGGTTCTTATAGGATTTCATATTACGACACTATTGTTGGTTCTATGCGAGACATAAAAATATTTATATAGGTATGGAGTCAGCAGATAGGTGTCTTGTAGTTTTAATGGAGTTTTGGACTCCACGATGTAAGAAGGGAATGTCTCAATTCCTCACCAAATCAGGGTAATTCAAGGATAGATCGATCGAATATTATCTCCTCAATCTAATTGAAATAACTCCTGATATTATTAAGGATCTTAGAGTGAGAAAGAGAGATTGAGGAGGGTCAGTTATTGTAGCAAACTTTCCTTTTTGTTCAAGGTAGAATATTACCTGGCCATCGTATGATCCAGATCAGATGGCCACTAGGTTAAGCGACATGATATGCAAAGTTTTGGTCACATTAAATGTGGCATATATATTGGTTTACCTATTAATCCTTCACTTTCGAGAATTCTATTAATTCCATAACTCTTTCCTCCTTTACCCACTTAATCCCTAATTTAAGGTAAGGTTTTTAATGATGAAATATTGAAGTGGGCATGATTTGGTGTCAAAAACATATTTCTAGATGCCCATTTTCTCTTTATCTAAAGAAAAGAATATAATTCATGTATTCCAAGTAGGACCTTCCATCTTCATGATTTTCTATGGTCTTCGACGAATCATCTATTTCTATGAAACTTAGAGGGAAACTCATTAAAGACCCGCCCAACCTATATGCAATGTTTCTGATTTCTTAGAATTACCTTAACAATCGAAATTTGCTCTTTTTATATATCATTAAATTAATTATTCACACCACATGGTAACTACATTTTGTTCCAAATTTTGGAATTCTCTGCTTTTCATTATTATTTCCATGTATTCCAAAGGTCATACAGAGATAACACCATTTTCTGCCTCAAACATTGGGTTGCCACTAATGGCTAGATAATTACCCTTCTAATTATCTAAAACACCGCATATCTTATTTTCTTTTTGAAACTTATGTATTATTTCATTTTTCTATTTTTGAACAATTTATTAAGCCAATGCTATTTATTTATGTACTGATCTCTTATTTCTTTAACTTGTTCTACTAGTACCTATTTGCAAAGCAAATAGTCTTATGGGTTGCACCCATGTCACAATGATGATTTTATAATTCCATAAATATAATTGTGGGAAAATACAAATCAATTCAAGACTTATATTTGTATAAGTCAATTTTACCAAAATTAAGGATATTATATTGACCCCTCCTTAAGAGGAATTTTATCCCCAAAATTCAAACCTAGTAAATTTAAGGTGTATGTTAGCTCAACTTAATTTAAAATACTAGGGTTAGCAACCCCATTTATCAACTTTTATTGATATGAAAATTCCCCATATTATTACTAAGACTGGCATGTGAATTCAATTCAGGGTATATCCACATATTTAGAGTTTACATGATATAATCTGTAGGGGATTACATTTCCATTAGTGATTCCAATTTCATTTGGTGACTGCCTTTTCACCTATATTTCCAACATATCATTCATTTATTTTCTCATATCGATGAGGTAATACCTCACACCTTAGGTCATGTCATTATGTGTGACTTAAGGCATTCATTTCTTATATGACAATTTTAAGCATATCAAATATTTACCCAATCTATATCCCTCATAATAAGATGAAATAAGCATTTTACTACAACCTAAAAACAAAATTCATTCCATTCCAAGAGCACAGATGGTGTACACACACATTATCCTAAAATTTCATATTTTAGGTTGAATCATTCTCAACATAAATCTAAACCATACATACTTTTTGAGTCTAAATATTCTTATATTCCATGATACTTTTTATTCTCAAAATTATTATATTCCATGAAGTTAAGTTTACTTATCACTCTTGAGTTTGTACACAAATCTTTTCATAGTTACATGACTTCTTGTATATTTAATTTTTACACCTGATGTATTATGAGACTTGGCCACTTCCTCAATGTCTCTAGGGGCACAAATCCTTATGGAGTGATCTCATCCTTATGCATATAGGGAGTGCCTCTCACATTCACCGTTGGGCCTCATGAAGGCATGAAGGTGGACAATATCCTAAGTCATGGTCCTTAGGAAAACATAGTTGTTACCTCCAGACCTCATAGTCTTATGTATTCAGGGCACGATCACCTCCTAGTCTCATCAGTCTTATGTACCTTTAATACTCCCTACTTGACCTCAGGAGTGACTTATGAATCTACCCTACCTAATGGTTTCTTTGAGATGTCATCACCCCATTTTATTTCATTACACATTTTACATGAGGTTTCTCTAATAATATCCAAGCATGTCATATCCTTTAAAAACAATTCACCCAAATTTACTTCATGTCTTAGGGCACACATAGTTTACTTTAGGCCCTATTCATTGAGCTCATGGCAACCTTCCAGTCTGGGCTTGGTCCCACTCTATTAGTCAATTCCATATTGACTTTTCTTCATGTCCCTTAGAGATGGCATACGTGGGTCCAAAGAATCATACTCAATATATATTCCTTTCATGCTTCATTCACTCAATCTCTCAAGGTTTAGGTAACATTTAAGGTTACCTCAATCCTTAAACTGATAGATAAACTCACCAACTTTAGGGAAGGACCTAACCTAGGATGTGTTCTTGACTTGTAGGAGGAGGTTAGGCACTCTAGCCACAACTTGACCCCAAGGTCTTAGGGTTTTGCCTCCCCCATAGGTCCTTTTCCCACTCTTGGGTTGACCCACCCCATGTTGGGACTCCAACCCCAAAAGTTTCATATTTTCAAACGTATATTTTTGTTTACAACTTCTCAACCCTTATATTTTTTCTCTCACAGTGAGCCCTCTCTTTAAGGAAGCCTCTTTATCGAGAACCCTCTCTTTAGGGTTTTGGCCCCTGTAGTGGACTTTCATAACCTTTCTTCACCTGGGCTAGGTTTTGCTCATAGGCCTTCCTTTCTGGGCATGGCCTGAGGTGGTCTTCCTTTCCAGGTTTGATCACCCGTCATTCCCGTGATGACTTTCTTTCACCCCATGCTCTTTAACTCACTAGAGATATCTAATATAGGGTCCGAGTAAGTTATATCCATAAAATGAGTTGTTCATATGATGCTTACATTTCTTAATACTTTGTCTCATTAATGCTTGCTCCACATGCATGCATGCATGCATGGGAGACCAAGTAAACTAACTCATTTTTATCTTTCTTATTCCTTTTACCCTAATTAGGGTTCATATGGGTATGGTTACTCTATTACCCACATTACTACCATTTCTCAGGTTAGGGTTCAGGGTTACCATCACATGTAAAACTTATAAGGCATCTTTCTTTACATTATCATTATTTCCACATTATATGTACATTATTATTTCAATAATATATGTACATTATTATTTCCACCTTACATGTATATTATTATTTCCACGTTACATGTAAATTAATTGGTGTAGGATGCCTTAATCCTACTTCTTCTAAAAAATCATAACTTGTGATGAGGAGGGAAGTATCTTTTTAGGTTTATTAAGTGGGAGGATGAGAAGTGAAAGAAATTTGAGATAAGAATACTTAGAGGAAACAATACTTCTGGAAAACCCTAGATCCTTGCCAGGTAGGTATCACTGTGGCTAAGGGAGTCCCCCTATACCAACTTAATGGTCCCGATGAAAAATATTTCCAACCCCTAAATCCTTGAACCCTTCAAGAATCCAATACCATCAGGTCATGCCTTAGTAATTCTCCTTGCATTTCTACATATTACTTGAAATTATAAACTATTAAATATTATTTGAAAATATGATGCTTATATACCAAATGTAAACACCTCATTTTTCAACATCCCCCAATTAAGGAAAGACCCAAAAAGTTGACAACCATTACTTAAAATTCCCAAGATCCAGATTTAACCAGATAACAAACAATAGCAAATAATTTTCATTAATTCAAATATTATTTACAAAATGCTCTTCTAAGGATTTACATGAATTTCTATCAATCAAAATTATATGTATGAGATTAAGTATCTATAAAATCCTCCTTACAATTTAGCTTTAATCTCTTTAAGCAATTTAATATATCTATCATATCTTGTCATCTTCATATTTATACCTCATGTATTATGAGCATTAGCCACTTCCTAATGGTCTCTATGGGTACAAGTACATTTGGAGTTATCTCATCCTTATGCATCCAGGGAGTGCCTCTCACATTCATCCCTTGGGCATCATGAACTAATGAAGCTGGCCAATCTCCTAAGTCATGGGCCTCAGGTAAACATAGTTGTTACCTCCCAACCTCATGGTTTTATACATTGATGACACAATCAGCTCCCTATATCATTGGTCTTGTGTACCTTTAATACTTCCTACTTGACCTCAGAAGTGACTTATGGCTCTACCTACCTAAGAGGTTCTTTGAGATGTCATCACTCCCTTTTATCTCAATACACATTTTAATTGAGGGTGCTCAATAATATCCAAGGACATCATATCCTTTATAAATTATTACACCCAAATTTCCTTCATTTCTTAGGGCACACCCAAATCTCCTCAATACAATGCAAATAACTCCTAAGGTTGTTAAGGATCAGGAAGTGGGAACAAAATATTGAGGAGAGTCAGTGTTACACCAAGATCTCACAATTACCACTAATGATGAGATTAGGGCATAAATTGAGGATTTAGAGTAAAACAAAGATCATTTATTTCTTCACTTTGTTTCTCACATGCAACCACAGACACTAACATTACAAGGGAATCTAAACATTGATTTCTCTAATCTGATTTCAACAGTAAAAAAATGCATATATAAACATTCATAATGTTTCACATACTTTTATGCACATAAGACTTGCTAATTAGCATATATTGCCAAAGAGGAATAATGTTATACATCATCATTTACAACTCTGTCTCATTTCTTTACAAGGACCTAGAGTGACAAGGATCGACAGAAACTTAACTATTCTCAGACTTAACTCTTATGGAAGATCTACTCTGATGCAAGGATATATTCAATCCACACAGTTATCCTAAAAATTTGTGAGTACAGGGGTGAGCCTACTCGCTCAGTGAATGAGTAAAACAATAATACAGTCTAAAGGACTGAATTAGACATTTATCTTTCTTGATGAACTAAAATATAACAAGATAGTAATTCATATTTAAAGACCAGGTATTCAGAAATTTACAAATAGCATTGAAGCCTTCATCATTAGAAATAAACAAGTAGAGAAACTTAATCTTCACTATTTTATTTCTGATCTTTCCTTAACTTTAACTTGACTTGACTATTGAACTCTTTATTTGAACTCAACTAAACTCAATTCTCTTTCTCTTTTATCGTGCCCCTGAACTCACTTGAATTGTACCATTCAAGCAAAAGCTACTCCTATAGTGACTTACTGTATAAGTCTTAAGGTAAACCCATGACCTTAAGACTGATACGAACTACCTCGGTCTGCAGAGAGGTTTCCACATCTAGCCTAACGACGGCTAAACAACGTCTGTAAACTTTGGTCCCTTATCCTGGGTACTCAGGAGGGGTGCCTCTAGGCTAAAAGCCTCAACTCTATGTAATGCGGTTGGGCTGACACTCTAGGCTAAAAGATTTCAAATCAAATTAGGGGAGATATGGAAATCTTGACATCTGAGAGAAGATTCACCAAGAAACTATTCCAAAGAAGCTAAACTTACATGATTTCATCATTCCCCGGACGGAAAAACCCTAGGTCAGCATCCCCATCAAGTTCTCCTCTCAAAACCCTAGCTCTCCTGTCTCTCTAGAATTTGGTTCTCTAGATTGAATCACAAATTATGAGAGATCCTAGTGTGTTAGGATGACCATATAGATCAATTGAGCTGCTTGGGTCAATTGCACATTGACCCCTCACTATACTTTCTTTTATTTCAGCTGAATTTTCTATCATACAAATGTTACTGTAGTTCATCTACTGAATAGCTAAAAGATCCTTAAAAATTTATGAAAATTGTATATGTTGTTTATGAATGAGTTTTAGATCTCCAATGAAAATTTCATATCATTCATAGTTACCAATAAATAATTAAAAATGAAATAGTTCACTACTATTTAGCAGTATGTAGAACTGTCGTTTGAAGAGAAAATACCCCAAAATGGTTGTGCAAGGTGCCACGACCATGCTAAGATGGATAAAACTCAGCCATTCTTCCTGCCACGGCTGTGGTGAATTAGTTTCATTAGATTTGAATACAAAAAAATTAGTTAACCATTCAATTCTTCCAAAATGGCCATGTGGCCTAACATGCCTGTTTCACCAACGATCTAACATGGCCGTGCTACCCACGAAGATTGTGCTATACAAGACTCTAGATACCATTTTCATTTTCCTTTGCCTCTCTCTCTCATTCCTACCCAACATGGGCATGTAGGGTAAAAATCCCAATTTTAGCTGACTAGTGTTTATATTTCCCAAACCCTAATTTCTCAAGGCAAAAGCACACTTAAAGTTCTTGTTAGATTTCAAACATGGTAATTGAATTATCATCGTTAATTATATTTAATAAATGATCAATCCAATTAAGCATGTAATCATCTAGATAAACCCTCCAATTAATCTCGGATATGGTCATAACAATTCTCCCCCCTTAAAAATGTTTCGTCCTCGAAACATAAACGTGCAAAAAGAGTACATTCAAGGTTTCCTTCAACATTCAGTCATTTATATCTCTTCTTATTGCAACAAATTTAAAACAAGCCCTCTCAATGATAGTAAAAGAATTCTCTATATCACAATCAATTACTCGGAAAGTGAATAAACAACTTCAATTTAGAATTGTTTCACACTCTCTTGAAATTTTACCTCAGTACTGGTAATCTTATCTCACTATCTTGATTCATACAGTTCAATCTATACTATTTTCTGTATCTCATCAGAGTTACTAAATACAATTCACCTTGCTATTTTAAATTTCAATATTGTGCTACTAAAATAAATTAAAACTCATAAGATGTAAGACTAGATTTAACAACAATTGTATAGTATTGAGCCGGATTAATGTTATGAATGACTAAAATCATAGCACCATTTTTATCTAGTATATTTCTCGCACATGTATAACTGAAATCATATGTAAAACAAATTTATATCCCTTGATATACCTTCAACAAATTATACTTCTAAAACAAATTCAAGTATTACTAAAAGTCATTTGTTTTCTCTAATTTCTCTTCTTATTCATTACCACTTTCTTATTCTTACTTATCTTTCTCATTTTGATCATATAGAGTAAATATCTTCAACATTGAACTTTTGAAAGTAAGAATGGATTATTCATCATTCTTGCAAACACTATAAGAATTTATTCAGATCACACTTCATACATTTAAACTCTATTTCTTATCCTTTATTCTTAGTCAGTTCCATGTTTTTATTTATCTTTATCATTTGCAACCCATAGACCTTGGGTTACTATCATTGTTAATGTACTTCTCACATTTCTCATTTTAGGATCGTATATCATAGTACTTCTAACACTCAAGATCATATCACTAATAACATTCCTTGAGATTCTGGAACCTAAACATTTTATGGTTTGATCCTTATCAATAACATGATCTTGTTGTGACATGATTTTTCTTCCTTATTTCTAAATGTAAACTTTATCTCTAGAAGATTATTAAAACATTCCTTACCTTTATCATCTAGATTTCCTTTCTCTTATTTGGCTTTTATGATAAGTTACTTTCTTAATTTACTCTGTCAGGTTTCATCACCAGTCCATAGTCAATAATGATCATTCTTTATTACACTACTCACTCCAACTTAGAAGAATGATTTAGGTTACATCTTCTTACATTATAATCTCTAATCATCCTTCACTATTCATTTTTATATAGCATGTATAAAAGTACCCAAATTCATATGAGGGATACTCATCATTTAGTAATACCAACATGATACACATAGTGTTCATTAGGGCTATTCACACACATGGAAACCCTAGTTTCCATTTCCACATATTTCATTCTTCAACCATAAGCATACATTGGATAATTAACTCGTTTGATTAAATCTTTAAACACAAACCCTAAATATGAAATATTGCACCTCATACTGATCCTTATGTAGAAATCAGGTCTAATTTTAGTAAGACTCAACAAAACACTTTTATAATTCATTCTAATACAATTCTATATGATTCTATATATATCAATCCAATTTCCAAGCATAGCAGCCATTGGGCTGATTTTTAGGCAATATTCACATGAAATAACATAATCATATATCCATAGGATTTTCCATAAATCCTCAATCAATATATTGGGAACTAATCAAGTTCCAATTAATGAGAAATAATCAAAATCAGCAGCATTTATTTTCCTAATATATTTCCAAATCAATATCGAATCATATAGAGATACAAGCAAAGTTTATGATAATTTTATCAGAATAGAATTAGGCTTTCAACATGAATACAAAGCTTATGAGGGAGACAAACACTCACCTTGGGTGCCAAGCACTTTAAATTCGTAGGTCACAATTACTTTTATATGACTTGTTCATTTGTTTAGAACCACCTTTGTTCTTCTTTAGAAACTACTTTCATTTCAAGTCAAGAAACTTATTGAGTACATCCGAGGGAAACTAGGTTGTTACTTTATAGAGGGTTTGAATCAAAAGGCAGAAATGATGAATATGTTAGAGTTCATAATATAATGAGGCATTAAATACTCCCTAGTATATCAGGTAACCCTCTTTTCTTAATCAAACTCATCATCTTCAACATGTCTCTTTGTTTCATCTGAGTTTCTAATTCTAGTATTATAATTTACATATTCATTTAGTTCTCTTTACCTCAATTTTTCTGAAAATTCTTCACTTCTTTGTACCTTTTGTGTTCTTTACTCTTTTCTTCTATTTTCCTTTTATTTTAGAGTACACAAATGTTTTTTACTCGATTATACAATATACTCCTCATAACTGATTTTTTTTTTGAATTTGTATTCCTTCTTTCTTTATCCTCAAATTAGGGTTTCTTATCTGAGGCCTCAAAGCAGGATCTTAGATATTAGTTTCAACTGATTCTTAATTATCCTAGTCTTTCCCTTATACTTTAAAATTGTAGAGTATATACTTTCATACTAGAATTTGGATCTAATATATCCAAAATTTCCTCTTACTATGTTACTAGTTGGAGTCATTAAATCTCACTAATGCATCCTGCCATCCGGACTAGGCCAAACACGTAGTCCTGAAGTCAAGTGCTACTCAGAATTAACCAACTCCTATTCATCTCAAATGTGTGGAAGAAAATTATCCACTTAGGAAAGCTCATTCAAAGATCATTTCTAGTCTACTTGATACAAAGAATGTAATCAATAATTACTACAACTACATAGTGCACAACAATATTAAAGACCAATATATATTTTTAAATACTGAATATCTGAATTTAAGCATATAAGAGCATTTCTATTCATCTCCAACAAAAACAATAGTATGAAATGAAAGTTCTATCTCATTTTATATTTATGCCCTTAATTCATGTTACTTTTCTCATTTTCTAACCTTAATATTTCTAGGGTTCCTCTCTCCCATCCTTCCACTATATAATTGTCCAGGGTATACATGAAAGAATAGTCAGAGTAGCTTGATACTGGTTGATTCAAGTACTCAGATACCGGGCAAGGATATCTAAATACTCAAATCCCTAGAGCTATCATCATAATATCTCCTATCTACCACACGTATGACTCTAACTTACTAACTTAATGGTCCCTGACAACTCAGCCTAACCTCTGATACCAGGTTGTTACACCCAAATCTCACAATTACCACTAATCAAGAGATTAGGACATAAATTGAGGATTTAGAGAAAAACAAAGATCACCCTTAACTTTTTTTTCTTCACTTTGTTTCTCACATGCAACCACAGACACGAACATTACAAGGGAATCTAAACATTGATTTCTCTAATCTGATTTCAACAGTAAAAAAATGCATATATAAACATCCATAATGTGTCTCATACTTTTATGCACTTAAGACTTGCTAATTGGCATATATTACTAAAGAGGAATAATGTTATACATCATCATTTACAACACTCTCTTATTTCTTTGCAAGGACCTAGAGTGACAAGGACTGACAGAAACTTAACTATTCTCAGACTTAACTCTTGTGGCAGATCTACTCTGATGCAAGGATATCTTCAATCAACATGGTTACCCTAAAAATTTGTGAGTAGAGGGGTGAGCCTACTCGCTCAGTGAATGAGTAAAACAATAATGCAGTGTAAATTACTAAATTAGACATTTATCTTTCTTGATGAACTAAAATATAACAAGATAGTTGTTACAGCCCCAACTTTTGGGTTCATTTGGTGAGAAATGCAATTTCTCATATTAAAGATATTTGAGCAAATAATGATGTAATTTTTTTGAATAAATGGATTTCATTTACAATATCCATGATGATTGTTTTGTGGGATTTATTGGCTATTGGGCCCAATAACAAGGAAATTCAATTAGTAAATGAATAATTGAATATTTGGGAAAAGAAAAATGTGGAAACCTATAGAAGGCAAATCCAAAGAGGGATTTCGTGCCTCTTGGGTTCCTTGGGTTCCAAGGATTCCAAAGTTGCAAAGAAAAGGCAATGAGAAAAAAAAAGATTAATTAAGTATTTCTTTATTAAGAAAGAAATTGAAAATAATGATAAAATGCGGCAAATGAATGGAAAGAGGCATAAATGAGATTTCTTGGTGAATTTTCATATCCATGAGGTTGCTAATATTAAAAGGAATGCCAATGAAGAAAATAAAATAGAAATAGAGAGAAAACCTCCAAAAGAGTTATTTTAATAAGAAATAAACATGATAATGAGAAATAATGCATATAGATGCATCTAGTAGGATAATAAGTATCTAATGAAAAGGATTTCGAAATAATAGAGTTTCTTGGGATCCAAGGAGTCCCAATAAAGAGGACAGAAAGAGAAAATACCAAAATTGCAAAATAAAAGGATAATGTGATACATTATTAATGAATTTCGTGATATTGATAAAAAGGAAGTATTTTCTATTAAAAAAAATAGAAATTTGTGGCCAAGGAATTAAAAATGTCAAGTACAAAGAAAATGAAAGAGGAATTTCGAATTCCTAATATCCATATAATAGAGAATAACCAAGGATAAAGAAGAGAGAGAATATTACTTCTCTTTGAAGTAATTGACTCCCTACTTGGAAAGGGACTCTTAGATTCGCGAATAGTCAACCTAGGGCTTCTTTACTCACCCCAATATAAAGGGTAGAACCCTGGTTCAAGTTCAAAAGAGGTCCTACATCTCCCTCTCTCTTCCCCATTGCTTCTTGGTGTTTGAAACCCTAACCATATGAAATAGCACATCTATGGAGCGACAAGGGACCATTGGACGAGCTACGTTGATGTTGCATGCTCCCAGGACACCAGGGGAGGGATGGCCGACACTTTCGTGCCCTGGATCACATGTGGCAGCAGCGACAAGGCTGTAGGGCCACCAAGTGTTGCAGGCCAGGCCAGCGCAAGCCAACGACTTTGGCCGTGAGATTTTGGCTTCTGGGGGAGCGCCTAGGGGCGTCAGAGGTGGAGGCACCAACTCCGGTGGTCGATGGGATCCAGGGAGGAGAGGAGAAGCCCCGCAGATTGCGTCTAGGGTGGCAGGGAGCGTCGTCCCGAGGAAGAAGATGACCTGAGGGTCGTTTGGACAGATATGCCCCTCTGGGGGCTGTAGAAGATACAACTTAACCAGGGGCAAAAGGGACAATTCAAAATGTTTTCAAGCTCTACCGAACAACGTTGCATGGAGCGGACACTTGGCGCGTCTGATTGGCCTAAGTAAGTGAAATCTTGCTAATTTCGTAACTAATCATTGGTAACTCTGATTAGGACAAATAATATATGAATTTTGATCCGGAGAATGAGAGGAATCCAATAAAAATGATATGAAAAATTGATTCCGTTCCTAATTGCAAAAGTACTATAAGTTGATGAAAAGTGCATTAAAATCAAGTTAAAAACCCTTTTTGTGATTAAAGGTTGAATCTAGAATGCTTAATGGGTTAATTGAAGTATTAATAACCTGTTGAATGATAATGTTAGATTCAAACTTGATCTAGATGTAAAATTGCATGATTTAGGGTTTTTACCTCATATGAGTATGATTAAATAATTTATAAACCCTAATTTAGGGTAAAAGAAGATACGATCATATTTAATTTGAAAAATGTGAAAATATGTTGTTAAATGATGGTTCTAAGTTATTTGTACATAAAAGTCCTTAGTTCTAGATAAATACCCTATATGTATTAATTAGGGTTTTCTCATGAATAAAAGGTAGATTAATGGTAAATCGAGTTCATATGTGATTAGACTATAATGAACTTTGAATTGATGATGAATGTGTATAATGATCTTGTCATGGATTAAAAGAATAAAAATAGTAGCTTTAATGAAAAAGAATCTTAATGAAATTAATTGATGATTAATGTGCCTTTAATATGGAAATAGGGTTATATGTTGTTACAATAACCTTAATGTTGAAGAATAGATGAGATAATTAGGGCTTATAAGTAATGATATAAAATTAGGGTTTAAGGTAATAAAAGATGAAGTGAAACCCTAATTTCCAAGGAAACCCTAAAAATTGGAATAGAAATCCTAAGGAATATGATGATATTGGATAAATATTAATAAAAGGAAATTGGTATATTTATTTCAGGATTCTGTGCATAATTGATTGCTTGATTGGGATTTCTCTGTTCTGGATAATTCTATCTCAAATATGTAATCAAAGGTAAGTGGTTATGCTTATGAATAATCACTTTAGTTTCATGGTGATTTCTGAATAATTTTATCAGTTGCTTGAAAATAACTGTTGGATGCCTTTTATTTCATGAAACTATAAAGTGACTATGATTATCACTATGAATATACATGTATAACTGGCTAGATCCGGGACCACCTCTGTGGCTTGTAAAGGCTAAAAAGGGGTAACCTAGAGTAAGGTCTAGGTTATCGTGGGTTAGAAATTGGGCTTCCAAGTGTAGTGCCACGAGACCCATTAGCATGCCATGAGTTAAGGAGTGGGATACTTACGAGTAGTGCCATGTGACTCAACCCTAGAAACTGGTTCACCTATAGGTGGGACTATGAGGGGTTGAATGGGGATCTACCATAAGGAAGGTAGTATCTGAGTCCACAGCAGGGATAATATAGAGGATAGGGTACTCATGGATCACGGAGTTATATTTAAAATGTAATCTTGGTTGTTAAATGATTAATTGAATGATTACATTGTTATCATAGTTGCACGTTTATTGTTTCCCCCACATACCAGCTTCGGCTGACCGACGTTTTGTTTGTCGGTGTTTTAGGTACAAGCCAAAAGGACAAATAGTAAATCGTCATATTGTGAAATACATGAAGTAAAATACAAGGAGGATTATTTAGAATAGAATCCATAAGTGGATAGAAATTTAGAGATCCAAGTTTTCAAAAAGGTATGCAAAAGTTTATTTTCTTACAGTTTTCCCATTTAGTCTGTTAAAATTTGATAATTGTTCTTGGTTAATTGCCAAAGCTTTGATCTGGAAGTTATGGGTGCGGCTTCGACCTCTCGGTCTCCCTTAATTGGGGGTTATCGAGAGGTGGGGTTGTAACATTTGGTATCATAGCCTAGGTTCCTCACTTAACCATTAATAATTATTAAATTTTACAAAATCCATAGAACCCAAGGGAGTTATTAGAGGATTATCCAAAAGACAGAGGTGTCTAGAAAAGGATCACGACCGGGGTCTGGCAATATTTTCCTCCGCACCGCTAGTCCGAATATGAGGACTCCTGGATCCGTGTGACTTCCTGGCCAAAGTCTTAGGGTATGAATCAAAATAAGATACATTTAGGACTTTCTCATCTTATTCATCCCTTCTCAACTCAAATGCTGTTAAGGATTATAAGGATTAGGGTTTTCTCTCTTTTCCTCACCCTCTTGAGCTATGGGTAAGGTTAATAAGGTATAAGGAATCCTCCACCAAATTAATGAAAAAGTATGTAAATTAGATGTCATGGACATAAGCTTAATAGATTAAGTGGAAACTAAAGGATAGATACATGCTTAGGTCGTATGACATAAGTTGTCATGCCCTCAGAAGAGACCTGAGGCTAGATCTTCTTGTCAGGAGGATAGATAAAGAGAGTTAGTCTTGGAGATAGAGATCTCCATTGCAAGTAGAGACCTGACACATCCTCTGAGGACGATGTTAACCCTAACCCTAAGTGAAGGTTAGAGAGAGATGACATGATTAGTTAGATCAAGCATTTGGATGGACATGCCTTAGATGACGTATGAACCATGTATAGGTTTAGTAACATGTTGAAAGGCCTTGTACCTTTTTGTTTGTCCTTAAGGAGGACTTGACTCTGAAATGTTGATTTAGAAGAAGGATGACAGGAAGTGTATGTCATACCTGGTACATGTTTGGATCATGGTTAAGAGGTTGAGCATGCAGTTGGACACCCAAAAAGTGAACCTAGGGTTCCTAGGCCTAAGAGGGGAAGTGGTGTACCTAATGCTCATGATGAGAGTTGATTTCTATAGACGCGAGCATGGTACTTCTTTTGTTGAGAAGAAAGGAAAACTCCTTAAGTTGAGGTATGTTTGGTGAACCCCTCACAGATAGGTTGATGACATGGAAAGCTAGGATCTTGATCCAATATGGAGGATGAGAACAAGTATGATCTAACATGGTTTAGTAGGTGGTCTGCTTGTTCCTTGAATAGCTTGCTAGGGTTAGGCATGCTAGACCTAAGGTCGTTTGTGACCGTTGTTATCAAGGTGAAGTTTTCCTCCCATCCTGGGAGAGGGACCCTTTGGTAGGGTGTATACCAGTTTTTTGGGTTTTGAGGAAACCTAAAGAGGTCTCATAGGATCTTGAGAAGCTAAGTAAAAAGTAAATGGTATGAGAATGAACCTATAGACCCATAGATAACCATCTCTAAGTGCATGTGTATGTGTTACCATGGAGGTAACCGGTAAGGGGCCTGACCAAGGTAGGCAGGTCCCCACGACGCCGATGAAAGGATGAAAGTCAGCCATGAATGCAGAGAGAGAGATGATGAAGGATTGGGTAAGGTTCTAAGTTTAACATGTACTATAAGAGAATCCTAAGTCTATCCTAGGGTTAGGTGGGGATAAGACCGATGGAAGTAGGAGTTGCCTAATTCCCTAGTTGCACATGACCATAGGGTCGGGAGGTAACAACTATCATTGTCTGAGGGCCATGGGTTAGGAGATCGATCACCTTCATGAACTCATGGGACCCAAAGGGCAGATGAGTAGGGCACTCTCTGGATGCATGAGGGAAGAGGGATGACCCCAAAAGTGCCGGCACCCTAAAGACCTAGAGGAGATGACCAAGGATTGTGTTTGGACCAAGTAGGTTCGAGATCAGCTCCATGGAAGTAACTTTGATATCATGATGTTTGTAGGGACATATGTGGCACGTTGCAACTTAGATTTAAAGGTGTATTAGTAGGGTGGGATGTATCATCTCTACTCTTGGAACATGAAGAACTTTGTGTTTGGACGGCCGCCAAATGCTTATTTCCTCTTATTATGGGAGGGAGAGATGGGACAGTACGCATGCCATACACCAAGGATAAAAGATGATGTGGTTTGGAATGTTTCTACGAGATATGGGGACAGAGAAGATAACATACCCGAGTAAAGTGAATGATACATGCATGGTTTGCAAATGCTAACGAGAAATGAAGTAGTCATCTTTTGAGAATGTTTTATCATGAGCTATGTGGAACTTACAAGTATACCAGGTTGAGTTTGATCACCAGGATGATGAAATCAGAGAGTTTTCTTTATGAAGATAGACTTACAGTTCGAATTTGAGATGATAAGTGAAGTACATGAAGGTGTATGTCATCAATGTTACCTAATACATAAGAAGGTGAAGTGGTAATGGATGCTTTGGTTGAGATATATCTGCCTAGTTTGGTAGTTAGACTAACCCTAAGTTTGGAAAAGAAGATATGTTTGGCTAACACTAATGTAATGAGATCAGTTAATGGTTGTTTGGTTAGCCAGTCTAGTCCTTGATGCAATGAAAGGATGGTGGTAGAACCTCAGATGCACTTCTTTGGAAAAGAAGGTGATGAAACCCTGATAGAATGGTTTAGGGTTTTTGAGGTATTGATCTTGAAGAATAATGACATACATGAGATCATGATTTTAAGATTACAATACACCATACTACGAAGATAATGAGTGATAGTGGTACTTTAGATACCTAAGATAAAGTTGCATGTGGTATATGGCCATGCAAGCCAAGGGTCAAGGACGAACACTAGTAACCCTGTGCATTGATATAAAGGATAAAGAGTCCCCAAAAGAGAAAGGGAGTTCATCACTATGGATGTGGTAAGTCTCCCCTAGACTAAGGAAGGTCAAGATGCAATATGGGTTATGGTAGATCGCATTACCTAGATGACATGAGAAAGAAAGAGTTATGTCAAGGGACAGATCTGGTTGAACGACCCATAAGAAGAGATGGTTCAACTACACCATGATGCAAGTTCAAGGGTTCTTGAGTTTGACCTAAAGGTTTCCTTCCAAAAGGTGGGAGTAGGTACCTGAAGAACTCGATGTTAGTACATTTTATCACCCCTAACTAATGGTTAGTATAATCCAGACTAAAGGGTCTGATGAGAGCATATGTGCTTGTTCAGGGTGATAGCTAGAGACAGTTCTTGTCCTATGAAAGATGTGATGATGACCACCATAGCCAGTATCGGGATTTAAAGAAGCTCTGTAAGGGAGGTTGTGTCGGTCACCACTTCAGTAAGGTGATGTTGGTGAAAGGACCATGTGATGGTTAGAAAAGGACCACAGTGTGTGTAGACGAAGTCACTTTGATCGTGCAATGGATGAAAGGAGCCTAGAGACAACGAGAGTCGCGAGCAGATGCAGAGTAGACTGACATGCAAATCGCTGTGGGAGAATATGTGACATGAAATTCTGACCCCTCTAAGTTATATCTAAGAGAGCTGAGTCCCTGATGCATGGGTTCTTTTGACATGGTTTGGTGGAGAAGGTTAAGTTTGATCTTACCTCTCAGGACAAAGTAATGTGTGATAAGTTCCATGCGTCCAATTTAGAGCACTATGTGAGGTACCCCGACCACGTGCTGAGCAATGAACCTAGTGAGCCCCAAGGGAGGTAGAAATGGCCTGAGTCACCTGTACAGTTTATAGACGCCAGGATGAAAGAACTCAGAGAAAAGAATATGTGATGATAAAGGTTCTTTTGAAGTGCCATGAGTACGGTAAAGCCACATAGGGGCCAATGATGGACATGGGAAAGTCTTGTCCTGAATTGTTTGCTTGCTTGATGGAATTTTGAGGACAAAATTCCTATAAGAGGGGAAGGATGTTACAACCCCAACTTTTGGGTTCATTTGGTGAGAAATGCAATTTCACATACTAAAGATATTTGAAAAAATAATGATATAATTTGTTTTGAATAAATGGATTTCATTTACAATAGCCATGACGATTGTTTTGTGGGCTTTATTGGCTATTGGGCCTAATAACAAGGAAATTCAATTAGTAAATGAATAATTGAATATTTGAGAAAAGCAAAATGTGGAAACCTCTAGAAGGCAAATACAAAGAGGGATTTCGTGCCTCTTGGGTTCCTTGGGTTCCAAGGAGTCCAAAGTTGCAAAGAAAAGGCAATAAGAAAAGAAAATATTAATTAAGTATTTCTTTATTAAGAAAGAAATCGAAAATAATGATAAAATGTGGCAAATGAATGGAAAGAGGCATAAATGGGATTTCTTGGTGAATTTTCATATCCATGAAGTTGCTAATATTAAAAGGTATGCCAATGAAGAAAATAAAAGAGAAATAAAGAGAAAACCTCAAAAAGAGTTATTTTAATAAGAAATAAACATGATAATGAGAAATAATGCATATAGATGCATCTAGAAGGATAATAAGTATCCAATAAAAAGGATTTCGAAATAATAGAGTTTCTTGGGATCCAAGGAGTACCAATAAAGAGGAAAGAAAGAGAAAATACCAAAATTGCAAAATAAAAGGATAATGTGATACATTATTAATGAATTTCGTGATATTGATAAAAAGGAAGTATTTTCTATTAAAAGAAAATAGAAATTCGTGGCCAAGGAATTAAAAAGGGCAAGTACAAAGAAAATGAAAGAGGAATTTAGAATTCCTAATATCCATATAATAGAGAATAACTAAGGATAAAGAAGAGAGAGAATATTACTTCTCTTTGAAGGAATTGACTCCCTACTTGGAAAGGGACTCTTAGATTCACAAATAGCCAACCTAGGGCTTCTTTACTCACCCCAATATAAAGGGTAGAACCCTGGTTCGAGTTCAAAAGAGGTCCTACATCTTCCTCTCTCTTCCCCATTGCTTCTTGGTGTTTGAAACCCTAACCATGTGATATAGCACATCTATGGAGCGATGGGGGACCAGTGGACGAGCTCGGTTGATGGTGCATGCTCCCACGACACCAGGGGAGGGATGGTCGAAACTTTCGTGCCCTGGATCACATGTGGCACCAGCGACAAGGCTGTAGGGCCGCCAAGTGTTGTAGGCCTGGCCAGCGCAAGCCAACAGCTTTGGCCGCCAGATTTTGGCTTCTGGGGGAGCGCCTAGGGGCATTGGAGGTGGAGACACCAACTCTGGTGGTCAATGGGATCCAGGGAGGAGAGGAGAAGCCCCGCAGATTGCGTCTAGGGCGGCAGGGAGCGTCATCCCGAGGAAGAAGACGACCTGAGGGTCGTTTGGACAGATATGACCCTCCATGGGCTGTAGAAGATATGACTTAACCAGGGACAAAAGGGACAATTTGAAATGTTTTCAAGCTCAGCCGAACAACGTTGCATGGAGCGGACACTTGGCGTGCTCTGATTGGCCCAAGTAAGTGAAATCTTGCTAATTTCGTAACTAATCTTTGGTAACTCCGATTAGGACAAGTAATATATGAATTTTGATCAGGAGAATGAGAGGAATCCAATAAAAATGATATTAAAATTTGATTCCGTTCCTAATTGCAAAATTACTATAAGTTGATGAAAAGTGCATTAAAATCAAGTTAAAAACTATTTTTGTGATTAAAGGTTGAATCTAGAATGCTTAATGGGTTAATTGAAGTATTAATAACCTATTGAATGATAATGTTAGATTCGAACCTGATCTAGATGTAAAATTGCATGATTTAGGGTTTTTACCTCATATGAGAATGATTAAATAATTTAGAAACCCTAATTTAGGATAAAACAGGATAAGATCATATTTAATTTGAAAATTGTGAAAATATTTTGTTAAATGATGGTTCTAAGTTATTTGTACATAAAATTCCTTTGTTTTGGATAAATACCCTATATGTAATAGTTAGGGTTTTCTCATGAATAAAAGGTAGATTAATGGTAAATCGAGTTCATATGTGATTAGACTATAATGAACTTTGAATTGATGATGAATGTGTATAATGATCATGTCATGGATTAAAAGGATAAAAATAGTAGCTTTAATGAAAAAGAAGCTTAATGAAATTAATTGATGATTAATGTGCCTTTAATATGGAAATAGGGTTATATGTTGTTACGATAACCTTAATGTTGAAGAATAGATGAGATAATTAGGGTTTATAAGTAATGATATAAAATTAGGGTTTAAGATAATAAAAGATGAAGTGAAACCCTAATTTCCAAGGAAACCCTAAAAATTGGAATAGAAATCCTATGGAATATGATGATATTGGATAAATATTAATAAAAGGAAATTCGTATATTTATTTTAGGATTCTGTGCATAATTGATTGCTAGATTGGGATTTCTCTGTTCTGGATAATTTTGTCTCAAATCTGCAATCAAAGGTATGTGGTTATGCTTATGAATAATCGCTTTAGTTTCACGGTGATTTCTAAATGGTTTTATCGGTTGCTTGAAAATAATTGTTGGATGCATTTTATTTCATGCAACTATAAAGTGACTATGATTATCACTATGAATATACATGTATAACTGGCTAGATTCGGGACCACCTCTATGGCTTGTAAAGGCTAAAAAGGGGTAACCTAGAGTAAGGTGTAGGTTATCGTGGGTTAGAAATTGGGCTACCAAGTGTAGTGCCATGAGACCCATTATCATGCCATGAGTTAAGGAGTGGGCTACTTACGAGTAGTGCCATGTGATTAAACCCTAGATACTGGTTCACCTATAGATGGGACCATGAGGGGTTTAATGGGGATCTACCATAAGGAAGGTAGTATCCGAGTCCACTGTAGGGATAGCACAAAGGATAGGGTACTCATGGATCGCGGGGTTATATTTAAAACATAATCTTGGTCGTTAAATGATTAATTGAATGATTATGTTATTATCATAGTTGCATGTTTATTATTTCCCCCACATACCAGCTTTGGCTGATCGACATTTTGTTTGTCGGCGTAAATCGTCATATTGTGAAATACATGAAGTAAAATACAAGGAGGATTAGTTAAAATAGAATCCATAACTGGATAGAAGTTTAGAGATCCAAGTTTTCAAAAAGGTATGCAAAAGTTTATTTTCTTACAATTTTCAAAAAGGAGGATTAATTAGAATAGAATCCATAACAATAGTACTTCATATTTAAAGTCCATATATTCAAAAATTTACAAATAGCATTGAAGCCTTCATCATTAGAAATAAACTAGTAGAGAAACTTAATCCTCACTATTTTATTTTTGATATTTCCTTAACTTTAACTTTACTTGACTACTGAACTCTTTATTTGAACTCAAATATCTTTCTCTTTTACCGTGCCCCTGAACTCACTTGAATTGTACCATTCAAGAAAAAGTCACTCCTGTTGTGACTTACTGTATAAGTCTTAAGGTAAACCTGGGACCTTAAGATTGCTACTAACTACCTCGATCTGTAGCGAGGTTACCACGTCTTTCCTAACAATAACAAAACAATGTCCGTAAACTGTGGCCCCTTATCCTGGGTACTCAGGAGGGGTGCCTCTAGGCTAAAAGCCTCAACTCTACGTACTACGGTTCTACTAGGGCTGACATGCAAAACAGAGTAACTGTCAGAAGGAGTAGGTCTACAAGGGTCGTCTACTCTAATTGGTGGGTACCACTGGATCTCCAGTTATTGTTGGATACCCCTATTATTATTCAGGAATAATGGAGCTACTTGTTCCCCATGACTAGGTCGCGCTCTAGGTGATACTTTTCCAAGCTAAGTCACGAGTCAATCACCTGTTTCACTCTTCCTAGCATAGACCTCTAGAAAGAGTTCTACGGTATTCAAGCCACCTATTACTACTATAACTTTGATTGTATCTTTCTCTTAGACTGGTCTTTTTTAACTCTATATTATACTGACTACTCAGACTACTGAATTGAAATTCAAGATGATACTGAACTGAATGCTTAACATATTGTTTACCCTTTTCTTAGGGTTTCTCCTTACTCGTGCACATATATCATTTCTCATGTCTTCAAACATATATCATGTCTACTAAAACAAGTATTCTCATTCAACATTTCACACATATATGCATGGCATCAATAACATCCCTAACTAGGGCATGTCACATTTATCCACTCGTAATAACATAATAACTTACACATTTCATGACAAGTATTTGAATTACAGAATCTGAATCTCATAAGAAAGCATACATGCATATAGGATAATATTCAGCTAAAAATCCATAATATCGCATGAATCATTTCAATCAGTGATTTACTACTAAATTAGATATGTACACTTCTAAAAGCATACTAGATTAGGTTTCCATCCTTGATTACTTGCTATTCACTGGACATGTATTGTGAAAATCAGAAACTCTATTTTTCCATATCTCAAGTCAAAGATATCAAACATGTATAATTAAATACACTAGGCACATAAGTAAGATCATATAAGAATTAATCTGAATTCCAGCTATAATGTTGTTCAAGCACCCGAATAACTTGAAAATTCAGATCTTCAGAAGATTCTCAATAAATTCCTAATTCTCTAATATTCAAGACACGAATAATTATATTCATGTCATCTTATAAACATATTTAGATCATAGTTAGGACATGGTTTGAAGTAATCTATAAACTGAATTGAATAACAGTTCTTTTCATTTATAGCCATTTAGGGAGAAATCAAGAATATCAATTAAAATTATCAAATTGAGTACAATGGATTGAAATATTCTTTTACCCACTGACCCTAATATATGGAAACAACTTAAAAATGTATCCCACATCTGAAAATCTTGAATCCCTATCACAACCCTAGCAAAGTGCGACTTTCTCCTTCCTTTCAACTCAGAAACCCTAGAGATGAAGATTAGGAGAGAAAGTGTGAGAAAAGGAGGTGGTTTGATATGATTTCAAATCAAATCAGGGGAGAGATGGAAATATTGACATCTTAGAGAAGATTCACCAAGAAACTATATCCAAAGAAGCTAAACATACATGATTTCATCATTCCTCGGACGGCAAAACCCTAGGTCAGCATCTCCATCAAGTTCTCCTCTCAAAACCCTAGCTCTCCTCTCTCTCTAGAATTTCGTTTCTCTGGATTGAATCACGAATTATGAGAGCTCCTAGTATGTTAGGTTGACCATATAGAGAAATTGAGCTGCTTGGGTCAATTGCACATTGACCCCTCACTATACTTTCTCTTATTTTAGCTGCATTTTCTGTCATACAAATGGTATTGTAATTCATCTACTAAATAACTAATAAATCCTTCACAAATTATGAAAATTGTATATGTTGTTTGCGAATGAGTTTCAGATCTCCAGTAAAAATTTCAGATCATTCGGAGTTACTAATAAATAACTAAAAATCAAATAGTTCACTGCTACCTAGTAGTCTGTAGAACTATCGTTTGAAGAGAAAATGCCCCAGAATGTCCGTGCAAGGTGCCACGGCCATGCTAAGATGGATACAACATGTCCATTCTTCCTGCCACAGCCGTGGTGCATTAGTTTCATCATATTTAGCTACAAAAAAAAATTGGTTAACCATTCAATTCTTCCAAAACGGCCATGTGGCCTAGCATGCCCGTGCCACCAATGACCTAACACGGCCGTGGTACCCACGATGACCGTGCTATCCAAGACTCTAGATACCATTTTCATTTTCCTTTGCCTCTCTCTCATTCCTCCCCAACATGGGCATGTAGGTAAAAGCCCTAATTTCATTCGACTAGGGTTTATATTTCTCAAACCCTAATTTCTCAAGGAAAAAGCACACTTAAAGTTCTTGTTAGATTTCAAACATGATAATTTAATTATCATCAATAACTAGATTTAAGAAATGATCAATCCAATTAAGCATGTAATCATCTAGATAAACCCTAGTTTACCAATTATGCTCAGATACAATCATAACAATCAGATATTGTCATAGACTTTCCTTTGTGGTTGCAAAGTAGAAGGTTACATGGCTATCGTTTGATCTAGATCAGACGACCACTAGGTTAGGCGTCAGGATAGGCAAGGTTTTGGTCACATTAAATGTGACAGATATATTGATTTATCTATTAACCCTTCAATTTAGTGAATCCTATCATAACTCTCTCCTCCGTAACCCACATAATTCCAAATTTTAAGGGAAGGTTTTCAATGACTAAATCTCAGAGGGAGCAATATTTGGTGTCAAAAAAGTATTGATAGATGTTCATTTTCTCTTTCTCTTCAAAAATAATAAAACTCTATTATTTCAAGTAGGTCCTTCCATCTTCACTATTTTCTATAGGATTATAGGAATCTCCTTTATCTATAAAACTTGGTGAGAAACTCAATAGAGTCCTTCCTAACCTATATACAATTTTTGGGATTTGTTGGAAAAATATTAGCAGCCAAAACTTTCCTTTTTCTATATCTTTGAATTGATTACCAACACCAATGGTAATTCTTTTTCTTACAAATTCTAGAATTCTCTTTTTGTCATTATTAATTCCAATTATGCCAAAGATAAGACCAAGAGAACACCATTTTATACATAAAACATTATTCTTACAATAATGCCTAAATAATTACTCTTTTATTTATCTAAAACATCACAAATCTTATTTTCTTTTGAAAACTTGCATATTATCTCATATTTTTATATTTTAACAATTCAAAAATATATTGTTATTTATTTATGCAGAAGTATATTATTTCTTCAACTTGTTCCACAAGGACCTATGTGCAAAGAAAATAGTCTCATGGGTTTTTATGTGGGCCATGGTTTGCACCCATGCCACAAAGATGATTTCTAGATTCTATTTGTAATAGCATTGGTAGAAAGTACAAATCAATTTAAGCCATATTTTTATAAGTCAATTTTACCAAAATTGAGGATATTACATTCACCCCTCCTTAAAATCAATTTTGTCTGCAAAATTAAAACTTACCAAAGTTGTGGTAAATATTAAGTCAGAATAATTTCAAACCTTAGGGTTAGCAAACCCATTTAGCATCTTTTATTGATATGAAAATTCCTCATATGATTACTACGATTGGCACCTGAATTCAATTTAGTGTATATCCACCTCCTTAGTATTTACATGATATCATCACTAGGTGACTACATTATCATTTGTGATTGCAATTTCACATGGTGACTGCCTTCTCACCTAGGTTTCCAACCTATCATTCATTTATTTTCTCATATGGGTGAGGTAATACCTCAAACCTTAGATAATGTCATGAAGTTCAACTGAAGGTATTCATTCCCATATGTCAATTTTAAGCATAACATGTCTTTATCCAATCTCTCTCCCACATAATAAGATGAAAAAAGTGTTTGACTACAGACCAAAAACAAAATTCATCCCATTCCAAGAGCTGAGATGGTGCACACACATTAACCTAATATTTCATAGTTTAGGTAGAATTACTCTCAACAAGACTCGAAATGATACATACTTTCTAATTCCCAATATTCTACTATTCCATGAAGTCAAATGTCTATTTCACTATCATGTTTGTACACGACTCCTTTCATAATATATGACTTCTTATATCTTTTATATTTACAGCTCATGTACTATGAGCCTAATGAAAAGTGAGGTCATTACATTTGGTATCAAAGCCCATAATTTCTCAAATATTAAAGTTTATAATTTCAATAAATTCTTAGAAATCTGAGGAGAATTGTTAAGGTATGACCTGATGGTTTTGGTGTCTAGAAGGGGTCATGTCTTGGGGGCGGGAAATATTTTTCCTCCACACCATCAAGTTGGTATGAAGGACTCCCTCAGCCACAGTGATACCTGCTTGGATAAAACTAAGGGTTTTGCTGAAGTAATGTTTCCTCAAAGTCTTGTTATCCCAAATTTCATTTCTTAAAACTTTTTTCTCATTAATGCCTTGTTCCACATGCATGCATGTATGGGAGACTGTCACCTAACTCATTTTTATCTTTATTTTTTATTTTCACACTAATTAGGGTTCAGATGGATATTGTTACTCTATTATCCACACTACTCCCATTTTTCATGATTAGGTTTAGCCAACAAGGAGTGGGTCAAGTGGTCAAGCATGGTGTACCCTAATAAAGGGACCTTGGTTTGAATCCCAATTGTTGTGTGGATTTATCACCCTCCCTAGCATTCAGCCTCCACCATGGGCATGGGAGAGGGGGGAGAAATCTTTCGCTACTAATATGATGATTAGGTTTAGGGTTACCATCACAAAGAAAACCCATAAACATCTTTCTTTACTTTATCATTATTTCCACATTATATGTATATTATTATATCTACATTATATGTACGTTATTATCTCCACATTACATGTACATTATTATTTCCACATTACATGCACATTAATTGGTGGAGGATACCTTAATCATAATTCTTCTCAAAAACCATAACTTTGGATAAACATGGAAGTATCTTTAGGGTTTATTAAGTAACAGGACGAGAAGTGCATGAAATTTGAGATAAGAAGTCTTAGAGGAAACATTGTTTTAGGAAAATCTTAGGTTCTGGCTAGGCAAGTATCACTATGGCTAAGGGAGTCCTCGTATACCAACTTAATGGTGCAGAAGAAATATATTGCTAGCCCCCAAAGCCATGACCCCTTCTAGACACCATTACCATCAGGTCATGCCTTAATAATTCTCTTTAGATTTCTACATATTACTTGAAATTATAAACTATTAAATTTTATTTGAAAATTTTGGGGATTTGATACTAAATGTGACGACCTCACTTTTCAACATACCCTAATTAAGGAAAGACCCAAAAAGTTTAGAGCCATTACCTTAAATTCCTACAATCTAGATTTAACAAAATAACAAATAATTTCAAATAGTTTCTATTAATTCCAATATTGTTTACAAGATGATCCTATATGGAGATACATAAATTCTCTATCATGTACATATGAGAATAAGAATGTACCTAATCCTCCTTAAAAGTTAACTTTATTGTCTTTAGATAATTTCATTTGTCCATCATATCTTGATTTCTTCATATCTGGCATGTACCTAAAACACCATGAAATAAAAACACGACTCAGTATATTGCTATATTATGTACATGGGGTGCATGCAAAAATATGAAAATACATAACAACATATATTCAAATAATTACTTGCAAATAAGAACTGGAATTTTCTTCACAAAATCACCTTTTCTATTACTCATAGTGGCATTATAAATTGAATAGAATGTAAATAAACTCTCAACAATTTATTGATTTAATCTTCAAGAAATCATTAGCAAACACTAGAAAACTCTATTGCAGGCAGTCATAGTCATAGGCTAGTACCTTTAGTAGAAACATGCAGATTATCATGCATAATTTACTTCAAGTACTTTCAAGAAAATAAATCAGCAAAGATGAATCCAAACAATCAACAATAAATCTATATGTATCTAAATCCTAAAGTGTCATCATCATGTTATTCACATTAAACACTACTCGGTCCTAATCTATGTTTTAGGGACATGTTCGGGTTTTGTTGAGGAATAAGGGCATAAACCAATTTCAATTTAATTCAGGACATTAGGCGAGGAACCTAATTATTATATTCATAATTTCATTTACTTAAATCACATTAAGTTCATTAAAAATGTGGCAAGTTAGGGTCTATAACCCTAATTCTTCATATGTATGATTATTTACATTAGCAATTCTAATTATCATTATTATGGTCATAAACATGTTAAATCATCATTATATTGTACAATATCAATTTATATCTCAAGGAAAGATAGTTAACATGATTAACAAACTATTCATCAATAATTGGGTTTATCTGCATTAATCACCACATTATCACATATTAGCACAACTTTAGGAATTGGGATCAAAATCATGTCTCAACTATATTTAATTCATGTTCCTCTCATTATTTTTATAAATTTTCATGCATAACATGTCTTAATCTGACAATTCTAGTTATTACCACAAATTTTGCATGATTAACATTATTAGGCCAATCAGAATAGGCCACGTCAACACAACGAGTGTTTACCTTATCTTCCACGTGGACCTTCCTGGACTAATAGGTATCTACCACTTTTGCATGTGCTCCACATGGGATGGGATTTGAGTCGGGGGCTCAAGGACACTTCTTCCCCTACTCTTGAGGCTAAGGGTTTCCACGCACCGGGGTAGGGAAGTAAATCTATAGGTTTTCATCTTCAATCTTTCTTGCTCCTCTTCTATCAAACTAATTCCATGGAGGGGTCAACCTTCCCATTGACTCTCTCTCTTAGTTCTTCAGACCTTCATGTGACTTCCCCATAGGATCCATGCCTCTTGTTCAAACTCTTGGACCCTCTAGTCAGCCTTGCTCATGATCAGAGTCGGTCACCCCTAGAGATCCTCCTCTAAGTTGGATCTAGGCTGTAAGCCATCCACTAGAAAAGGTCGCTCTAATTTGGCTTGTGGAAGTGATTGGGAGATGATGATAGCCTGCCTATGTTCTATTGGAGATGAGAAGACAAGGTGGGTTCTGTCTATTTTCCTCACCTTATACTTTGTTGGCACCATAACAACACCAACCTTGCTTCCACCCTCGACACAAAAGAAGTCTAGATGAGGAGATAAGGTTGAGAAAGGGTTCTTACATGCTTTGAGATTGTGACACTACCATTGGTTCTATACGAGCGATATAGATCTTTGTATAGGTATGGAGTTAGTGAAGGGATGGCATCTAGTTTTAATGGAGTTCCTGACTCCACGTTGTAAAAGAGAAAAGCCTCAATTCTTCACCAAATGAGGGAAAAATTAAGGATAGATTGGCCCGATGTCATATCCTCAATCCAATAGAAATAACTGCTAATATTATTAAGGATCTGGGAGTGAGAAAGATAGATCAAGGAGTATCATTATTGTAGCAGACTTTCCTTTTTTGTGGCATGGTAGAAAATGACATGGCCATCTTCTGATCCAGATCGGATGACCACTAGGTCACACGACATAATGGGCAAGGTTCTGGTCACATTAAATGTGACAAATATATCAATTTATCTATTATCCCTTCTCTTTATAGAATCATATTAATTCCATAACTCTCTCCTTCTTCACCCACATATTTCCAAATGTGGGTAAGATTTGGTGTCAAAAAGTTATTTCTAGATGCCCTTTTTATCTTTCTCTAAAAAAAGAATACAATTCATTTTTTTTTTCAATTAGGTCCTTCCATCTTCATGATTTTCTATAGGCTTCTAGGAATCTCCTTTTTCTATGAAACTTGGAGGGAAACTTATTAAATTCCTTCTAAACCTTTATATAGTTTTTATGATTTGGTGTAATAACTTTAACAATCAAAACTTGCTCTTGTCTATATCCTTAAATTAATTACCCACACCACATGGTAAATATTCCTTTTTCTTCCAAATTATATAATTTTCTTATTTTCATTATTATTTCCATGTATGCCAATGGTAAGAGAAAGATAACAAAATTTGATTCCTCAAGCATTCTCTTTCCAATAAAGGATAGATAATTACTCTTTCAATTATCAAATATATCACATATTTTATTTTCTTTTGAAAACATGCATATTATTTCATATTTACATTTTTCAACATTTCATAAAGACATTGCTATTTATTTATACACAAAATATCTAATTTTTTAACTTGTTCCACAAGGACCTATTTACAATGAAAATAGTCTCTCTCATAGACCTTTATATGTGTGATGGGTTGCACCCATGCCACAAAGATGATTTTATAATTCCATCAATAATAGAATTGGGGAAATATAGAAATCAATTCAAGCCTTATATTTTTATAAGTAAATTTTTCCAAAATTGAGGATATTACATGATGCACCTAGAATAGGAGTTCACTCATGAATAAAGGTTTGGCCTGATTACTAAATTTTTTAGGTAATCAACTTAAACATCATTGGCTGAAGCATGGCTCATGGGAGTATCCAATCGACTGGCTGGGAATGCGAGTCAACCAACAAGAGTGTCCAACGAACTGACTGAGAAGTCTAGCCCACTGACTGGACAATTAGTAAAACTAGATCAAGTATTGATACTAACATCATGTTGTGCATTGATCGTCTTATTCAAAGGAAGTATGCTTGTGGATAGGAAAATATTCCCATCAACGAAATGGATGTTCTAGTCAACTTGGGGTGCAATCAAATGACTGGGAGCCCAGTTGATTGACTCATGATTTTTTACAACAAAAAATTCATGAAATTTGTCTCCTTGTATCCCTGTGTGTGTGGAAACCCTGACCCATCCACTCCTATATAAAGGGGGGAGGAGAAGGTTCTCAGTAAAAGTCTCCTAATCTCAACATTGTGGTTGTTGGTATGTATGCCTAGAGAGACAAACATACAATGATTGTAATGTGGAATTAGATACCTGATTAGATAATGATAAAGGTAACTTTTTCATTTATGTTTGTCGCAATCATTAGATGATGACACAAACATGCTATATGTCTAAAGAATGATGTTAGTCAAAGACATGTCTTTAGGTTTGAGGACATGAGCAATGAAATCATATGTATGATAAGAGTACATGCATTCTTGTTATGTGCCTAGTTGGATATTACTATGGAAGCAAAATAGACAATAATAATACATAAGACTAAGTGTGTGTTGGTTGATGAAAGAATCTCATCAACCATTATGTATGATATCAAACCAAACACATAGGCACTTAATAGAGAATAGTGTTCCAGACAGACACACTATGAGAGTGATACATGGTGACCATGGAATTGTAGTTAGAATAATCTCTCATAGTGATAGTGGTGATTTTGGTTCTTAGACCTAAAGTCACTACACTCATCACATGTCATTTAATGTAGTTTTGACACCATTTAACATTACCTTGAAAAGGGTTTCCATAAAGGTTGTGTCCGGGTATGTTATGACACATGGGGATTGTGTGTGAGTGAAGTAGATGGGATTTGTCCCTTCTACAGGATATGATATCATGGCCACTTGATAAGTGAGACTGAGAAATGTATGGCCATACACATGTGAACCAATATTTGATATATGAGATGACATGCATATCATACATTCTTCTCTAGTTCAAGGAACATGGATTGCACATTAAGAGGATGATGATTTTGTGCCTTGAGTTGAATCCAGATATCAGAGACAAAGGAATGATATGATCACTATAACACTGATCATAGATTGTAGGTTGAATTTGTTGTCCAATTTTCCAATTACTTAGATATAAATGATGTGTTGCTAGATACCTCTCATTGCTTGTGATCTCATAAATTGGTTATTGACATTCACTACCAACAATATTTTGGATTTATAGGGTCACATGCATAGGATGCACCTATAAAAGGAGTTTACTCATGAATGTGCTTCAACTTGATCACTAAAGAGTTTACGTATTCAATTTAAACAACCTTGGTGGTACATTGGCTGGAGAAGAATTTGAATCGAACTATTTAGAAGTCAATCGTCTGGTTTATAAGTGAACCAACAAATTCAAAATGTGAGTCAACCAGTTCAGATAATGAATTGATTGGTTGAGGGATTAATAAGACTAGACCGAGGATTGATTTTTATGTCATGTTGTGCATTAATCATCACATTGAAGCCAATATATCCACAAATAGGAAATATAGTGAGCTAACCAGATATAGTGAGATGAACAATTCTAGTGTTGAATCGACCATTTTATATGTGAATTGACCTATTCATAAGAGAATTGGCCGATTCAGAATTGAATTGATTGATTCATAATTCACAACAACAAAAAATTCATGAAAATGTGTCTCTTCGACTCCCAGTTGATTCGGAAACCCTCACTGAACCCTCCCGTAAATAGAGTGGTAGTCAAGTCTTCCATAGGAGGCAAAAATAAGCTATGATAATTGTTTTCCTATCACAGTTGTGGTAACATAAGAGGTTGAGTAAGTCTAGCTTGTAATAGGAGATACAACAAGGGAGAGGAATTTAACACTAGCATGTCAACGTTCAAAGGGAAACTCCTTGTTGGCTCTGGTAGAGCAATGTGGTGTTCTTGGTGGTCCGCATGGACTATATAAAGGCATGAAGGTTGTTGCCACCATGCTAGGAGGACAACAACCACCACCTTCTATGGTAGTGCACTAGGAGGTCATCCCTGACAGTTGCATGTGTCCATCTTACAAAGAATACATAACACCAAACAAGAGTAGTCATTGGACTTGATCCAAGACCATGCATACCTCTTGCTAACCCCTATCCTAGATAAATCATTGTTGAGGCAATCTTCTAGCAAGGAATAGGGACAAAGTTTTTGTTTCTGCTGCATTCTCTACCATCCCCATTCCCCAAAAGTGGTAGCATGAGACTCAGAGGCATGTTACCCGTAAAAGGGAAAGATAACCAAAGGGGAGAAAAGGCAACGCTAGCACATTGGCATCACGAGGGATAACTCCTTTTTAGTTCTAGTAGAAATATAGGGGTTCCTAGTGGTCTGCATGGACAATGTAGAGGCATGGAAGCCTTTGTCACCACACTAGGAGAACATCATCAACTTTCGTTCAAGGTGCAATACCAAGAGACCACTAATGACTACCGTTGTTGTGTTCCTTGAAGAATAAGTACACCTTTGAGAGAATTGTCATTGGACTTGTTCTAGGACCAAGTATATGCCACAAAACCTTCTTTCCCAAATATATAACTGTTGACGCAATTGACTGGTTCAAAATAAGGATTTTTCTAATTTCTGCTCCCTTATTTGTAATCCTTATTTCGATGTAGATGGATGGCCTTAGATCAGTCCAAGGAGAACTCAAACTCAAGCATGTATCCATGTAGTCCCATGATCATCGATGCTTATGGGTTCTCATCAGTCTCCATATCACAACACCAAGATCGCACAAGATGAAAGGAGAGAGAGAAAAGGGGGTATTTATAGGTGGGTGGAAGTTAGTGCGGTTTAGTTTGTTCATCACGTGAGGAATCTCTTCGAGTCTAAAACTCATCAGGCACAATAACAAATTGTCCGCTCATTGACCAAAAATGCATCAAATAGAAACTCATCGATCAGAACAATGTTGGTAAAGCTTCATTAGAAATCTCATTGATCAAAGCTTGGTCATCGGTCATCACAGATACACACACCCAAGACTTCATCGATTAATGGAACCCTTTGGTTAATTATCCAGCAACCTCATCGAGAAACTTGTCGACATACAAGTTGGTCAGCTCAATGTCTACTATCAACCGCTAGACACAAAATAGCAACTATCCCATAAATCACATATAAACTTCATGAAAGAAAAGTTCAAAAGTATCCAAAGGATAAGTTAAATTGTAAGATTGTTAAGAACATTATGAAGCAACTAAAGCAAGTATTAACATTATCTTTACACCCCTAGAAAAAGGATAATTTGCATAAAGATCAACAAGTTACAATTTATTTTATATCCCGAACAAGGTTCATTTTGATTCAATCATAAATCCAAGTAAAAATTCAAAAGTAAGCACCCAATTGAACCAAATAAATGTTTATATATTAAAAAAGATTAGGGGCCATACAACCTGGTAACCTAAACCAAATGAAGACATGAGTTTTCTATATTCATACATTTAGTTATTAGTATGTGTCCCTCTGGAAACACTTGAGTACGAAGTTCCAAATAATCTAACATTACCTTATTACAAATTTTATTTAAGCACTTGTGTCTAAATAGAACTCCATCTATTTTTTACATTAAATAGTTGATCTTCCACCAAATCCCTAAAGTGGTATTAAGTCAAGCTATATTGAAACCAATCTATCTAGTGGCATACTTACAAATATGGAATACAACATTACTCTCACTGACCTCATCCACTCACCACCCTTACCCCTCCCAGCGACGACATGTATCCTCTCCATTTTCATTGTGTAGAAACAACTCTTGATCCTTTTCTATGAATGATCAATGGGGGCATTGATGGTTCTAAGGATGGACGTGCATTGTGATTCTAACAACAATGTGAACATTGTCCCAATGACGTTATAATGGAAGTTTACAACTGATCGGGGCTTTGTTGGTTGGGTTGGACAGTGGGGTGAGGTAAAAATGAGCTTTTTTAAATTTCAATGTTCACGAGTACCCTGCTACATCAATAAAACAATAGAAACTTTGATATAAATAAATTGCTCATTATAAATCGAACATCACATAAAAAATGTTGAATGCATGTAGCAACACTTGGTCAAACACCAGTTACGGAGTTGAACTCTTTGGATTTAAATTGAATCAAGGATCAAACTTTTATATCTTCAATGTTGATGTCATACAAGGATATGGCAAAGTGGAAGTGTGTGGATGTAAGAAGAATGGTAGTGTTTATATGCATTTACTTGAAATGCATTAGAGGTTGTTAGAGGGGAGAAGTATAGGTTTCATAAACTAAGAGACATTTGGAAGGGGTGTGGAGTGTGCAGGGAGAGGTGATTGTAGTTGGAGATTTTTTTTGAGTGTGTTGAACAACACACCTTCATGTATGTAATCCCTCCACCTTCTTGACAAGAATTTATACCTCACGATCCAAAATATCAACATGTTTTATGCAGTGTCAGGTTCTCCCCTACTCAATATCATGACATCACTAAAATTATCTCTTTTAAATCCATTAATCAATGTGAGAATTATATTTTACATAGAGAGATCCCTTCACATTAACACAACCATTATAAACATTTTACAAATGTCCTCTTACCTTTAATCATTGAATACTTATTCCTACTACCTACTCAACTTGTAACTTCCATACATGTCTGGTTGAGGGTTCTAACCCCCAGGAACTCACACGATGCTCCCAAGATTCTCCATGAGGTGTCTTGAATCCTTCCATGTATCTTCATTTCTCACTTTGTAGTACAATAATGTTTTTTCATGTTTTTAAGGTTGGGTGAGTAGCATGTTTGTCATCTATGGGTTGGGTAATTGGTATGTTTACAACCTAATAATTGGGTGATTAGAATGCCTTTCACCTATACAACATACCTCATTCTAGAACACATGTGACTAATATACATGTCACATAAGGGATATAATCCCTTCAAAAATTGGGTGACACAAATGCCTATCACCTATAGGGTGTAACTCTTTCCAAATTGTCAAAATGATTGTCGCCTATTGTGTAATTTATTTTACAAATGATGGGTAATTTACATGCATGTCACCTAAAGTATGTAATTCTTTACATAATTTTCACCTATACACTGTTTTTAGTAGTAATAGGAAGAACAAAGGGTCTATTAGGTTTTGGAAGGGGTCTATTTGAGAGGAGATTGAGAAAGAAAGGACTTTAAAAGATGAAGAGAGAATATGGTTGAGGATGTTGTTGTGTTGTCCTTCAATGGTGGCAAGGAGGGACAGTGCATGTGTCGGGGGGGGGGGTTGACGATTGTTAGGGGACATGTTGCAGATGGAAGAAGAATGGAGGTGAAGAAGGATTAGAGAGAAAGAGTGGAAGGATGAGGGTAGCAATAGTTAGCCATAATAAAAGACTGCATGGGGATGATGAGGGGGTGCAAGAAGATTGTGGGTCGTCATTGCTTCCTCTGTCAACCCTAGTAACAACTCCCATGACATACCTTGGACTCAAGGAAGAAGAATACAAACGGAGGCTGTGGTATTGGCAAATCCAAGAGAGGAAAGGAGGGGTGAAAAATTGAAGAGTGAGTTGGGAAAGAGGAGGAGATAAGAGGTAGAGTGGAGTGGGAATGACCACCGTTTACAACCAAGCGTGTCTGTGGGTAGAAGGAGACAGAGATGTAAGATTAGTGATTCAATGGAAGGTGTTATATAAAAACAAAGAGACTATAGGTTCAATGTCATTTAATTAAACCAGATAAATAATCATTGTTCCTTTATATAAATTAATTGGAGGATTAAAAAACCTCCAATAGACCCAAAAATTGAGGAGTATACCAATTAAGCGTGTTTAGTTCAATCTTAACATCAAATTTTCTTTTTGACAATGTTTATGTTTTATTTTATTATTTGTATACTAAACATGCACATAATGTATTAACTCCTCTCAATAAATAAGTTGCGGCATTAATTCTATATTCACTTGTTTTCCATCATCTCTTACTTTTAGGACTATTTTTAGGTATAGGAATAGGGTCAAACTTCTTAAGTACTGCACTAGTATATGCACTCATGTTATTTTGTTTTTTATGGTTATTTTATCCCAAGTTTTCTTATGCACTAGAAATTTTTGAATTCATTATATCATTTAACTCCAACTATTACCGATGTGTAATAATTTTAGATAAAATTACTATATATTAAAATACTTGTTAAGGTGTTGTAATAAGTGAGGGTTAAAATTGGGACCTAGATTCATGTATGTTATAGTGTGTCTCTCGTACCCTTTTCATCATCAATTAGTTAGTAATTTGACTTCTTGGGATAATGCTATCCCTAACTTTCATAAGCTTATTATCTACCATTTAGTCTTCACGCCACTTTTAAAGAAAGAACTGAAATTTTTACTCATTGTTTTATCTACATTTATCTCATAAATCACTGTTATTTAAAAAAAATTCAAAAGCATGTATTTAAGTAAATCTATTCTCTCATATGTATTTTATCATCTATTTCATCAAAAAATGAATTTGTAGGTTATGATTTCCCTTGTTGTAGAAGATCACAAGTAGATTTAATGTATATGAACTCAACAAGGGTCATTTTGTTGTACAACTCTCTTGCCCTAGGGACTATGAGACAACTCTCACAGGGGACCATGGAAACTGTTCGGATGTAATGTCATCATTTGGGAATGGTACCCACTTTCGTGCCATCAGATGATTGTCCTGAACTGATAGTCTCTTGGGTACATATTGTAGACCTCCCTTTGAACCTTTACGTACCAACAATGTACAAGTATATTGGATTGGCTTTGGGGAGACTCATTAAAGTGGATTCACATACATCCAATATGACTTGTAGTAAATTTTCCAGGCTGACATTGGAACTGGACACAATAAGGCCTCTTGCACCATCCATTCTTATTAACGGGGTGGAGTACGAAGTCATTTATGAAGGATTGTCATGGACGTGTGTGAAATGTGGCCGGGAAGGGCAGACATCCAAACAATACAAGGAAATAGAAGATGCATACCAAGAGAAAACATAGGAGGAAAAGGAGGAATTGAGGAATGAAGACACTAGGGAATATGTCCAAGATAATAGTTGGCAAAGGCAGAAGAGGAAGGGAGGTAGACATGGGAAAAGGTAGGAACAGATGATGGCTCAGAGTGGGACCCAGGAAAAGAGAAATAGATTTGCTGATCTAGAATAAGAAGAAGCCAAACTAGGTGAGAGAGAGGGGGAATGTTTGACAACTGTGATGGATTTAGGTGCAACTTAGGTACTACTAGCTTAAATCTAGAGGAAAAAGAAACCAAGAGATAAAGAAAATAAGAATGGTAACATGAGGGAAGTGTTGGGTGACATTACGAATGTTGTAGTCAACCATACAAAGGCTACGAAGAGAGGGTAGACAAGTGGGAATTCTATAGAGAAGAGGTAGCAAAATGAGCACACAGTTGTGAAACTAGAATCCAATGAGGTTATTGAAGTCATTATCATGTTTTGATGCAAGATGAGGTGAAGGAGAATAAAGAAATATCGGATTTTAAAGCCAACGAGGTACCAAAAACACAAGAAGAAATCCCTTCTAAACTATTGACCACAGTGTGCTCTATACTAGGGAGAAAATCCAAAAGCAGCAACACAAAGATGAAAAGGAGGGGTCCTATAAAACCTATCATTCCAGTGGAGATGATACACAGGAGCCCACACTTAGCAAACATGGATAATAGCCAACAGATGGGTCAGGAAGGAGATGTGAATGTTATAGTAGTAGTTATGGAGGAATATAATATTAGTGACAAGGTGATTATCAATGAGAACCTGATAGTCGAATAACAGGTGCCAGAAAAGGCTCTCCAAACAAATCTTGTTTTAATCTTTTATAGTAGCCCAATGCAAAACATTATGTGTTGGAACGTGAGGGGAATTGGCAACGATGAAACTTGCAACACTCTAAGAGAGTTCATGAATACATACAAGTCAAAAGTAGTGGTTGTGCTAGAACCCCACATCCGTGGATGAAATGCTATCAATACCATCAAAAGGATGGGCTTTAAGATATCCCACAAAGTCAAATCTAGGGGATTCTGCATCTGGGTTAGATGAAGAGTCGTGTAAACTTGACATCATAAATAGTCATCGTCAGTTCATCACATGCAGGCTGAATGACAAATGGTATGTGACCTTCGTGTATGCAAGTCTGCATGGGAGGGTTCACAATTTGTTGTGGAAACATATAATAGATATGGGTAAGAAGATACATGAGCCTTGGCTAGTTCTTGGAGACTTTAAATCACTATTGGAACTGAACGAGTAAACTGGTAGCGATATCTTTAATGCCAATGAAGCATTTCACTTCAGCGATATACTCATGGAAGCTAGACTCACTGACCTTGGTTTTTTTGGATGGAGATTCACCTACAAACATGGGATGCTTCAAGAATGATTGGATCGAGCTGTTAATTACAAAAAGTTTTTACAACTGTGTCCATAGGTGACTGTACATCATTTACTCCAGATTCATTTAGATCATTGTCCTATCTTTGATTAGAGTCAATAGAAAGGAGGGTGGCAGTAGGTGCTTTGTAACAAGGGCTTCTTGGCATGAGGAGAGAATGTTTAGTGGAATGCTTCGGCCGAAGTGGAATTCCAATTTACCATTTGAGAAGGCCTTGTTATTGGAAAAAACTAAGATCATTGAATGGGACATATGTGAATTGTATAAAAGAAGGAGAGACAAGGAGCACCTCATCCGCAACATTGACCAATTGTAGATGAATTTGAAATTGCAATATGATCCAATTTCGGACAGGATGTGCATTGATATGCATATGGATCTGGATATGATTATGAAAAAAGAAGAGGAGGACTGGAGGTAGCGGGCACACATTACTTGGTTGAGTGAAGGTGAAAATAACACTCATTTTTATCATGCCTGGGTAAATCAACATAGAAGGAGAAATCTTATTACTTCTCTTAAAAATGATGCAAAAGTATGGGTTACTAAGGAGGTAAGCCTCATGAACATGGTTGTCAAATATTTCAGGTAGGTTTTAACTGATCTGGGTGTGGAGAGAAGAAACTATTTCAGTAGAATTTTGGAGAGAATCATACAGTTGTTGTTGTGCCAAAGGAAACTTATCACTAATCTCCTACCACCAGTGTGATTGTGAGAGTTCTTCAAAGTATAAACCCCCACAAGGCTACAGGTCCTGATGGGGTAAGTGCTTTGTTTCTACAAAAGGAATGGAATACAATGTGTGATTAGTGATGAAGACTGTGAGCTCAACAATTGCGGGACAACATCTTAGCTCTGAACTCTGCAATGCCTCCATCGTTATAATCACAAAGGTACCTAGAACTAAAAAGTGTGGGCAAATCCATCCTATCTCTTTGAACAATATCACACTCAAGCTCATCTCCAAGTTAGTAGTAGATAGATTAAAATCGCACCTTCCCAACTGGATTTCTAGGGAGCAAAGTATTTTTATCACAAGTAGAAAGATTATGGACAATATTGTATTAGTTCAAGAATTTATTCATAAAATGAGAAGGAGCAATTGTGCGAAGACCATGGCCATCAAAGTGGACCTCATGAAAGCCTATGAATATATGTCATGGTAGTTTGTAGAACATACTCTGATCCAACTCGAGCTGCCTGAAAATATTCATAAGCTACAAGCAGGGGCTCTATACTGATTATCTAGAAGGGAACCAAGTCCATATATTTCAACGCTAGGTTGTAGGTCCATAAGCAGGGGCTCTATACTGGTAGGTTGTAGGTCCGGAGGTGTCTCATGTATGCTTTGTAGATTATCTACTCTTATTTGGAGAAGCTAGTCAATCTCAAATGGAAACTATTATTGCATGTTTTGACATGGTTGGTAAGGCACCTGGACAGGCTATTTCTACTGAGAAGACTAGAGTCTATTTCTCAAGGAACGTCTTCAGAAGGGAGAGGAGACTTATAGCATGTATAAGTGGTTTTTAGGCTACAGAGGACTTGGGTTGGTATATAGGTGTCCCGATTCTGCACTCTAGAGTTAACAAAGACACTTTCTCGAGTGTTCTCTCAAGTGTTACTAGAAAATTGAATATGTGGTCTTCCTATTGCTTATCTATGGTAGGTAGAGTTTGTCTTGCAAAAGCTACGTTGATGGTGATGCCCACTTAGTTATGCAGACAACAACACTATCGTTGAAGCTCTGTGACAAGATTGATTGTACCATACAGAATATCATCTGGAGAGGTTGCTACAAGACGATTCCTGTATCTCTGGTAGCATGGAACAAAGTCACCACATAAAAGGGTAAGGGTCATCTGGGTCTTAAATCGATGAGGGATTGGAATGAGATGTTACTTCTCAAAAACTCCTGGGACATTCTGAGCGGAAGGGAAACAATGTGGTGCGAAGGTCTAAGGAGGAGGTTCAATTTGTATAATTGTACGAAGTGGATAATAGCTTCCAGGATTGCCAAGCATGTATTCAAAGCTAAAGAGATGGTGTTGGGGAACTCTCAGATACAAATTATCAGTGGGAGGAATACAAACTTTTAGAACAACCCTTGGGTATCAAATGGTATGTTGTTGAAAGATCATGTCTAGAGGCCCATACCACATGAGTTGTTGGACCTAAAAGTAGGAAGAGTGATAGACTTGCAAGGTCAGTGGGACATCAACTTCCTAAAAAATTGGATGCATGATTCTCTAGTAAAGAAGATAACGCAACATAATACACCGATGGATATTGATCATGATGATATTTGGATGTGGTGCCCCTCCATGGATGGACATTTCTCAACCAGACGCGCATATAAAGTCATAAGGAAGAATAAGGAGGTTGTAATATAGGGTGAATGGAACTATATTTGGGAGGATAAGACAACTAGTAGACTCCAACTATTTGTGTGGCTCGTGGAGCATGGAGAGTTGATGACCAATGCTAGATAGAAAGTTCGACAACTTGCGGCCGATGATAAGTGTGGAAGGTGTTTGCTTGAGGAGGAAACACTGATTCATGCTTTAAGGGAATGTAAATGGGTGAAACATGTATGGACGAAGATCATTCATAGTAAAGGACTCAATCATTTTTGGGAGTTTTCTAAGGCAAAAAGGTGGAAAAAATATTGTATGTCCCAATCGTAGGAGATGATGCAGATATTCTTAATTACTTGCAACCACATATGGAAGACGATAAGATCCTTTGAGCACTAGGTGAATTTCATCTCTTAGAGCATCTCAATGGACAATTAGGCAAGCAACAGAGCTACTCAGGATGAGAGACAGATTAGAATGGGCACATGGGCTAAGCCGGTAGAGGATAGTATAAAGATCAACACAGATGCAGCAGTAAGAAAACATGTAGCAACTGTTCTGATTGTGGTACGGAATTCAAATGGAGAATGCATCCACGGGGTGGCATGCAGAATTTTAGTTTTCGACTGTAGTAGAATCTGAACTACAAGGTATTCATATGGCTCTATAGTATGCACTTGAGAAGCAAGTGAATGAGATATGTGTGGAGACTGACTACATTGAATGTGTTTGTGTTGTCTGTGAAGATCCGAAGGCAAATCTGAGAAATGCGTACTGGGTGTTGAAAATTTAGAAGATTATCAAGAGTGAGTGGAGAGTGGAGTACGTCTGCAGGGAAAAGAATAAAATGGCTGACCTTTTGTCTAAGTTCCATTTAAAATCACATCATATGTTTTTTCACTATGTGATGCCTCCTCCCGAGCTGGAGAATGTTTTAAATTTAGATAAGTGTAATGGTATTAGTACTACACATTTATTTCTACTAATGGCATTTGTGAGTGTAATGCTTTAGCTTTGATTGCAAGTGGAAGGCAAGGCGAATAAGTGAGCTTCCCGACTTCCCCCCCCCCAAAAAAAAAAGGATCAACCCTTTAGACCACATGCCATGTTTAGAGAAAGGAAACATGTAATTTCTCATTCATTCAATTACATTCACCTCATAAATCACTCGTGTTTGAAAATATATATTAAAAAAATTATAAGTTTTGTATATGAGCTTTTTTTTGATATCTTCAAGATGTGTTATATTAGGGATCAAATATAAATAGACTCTATATTCTTGTGTATTTGAAGAATCAATGATCACCTTTTTTTAACCACATCCACATTGAGTCAATGATGCCAAAATTATTTTCTAATGAGTTGTACTTAAAATACAATTTACTTCTATTTTGTAATAAAAATTCAGAAAAGTAATGCACTATTACAACAAGTGCATCCCGCATAATCCCCAAACCTCAAGGGGAATTAAGTACAAAATTCATGGTGATGTTTCTTTCTCTTATTTTTGTAGAAGTATAAGTCATCTCTTTAACCATATAGAAGTATTCACATTTCCTTGTCATAGTATAACTAGTCTCTTTTGACCATGTGAAAGTAGCAGTCATCCCTATAAAATTATGTTACCTAGATCATTTCATTAGGGAATTAAAGCATTATAAAATGTATCATTCACCTTTAATACCCATTCCACTATGAATACTTAAATATATCTTGTACTTTGCACGTGCTAACAATCTTAATACAAAACATTGACATAAAGAAATGAAATCATAAGAAAGTATAATGGTATCACTTGCTACTTAAACATAATTAAAATAAAAAATAAAAAATGCATCAATCACTTCTATGTCTACTTGATTAAAATCTATGTGGTTGGGAAAAAGTAGGATTATGTTTTGACTAGTTTTCCTTTTGGCTCGTAGTTAAACAAACTATAACAAGCATTGCATGAAATACCTAAACAAAGTAATAAAAAGTATGTGTCTTAGATAAAAAAAATTGTTCTTCTGATTTGATGAATCATCAAGTCGATATGAATTATGAGAATAAAGAGAAGGCATACCTTAAACTTTTACTATATTTTTTGAGGAGCTATCCTTCTTCTTGGGTGGCATGTTTTTAGTAAAATCTCTTGAAGTGATATAAAAATCATTAAATCCAACACTTTATATTGTAATACATTGATATATTGCATAAGAATTAAACATAAAATATCATTTATAATGTAAAATGACATTTATTATATTCTTTAATTCCCATCCAAGTTATAAAACATGATCAACACATATATCATTGGATACATATGAACAAATCCAATTGATGTCTGATAACACCCAAATTTAGGCATTTCTTCTATGCATTTATTTATGGTTCTGTGTTGATTATAGCCTTAATATGCCCAAAGTAACCCTAGACTCTTATCTTTCTATAATCTATGTCTATTGAAAGATGGAGTTACTCAAGTAGCCAATTTTGGGACTTGCAGGAACCGAACTCAAGAAGACATCAATTCTCCAGATTCTACCCCACAAGTGTTGTGTTATGTGCACCAACTTAGGACCCTGGGGTGGGTTTGTCCCTAACGATTTAAGTAGCAACTGCTAAAAAGGGTTTCAACCACTACAAGGGTCGTGACCGCTACAAAGAGTCTCGACTTCTATGAAGGGTTGTGATCTCTAGAAGGGATGCAACCTCTACAATGGGTTTCGGCCGCTACAAGGGTCACAACCTATATAAAGGGTCTTGACTACTACAACAAGTTTCAACTGCTACAAAGGTCATGACCAATACAACAAGTTTCAACCACTATAAGGGTAGTAACCTCTATAAGGGGTCTCAACCACTACAATGGGTTTTGACTGCGAAAATAGGATTTGATTGCTACAAAGGTCGTTATCACTAAGAAATGTTTCGACTAATACAAGGGTCATGACCTATACAAAGAGTCTTGACCATTACAATGAGTTTCAACAACTTCAAAGGCTGCGACCACTACAATGGGTCTTGATCGCTACAAGGGTAACAACTGATACAACTAAGGGACCATCACTCCTATAAATACTCACCCCTTCCTCCTAGGGGTTTTGACTTGGGTTCTACGATTCTGACTTTTGGGAGTTCCCTTTAGTGACTAACGGTTCCCAACAATTTGTGGGAGATTTCCAAGATCTAGAATGGCTAAAGAGAACACCCTCATTCCATTTGTAATGCTTGCCTCCATCCACCATCCTCTACCTCCCTCAAGCCATTTCCACCATCATTTACCCACTTTCCAGACACCTTCCACCTCCATACTTCCACAAAGGTTATTGTTTGGGGCGGAATGAAGGAGAAAGGAGGCCAAGAAGTCCAGAAGATCAAGGAGGACGACCCAAAGGACAAGATCCAGCCCTTCTGGAGGCTAAGGAGCAAAAGCCACCTCTCTTCTATGAGCTAAATCTCTTCCTTGATCTCTTTCTTCTACTTTTTTCCCTAGTTTCTCTACAAATGATATTCTTCCATCTTTGTTCAATGCCAACTATTCTTTCCCATAGCTAGTTGAGATCCTTCTTGGATATGTAGCTTGTTTTGGGCATGTTTATTGACTTTTACCTTAACCAAGTAGGTTTATCCCAGATTTAGTATGTTTTATGTTCTATCTTCTCCATCTGATTATGATTGTTGGTTTCCTTGATCTCTTTCTTGCTTGAGATTCTATTTCTACCTAGATCAAAAGATTAATTGTAGAAATGGGTAAGAGAAGGTAGTTTGGATTGATATGAAAGGAGGAGGTCCAAAGGAGTTGTTCCTAACAAATTTGAATATTCTAGACCTGAGAGGGTATCTAGATATTCAAGGGTGTTGATACAGAATCCTTGAGAGAGGTTTTGGATCCTTGACAAGATTTTAGTCACGCTACACGAGAGTGAGTGGGATGACCCCCACATGAGAAACTACACGATACATGCTATGTTTGGATGTTAGACGCTTGCTAGGCTGTTCGAGGGTTGACTACGCTCAAGAATGGGTGCATAGACTACCCAACTTGTGGTTATATATCCAGGAACTCCTTCTCTCTTATTAGTAGAATTTGACATACTCTATTTGTTTTCTTTACTTTGTTTTGTTTTACTTTGTGACATTTTTCTAGACTACTTCTAGTTTCATACTTTTACCAACTATCAAATTATCTTAACTGACTTAAGAGAGAGATCTTAAGCATCCAAAATGTACCCACATCCCTGTTTTCAATCCTATATATCCACTACTACCCCCTAAAAAAGTTGCGAGGGTCCTTTAAGGTTTCAGGTTATAAATTTAAAGTCCAATTTTCCTTCGGGATCATGCCTGTACTTTTTAGACATGCACTCAGTGGTGATCAATGTCATAGTTATATTAAAAAACATCATCTATATGATATATTTACTCCGTGGCATCCTTCACTTCATTATGGTCATTAAGTATAAAAAAATGGAATATCAAAAGTTACTCTTGTGTCTAGTAACAAACAATGCTCCAAATTTCATCTCCTAACTAAAAGGAGTAAAAATATTTGAGTGGCAGGATTAGGATAAAAAAAGAGTTTATCATAAGAACTTGTCCTTGATAACTCAACCAAAGTAAAATCAACTTCATTAATATGTGAACATACAACTTCCTCCCATATATACTAATCTACATTAAAAAGTAAAATAGGATGGGTACTTCCACACTATAGAACAAATCAATCTTCTAGCACTCCATAAAACATTTTTTCATATGTCCATTGCGTTCAAATAACAAAATTAAGGAATACACGAAAACTATATAGTAAAACAATTTCATTCTTGCATACATTCATAAATACCCTTCATAAGAAAGTACTCATCATGGAGGTCCCCTAGAAAAAACACTCACCACAGTATTAAGAACCATGCATCATTGGAGAGAATGCATATGATTAAAGTTGTTGAATACCAAAGATTAGTTTATAACTCTATTTTATAAACATTAAAACTTATTTAATTCATAATTGATTAAAAATGATTATGTTGTTTACCAATTACTTTTTCTTAATTCCAAGATGAACTCAATGTCTTATGTCACAATCATGCATCTTTTAAAGTTTATTGGCCATAAGAAAAATTGTAATCCAATATAACATTAAAAAGGGAAAACCATCATTATAAAAAGTATAAGATCGCCCATAGTGTAGCCCAGCTGCTGGAAAGGGGTCTGACCCTAATGAGTGACCAAGGATTCAAACCCCAGAAAAAGAAAAAATTGAGTCTCTGAAGGACCTATGTTTCATTTGACACCACCCTAGCATGCAGGGAGACCCCGTATAATTAAGAAAACCACATGTTCATTTGGTCTCAGTGCAAGCTTTACAAATGCATCCCACATTACCAAAAAATGTACAAGCTTGATACATAAGATAAGTGTTGTTTTATTTTAGCTATAATGAACAAAAGGAACCAATGACCTTGATTGAGTTCCTCAAATCAGGGTATAAAAAATACACCTACAACAATAGAACCCTAACTTTATCTTACAATCTTATTAAGAATGAATCAACATATTCCAGATAAAGTTAAGAAAAAAAATATTTTCCTCTTTCTTAAAGATAACCCCTATGGGATAGACCGTTCAAATCTTCTTCTATTTCCTTCAAATTGTTTCGAAGAGTAAATTAATCATAAAACTGAATACATCCACCTATACTACACAAAACCTTCAACTTTAACCATTTGCAAAATTTTTAGTTAGATGGAAAAAAGTGTCAAAGAATATAAGTGAAAAAGTTCATTCAACATTATAGTGGTGTTCATTTTCTTTTAAATAGTAATAATTTTCCCACAAATACATGAATATTAAAAAGTTCATTCAACACTTTGGCAATTGGTCTTGAAGAGTTCCCCACAGAGAAAGAGGTAAAGGATGTTGAATACAAGTGTAGTGGTCATGATTTTTAATCAAGAAACCTTTTTTTGCTTCAACTGAAATTGTGTTTGATAAATTTGAAGCAAAATCATCCTATTAATTTCAAGTCTGTGAGAATTTATAAGAAGACACATGCTTCTATATCTTTTATACTATAAGACAAGACAAGAAACTAGTCATTGTGATTGCTTTTTCTAGTCAACAATGTTTTCTTCGTATTTAATTTTTTCTTATATAAACATGCATCAATATTCTCTCTCCTATGACCATCATAGATACAACCAATTAAGGATGTCTTAGATACAACATTTTCAATGTGCATTACATCAAAATTGCATCAAATCAACAAACAAAACCAAAAATGAATCTAAAGACACTATTTTATCTCCATCCCTCGACAAAACCAATACTTATTTGTGGAAAAGAATATGACATTTCCCTTAACCAAATTAGCATTACAATGATTTTTCCACAAATTTAGTATTTACCAACCAGTAAGATGTTTTGGGACACTAGAAGTTCTTGCATACCATTGATAATTTTCTCATCTCCATGCCAGGGACAATTTGTGTCTAAAAACATATATATAGACATATTATAAAATATGTCAAAAGTGACCATGGTCAACACAACAATATGGATATTCCCTACAATAAATGGTGATCCAACCTGATACATGCCATGAGTACAGAATTCATTATTTTCCTATTGATGTTCTACTCTAATGTTAAACAATTATTCATTGTTTGGATCACAAGTCAGTATCGAGAACCATGTATTTAATTCATTTATTATTGGTTGAGATATTTATCATTTATGTTACCATGAGATTTCACACATCCTACAAGAAGATCCAACACAAATATTTATTGTCTCCTCCCCAACCAGGATGGAACATTATAGGGAATCAAATTGATAGACCACATATTCTAGCTTTTATTTTTAGATTAAAATGGTTGAAAGGATCACTTTCATGAGTGAGTAAATATTTTAAGGATCATCACTAATTTTCATATTCTTTAGATCATATTATTTCCCTTCTATTGGATCTTTAGGATGGATCATCTCACTACTTCCACGTTGGGGTCAAGTTTGACATCTAGTAATAAATTGATCTAGATTTTTTACATGAAAACCTCATAAGTTTTGATATCAAAATAATAAAGAAAATTGTTTTATAAAACCGTCTACAACTTCCATGTCTTGTTCTTCCTCTTCAGCCTTTAGCATTTGGAAGATCCTCAAATGGGACAAAAAATGGAATTTTCATACATGCAAGGAAACAAAAAACAACCATCTCAAAAATCAACCCAAAGTTTGCATTATCTCTTCTACATCCATACCGGATCTTGGGAAAAGTACTACTCTCAAGAAAAACAATTCTTATGACATCATGAATGGAGTTGATAATACACTACTAGTAAAATTGAATTTGTATTGAAATATTGGATGATTGCAACACAATTTGCAAATTTCTCAACACCTAGTATTAAAAGGATGGCTTGCATCATCTATGACTTTTATAAATTTCCATAATATCTTCCTTATGTTTGTATGCGGTAGTGTTCATTATACGATTCTAAACTACATATTCATAATTCCCCCATTGCATCAAAAATAAGATAATCCATATCCCTTAATGCATACAATCACTTCATTTCCTTGTTTTTTTTAACTTATAGATACCTCAACATGGTGTGTCCAAGTTGTATCATCTTCCATAAAACAATTTATGATAATATGACTCTTCACAATGTAAATAATTCCATAAAATTTATTCTCACATAGATAACAAGGACATCTAACCCTGACAAGGAGTGGCTCAAGTAGTGAAGCAAAATGTCTCCTACCAAAGGGACCTGGGTTGGAATCTTAGTTGTCATCTTGGTTTACCACCCTCCTGGACATTTGACCTCCATTGATAGCATGGGAAAGGGGGAGAGAATGCCTCTGTTAATCCCAACAAGGACATCTAACATCTTTACTGGATACATTTCCAAATGAAAAAAATCATAAAAGCATCCACTCATTTCATATAATATCAATTATGACGTCAATCAAAAGTAGTCTTTCCATTTTCTATCCAAAATTTATCACTTATGAAATACATAACCTCCATTAGTGATTATGTTCGGGGGAAAATATCCAATCTTATATTAGTATGTAGACATTTTTTCCCTAAAAAATCTTCAACCCATTTTATTACATGATTATTCATTTAAGTATTTCTAATGCAAGTGTTTTTATCATACATAGTTTATGTAATACTAATATTATTCATAAAAACTAGCACACATAAAATATAAAAATGTGATGTTATATGATTAAAAAATGTGATGTTATCCATTAAAAAATGTTATATTGTAGTACATGAATACAAACTTAAATATGTAAAAAAATTGAGTAGACTATTTAATATCAAGACTTGAAATTCAATTAAAACTTTTCTAAAAATATAAAACACTAGAAATTACATGTGATATGTTGATATTCCCTATTTGTGTGTGTGCATACCACGAACACTACAATCAATTTATATTGTAGGTGAAATGGGTATTTTGGAATAATAATTAAGAGTAGAGATGGCATATGGGTAAGATAAATTAGGATACATGACCACTAGTAAAGTTAATCTTCTAAAACAATGTTGTTGTGCTCTAAAAATCAAAAGAAATTGACACATTGTAATATTTCAAATAACTAGTAATGTCAATATCCTTTAGAAAGAAATCAAAATGACACCATTGTAACATTAAATATGGAAAAATAATCATCTTCATTTATTTCTAGGTGTTTTGTTTACATTATTGTCATTTAGGTCTAATTTAATAATTCTATGATATTTGAATTTTTTCTAACTAGGTAGGTGAACTAGGCTACCCATCCTTGAATATATGATTGTTTGTACACGTATACATTTTTATGTATACGTAAATCATACGTGACATGACAATGTTTGATCATACCCTTTGTTAACATATCATCAAACAATATACACTTGTGTTTCACAATGGAATTATTTAAAGTAAAATAAATGTACAACTTCATGTTCCCCAATGTATACTCTATTATGTTTCATATTAGGCATTAGAATGTGTTTATGTATTTATTGACATTTTATGTTCTTCTTGATGGAAGTGGAAGCACATATGATATATAATTGATTCCCATTCTCTGACTAAGTAAAATATCTAGAATATCTTTCATTTGATATTAATTGTAGTGTGGATCCTTGATTGTAAGGGCCATATAATGCATAGGCCTCGTTCATCTAGCCAACCACCATCGATCTATCATCTATTTGAAATACAATATCGGCGCACTCACTAGTGAAACTAATTACAAGTGCATGTAATCCTCAAAGTGACTTTGACATTTTAGTTATTTGGTACTAATCATAGAAATAAAACTCAACTTTTATTTTATATATATTCAAAAGAAAGACTTAATAGCTATGTAACTACATTACTCAGAATTTTGTGTTGTATTGTATATCATTAAAAAATAGTTATTAAATTGTTTATTTATCCCATGCTTAAAATTTAGCAGTTGTTTATTATTAAGTAATATATGATTTCCCTACATTATATATGTTTTGATCAAAAAAATATTCAATAATTATGAATATTATCATGATAGAACATTTTAATATTTAGATGTATGTTAAAATGTCCAGAATGACACAACTAGTGCTAGTAGAACATACTTGGTCATTTTGATAGGTGGAACATATTATGAGCTCTATGCTTAAGCATGAAATTATAGTTTTATAAAATTGCATGTCATTTTCGTAGATCATTCATAATAGGTATAAAACTAAAAATGCTACTAGAAATTCAATCCACGTAGGCCGTTTGATAGTCTTCTTTAGGTTTCTTCATGGAAACACCTTCTATCCTTGAAATATCACTTTTACTATGAAATAATAGTTATAAATATCACTAATTGATTTATTATATTGAATTTATACTATTGGTTAGGTCACAAGAATCAACACAATCAAATAGGCATCAACATAAACTCATGAAAAAATAAATATAAATATAGGAATTAATAGTTGGATGTACAAATTGTTGCAGAACACGGTCAGATTCAAACTATGTATTAAGATTCATAATTAATTTTTTTCTCAGAAATTCTTGTTCCTCTTTTTATTGATTTTTGAGGAAAAGGTACAAAGTTTGTCATATATACATGACTATGAAAGCAGAAAAGAAAGGATAGTAACAAAAAAAGACTATATGTTATACAACCAACGAAGATCAGCTTCAATAGCCTTTCACCAAACATCTACCTCCCTTCTGTTGTTCTCAACAATTCTATAGTTCCTTTCATGCCAAACATGATAAAGAAAATAGCAAGGCATGTAATGCACGACTTCATCTTGCTCAGGAGAAGATAGAAATCATACCAGGACCTGGGTAATTATGGAGTCCTGCTCTTTTCTTTTGAATATCTCCATATAGTTTTAAAGTATAGATAATTTAGGAAAATATAGTCATTATCTTCATAGTCGGACTCACATAGAAACAATAAGCATACCAAATCTTCTCAGCACATCTTGAGATGTGATTTTATCAAGAAAAGTTCCTCATGCCAGGAAGCTGAAAGTCCTTGGTATATTATGTTTACAGATGAACTTAGTCCAAAGATGATAGACACCAATATCTCTAATAGCATTCTAACATTGTTTCGGAGAGGGATCCTCAACACCATAAAAGATCATACAATAATTCTCACATAAATCTAGCTTGATTTTAGAAATAAACACATTGAAATCTCTAGATCTTCTTCTACTAATCAAGTTCCATATTTTATTGACTATGAACTTCTACAAAATTCCATACAAACCAAATCCCAACTTAAGAATGTTGTAGGGTCCACTATTTTAGTATGAACTTTCCACTAGGAACCCATAGATTTTTCCATAATTTGATCGAACTGTCTTTCCCAATCTTATAAAGAATATGGGGGATAATGGTAGATCTATATTTCAAACACTATCGCCACATCCATGATCCATTAGGATCATTTTGAATAGATAGAAACGATCATGTTTCATATATTTACCATTAATCCACTGAACCCACAAATGGTCCTTTTTACTGGCAATGTTCCAGACATTGTGTATGGTGCTGACCTTATTCATGTCTTTGATTCTTCTAATTCCTAAACCACCTTCAAATTTCGGTTTGCTAATCTTGTCCCAATCTAGAAAATGAATCTTCTTCTCCATATCCACTCCCCCCAAATAAAATGTCTACAAAGCCTTTCAATTTCATCCAGTAGCAAAGCAAGGAGAGGAAAGGTTGAAGACCAAAAAAGATGAAGGGACATGAGAGTTGAAACAATCATCTCAACTCTTCCTCTAAAGGAAAGAGTCTTATGCTTCCAACCTTCCAATTTGTTCTTGATCTTGTCTATATGAGGAGCACAATGAGATCCACGTAGCTTGCCACCAAAGAGAAGAAGGCCAAGGTACCTCATAAGAAAGGAACCTATAGGAATATTAAAGATACCAAAAATAGAACCATTATCAACTCCCAGGTTGTAGAAGATTTTTTTTTTGTTAAGCATGTGTTATAGAAGATTTGACTCTTAGAAGGATTGATTTTAAGCCCAAACATGACTCCGAAGTAATATATAATGTCCTTAATATCTAGAGTGTTGCATGTATTAGCTTCCCGAAAGAACATCGCATCATCAGCTAAAAGAAGGTGAAAAACATGCATAACAGAGTTCCTAATTGGCTTTATGATTATCTTGTTAACAACATTGTTCATAATAGTTGTACGACCCTCCATAAAGACAAGACAAATTTATATGGGGTAATAGGATGGCCTTTGTAAGAATATCTACTTGTATGATAGCATCAGAAGGTTGTCCATTGATATAGTGTAGAGCTCGTTTATCCAACATCTCAGAAACATTATCTTTATAAGAATATCTAGAATAAAATCCCAATGGATAGCATCATAAGATTTGATTAAATCAACTTGAATACATATCTTAGACTTGAGAACAGTCTTCTTAAAATCACTGATAAGTGCACTGGTAAGTAGAAGAACATCAGAAATGTGTCGACCCCTAATAAAGGCGACTTGATTTTTGCTGATAAAACTATCAAGGAAAGGTTTCAACCTATTTGTAAGGACTTTAGTAATAATTTGGAATAGAAAATTATAAAGTGCAATCGACCTCCAATCCATTGTGGTTTTCACTTTTGATAGTAAGGATGAAAGTTATGTAAGATTTGTTCAGTTCATTGATCATTTTTTCAATTTTGAAAATAAATAAATGGACAAGAGTTGTGACATCAAGTCTAATGATACTCTAGAAATTCTTGAAGAAATTACCATTAAACCCATCTAGACTAGGAGCCTTATCCACATATGAATCTTTGACAACTTTTTCAATTTCCTCACTAGTGACGACAACACCAAAAGATCTTGTGTGCTTATCAGTAAAAGAGGGCAATAGCAAGTCATCATTCCTGATAATTAGATCATTATATCCCTTTCTATGTTGGTTGTATAGCTAATTATAGTACTCAAAGATATGTTGACTAATAATATTATCATCATAGCAAAGAGTATTATAAATCATAAGAGCATTGATACTATTCTTGTTAGCTCTGACTTTAACTGAGTTATAAAAAATACATATATTTCTATCACCAAGTTACAACCAGTTTACTCTAGCTATTTGTTTGGCATAAAACTCCTCAGCTTCAGCAGCCACAATGGCAATTTTCCTTTTTTTAATCAACAATATCCCTCAACTGCTCATTATCATGAGAGCAATCAACATCTTTTTGGGCCTTAATAGAATAAAATTTAGAAGTTTAGGCATTGTCACCCAGATTACCAATCTTGTCTTTATTCCATTTGATAAGTTTCTCTTAGACATTTTAAGTTTCGATATAACCCTATACATATGATTCACTTTTACCTCGATATTCCAAGCTTCTTTGACAAAATCCATAAAGTCCTCTCAAAGGATACAAGCATTGATAAATTTGAAATAGCCTTTTCTCCTTCTTGACTTGCCACTAAATGGAATAGTAAGTTGTCTATGGTCGCCGATAATGGTGTTAATAACTTCCCCTCAGACTTCCTTGTAACCAGAATAGAAATCAACATTGTAGAAGCATGTGTCTATTCTAGAAAGAATAGTCTCTTACCCCTTTTATCTATTATCCCAAGTATATATATATATATATATATATATATATATATATCATGTCTAGCTCAGTAAGATTTAAATTTGAAATGCAGTCTCTCATAGAAGTAAAAGGAAAGAAACCTTTACCTTTTCTTTCTTCACAAAATGGATAGCTTTGAAGTCTCCTAGTAAAATTCATGCATCATTGCTAGGACATATTCTTCTAAGATCATTCCACAAAGATCTCCATTTTTCTCCTAATTCTGGCCATAGATAGCAGTGACACAAAAATGAGTATCTTTATATCATATCAAATAATGGATGAATTGATCACTCTCTTCCACTTTTTTCAGTTCCAAAATAGTTTGGTCCCATAGGACAAGAATCCTTCCAAGAGAATGAGAAATATGATTAGAAATCCACACTTATCTGGCCAGATGTTGTTTATGAATTTATATATATTCTTATACATGATCTTTGTTTCAATGATGAAGTTTATAGGATATCATGTCTTAACAAGGCTATCCTTTATTTTCTCCTGATGTCCAAGTCTATTTAAACCTCAAATATTCTAGGAGAACATGGCTAGACAATCGTCCATTTGGAACAATGTTGACTAGAGCCCTTCCAATCACAATATCTAAAACAAACTCACCCCCTATTTCATTGAGTTTCTCAAACATGTTGTTGGTGACATTAACTATTTTTGAAAAACTTCTATTAATATAATGATTGCTTTTAAAAGCAAGTTTTGGAGAAGACTGATTTTTTATTTCAACATTTGGAATCTCTCATCACTGCACGGAGTGGCTATTGTAATTTTCTCATCGACAATGTGTTTCATATGAGTAGGGACACTCCAACTACCACTTGCAGTCTTACCAGTGGGATGTTTTCTATTCTTCTTAAAACATCATAGAATAGAGTAAGACTTATTTGGTATTCAATGTGAGAGTTGAGAAGAGAAATTGACATTAGTAATAGGAATGATCACAATAGAAGAAACACTAAAGACCATGCCTGGAGTACTAGGAACATCATTGATATACCCACTTTCACCAAAAATGGGAATATGTACAGAAGTAGAGGTATCACTAGAAAAATTCCCTTCATTATGTAGTTTCTCATTCAAAACCCATACTTTCTTCCCTCCATTATCTTTCTTCATGAAGCTACAGATTTTTGTCTCATGCCTAAAACATTTATACACCTTGAAAATCTCAGAAATCCATTCATAGTGGACATGGATGACATCCCTATCACTGCAGTCACTCCTCATAATAATCTTCTTAAGAAGTACAGACTTTGTCAAGATCAAAACCTGAATAAAGGTGTAATACAATCTTCAATCATTTTAGTAGAATAGTTAGAACAAATCAACATTCCAATATAACTCCCAAGAAGTCGAAGGATCTCATTGTCTCAGAATTGAAGCAGAAGATCAGGAAATTTGACCCACACTGGAATGCCTATAAGACTTTCCTTCTCTAGTCGTTCCCCAATCTCCCATTTCTTTATGATCAAGGGTTTACCTCCCACAAACCATGGTCCCCCCTCTAGCGATGTCTTCAGAACATATGCACTATCAAATTTCACAATGAAAAACTCTTGTTTTGAGGGATTACCTCAAAGCCCACTTTAGGTTTCCAGACGACCTCAAAATGGCGAATCGGGATTGGCTAATGAGGTTTTAGACCGATGATATACCCTAAAGTAGTATTCACCAATTTCTTGAACTTTGACAGCTTTCAATATCTTGTAGAGATATTCCCAGTTAACAATCTATGGCAGCAAGAATTTTAGCTTTGTGATCTCCGCTCTCCTTTGATCACTCAATCAATCTGTCCATTTCTTGAAAGTAGTCGCAGTAGCAATCCCCTTCACCTTCTTACTAGCATTAAGAAGTCTCGACCATTGAGAGCTACAGATTCAATTTGGTGGAGGTTGCTTCCTCCACCATGGATCACCTCTCGCGTCATCCCACTTGTATCCTCACCCAATTTCAACCTCCCACCATCCCACAAGGTTCCCCCATTCTTTGAATTAAAAAAACAAATCAATTAGATTCATAATCACTATTATTGGTAAAAAATTATATCATTAATAATTGTAATCAGATCACAAATGTTATGACTCATTACTTGATCGCTTAAACTTATGAAAATCAGGGCAATCGTGTTGAAGATAATCTATTTGGGGACCAAGAATACCTTCACTCATTATGTGATGGAGTGCTTATCATATCTTTGATCTTAAGTCTATTTGTTGATGTTGCTTGCAGATATAGTGTTATGATTTGTCAAAGAAATGAAAGCCCTAGAAGGCATAAAGAACATACATGATGGAGATCTCTTAAATGTTTAGGCACAGAACCGGTGTATATAATGAAATACAAGAGCATTCTTGTGAGTGAAAGAGGGATATGGTTTTGTAATGACCCCGCCTCCCGATAACCCCCACTAAAGGGAGACAAAGAGGTCAGAGCCATTATCCCAATAAACCGGATCAAAGGTTCGACAAATAATTAGTAATAATTACAAAATTCTACCAAACTAAACTGAAATCTGGCATAAAATAAAACTTTGCATACCTTTTAAAAACTTTGAAAATCTACTTCTATCCACAGCTTGAATCTATTCTATCTAATCCTCCTTGCACTTTATTTCTTATTTTCACAATGTGTCACTTTACTGTTTGTTTTATTAGAGTTGCACCTAAAACACCGACAAACAAAACGTCGGTCAGTATATAGGAATATGTCGGTATGCGGGAACAACCAAAATTTCACAAATATGTCTAATAATCTATATCACAATCAAGTTAATTAACAAGTCAAATTACGCTTTCAATGTGACATTCTCCACCACTTTTTCCCAAACCCTAGAATACCCTCTTTAGGTTTCTCTTTTGCCATTGACTTATGGCCACCTTCTCAATCCCGAGCTTGGTGCCTGGAGTCACCTCTCATGGTGCCCATTAGTCATGCAATAAAGACCACCTTCACTATCCCTAGCTTGGTGTCTAGGGTCACCACTCATGGTACCCATGGGTCTTCCCTCCTGAGCTTGACCTTTTTTCATCATCCATCAGGGTGGCATGTAGGTGTGAGAATACACACTTATAATTTAATTTTGATAATCATAGTGAATTTATAATTTGCAAGTATGAACATCCAAACTGATAGGTTGCATTCAATGCGATTAATCATCCGAAAAAACTTGGGGAAACAAGCAATCAACAATATCCTGAAATTAATGCATAACATCCAAGTGTTATAGTTTATCCAGCATTCTCAAGATATACTTGTATTCCACCTTCGGCTTTCTAGGCCCACTTTCGGGTTTTATTAGGGTTTTAGCGTCCATAATACTTTTATCACATTTAATGCTCTCTTAGTTCATAAACCCTAATTTCAACATCATAAGCCCAATTAAAGTCTATTATTTCTCTTTTATATTAAAATCACCATCCTTATCCTCTTAAGTCATGACACGATCATTAGGTCCAATTATCATCTTTGGTTCCTTTCAAATTAGCAACTTATCTTTCATATAGTCTAATTCACATATGAACTCTATTTATCACTAATTCCACATTTATGCATTAGAAAACCCTAATTACCATATTAAGGGTATTTATCCACAATTAGGAACTTTTATACTCAAAATAGCTTAGAACCATCAAATCTCTATTTTATACATGAATTTGAAAATTAAAGTTGTTAAGAAACATAAGTATTAAAATTAGGGTTTCAAGGCCCATTAAAGCCTATTTATGAACATGGAACCCTAAATTAATCCAATTATGTGTAAAGTTCATCCTTTTAGATCTTAATGTGACTTTTTATAATCAACAGGTTAATATCAACATTAATCATCCATATAACCCTCCTCAAAACATTAATCATCTTAAATTAGGGTTTCTTAATCATTAATGCACTAAAGCTGATAAATTCAACTACTTTTCGAATTTCAAGAGGAATTATCTTCTAAATCTATTTTTAATGGATTCCTCGCATTTTTTTGAGAAAAAATCATAATTATATGCATCCATCCGAGCTACCAATAAAAAGATACGAATTTTGCAAGAATTACTTACTTGGACCAATGGCATGCTAACACGTCAGCACACCCATGCAACATGTAAGTCGGTCGATTTGGAAACATAACTGATTTATTCTTTTCCCCCGCAGAAAGGTCTGGCTCTTCAAACCCCGGGTGGGCATTTCCATCCAGATGACTTTGGTCATCTTCCTCCTTGTGTAACCCTCTGTTGTCGCCACAGCAAGGGTAAGACGTGGCCCGACCTCTCCTTCCCGGACCCCTACGGCCACCAGGGATCGCTCACCCACCTCTGTCGTGCCTCTGTGCACAGGGAGGTGCCCTTGGGTCGTGGCTAGGATGGCTGATTCAGGCCCTCTTGGTCCGCAACTCCGCCCAACCTACAACCCTCCTACCGGCATTGTGCATGTACTAGGGCCAAGTGATGGTGGCCGAGCTTCCCTCCGATGTTGTGGGAGCATCATGCCTTCATCGTACTCCCGTCCAAGGCTCCTCGTTGCTCCGGGGTCACGTTACCCCCCATGGTTAGGGTTTTGAACGAAAAGAATAAGAAGGAGAGAGAAGGGTGCATGGGATTCTCCTAGAGTCGGGACAAAGGTTCTACCCCTTATATAGGGGAGGGTAGCCACGCCCTAACATGCTTTCCCACGAAGAAAACAAGGCCCTCTCTCTATGGAGTCTTACTTTCCTTGTCTAGGTGTAAATTCTCTCTTTAATTAATTCCATGTTTATCCTTGATCCTTGGTCATTAAGGAATTCGAAAATTATCTCTTTTTATCTTCCTTGTTCTTGGATTTTAATCCATTGGCCACGAAATTATACTTCCTCATAGAAGAAAATACCTCTTTTTAATAATACCACAAATTCATTAATTATGTATCACATTATCCTCTTATTTTGTATTATTTGTATTTTCTCTTTCTTCTTATTTATTGGGACTCCTTGAACCCCAAGAAATCCTAAGATTTCAAAATTCCTTTTTAAGGATACTTATAATCCTTCTAGATGCATCTATATTCTTCATTTCTCATTCTCTTACTTATTTCTTTATTAAGATATCTCTTTTTGAGGATTTCTCTTTATCTTTTATTTCATTTTCTCTTTTCCTATTTCCTTCATTAGAAATCACATAGAAACAAAATTTATTTAATTGTGGTCATTAATTCCACTTTCTAGATATTTCTATGTATTTATCATAATTACTTAGGCTTAATATCCATTATCTTGTATCTTTTCCTTTTATTCGGACTTTTCTTCTTTTCTTCTCTTTTATATCCATTATTGGATTAATCTAGTAATAGAAATCACAAAATTCCTATCAAAAGGGAGATTTGCAAAGAAATACATTCTTTGAAGCAAAGCATACAACCTTTTCAATTAAGTCCATATCCATAAAATCATTACATTTCAATTATGAAAACACATGCAAAATTGAGGTTGTAACATCCCTCCCTTCTTATAGGAATTTTTCCCTCAAAATTCCATCAAACATACAAACAAGCAGGATAAGACTTTCTCCTATCTGTCTTGGCTCTTATGTGGCTTCACCCTCTCCATGGTGTTTCCCAAGAACCTTCATCATCTTATATTCTTTCATCTGAGTTCTTTCTCACCTTGGTATATCGTACCCTCATAGGTGACTCAAGACATTCTAGCTTCTCACAAAGCTGAATAGGTTCATGGCTCAGCATATGGCTTGGGTACCTCACATAGTGCTCTAGATCGGACTCACGGAACACATCACATTATCCTGAGGGGTAAGACTAAACATGACCATCTCCACCAATCCATCTCAAATGGATCCATATATTGGGGACTCAGCTTCATCAGTTGTAGCTTAGAGGGGTCGGATTTTCACATCACATATTCTCCCACAGTGAACTGCATGTCAGTCTGCTTTGCATCAGCTCATGACTCATGTCACCCCTGGGCTTCCTCAGCCATCGCATGATCAAAACAACTTCATATACACACACTGTGGTCCTCTGACCTTCACAAGGTCTTTCCACAGACATCATCTTCATGAAGAAGTGACCGAAACAACCTCCCTATAGAGATTCTTGCATCTCGATAAAGGCTATGGTGGTTAACATCACATCTTTCATAAGACAAGAACTGTCTCCATGTGTCACCCTGAATGAGCACACATGCTCTCATCAGACCCTCTAGTCTGGATCATTCTAACCATCAGTTAGAGGTGATAAGATGTACTAGCATCAAGTTCTTATTATACCTACTTCCACCGCATGGAAGTGAACCCTTAGATCACACTCAAGGTCCTTTAAACTTGCATTATGGTGTAGTTGAACCATCTCTCTCTTTTACATGTAGTTCAACTAGATCTATCCCTTGACAATACTCCCTCTTTCTCTTAGATTATGCCATCTAGGTAAGGCGATCTACCATAACCCATATTGCACCTTGGCCTTCCTCGGTCCATGGGAGACTCACCACAACATCCATGGTGATCAACTCCCATTCCCTCTCAGGGACTTGTTATCCTCTATATCTCTCACTGGGTTATTGGTGTTTGTCCTTCACCTCCTAGCATGCATGGCGATGAGCCACATGCAACCTCATCTTAGGTATCAAAGTACTGCTATCACTTATTATCTTAGTAGTACCATGGTGTATGGTGATCTTAAAATCATGATCTCCTGTATGTAATGATTCCTCAAGATTGATTCCTCGGAAACCCTAAACCACTCTAGTTGGGGTTTCATCACCTCTGTTTCTAGATAAATGCATTTGAGGTTCTACAACCATCCTTCTTTCATGACAAGCCCTAGGCTGGATAATTAAGAAACCACTAACTCGATCAACGATCTCGTTACATCTAAGTGTTAGCCTAAACATATCTCACAAACTTAGGGTTAACCTAACAACCTCTTCTAGCCTCCAACTAAACTAGGCAGCTGCATCTCAACCAGAGCATCCACTACCACCTCACATCCTTATGTGTACGGTAATGTTGAAGACATACACCTCCGTGTATTCCACTTATCATCTCATCTTAGACTTTAGGTCTATCTTGAACAAGAAAACTTAGAGCTCATCTTCTTGGTTATCGAACTCAACCTTTTATATCTCATTTATTCCACATAGCTCATGATAAAAACATCCTCATAAGATGACTACCTTACTTCTCTTGATGTTTGTAAATCATCCACATATCGTACACTCCACAAGGGTACGTTATTTCATCTATCCTCATACACCATAGCAACATTTCCACTCACATCATCTTTATCCCTGGTGTATGGTATGCATATTGTCCTATCTCTCACTCCCATAATAAGAGGAAATAAGCATTTGGTGGCCATCCAAACACAAAGTTCTTCTTGTTCCAAGAGTAGAGATGGTACATCCCACATTGCCATTACACCTTCAAATCTAAGTTGAAACGTGCAACATAAGTCCCTACATCACGATCATCTCGATATCAAAGGTTACTTCCATGGAGAATTGGTCTTGAACCCACTTGGGTCACACAATCCTTGGTCATCTCCTCTAGGTTTGTAGGGTTTCGGCACTTTTGGGGTCATCCCACTTCCCTTATGCATCTAGATAGTGCCGTCCTCATCTTCCCTTTGGGTCCCATGAGTTCATGAAGGTGATCAATCTCCTAACCCATGGCCCCCAGACAATGATAGTTGTTACCTCCTGACTCTATGGTCATGTGCAACTAGGGAATTAGGCAACTCCTACATCCATCGGTCTTATCCCTACCTAACCCTAAGATAGAATTAGTATTATAATATAGTACATATCTAACTTAGAACCTTACATAAGTCTCCATCATCTCTCTTTGCATTCATGGGATGACTTTCATCCTTTCATAGGGGTCATGGCGACTTGCCTACCTCGGTCAGGCCCCATACCGGTTACCTCCATGGTAACAAATCCACATGCACTTAGAGATGGTTATCTATGGGTCTACATGTTCATTCACATACTATGTACTTTTCACTTAGCTTCTCAAGATCCTATGAGACCTCTTTAGGTTACCTCAAAACCAACAAAAACTGGTATACACCCTACAAAAGGGTCCCTCACCCAGGATGGGAGGAAACTATCTTTTGATAGCACAAAGGTCGCAAACGTCCCTACGTTTAGGGTTTACATCCACATGAGCATGCTTATCCCTAGAAAGCTACTAAGGCACGTAGGTAACAAGCAGACTACCTACTAAATCATGCTAGGTTTCCATGATAGGTCCTACTTGTTCTCAATCCTAAACATTGGACCAAAAACATACCTGCCCATCTCACCAACTTAGATATGGGGGGTTAATCAAACATACACCTTAATCCGAGGAGTTTCCCATTTCTATAAACATGAGGAGTGCCATGCTCAATCTATGGAAACTCAAATCTCATCATGATCATCAGGTACACCACTTCCCCTATTAGGCCTAGGAACCCTAGGTTCACCTCTTTATACGGCAGCTATCCAACTGCATGCTCAACCATTGAACCACGAACTAAGCATGTACAAGGTATAACATGCACGTCCTATTATCATTCCACTTGAACAACACTTTAGAGTGGAGTCCTTCTCAAGGACAACCAACTAGGTATAAGGTGTCACAACCTGTTACTAAACCTCTTCAGGGTCTAAGGAACTCTTCTTCCTAACCCTAGAAGGTGAACACCTATACCATAGGCACATGGGTACTGGCAGCCTCATCCTCTCTCTAGGGTTTGGTTCCTCTAAAGGAAACCAAGATACCATCAGCCTCCAGGGACCATGCATGAGGCAACTGCAGCCATCCACTTAGGTCGCATCATTCTCAACTCCTCATTGTTCCTCATATCTCAGAGTCTTAGCTTCCAACCTTCTTTCTTGGGTCCTTCTCTCTCTCTCTCTATCTCTCTCTCTTTATCTCTAGAGCTAACCATACAAACATCCTTACTACTAGAGGTCCTCTCTCCATGAAGGTGGATCAAGCTCACAAGCATACCCCTACATGGGTGAAGCCTATGATCAAACTTATGTTCGCTCAAGATTATCCATAGAACTTTATGCTTATCTCATAAGATATCCATCATGACCTTTTGGCCTCAGTTTTAACCTACTTCCAGCACTACTGATGTGCCCTGGGTGCATGTTATGCCCTACTCATATAAGCCCATAGGGTTTCTATAGGTTCTTATCTAACCTCATCAATGAAGGAGTTATCCTTCATCCTAACGTGCACGACCCTTCACAGGTTTGGATTGCCAAGGTACTAGGTCATCCAACCTCACATGGCTCATATCGTCATGGGTATCCAAACTAAAAGCATGTCCACTCACGCACATGGTCTACCATGACATCTAGCTCATTGTGTCATCTCTCCCTCTATCCTTCACTTAGGGTTAGGGTTAGCATCATCCTAAGAGGATGTACCAGGTCTCTACCTTTAATGGAGATCTCTACCTCCAAGACTAACTCTCTCTACTCATCCTCCTAACAAGAAGGTCTAGCCTCATGTCTCTCCTGAGGGCATGACAACATATGTCATGTGGCCTAAGCATGCAACTATTCTTTAGTTTATGCTTAAACTATTAAGATTATGTCCATGACATCTTATTTACATGCTTTTCATTAATTTGGTGGAGTATTCCTTAACCTTATCATCCATACCCTATCCTCAAGAGGATGAGGAAGAGAGAACAAACCCTAATCCTTAAAATCCTTAATAGAATTTGAGTTGAGAAGGGACGAAAATAGATGAGAGAGTCCTAAAGGTATCTTATTTCGAGTCAGATCCAAAGACATTGGCCAGGCAGTCACACAGATCTGTGAGTCATTGTGTTTTGACTAGCGGTGCAGAGGAAAATATTTCCAACCCCTGGACATGATCATTTTCTAGACACCTCTTTCTATCAGAAAATCCTCTAATAACTCCCTCGGTTCTATGGAATTTGTAAAATTTAATAATTATTAAAGATTAAGTGAGGAACATATGCTCTGATACCAAATGTAATGACCCCGCCTCCTGGTAACCCCCACTTAAGGGAGACCAAGAGGTCAGAGTCGTTATCCCAATAAACTGGATCAAAGGTTCGATAAATAATTAGTAATAATTACAAAATTCTACCAAACTAAATTGCAATCTGGTATAAAATAAAACTTTGCATACCTTTTAAAAACTTTGGAAATCTACTTCTATCCACAGCTTGAATCTATTCTATCTAATCCTCCTTACACTTTATTTCTTATTTTCACAATGTGTCACATTACTGTTTGTTCTTTTCAGAGTTGCACCTAAAATGCTGACAAAAAAAACATTGGTCAGCATATAGGAATATGTCGGTATGTGGGGACAACCAAAATTTCACAAATATGGCTAACAATCTAAATATCACAATCAAGTTAATTAACAAGTCAAATTATGCTTTCAATGTGACATTCTCCACCACTTTTACCCTAACCATGGAATACCCTCTTTAGGTTTCTCTTTTTCCATTGACTTAAGGCCACCTTCTCAATCCCGAGCTTGGTGCCTGGGGTCACCTCTCATGGTGCCATCTAGTCATGCAATAAAGACCACCTTCTCTATCCCGAGCTTGGTGTCTAGGGTCACCACTCATGGTGCCCATGGGTCTTCCCTCCTGGGCTTGACCTTTTTGCATCATCCATCAAGGTAGGCATGTAGGTGCGAGAATACACACTTATAATATAATTGTGATAATCATAGTGACTTTATAATTTGCAAGTATGATCATCCAAACTGATAGATTGCATTCAATGCGATTAATCATCTGGAAAACCTTTGGGAAACTAATGTGATTAATCATAATTAACCACATACATGATCCAGATCAACTTGATGTCCAAGCAATAATGATAAAGAAAAATCAAACAAGCAATCAACAATATCCTAAAATTAATGCATAACATCCAAGTGTTATAGTTTATCCAGCATTCTCAAGATAGACTTGTATTCCACCTTTGGCTTTCTAGGCCCACTTTAGGATTTTATTAGGGTTTTAGCGTTCATAATACTTTTATCGCATTTAATGCTCTCTTAGTTCACAAACCCTAATTTCAACATCATAACCCCAATTAAAGTCTATTATTTCTCTTTTATACTAAAATCACCATCTTTATCCTTTTAAGTCATGAAACACTCATTAGGCCCAATTATCATCTTTGGTTCCATTCAAATTAGCAACTTATCTTTCATATAGTCTAATTCACATATGAACTCTATTTACCACTAATTCCACATTTGTCCATTAGAAAACCCTAATTACCATATTAAGGGTATTTATCCACAATTAGGAACTTTTATACTCAAAATAGCTTAGAACCGTCAAATCTCTATTTTATACATGAATTTGAATAATTAAAGCCATTAAGAAACATAATTATTAACATTAGGGTTTCAAGGCCCATTAAAGCCTATTTATGCGCATGGAACCCTAAATTAATCCAATTACATATAAAGTTCATCCGTTTAGATCTTAATGTCCCTTTTTACAATCAATAGGTTAATATCAACTTTAATCATCCATATAACCCTCCTCAAAACATTAATCATCTTAAATTAGGATTTCTTAACCATTAATGCATTAAAGTTGATAACTTCAACTACTTTTCTAATTTCAAGAGGGATTAGCTTCTAAATCTATTTTTAATAGATTCCTCACATTTTTCTGAGCAAATTTCATATATTATACGCATCCATTTGAGCTACCAATAAAAAGATATGAATTTTGCAAGAATTATTTACTTGGACCAATGGCACGCTGACACGTCAGCACACCCATGCAACATGTATGTCGGTTGATTTGGAAACATAACTGATTTACTCTTTTGCCCCCTCATAAAGGTCCAGCTCTTCAAACCCGGAGTGGGCATTTCTGTCCAGACAACTTTGGTCGTATTCCTCCTCGCGTAGTGCTCTGCTGTCGCCACAGCAAGGGTCAGACGCGGCCCGACCACTCCTTCTCGGACTCCTACGGCCTCCAAGGATCGCTTGCCCACCTCCGTCATGCCTCTGTGCACAGGGAGGTGCCCTTGGGTCACAACTAGGGCGGCCAATTCAGACCCGCTTGGTCTGCAACTGTGACAGGCCTGCAACCCTCCTACCGGCGTTACGTAGGTACTAGGGCCAAGAGATGGTGGTCGAGCTTCCCTCCGGTGATGTGGGAGCATTGTGCCTTCATCGTACTCCCGTCCAAGGCTCCTTATTGCTCTAAGGTTGCATTACCCCCCATGGTTAGGGTTTTGAACAAAAAGAAGAAGAACGAGAGAGAAGGGTGCATGGGATTCTCCTAGATTCGGGCCAAAGGTTCTACCCCTTATATAGGGGAGGGTAGCCATGCCCTAACATGCTTGCCCATGAAGAAAATAAGGCCTCTCTCTATAGGAGTCCTACTTTCCTTATTTAGGTGTAAATTATCTCTTTAATTAATTCATTGTTTATCCTTGCTCCTTGGTCATTAAGAAATTCGAAAATTATCTCTTTTTATCTTCCTTGTGCTTGGCTTTTAATCCATTGGCCATGAAATTATACTTCCTCATAGAAGAAAATACCTCTTTTTAATAATACACAAATTCATTAATTATGTATCACATTATCCTCTTATTTTGTATTATTTGTATTTTCTCTTTCTTCTTATTTATTGGGACTCCTTGAACCCCAAGAAATCCTAAGATTTCGAAATTCCTTTTTAAGGATACTTATTATCCTTCTAGATGCATCTATATTCTTCATTTCTCATTATCTTACTTATTTCTTTCTTAAGATATCTCTTTTCGAGGATTTCTCTTTATCTTTTATTTCCTTTTCTATTTTCCTATTTCCTTCATTAAAAATCACATAGAAATGAAATTTATTTAATTGTGGCCATTAATTCCACTTTCTAGAGACTTCTATGTATTTCTCATAATTACTTTGCTTAGTATCCATTATCTTGTATCTTTTCATTTTATTTGGACTTTTCTTCTTTTCTTCTCTTTTATATCCATTATTGGATTAATCTAATAATAGAAATCATGAAATTCCTATCAAAAGGGAGATTTGCAAAGAAATCCATTCTTTGAAGCAAAGCATACAACCTTTTCAATTAAGTCAATATTCATAAAATCATTACATTTCAATTATAAAAACATATGCAAAATTGAGTTTGTAATAGGTTTTGTTTCTCTCTCTCAAGACTTAAACCTTGAGTATGCTACATTTTATGAAGCCAACCTTTCTGACAAATAAAGATTTAAACGATCTATGGTTGGAACCACAATCCTTTTAGCTTTCAACCTAATCAATTCCAATCGGCCTTCAAAGTTAAACACATTTTGAAAAGCTGCTTAAACCACTTTAAATATAAGTAACATATTCTCAAAACAAAGCAAATTTCATGTTAGATTGTAGATATATGTATAAAATAATTAATTTATTTTCCTAAATAGTCTCTCTTAGTGGTTGCAACATTCACTTAATTGAGTAGTCTCCCTTTCTTTGTATTTCTCTATTGAAGGAGTTGATGTAGGACAGAAAGATGTGGAATAACATGCACATATGGACTAGGTATGCAAACATAATATAGCAAACAAGAAACCACAAGAACATTGATTTTCATGTGGAAAATCCGCAAAATGTGTGAGGGAAAAACCATGGGGTCAAAGCTCGATGGATAAATCCACCAATCAACAGATTACAATGTTCATTCCAAGTTTTGACCCAAAAATTGAGTAATGTAGAAAAAAAGGAGAGAAACAAATATTACCAAAGATAGTACGTCGCTACACCGACAGCCTTCTGGAAAAACACCCATTGTAAAGAATACCCAGAATAGAATAGAAGTACAGTGGAGAACACCCGAAGAAACCGAAGGGGTATGTGACCCTCCTTCCTTTCCTTCCTTTCTTCCTTGGCCCTTTTTCCTTTCCATCTCACAAAAACAGCAACAACAATTAACAAAAGAAGGCGACAACTTCTTTTTTTTGTTCTGTGGCTATTGTTGTTCAGAATTAGTTGTCTCAAGGGAATGGGTATTAATACCCATCCGAAGGCAGTACTTACATGTCCTAAAGGGTTGCCCATGTTGGGCTGCAAAATAATAAAGTCGTAGGCCCAACAAATTCCCCCTATAGCCCAAAGGAGAGACTATCCTCACGAATCCTCAGGTGGAGTTCAATTCGGAAAGCTCCTTATAAGTATCAAACTTCTTGGTAGGAATTGCCTTCGTCAGCATGTCAGAAAGATTTTTGTTGGTGGGGACCTTCTTTAGCTTCAATCGGTCATCACTAATCAATCCATGCAACCAATGGTATCTCAGATTAATATGCTTTGCCCTGGAGTGAAAAGAAGAATTATTGTTCATGTCCATTGCACTCTTACTTTCACACTAAATAACATACTCATCCTATTTCAAACCCAGTTCTTTTAAGAAATGTTTGAGCCCCCGTGCAAAAGTGAACAAAAATCCTAAGGTAGACTTTCTGTGATCAAGATCACCTACTAAATCTACAACTATGAAACATGTAAGAACTGGTGGTGCCCCTCTAAAGCATAAACAAGCACTAGATGTACCTCTTAAATATCTAAGTATCCATTTAACAACATTCCAATGCTCCTTACCAGGGTTGGATAAAAATCTACTAGTCACACCAACTGTATGTGCAATATCAGGCCTAGTACACACCATAGCATACATAAGACTTCCCATTATAGAAGAGTAGGATATGTGAGCCATCTCATGATTTTCCTGCTAAGTAGAAGGAGATTGTTTTTTACTCAGTCTAAAGTGACTGGCTAAGGGAGTGCCAACTTACTTCTCCCCCATTATGTTGAACCTGTCAAATACACACTCAACATATTTTGCATGTGACAACCAAAGTTTCTTTTCTTTCTAGTAACTTCTGATGTTCATGCCAAGAATCTATCTACCTGGTCCCAAGTCTTTCATGTCAAAAGACTAACACTATTCCTTCTTCAACTTGGCAATCATGTGAGCATCCTTTCTAAAAATCAACATACCATCAACATAAAGCAAGAGAATAATGAAACTATCACCTAAAAATCTCTTGAAGTAAACACAATGATCTGCCTATGTATTGTAGTAACTTTGCTTCTGCATGAAAGTATCAAACTTTTGTACCACTTCCTTGGTGCTTGTTTTAACCCATAAAGACTTTTCTTAAATCTGTAAACCATGTATTCTTTGCCTTTCACTGCAAATCCTTCAGGTGGTTTATATAAATCTCTTCCTCTAGCTCACCATGGAGGAAGGGTGTCTTTACTGTTGGGTTTTTTGGGATAGAATAGGTAGAGGAAACAAAAGATTTATCTAACCACAAACCCATAACCAACAGATCGCATCAACAACTATGCAATAGGAAAGATGTTTTAGCGAGATATATCTAGTCATGGGGCTTGCTCAGCTCACAACTACTGCGGTCTTCAACCACCTAGTCTTCGATGGGGTCTGTGCAGCTCCGGGTCTTGACCCAGACTGTAGTTGACAGTCATCCTCCTGAGCGACAGAAATCTCTCACCTCAATAGATAGTCCACACGAACCACCGGGAACTCTAGTCATCCTAATGGACAGACTAGAAGGAGTCATCCCCTTCTATCGATGTACTAGTCACCGACACACTCTCCCACCACCATTCACTTTTCTACAGTTGTACTTCCCTCATTGTTTCTCCATGGATAGATAGAACTTACTTGGGCTCTCTTGATTACCAAAACTAGAGAGGACAACAACTTTGCAGAGTAGCTGATGTTCTGAGAAGCCCCCTATACCCCTCTTTATAGTAGAGGGCAGGGTTCCCCGTCTGGGCGGGAGTAGATGGGTCTAGATTTTCAACGAACTGATTGTATTATGGAAGGCAAACCGGTCATTTCATAATTGAACCAGTCATTTGGGCAGGTGAGCTGATCGGTTCACCTAGTGAACCAGTCGTTTCACTTCCCAGACTTGCCTACATTTGACTTTCCTTGTTCATTTCTAATTAATGAAAAGATTAATTCTTGTTTCAATCGAATTGAACAAGTGAAATGAGAATATTTTCTCCCAAATCGAGAAACCTAACACTTGCTCATTTGTTCCATGCAAATCGATTGGTTCACTAGAGTGAACCGGTCATCTCACTGACCATGAGCTAATCGGTTCACCCAGTGAACCGGTCAGTTGGTAGTCCAGGTTGTGTAGAACTCAGTCAATGGAGTTCTCAATCAATCTGACCCTCGAATCAGTTGGTTCAACCCTTGAACTTGATGATTCTCAGTCAATTCCATTGATTGGATGTTTAATTGAGTACCTCAACAATTAAGTAATCAATCTAAACATCATTCATGGATAAAATCCTCTTCCAGGTTGATCCTACGCGTGTGACCATATAGTTCCATTTCATGTTGGCAATGAATGTCCATAAATAGCTTATGACATCACAAGCAAAGAGTGGTGCTTAGTCGCACATCAGTGCTACCCAAGTGAAGAGGAATGTTGGAGAATACCTTTCAACCTACAATCTGTTATTTGTGTTACAATGAATGTATAGTCCCTTTGTCACTGATATCCAAATTGAACTCGAGGCATGTACTTATCATCCTGTACAAAGGTTCAATCCATGTTTCTTGACTCAGAGTAGACTGTCTGAGATATATCTAAGATCAATATCATATATTGACTTACATTTGCATGGCCATGCATTTCTCAGTCTCACTCCTCAAGTGGCTAGGCTTAGGAGGGACAAATTCCATATCTATCACTCACATTTAAGTCCCCATGTGTTAAAGTCCCCCAATCACCACAGTTATAACAACCCATATTTCAGGACTGAGTTTGATGATGTCAAAGTGCACCCAACCACATGTGATGAGTACAGTGATTTTAGGTCTAAGAACAATTGTCACCACCAATACAATAAGAGATGATCCTGACTAACCAAGTGTGGTTTCCATGCATCACTCTTATGGTGGGTCTGTCTGATACACTGTTCTCTAACATGTATCTATGTATTTCGTTCGATATCATATATCATGACCGATGACATTCTGTCATCAACCAACACACACTCTATTGTTTTGTGCTATTGATGTCTATGGTTATTTCCACAATAACAATTGACTAGGGACGATAGTGATAATGTACATACTTTTAGCATCCACATGATCTCATTGTTCAAGTCACGTACCTGAAGACATACTTCATTGAGTATTTTCACTCTCTATATATCTAACATGTTATACTATTATCTAAAAAATAGTTAAAATATATAGACGAAAATTGCCTTTATTATTATCAAATCAAGTATGACATGCCTCATTGCAATCATCATACGATTGGCTCTCGGGGCATACTGAACCAACAGACTCCCATTTGCACTTAGAGCTAATCACCCACGAATCATATTAACATGTCCATCATGTTTCTTCTACACAAGTGCTTTTGTAGTGGGTAAGTAACATTTGCTTCAAGTCTGTATGTTGCTTGTTTCACATCCCCTCATTGTACGACAAATTGTATGGATGGAAGTGTCATAGTATGCTATTTGAAATTCCTTTGCCTAATTAATAGCTCCATTGTTGTCACAATATTACCACTGAATCACCAATGGCCGAAATCTCCCATAAGTTCATCCATATGAACTTCTAGATCCATACAATATCCTTTACAGTGTTTGTAAAACTAAGGTACTTAGCTTATTATTGTAGAATTAATCAATTGTCTTATGTTGGAACATTTCCAATTAACAATTCCTATTCCAAGGTCAAACACAATTTTGTCATTTTGTAAGCCTGCATTAGTGTAACTATTTACACCCAACTCTTCCTTATTACCATTACTAAAGAACTAATCCTTTTAGTACATCACAGGTGCATAAAGATACCATTCATGGTATTCCAGTAACTCTTACTGGAGTTTGACTAATATCAATTCATCATGTCCAATACATACAAAATAATTGGATTCCATATCTTCTTGTCATGTCCATTACATATAAGATGATGAGTTTGTATATTCTTGACATGTCCAATACATACAAGATAATTAGTTCATATTTTCTTGTCATGTCCAATACATACAAGATAACGAGATGAGTCCATATGTGATAGATCCAATTGTGAATGCATATGGCATCTATCCATGTGTTCCTTATTCTTCATAAGAATTGGGACACTTGTCTCTTGAGAGACTAACTCCATGGAACATGGACATGTTTTCTCTCATCATGCTAAACCCTCTCAGCATCTTGCCAATATATCTTCTCTTTCTTAGGTTAAGAAGCCCTCTCGACCCATCTCTATAGATCTTGATTCCTATCACATAGGATGCTTCTTTAAAACTTTAGAATGTATTTTTTTGCCATGTTTTAATATTTATAGTATAAGGATGTTATTCCCCATCAATATGTGGAATATACATATGCTCTCACTAAATTCTTGTAATCATACATTACTTCTTTATTTTGAATCAAGTCAAACTCTTTGACTATCTTGTCAAATAGAAGATCCCAGATCTGAGGTGCTCGCTTCAACCAAAGATTGATCTATGTTGCTTCATGGACTTTATTTCCATTAAGCTACAATAGCAGGCATTATCCTGATGGATTTATCCTTGGTAACTACTGAAAAGATTTCATCATGTTCAACACCTTGAACTTGTTAGAAACTCTTTGCAACCAAAATTACCCTCCATGTCAGTCTTCTTCTAGAAGACCCAAAAGTACCCTATGTGTTTTACCCCTTCAGGTGGATCAACCAAGGTCATGCTTTGTCGATGTTCATGGAGTCCATATTGGATTTCATGGCTTCAAGCCATATCTCAATTTCTAGCTCTCATTAGCTTCTAGGTAGACTTTTGACTCATCATATGATCAACTCACCACCTTCTTATCCATAAGATATCATATATCATTCAAGCTCTAGGCTTGTTCTACCATAACCATGAGTTATGTGTGTTACTTAAGGAACTTTGAGATTCCACAAAACTTTTGTGATTCTCTTTATTTCCATTGTACCTCTTTAAGTTCAATGTTTTCTTATTTGTCTCAAACATTTCGAGTTCCACTTTTTCTCCCACGGATTCCTTTAGAACTAGGTTCTCCTCTAGGAATACAGTCATCCAAAACACCTTAGTTATTAGATTTGGATATCAAAGTAGTATTAAAAAAAATAACATTTATCCGATTTGTGGACAATCTTTTAAGAAACATTTTTCTTATTTAGGCTTTCAGTCTTAATCTTTATAAAGACATATCGGGACACTTCACATTCCATATCTCATATGGTGACTTTTGAACTAATTAGATGGTACATTGTTTTAGTGTTAAGCATGTGTCTAAAAGGAAATTTGAAGTTTAGCTAGTAATCACACTCTGACTTATCAAGGTGTGATTCCTTCTTTCTGATACACTTCTCATGATACACTATCATTGTGTTTCAGGTGGATTCCATCATGATACATTATCATGATCTTCCAGAAGGTTCTCAAACTCTTGGTTCAAAATATTTCCATATCGATCATATCAAACTTTAATACTTATACCAAGTTTGTTATGTACATCATTTATGATCTCCTTGAACACTTCAAGAGATTCATGTTTCTATTAATCAAATACAAACTACCATATTTGTTGAGGTCATCAGTAAATATTTTGAAGTACTATTGATTAGCTTTAGCATTTATACTAAAAGGTTTATATACATCAATATGTATGATCGTTAATAGAATAATCGTTCTCCCACTACATCTAGTGAAGAACCTTTGTCATATTCCATAATGAATGAGATTAGCATGTCTCTATTGGTTCAATAACCAAAATAAGTCCAAATAACCATCATATGGATTTCTAGAAATGCAATTCTCATTTATGCACTACAGATGACTATGCTATAGGCATTCAAGTTTGAGATATCATGTCATTCATTACATGTGTCACACACATTTGTCTCTTTAACTATCAAGTATAGTGGATGAGACATAGACATTGCCATCAAAGATCATTTCTTTGAAATGAAACATTAGTTCATTACACTCTTGTTCATACAAGATGTATGACAATTTCATTGATGGAATATTTATAATAGCAATTCACTAATTCTATTATATACCCATGAATGTCATATTGTAACTATAGTGGTAGGAACTCTTTCTCTGCATGATTTCTAGCTTACTTCTTCTTAGGTCCTGAAGTAGAGTTCTCTATCTCTCTTTCATCTTCTTGAGATCCTCTATAAAGAGGTTATTTCCTTTTCCAACTTACTCTTCTCCATATCTTGAGTGATGAAGACTTGGACCTAAGCTTATCTTTAGAACATTTCTTGACCTTACTTTAGTCTATGGACTTCACTCTACTGACCATTATCACAAGTTTTGTCCTTTCTTCATTCATGATTTGGCATCAATATGCCAAGCACATCAAACAATGGTTTGGCCAAGTTTCTCAACATTTGATAAACTGGCTATATGATTCACACAATGATTTTTAGAATAATATGTTTGGTCAACTCTTGACCTATAAAAAAACATAGTTAATCTATATGCACAATCATATTGAGCATATGAGGTTATACTTGATCTCCATTTTTCTGATTATACTCAAACATCTCTTTGAAGACATTATACCTTTCACGCTTTACATGATTCTTAAGATGTATAACCATGTCAAGAATGTCCATGCTTCAAGCTATTTAATCAACTCATAGTTCATATAGCTCAGCATAAGGTTATTGATGTCTTAGGCATCATTGGCATACTTTAAGTAAGCATCCAATTTTATCCTGAGGCACATTTGAAGTGGTTTTACTAGCTCTGGTCTTTCAAGGACTTTAGAGTTTACACTCACTACTGATAACACTTCTCAAAGGTCCCAAACCAGATTTAAAGTTTATCCCATTTATGAATTGATCGTAATGATAATGTATTTGTGTTTGTCATTCGGATTCTACAAAATAATTTTGCAACATTTCAAAACATTTTTGAATTGTTTGATTTGATAAATTTAATGATATTAATTAGGTCTTTAATTAATTATCACTCCCACTATTTTGGTCAAATTGATAGCCCTCACCATCAATTTGAAAGATTGCAGTGTACAACCTTCTAGTGAGTCAAGATCCAAAACAATAGAGTTATTACCCGGCCAACACCAGCGTCCATAATCAAGCATTAAGGTAGCTAACATTTATTAATTGAATCTTATGTAATTCTTGGAAAGATGATATGCACAACTATTTTCCATAGTCATATGCATGCCTCTAAGTGCTTAATCTCATTAAGACCACTTACTTAAGCATGACCCAAAAGCCAACACAATAGGAGTGCACCCCACTTGGCAGGCCCACACAACTACCATCACACTTCCATGACATAGACAACACACCACCTTTAGGATGCCATGCTTTTTGATCAAGCTTTTCATGTGTGTTTCTTATAGGAAGTATCTAAGACTTAATATTATATTGAGTGGTTTGGTATTTATATACATACACATATCCAATCACCACATATCTAGTATGTATCATATACATGCTATATCCCACAAGAAAATATGCGAAGCAATAAAGCGATGATTATGGTGATCCTATTGTAATTCCTTGAGCCACAAAGCAATCAGCTAGGTCTACATCACATGCAACAACATGTAGTTTATGAAGATCTGTGCTTCAGCCATTCTGGGTTGATCATCTCATCCTATGATTGATCGGCTCACCTCCTAGCCGATCGGTTGGTTGTCACCAACCGATCGTATGGAACCTTCACATAGTCGGTTCATCTGGTTGTTCTACTCTTCGTCAGACCACCAGCTGCTCGTCTCACACCATCAGCCGGTTATCTCAGTCCTTCAACAGTCTGTCTGGGAACCTACCAGTCTTCGACATAATAGGAAATAAAACTATCCTACTTTTATATATTTCTTTGGGAAAACCCGAGTTACATTTGGGGGGGAGCAAAGGTAGAAGAGAAGGTTCGAGTTATCTTGAGTTACATCTAGAATAGAACAAAGGACTCGGTACATAGACAGAGATGTAAACATTCACAACTAAGCACACACATAGGGGTTTATAGGCCATAACCACGCTACACATCCACCATAAAAACCATTTTAGGATGATGTGTATCGATTGCATATACCATATCATATATGTATGTTGGGATTTGTGGTGTTTAATCAGATATTCACATTAGCCAATTAAAGTATTCGTATCACATGTAATAAATAAATGGCAAAAAAGCAAAATCCTATCATATCGATTAACCCTAAAACATAGTATCTTGGCGTGGCTCTGATACCACTGTTGGGCTTTGTGGGACGGAATAGACAGTGGAAACAAAAAAATTATCTAACCACAAATCCATAATCAGCAAATCACATCAAAAACTATGCAATACAAAAGATGGTTTAGTGAGATATACCTAGTCCTAGAGCTTGCTCAGTGACAATACCTATCAACTAGTGTGGCCTTCTACCACCTAGTCTTTGACGGCGTCTATGTAGCTACTGGTCTTGACCCAGACTGCGGTTGACAGTCATCCTCCTGAGCAGTAGAAATCTCACACCTCTGTAGATAGTCCACAAGGACCATCGGGAACTCTAGTCATCCTGATGGAAAGACTAGAAGGAGTCGTCCCCTTCTGTCGGCGTACTAGTCACCGAAACACTCTCCCACCACCAGTCACTTTTTACAATTGTCTTTCCATCGTTGTTCCTCCCTAGACGGGTAGAACTTTCTTGGGCTCTCAAGTTTCCAAAACTAGAGAAGACAACAACTTTGTAGAGCAACTGATGTTTTGAGTTGTGTGTTCTGAGAAGCCCCCTATACCCCTCTATTTATAGTCGAGGGTAGGGTCAGGGTTTCCAATCTGTGCGGGAGTAGATGGGTTTGGATTTTCCATGAACTGATTTTATTACGACAGGCGAACCGGTCATTTCATAACTGAATCGGTCATTTGGGCGGGCGAGTCGATCGGTTCACCTAGTGAACTGGTCGTTTCATTTCCCAAACTTGCCAAAAATTGACTTTCCTTGCTCGTTTTTAATTAATGTAAAGATTAATTCTTGTCCCAATCGAATTGAACAAGTGAAATGGGAATCTTTTCTCACAAACCGAGAAGCCCAACACTTGCTCGTTTGGTCCATGCAAACCGATTGGTTCGCTAGAGTGAACTGGTCATCTCACTGACCATGAGCCGATCGGTTTACCTAGTAAACTGATCGGTTAGTGGTCCAGGTCATGCAGAACTTAGTCAATGTAATTCTCAATCAATTTGACATTCTAATCAGTTGGTTCAACACTTGAACTTGATGATTTTGAGTCAAGTCTATTTATTGAATATTTAGTTGAGTACCTAAACACTTTAGTAATCAATCTAAGAATCATTCATGGATAAACTCCTCTTCCAAGTTAATCCTATGTGTGTGACCCTATAGGTTCTATTTCACGTTGGCAGTGAATGTCCCAACAAACTTATGCCATCACAAGCAAAGAGTGGTGCCTAGTCTCACATTGGTGCTACCCAAGTGCAGAAGAAAGTTGGAGAACAAATTTCAACCTACAATCTGCTATGGGTGTTACAGTGAATGTATAGTCCCTTTTTCACTGATATCTAAATTGAACTCGAGGCATGGACTTGTCATCCTCTATAAATGTTCAATCTGTGTTTCTTGACTCAGAGTAGACTCTCAGAGATATATGTAAGTTCAATATCATATATTGACTTACATGTGCATGCCCATGCATTTCTCAGTCTCACTCCACAAGTGGCCAGGATATCACACTCCCTTACAAGGGAAAAATTCCATATCTATCACTCACAGTCAAGTCCCAATGTGTCAAAGTCACCCAATCATCACCGTTATAACAACCCTTGTTTCAGGACAACGTTTGATGATGCCAAAGTGTATCCAGTCACATGTGATGAGTTCAGTGATTTCAGGTCTAAGAACCACAGTCACTGCCAATACAATAAGAGATGATCTTGACTAACCAAATGTGGTTTCCATGCATCACTCTTATGGTGGGTCTGTCTGATATACTATTCTCTAATATGTATTTATGTATTTGGTTTGATATCATATATCATGACTGATGAGATTCTATCATCAACCAACACAAACTCTAGTCTTTTGTGTTATTGATGTCTATGGTTATTTCCACAATAACAACTGACTAAGGATGATAGTGAGAATTTACATACTCTTAATATTTGTATGATCTCATTGTTCAAGTCATGTACTTGAAGACATACATCATTGAGTATAGTCATCTTCACCATTCGAGAGAATATCTCATAAAATTCAATCCCCTACTTTTTCCCAAGTCCTACAAGTCTAGCTTTGTACCTCATACTGTAATCACTCCCATACTTCTTTTTACTTGAAGACCCACTTTTTCTTTAAAGCTTTTCTACCTTCAGGAAGCTTGCATAACTCATATGTATCATTTTTCTCCAATGAGTTCATCTCATCTTGCATTGCATGCAACCACTTATCTTTTTCTTACGGAGACTTTGCTTCCTCATAGCTTTCTGGCTCCCCCTCTTCTGTGACCAATGACCATTATGAATCTGAATATTTAATAGATGCCCTTTCTCTCTAGTATACCTTCTTAGGTGTGGACCTATTGAATCTACTGGTTGAGGTTGCCACCCTACTCAAGAACATCCTCATCATGGATGCTATCTGTACCAGGATCATCTTATATCATATCATCATGTGCGATCTCATCATCCTCAACATGGTATGCATCAACATTCTGCTAGACTGGAGAGGCAACTGACACATCAATCACTATATCATGTTTTACATGCTCAGGCTCTATTATCACTGTATCATAAACATCTGGTCCTCAAAGAAAGTCACATCTCTGGATTTGATTATCTTCTTCTTTTTGGGTCCTAAAGCTTGCAACTAAACTGCTTATCACCATAGCAACAAAAATACAAGGAACAAATTTTTCATCAAGCTTCTGCCTCTACTCCTTAGGAACATGTGCAACTGTCTTGCACCCAAGCACTTTAATGTGAGAATAAGAAGTTGGCTTCCCTGTCCACACACTCTCTCGAGTGTCAAAATTAAAAAGAACCGATGTTGACATGTTAATCAAGTACCAAGAACTATTTACAGCCTTTGCCCAAACTCCTTAGTTAGCTTTGCATTCTTCATCATGCACCTGATTCGCTCCATAATGGTTATATTCATTCTTTCAGCCAAACCATTGTGTTTTGAGGTACCAGGAACATTCTTCTCATGCCATATGCCAGATCCTTCATAGTAAGACCTGAACTCCTTGGAAGTATACTCTCCTCCATTGTCAAAATGAAGACACTTAAGCTTTTTACATGTATCCCTTTTGACCATGGCATGAAAATTCTTAAAAGTATCAAAAAAATCATCTTTCCTCTACAAATAGTAGAGACACACTTTCCTAGATGTGTCATCAATATAAGTAACAAAGAATATGCTTCCACCCAAGGAGTTAACTTCCATAGGACCACAAACATCAAAATAGATACATTCTAACACATTAGACTTCTTCTCATATTGAGCATTGAACTAGACTCTTTTTTGCATCCCAAGCAAATAACGTTCATAGGGGTCAAGAATCACATTCTTACCACAGGGGATCAAACCATTCTTTACAAGCACCTGTAAGCCTTTCTCACTCATGTGCCCAAGCCTCTTGTGCCATAAATCTGGAGAACTAGAGCTATCCACAACGTTGACACTGTTAATTAGTACAAACCTTTATATTCATCCTACACAAAGTGCAGCAAACGTTGCCTCTAGCCACAACCGTCCCTTGGTGAGAAAAGTTTTCAAGTCACCAAAATGAGATTGAAAGCCCTGAATGTTGATACCATAGTCGGAAATGGTGTTATAATCAAATTCAGGAATATGTCTAACATTCTTCAGCAAGATGGTATAACCTAACTTGGTCTCAATGCGCACATCACCAATACCATGAATCTTTTCATAGATTTTAGTATCCATCTTCGTCATTCCAAAATTCCCAGACTTGTAGGAGAAAAAGAAGTGTGTATGAGGAGTGATGTGGTACGAAGCACCGGTATCCAACACTCACTTAATGTTGTCACTGATATGTAGACAATGTCCCATGGGAACTCAACATGTGGGTACCTCTTCGACATCTGTAATGACTACAACTTTAACATTATCTGTCACTTTTTATTTTTCTTCTTTAATTTCCTTTTTGCGTTGCCTACAGAATTTCTATATATGACCTATCTTGTTGCAGTAATGACAAACTATCTTACTTTTGAACTTTGACATGTGCTTTGACTTTCTTCTGTCACCACCCTGGCCACGACACTTACTCCTCCCCTTGTCCTCAGCAACAAGAGCATATGAAATTGACGTCTCTATTGAGTTGTTTCATCTCGTCTCTTCATTCTGCAGGGTATTGGACAGCAAGACCAATGCCAACTTCCTGTTTGGGGCAGAGTTTCTAATAGAAATTACCAATATCTCCCAACTGTCATGTAAAGAACCAAGAAGTATAAGCGTCTGTAACTCATCATCAAGTGACAAACCCATCATGGCTAGTTGATTTACCATGCTCTTAAAATCATTCAGGTACCTGATATGTTTCCATCTTCCTCGAACTTCAGGTTGACAAGCTTCTTAACCAGAAACACTTAGCTCCCTACAATCTTCCTCTCGTACAACGACTCAAGTTTCTTCCACTAAGAGTGGGCATTGGTCTCGTTGGCGATGCGATGAAAGACAGACTCGTGAACGCAACATCGGATGAGGCCCATGCATTTTCTGTTCATCTTTGTCCAGTTTTCCTATTTTGTGTCTGTCAGCTTACTCGCATTTCCCTGAATCGGTTAATAAAGATCATTACAATAAAGTAAATCTTCTATTTTTATCTTCTACGTTGGCCAGTTTGACGTTGTAAACTTTATCATATTATTTGTGACGTCCATCTAGTCCACATAGCTAACTCACGCTCTAATACCACTTGTTGGGTTTATGTAGGACTAGGTATGTGAAAAATAATATTGCAAACAAACAACTATAAGAACACCAATTTTTAAGTGAAAAACATCTACAATGTGTGAGAAAAAAATCACGGGGTCAAAACTCAATTAAGAAATCTATTAATCAACAAATTACAATGTTCGTCCCAATTGTTGACCCAAAACTTGAGGAATATAGAGAAAAAGGAAGAGATACAAAGATTACCTAAGATACTACGTCGCTACACTGACAACTTTTGGAAAAACACCCCTTGTACAGAATACCTAGAATAAACTCCTCTTTTGGGATCGTGTCTCGTGTTGATTGGGAGTAGCGTGCTCCTTTTAGATTAATGAGTAGCATATCTTAGGGATCACATCTTCTCTACCCAACATCTGTCCTTCTCTCTATCCCCTCCAATCTAAACCATATGTGTCCAAGTCTACATTGCATCTATTGACATACTGATGTAGAATGTGCATCTATGATTAGCGGGGACAGAGACAAGAGGGGAAATTCAGGACAAATGATTTGAACCCACAAATCATATAGCCTCACCACAACCGCGATGGAGAACCTTGTTACATAAATCCCCTATTGATTAATTGGCGGCTTTCAAACCCACAAAATATGTTACAACCCATAGTAACCTTTATAAGTTGAACCGGTCCATTGTTATAAAAGCAACATACAATATGCTATTGAAATAAAATGTCTTCAATTGCTCTTTTGATAGGATGAGAATTACCCCCTTGTACAGAATACCCAGAATAAACTCCTCTTCCAAGTTAATCCTATGTGTGTGACCCTATAGGTTCTATTTCATGTTGGCAGTGAATATCCCAACAAACTTATTCCATCACAAGCAAAGAGTGGTGCCTAGTGGCACATTGGTGCTACCCAAGTGCAGAGGAAAGTTGGAGAACAACTTTTAACCTACAATATGTTATTGGTGTTACAGTGAATGTATAGTCCCTTTGTCACTGATATCTGAATTGAACTCGAGGCATGGACTTGTCATCCTCTACAAATGTTCAATCCATGTTTCATGACTCAGAGTAGACTCTTAGAGATATATGTAAGTTCAATATCATATATTGACTTACATGTGCATGCCCATGCATTTCTCACTCTCACTCCTCAAGTGGCCAGGATATCACACTCCCTTAGAAGGGACAAATTCCATATCTATCACTCACAATCAAGTCCCAATGTGTCAAAGTCATCCAATCATCACTGTTATAACAACCCTTGTTTCAGGACAACGTTTGATGATGTCAAAGTGTATCCAGTTACATGTGATGAGTACAGTGATTTCAGGTCTAAGAACCATAGTCACCGCCAATACAATAAGAGATGATCTTGACTAACCAAATGTGGTTTCCATGCATCACTCTTGTGGTGGGTCTGTTTGATACATTGTTCTCTAATATGTATTTATGTATTTAGTTTGATATCATATATCATGAGTGATGAGATTCTATCATCAACCAACACAAACTCTAGTCTTTTGTGTTATTGATGTCTATGGTTATTTCCACAATAACAAATGACTAAGGATGATAGTGAGAATGTAAATACTCTTAATATTTGTATGATCACATTATTCAAGTCATGTACTTGAAGACATACGTCATTGAGTATTGTCACTCTCTAGACATCTATCATGTTATACTATTATCTCAAAAATAGTTAAAACATATAGATGGAAATTGCCTTTATTATTATCAAATCAAGTATCACATGCCTCATTGCAATCATCATATGATTGGATCTTTGGGCATACTGTACTAGCATTCACATCAAGCTACTCAATATCAAGGTCCAAGCTAGTTTCCAAGCTCAAAACAGTGCAAATGGAAGTCATCTTCACCATTAGAGAGAATATCTCATAAAATTCAATCCCCTACTTTTGCCCAAGTACAACAAGTCTAGCTTTGTATCTCATATTGTTATCACTCCCATACTTCTTTTTACTTGAAGACCCACTTTTTCTTTAAAGCTTTTCTACCTTCAGGAAGCTTGCATAACTCATATGTATCATTTTTCTCCAATGAGTTCATCTCATCTTGCATTGCATGCAACCACTTATCTTTTTCTTAAGGAGACTTTGCTTCCTCATAGCTTTCTGGCTCCCCCTCTTCTGTGATCAATGTGCATTATGAATCAGAATATTTAGTAGATGCCCTTTCTCTCTAGTAGACCTTCTTAGGTGTGGACCTACTAGATCTACTGGTTGATGTTGCTCCCCTGATCAAGAACCTCCTCATCATGGATGCTATCTGTACCAGGATCATCTTCTGTCATATCATCATGTGCGATCTCATCATCCTCAACATGGTATGCATCAACATTCTGCTGGACTGGAGAGGCAACTGACACATCAATCACTATATCATGTTTTACATGCTCAAGCTCTGTCATCACTGTATCAGAAACATCTGGTCCTCAAAGAAAGTCACATCTCTGGATCTGATTATCTTCTTTTTTTGGGTCCTAAAGCTTGTAACTAAATTGCTCATCACCATAGTAACACAAATACAAGGAACAAATTTTTCATCAAGCTTCTGCCTCTACTCCTTAGGAACATGTGCAAATGTCTTGCACCCAAGCACTCTAACGTGAGAATAAGAAGCTCGCTTCCCAGTCCACACACTCTCTTGAGTGTCAAAATTCAAAAGAACCGATGTTGACATGTTAATCAAGTACCAAAAACTATTTATAGCCTTTTCCCAGAACTCCTTAGTTAGCTTTGCATTCTTCATCATGCACCTGATTCACTCCATAATGGTTCTATTCATTCTTTCAGCCAAACCACTGTGTTTTGAGGTACCATGAACATTCTTCTCATGCCATATGCTAGATCCTTCACAGTAAGACCTAAACTCCTTGGAAGTATACTCTCCTCCATTGTCAAAATGAAGACACTTAAGCTTTTTACATGTATCCCTTTTGACCATAGCATGGAAATTCTTGAAAGTATCAAAAACATCATCTTTCCTCTGCAAATAGTAGAGACACACTTTCCTAGATGCGTCATCAATATAAGTAACAAAAAATATGCTTCCACCCAAGGAGTAAACTTCCATAGGACAACAAACATCAAAATAGATACATTCTAACACATTAGACTTCTTCTCATATTGAGCACTGAACTAGACCCTTTTTTGCATCCCATGCAAATAACTTTCATAGGGGTCAAGAATCCCATTCTTACCACAGGGGATCAAATCATTCTTTACAAGCACCTGTAAGCCTTTCTCACTCATGTACCCAAGCCTCTTGTGCCATAAATCTGTAGAACTAGAGCTATCCACAACGTTGACACTGTTAGTACAAACCTTTATATTCATCATGCACAAAGTGCAACAAACTTTGCCTCTAGACACAACTGTCCCTTGGTGACAAAAGTTTTCAAGTCACCAAAATGAGATTGAAAGCCCTGAATGTTGATACTATAGCCGGAAATGGTGTTATAATCAACTTCAGGAATATGTCTAACATTCTTCAACAAGATGGTATAACCTAACTTGGTCTCAATGCGCACATTACTAATCCCATGAATCTTCGCATAGATTTTAGTAGCCATCTTCGTCATTCCAAAGTTCCCAGACTTGTAGGAGCAAAAGAAGTGCCTATGAGGAGTGATGTGGTATGAAGCACCGGTATCCAACACCCACTCAGTGTTGTCACTGATATGTAGACAACGTCCCATGGGAACTCAACATGTGGGTACCTCTTCAACATCTGTAATGACTACAACTCTGTTGCTATCATTATCTGTCACTTTTTACTTTTCTTCTTTAATTTCCTTTTTACGCTGCCTACAAAATTTCTATATATGACCTAGCTTGTTGCAATAATGACAAACTATCATACTTTTGAACTTTGACATGTGCTTTGACTTTCTTCTGTCACCACCCTGGCCACGACACTTACTCCTCCCATTGTCCTCAGCAACAAGAGCATATGAAATTGACGTCTCTATTGAGTTGTTTCGTCTCGTCTCTTCATTTTGCAGGGTATTGGACACCAAGACCAATGCCAACTTTCCGTCTGGGGCATAGTTGCTAATAGAAATTACCAATATCTCCCAGCTGTCAGGTAAAGAACCAAGAAGTATAAGCGTCTCCAACTCGTCATCAAGTGACAAACTCATCATGGCTAGTTGATTCACCATGCTCTTAAAATCATTCAGGTACCTGATATGTTTCCATCTTCCTTAAACTTCAGGTTGACAAGCTTCTTAACCAGAAACACTTCGCTCCCTGCAATCTTCCTCTCGTACAACGACTCAAGTTTCTTCCACTAAGAGTGGGCATTGGTCTCGTTGGCGATGTGATGAAAGACAGACTCATCAACCCAACGTCGGATGAGGCTCATGCATTTTCTATTCATCTTAATCCAGTCTTCCTATTTTGTGTGTGTCGGCTTACTCGCATCTCCGTGAATCGGTTCATAAAGATCATTACAATAAAGTAAATCCTCTATTTTTATCTTCTACGTTGGCCAGTTTGACGTTGTCAACTTTATCATATTATTTGTGACTCCATCTAGTCCACGTAGCTAACCCACGCTCTAATACCACTTGTTGGGGTTGATGTAGGACTAGGTACGCGAAAAATAATATTGCAAACAAACAACTATAAGAACACCAATTTTTAAGTGAAAAACCTCTACAATGTGTGAGAAAAAAATCACGGGGTCAAAACCCGACCAAGAAATCAACTAATCAACAAATTACAATGTTCGTCCCAATTGTTGACCCAAAACTTGAGGAATATAAAGCAAAAGGAAGAGATACAAAGATTACCTAAGATACTACGTCGCTACACTAACAACTTTTGGAAAAACACCCCTTGTAGAGAATACCCAGAACAAAATATAAGTGTAGTGTTGAACACCCGAAAAAATCGGAGCCATACATGACCCTCCTTCCTTTCTTCCTTGGCCCTTTTTTTCTTTCCGTCTCACGAACACACAGCAACATCTCAATTAACAAAAGGCGGCGGCGGATTCTTTTCTTTGTTTTGGCGGCTGTTGTTGTTCAGATTTAGTTGTCTAAAGGGCATATAGGACCATTGGTATTAATACCCAGCCGGAGGCAGCCCTTGCATGCCCTAAAGGGCTGCCCATGTGGGGCTGGAAAATAACAGGGCCGTAGGCCCAACAATCCATACATTGGACTGACTGTACCTATAAACGGGTGGCTACAAGTTGAGAAATGACAAGGGTTGTAGATAAGATGTAGGAAAAATGAGTTGTGTGCTAGGAGCCTAGGACTAAGAATCTACATCAGAGAAGTCGTACCCATCCCGTCCACGTGTAATAAATCCGAAGGAGTAGCATACTCTTTTTTCAAAGGGGAACAGCTATTCTGGCGTCGCGATAATGCTCTACAATCAGAGAAGTCGTACCCATCCCGTTCACGTCTATCTCCTTAAACACGTAATCCACATGTAATAAATCCGAAGGAGTAGCATACTCTTTTTTCAAAGGGGAACAGCTATTCCGTACTGGCATCGCAATAATGCTTGAGCAGCTCAAATAATCCACCCATATAGTCCAACCAAGTGCCAAGAACCTCCATATATACCTAGCGACAGGCGTTGTAGTGGAGAGAGGTCTATCGGGAAAGACGCGAAGAAGGGAGACCAGCGGTGTGGAGATGGCCGCGGAGAAGAACGATTGTGTCACGCCTATGAAGACTGTGCTCATAACTGGCGTTAGCCGGGGCTGTGGACGCGCTATGGCGGTGGAGCTGGCGCGGAGAGGCCACACCGTCATTGGGATAGCACGGTCGGAGGACAAGCTGGTGTCTCTAAGGGTAGACTGTCCGCGGCCAAACGGGCAGCAACACCTCTTCACTACCGTCGACGTGGTGAGTATGCATTGTATTTCATAAAACGCCCCTGTTTTTTTTTATCCCTACACTCAAACAATTGTTGCCGGCCAGGCGTCCGACGATGGCGTGAAGGAGTTGGCAAGGCGAGTCGTCGACAGCGGCCTTGAGCCTGACATCGTTGGTATGTGCGCTAACAAGATTCATACTTGTTGCTAACTTGAACTGCCTGGATCATTGGGGATGTTTGTTTTGCTGGATACAGTCGTATTGGATTGTATTTGTAAACTCAGCAGCCAAAATCATATGTTTGCTTTGCTGCAAATGGAAAATTCAGAAAACCCTGCATTCACAGTCATTAAACAAAAGCCGTACAACGATCTCCAGTTCGAAAGTGCCGGGCGCCGCAATCCCGCTGGCGACCCGTGCACTTTCCCTCCGTCCCCGTTATCCGAACCACTAGCCTCCCAATTTATCTGATCTTCACCAAACCTAAACTTTTATTGTACAGAATTTTAGAAAGCCAGGCACTCGTTAATTCTGGATGACGGGAATGCAGCATTGTTAACTATCCAGCTGAATCCGTCAATCCAAACGTCCCCTTAGAAAGTAGTACCTTGCACAACCACGTTTGCTTGCACTATTGCTTCGCACTTTAGTGGATATTTAAAACTTCAGTATCGATTATCGCACGGTTAACTCTTCTGAATACTGAAATGATGGCAGTCCCAAATCTCTTAGTCGTTATATTGAACTGTGCTAAAAGTCAGCACAGCATAAATCTATATTTCATTCTTGAGTTATATAACTCAGTAAAGAATGACTCTTCAAGTAACTATATGCTCGTGATACTTCCAAACAAAGATGTTTTTTGTAATCTCCCGTTGCAAAGTCCCGTCTATGATAAAAATAAATTATCCGTTCTTATTGTCAAACATTTAAAGTGGAACGACTTTGCATAATTTTGATTAATTAGTTATCACATATCTTTTGCGCATCCCATCCATCTGAGATAATTTATGTATTTATCTATCATGCTTCATAGAAAGTAGAAGTCACATAATTCTATGTGTAGAGGCATTGTCGTGGTAATCAGACTACTGTAAACAAAAATTAATTTTCAAAATCCTTCTCAAACCATTCAAATTTCATACACTATTTCCATAATTTAAAAATGCATTTTGTGACCATACGGCCCACTAAAATTGACTATTCTATTAGATATAGAATTTGTCACCATCTTTTACAATTAAAGTGAAAAATAAAACATAACAACCTAACAAGTCATGCTTGAAATATTGTAGTTTTGCAAATAATGGTTCTTGTATAAAGAAAGAAGTTGAATTTAGTGGTATCATAATTGATACAAAGTTAATCACGATAGTGAGGACATGATTTTATAGTCAGCTTTTACAGGAAATCTCTCATTGACAGATTTTTAACATATTTCTCTTCATCTCTCATCAGTGAACAATGCTGCAATTGCAAATAAAGTCAACAAGATATGGGAACTGCCATCTAAAGAAGTTGACCTAGTCCTTGATGTCAACATCAAGGGCACCATCAATGTCATGCGCAACTTCTTACCCATCTTGATTGATAGAGGTCATGGGTTGGTGGTGAATATTTCATCTCTATGGGGAAGAACGGTTGCCCCGAATGTTGCATCATATTGTACATCAAAATGGGCCATCGAGGGACTTTCTCGTGCAGTGGCCATGGAGGTGCCTACTGGGGTGGCTGTGGTAGTGCTTGATCCTGGTGTAATTAATACTGAAATGCTAGCCTCAGCCTTTGGTAGTCTGGCATCACGATGCCCCACACCTGAAGAATGGTACTATCTCTTAGAACATTGTTTCATCATCGAACTAATTAGTGTGTTAAATTAGTCCAAGTTGATTTTGGAACAATTGGCATTGTTTTATTTTTTTTATGTGATTTAGCTAACCCATGTTTATAGGGCACCGGTGGCAATTGAGATGATACTCAACCTCACGGTGGAAGACAACGGTACATCACCAACTGTTATAATAGATGGAAAGTCAACCTCGACGCAGTATGAGATTACTAAGGAATTTATTGATAGCCAAACTTTGTAATTTAAAATATCACCACAATTGTTGGCTATGTTCGTGTTAAGAGAATGTATGATTTTGTTTCTATTAATCTTGAAATCCAAACGGTTGCACCACAATCAAATAGGAGAATTTCTTCCTCGACCTTCTATATTAGCCTTGCAATCAATTGTAATTTGATATTCACGTGTTACATGGTTCAATGATGAGCTGCTTTGCTAGTATCACTATTTCTAAATCATTTTGTTTTATACATTTTTGGTAATTTACATGTGCTCATTCTCTATAATAATGTAGGTGTTTTTCTCTACTAACAATAATGAAAGGCTTATAAAGTTTATCTTATATCATCTTCCAAAAAGTTAAGATTAATTAATGTTAAAATTTCACATTTTTCTCAATGTTATCATAGTGTGGAATGTTCTATTGGAGATTATTTGTATCATTGAAAATAAAGATAGGTTATTTACCATGGCCAACGTGAGAATATTTCATCTCGAATCAGTACCATGGAATTATAATTGCAGAAGAGGCCTACTTCTTTAGTATTGGAAGATGACATCTCATCTCCTAGAAGGACAAAGAAACCCAAACATAGTGTCGTTATCATCCATTCTATGCTATATGACTTCAAATCTAAGGGTATACATGCTAATCTATGTAAGAACACAATAAAGAAACTAATATTCACATCTATTTGCTAACAAAACCCTACCTAAATAAATAAATAATTATTTTTTATAATTGTGTCAAAATGTATTCTCTTTTGGCTGGTTTTCTCATTTTTTTACTAGTAACTAAAACTTGATGCTTCATTCCATGTTGCACATGATATCCCACAACCCCAATGGTCATATTAACTATGTGTCACTATCAACACTAATATTATGATTTGTAATACATGATTGACAACATAAACCTCGGTAAAAATTATTTTCGTTCAAGAAGAACTAGGTCAATCAATTTTACTACAATCACCTATCTTGAGTGAGACATTTTTATTATTTTGCACAATGTTACTTTGATTGAACGGAAGTAGATTTTGTTCATACAATGGATGTTCTATTTTTTCATGGAGGATTAGCATTGCACATACAATATCTTTATTCTTCTTATTAAAACACAATGATGTTGACCTAAGTGTTACACATTATTCATATTTTGATAATGACAACCATTCCATTTATATGTATCTAATATGTTTATTTGAGATTGATTTTAGGCATTAGGTACATAAAAATGATCAAATTTATCAAGCCCTAGGTTGTCCTAGTTCAAGTCAAAAGCAATGCAAATGCACTTTTGTGGAAAACATTATGAATCACCTTAGATCATTTTTGTAACCATTTGTATTGATGATATAGCTTGTAACTAAGATGAAAAAATAAATTAATAACCCTTAATTCGAATGTTTGATCACTCAGAAGCCATTTTACAAAATTCATTACAGGTTGTTCATCGACCGAGTTACAAACTTGACCTATCCTTGATAGATTTTGAGAATGACTTTGATCGGTCAAGTTGCACATTCATAGAAATCAACTGGTCCCTACACAATCTAAAACTAATTTAAGTGGAGTGGTTTCCACCAAGGCAAACTCGACTCATGATTTAAATTGACTTTGTCGCATAGTCAGTCGAGTTATCTTTATTAAACTCGGTCGAATGCATTGTACAAAAAATGTAGAAAAAGTTATTCTAACCGTTGGAGTGTCACAAAACTCAAAATTATATCCATTGCAACACCCCAAATAGCTAGAAAATACTCATAAGTATTCCTACCCTCTAGTGGACACCCTCAACTATAAATAGAACATCTTGGAGTTCATTCTAAGGTTTCTCCTTGATGCTATTCAAGCTCCTTGCTATACTTGAGAGAATCCAGTTCATTTGAGACCCTTTCTCTCTCTTGACTGCACTTCAATCCATCATTATGTGTGAGATAGGATCTATATGAGAGAGCTACGTCATTGTATGCTTGAAGCTTCTCTTTTCCCAACCCCTTTCTTCAAGATCATGTTGGTCAAAGCTTGTCCAAGTGAAGGAGAAGGTGAAAGCATCTTCAAGCTGAAGAAGAAGGTGCATAAAGCTTCTCCGAGTGAAGGAGAAGGACAAGGTGGAAGATCTAAGGAGTTGAGCAGGTAATTCCTTCAAGCAACACATCTCCAACAAGATGAGAAGATTGATGAAAATTTACTTGTGGTTACTCAACCTAGAGGGAGGCTTTTCCATGAGACCCCCGGTCTTCGACGACACAAATTTCCTCTATCAGAAATGAAGGTTGGAGTCTACCTTCAATGTGGCGTCCAACTTATAAAACCAGATTAACTAATGCAGAAGCGAATCATTTGCAGCGGATTACTAAAAATCACTAAAAATTAAAACCATTTATCAAGAGATCCATTCATAGGAAAACTCTTTCATTCAGAACCAAGGTAAATCATTACATCCTAGTTCATAATGTACATGTCATGTACCATCTCTCCTCAAAGATTACATACAACAACTGCTCTATTAAATTTGTACATAGGCAACTTAAAACCTCGAGGCATCAAGCCAAAACCTCAGTCGATTATAAAATCACAAACTACTGACTCCTAGGACCTGAGAGTATAGAGACGACACATAGGACTTTATGTACAAAGCCTGACAACCAGTATCCCCACCTAGGATATTACTATTGTCCTTGTTGTTGCTGCTCTTTCTCTACTACAAGGATTCTACCTCTTTGTCTGCGTCTACCAAAAAACATTAGATTTCACGGGGGTGAGAAAATTATAAAAATTGCCCCAGCGGGAGATATAACTCTCTGCCAAAACATTATTATTGCAGTTTAATAGAAATAAACTGAACAGTGGAATCATAAGCTTAACAACAGTTAATTTAATATCTATGCATATTAGAGCAAAATTCTCACTTAATATTATCAGTTGTAACTTGATAAACAACATGTCTAATATTCAATAAAGAATTGAAGGACATTTATAACACTTATCCATTTAGGATATACTAAGTCAGATAACATCAACCAGTGATTCTCGTATTTCAATCTTATGCAAATATGCTACACGGATGATTACATTTTTCAAACATACTTAAGCTCTGAGGAGATGAGGTATACCGCTCATACTCCAACTGACCATTGCTAAATCAAAATTGGTACCATACATAGGTCAATGGAAGAGCCGGATTCCCATGACCTCCCACATCCCGGTCAGAACGGGACCATAAGCAGGACTATGTCGACTGCTCAAAATAGCTTTCTAGGGTATACTGGCAACTTCTCTATAGAGTTATAATGTCAACTGCACTCTCATCGGCAATCGAGAGATTTAATGTTTATCTCCATCGACCCGACATTAAATATCATTGGGAGATTAGTGATACATCCATCCCAACCATCGGGAGATTTTTGATACATCCATCCCGACACATGAAGGATTGAGAGGTTTAATGTTTACCTTCCATCAATCTCGTCACCAGGACGTAAGGATATTTTCACCCATTTACCCCCACATATTCAAAATATGCAAATTCCAGGAAATCCATAGGGAAACCTGTTTCACCATCACCAACTTCTGACGATGATGGATCTATGGTCAGAGCACTACATAAATAGATTTCACTTGATTAATTAAGTACATTTTTGTATTCTTTTAGCATCAGCCAAGTTCTCAAACATAACTTATTATGACAATGCTATAAAGAAATATGTACTATTTTTATCAATTACTTGTCAGTCTTTAAAAGGCATTGAGAACTCAGTCCCTCATTTCAATATTGGGAATTCTCATCCCTACACAATCTTATTACCATAATCATACGGTTCTGGGTATTCAAACCCTTAGCTCATCATTGAGCATTGATACCACTTTTCCAGGTAACTATCACCGTTAGGTCATCTGACCAAGGTAAACATGATACTTGCTATTACAAGCATCACACACGGTACTTGAGGCCCATTGACTCTCTTGTTACCTCTTACCAGGAAGCAAGGTGTATTATGGCACACAAGGCCCAATAAACAATAGTGAATTAAACATCATAGCTCATACCTGGCTATGACCACCATTTCAGAATACCTGCATGCTTAGTGTAGATGATAATAGTAACTTCAATTACATATCAGTACCATGCAGAACAAATATGGATTCGCTATTCAAGGGTAACACCACTATTCCCTTTCTAGGGTTAGGGTTTCCCATTTCATGTCATTTGGGAACATTCATCCCATTACCCAAATCAAGGTTATGGTTTATCACCATATTGCCCAAGATTAGGGTTTCATAAAACATTACATAGTATCACCCTGGATTTGAGTTACACATCACATCAAACATCAGGGTTTCTCATAAATTTCTCTCCAGAATAGTGTTTACATTCAATAACCCACAATTAGGCTTTACTGTTCATCCCAATTAGGGTTTCATGTTCCATTACCCATAATTAGGGTTTACTATTCAACCCAATTATGGTTTCATGTTCCATTACCCATGAAATCTACTACCATATTCATGTGCCTAAGATGATGTCATCATCATCAACCTTCAAACCCATGAAATCTACTGCCATCTTCATAGTAATTCCATCAAGCAATCAAAGGAATTGCAAAAAGATCAATTAAACTTAAAGGGTTGAGAAATTGAATTCAATAATAATAAATAAGGGTTCAGGTCATATTACCTGCCTTCAATTGAGCTTCAAAGCTTGGAGATTCACGTCAACAATGGTGGAATAAGCTTTTACAACTCCCCCAAGGCTCGTCCTCAAGTTTCGGAGTGAAAGGATTGGCTAGGGTTAAAGATGGAGTGAAGAAAAGAAGAAATTATGCATTGATTTATGATTTCCACCATGAAATCAAGATGAAAGAAGGTCAAGAAGCTTACGAACAGGTTGGGGGTAATCCTATTGGTCCTTCAAAGCTTCCTTGGCCGTTTTTCAAGCAAAGGGTGAAAGTGAATTTGAAATTCCCCTTTTACTCTATGGATAAATGAGCTTATTTGCAATTTTTATTAAAAATTCAATTAGGAGAGAGAATGTAGGAATTATCTCTCCCAAATTCTTGCCACTTGCCCCATTCCTTTCCTTAGGGACGAGGCTATCCTCCTTGCCTCTTATTCCTCTCAATTATCCATGTTTTAAAGAAAAGAAAATTAAGCTCCTTAATCCATTTAATAGTAATATCCATATCTCAGTGGATATTTATTTTTCTTATAATAATGCAAGTGGGTTTTTCACCTCCTTGAGATATTTCGTTGCCCTTGCAAAGAACAAGGACGTCCAAACATATCTGAATTCAACCTATTTCAATTTTGGTTGAAGGACCCTCAATTATTTTATTTATTTTCACAGTAATTTGAATTAAGGTTTCCATTATGCTTAAATCTTGATTATTTTAATATTAAGATTCTCTCTCCTTCAAAGAGATACCAATGAGACACCCCTCTCATTTATTTTCTCCACATGATCCCAAGAAACAGTAGGGACCATTTTGGAGTGGTAATTTGCATATTGAACCCTAGGTTTTGGGTAAATTGTACATTACACCAAAACTAGGTTTTAATGCACAAACATTGCTTTATCATCTCTTTATTGGTACTCAGGCCACCACAAGCCATACCTCTACATCATCTTCATTCTCATGATGCTTCAACATATGAGGAACATATTATCATGCACAATTTGCAAATAAACCCCTTAACTTGGGTAATTTGCACTTTAGTCCAAATCAAGCAAATCATTGATTTCAACAATATTCAAAAAGGACTAAAATTGCAATATAAGTTCCTCTTGAGCCTTAAATACTTTTCAAAAGATAAGATCAAGCATATAATCACTTTTATTAAACAAAACACCTAGGGTTAAAACATAACCCAGGTCAGGGATGTTACAAGTTTATCCACCCCTTACAAGGATTTCGTCCCCGAAATCATCAACAAAAACATCAAGAGAAAAGAGAAGGGTACTTCCTCCTCATCTCTTCCTCTAGATCCCACATAGATTCTTCAATGCCACGGTGATGCCAGAAAACTTTTACAAGACATATGTCTTTCTTTTTCAACTTCTTGATTCTTCTGTCAAGTATCAACACATGTCCTTCAACATATGATATATCATCATTTAGTTCTACCTCCACAGGTTGCAGAACTAACTTAGTGTCAGGATGACACTTCCTCAGCATGGAAATATGGAACATCGGATGCAATCTATGCAGCTCAGGTGGTAGCTCCAGCTTATAGGCTACCTTTCCCATAATCTCAATGATTGGATAAGGTTCCATAAATCTAGGAGCTAACTTTCCCTTCTTTCCAAATCTAAGGATACCTTTCCAAGGTGAGACCTTGAGATACACTCTGTCTCCAACTTGGAATTCTAAGGGTCTACGATGCTTATCAGCATAAGATTTCTGCCTATCCTGGGCTGCTTTCAACTGTTGTTGTATGACTTTAATCTTCTCAGTTGTTTGTTGTACTAGCTCAGGACCCAAGAGTTGGTACTCCCATGTTTCATATCAACATAAGGGAGATCTACAACGTCTACCATATAATGTCGCATATGATGCCATCTCAATACTGTGCTAATAGCTATTATTATAAGCAAACTCTATCAAGCTCAGATGTAGATCCCAACTTCCTACAAACTGAAGGACACACGCTCTAAGCAAGTACTCCAAAGTTTGTATAGTCCTCTCAGATTGTCCATCTGTCTGAGGATGAAAGGTTGTACTAAACCTTAACTGCATACCCAAAGCTTTATGCAGTCATTCCCAAAAATGACTTGTGAACTGGGGACCTCTATCGGATACAATAGTAGCTGGAACCCCGTGCAAACACACTATCCATCTATGTATATCTGTGCAAGCTTCTCAGCAGTGTAGGTTGTTTTGACAGGAAGAAAATGTGTTGTCTTAGTCAACCTATCAACTATCACCCAAATGGAATCACGACTTTTGGCTTTTCTAGGCAAACCAACCACAAAGTCCATGGTTAGATGATCCCATTTCCACTGCGGTATAGGTAGAGGTTGCATTGTTCCTGCGGGCTTCTGATGTTCATCTTTATCATGTTGACACACCAGACACCGCATAACAAACTCAGCAACATCTTTCTTCAATCTAGGCCACCAATACATATCTTTTAAGTTATGATACATCTTGGTGCTCCCTGGATGCATAGAATACATCGAAGAATGAGCTTCTTCCAGGACTAACTTTCTCAAGTTATCAGCATCGGGTACTATCATCCTGCCATGATAACAGGCTACCTGATCCTCTGACTCATGACATCCATCCCATTTCTCACTACCATACTCTAACCTAATCTGTTGAATCATAGTATCAGTCTGTTGTGCTTCTTTAATCTGTTGTCTCAAAGTTGGTTTTATTTGCATCTCAACTAACAACCCGGCTAACAATGACACTTTAAGCTGTACATTGTCTTGCCTCAAGGAGATAAACATATCTCTCTTAAAGCACACTAAGGAGTTCAACTGTGCTTTGTTTAAGGCTGGTGTTGCTGATTTTCTACTTAGTGCATCAGCAACCACATTGGCTTTCCCTGGATGATAATCAATTGTACAATCGTAGTCCTTGATTAACTCCATCTAGCGGCGTTGCCTCATGTTTAGCTCATACTGAGAAAATATATACTTTAGGTTCTTATGGTATGTGAAAATCTAGAATGTCTCTCCATTGAGATAATGTCTCGAGATCTTCAAGGTATGGACCACAGCAACTAGCTCTAGATCGTGTGTCGGATAATTCTCCTCGTGTTTCTTAAGCTGTCGAGAAGCAAAATAAATCACTTCCTTATCCTGCATCAACACACATCCTAAGACATTCTTAGATGTATCACAAAAGACTATATACCCCTTCCCTTGCTCAGGTAGCACTAACACAGGTGCACTTGTTAACCTTTCCTTCAACATCTGAAAAGATTGTTGGCACTTGTCATTCCAGACAAAAGGAATCTCCTTCCTGGTCAACTTGGTTAGGGGTAAAGCTATTGAACTGAAGTTCTTAATGAACCTCCTGTAATAGCCTACCAGTCCTAGGAAACTGCATATCTCTGTCGGTGTCTTTGGTTGTTCCCATTGTAGGACAGATTCTATTTTCTTAGGATCAACACGAATACCTGAAGCAGATATTACGTGGCCAAGAAAAGAAACTTCTGGTAACCAGAACTCACATTTGCTAAACTTAGCATACAACTTATGCTTTCTTAGCAAAGTCAAAGCTTGACGAAGACGTTGTTCATGTTGTTGAGCATCTCTACAATATATCAGGATGTCATCTATAAAGACGACTACACACTAATCAAGAAAAGGTCGAAAGATTCTATTCATGAGTTCCATAAATGCAGATGGTGCATTATTTAGTCCAAATGACATAAATATGAACTCATAGTGACCATACCTTGTCCTAAAGGCAGACTTAGGTATGTCACTCTCCTTAATATACAACTGATGGTATCCTGACCTCAGATCTATCTTAGAAAAGATAGTTGCACCACACAACTAATCAAACAAGTCAGCAATCCTTGGTAGAGGATACTTGTTCTTTATAGTTACTTTATTTAACTGCTTATAGTCGATGCATAAACGCATAGACCCATCCTTCTTCTTAACAAAGAGGACCAGAGCACCCCATGGTGAAGTACTCGGTCGGATAAAACCCTTTTTAAGCAACCCCTGTAGTTGTTTCTTGAGCTCTTCCATTTCAGCAGGTGCCATTCTATACGGCGTTTGTGCTATAGGTTGCGTGCCCAAAATCAAATTAATCTCAAAATCAATCTCTTGGGGTGGAGGTACACCTGGAAGTTCCTTAGGAAACACATCCTCAAATTCCTTGACTACTGGAACTTCAGAAGGATGAGGGCTCTCCATGGTGGTATCTACCACATGTTCCAAGAATGTGAAACATCCTTGCCTCATCAGCTTCTCAGCTATCATAGATGACACAAGACATGTTGGAAGAATCTTTCTATCTCCCTGAAAGATCCATGTGTCACCATTATTTGTGAACACAGCCTGCTTAGAAACAATCCAAGACAAATTTATACTTTTCTAAGGTGTCCATCCCAAGAATTATATCAAACCCATGCATTTAAAGTGGTATAAGATCCACCTAAATGCGGTGATCAGAAAAGGAAAGATTACAGGGGGAACACACTTCCCGCAATACTATATATCCCAGCAAAGGTGTTTCTAACAACAGGCTGTCTACTCTATGACTAACAATCATGTTGCAGGCATGAATCACTTCTTGAGTGATAAAAGAGTGCGTAGCACCCGGATCAATTAACACAGATACTAAGAAGATGAAGACATATAAGAATAAAATAGTTCAATCTGACCTGTCACAACCCTAGGATTGACAACTTCTTCAAGCTGATTCATTGCATAGAATCTAGCTGTTGCTTGCTGTTGACCCTGTGCTCGATTTTTGGATGCTGACGATCCAGCTTGGGACACTTGTCCACGTCCTCTAGCACCACTGCCAGACTGTTGTCTCTAAGAGCCTTGCTAACTCTGCCTCGGTTGCTGGGTCACATTCCTGACTTTTTCAGGACAGTCCCTCACCACATGGCCTTCTCTCCCACATCTATAACATGTTACATTTCCCCTATGTGGTCTGGGTGGTCCTGTTGCTGACATTGAGGCTGAGATGTAAGCTCCCTTCGGTGGTAACCTATGGCCTCTACCCTTACTTGACGTCCATTGCGTCTGGGTATTGAACCTTGGTGGTGGTGTAGGCACAAAATACCTTGGTTTCTTAAAACTTCCAGAACTCTGTCCTTGGAACTGTGGATACTCTTTCTTACCCTTGGTCTGTCTCTTCTCAATCACAGACCTTTCTATTCGTCTTACAGACTCCACAAAAGTGGCAAGCCTCTCCCGGTTCTCCAGAGCAGACACCATAGTGGTCAATTCAACGTTCAACCCCTTCTCGAATCGCCGAATTCTCTCCTCATTTGTAGATGCCATATGCAGACAAAACCACAACAATTCCATGAACCTAGCTTCGTATTCGCTAATGTTCATTTGTCCTTGCCTCAACCTCTCAAATTGAGAGATTTTCTCATCTAGATACGTCTTTGAAAAATATCTAGCGACGAATTCATTCTGAAATTCATCCCATCCGATCACAACACCAGGTCTTTTGCCTTCCTCAATGGTCCACCAATGGCCAACACTCCCTTTTAGGAGATATACAACATGCCTCACCTTCTCGTCATCAGGAATCATGAGGATTCTGAAGGCTTTCTCCAGTTCAGTCAACCATAGGTCAGCATCTGCTGGGTCGGCTGTACCAGCATACTCTATGGCTCCTACCCTCCTAAGCCGTTCAAAAGTTTTGCCGGCTCCATGTCTTTCATCATGGGCTGGTGCCCTAGGTGCAGGTAATGGCATCCTATCCATCATATGGGTCATAGCTGCTATAAACTGTCCAAACATGGCTTGGAAAGCTGGGTTCCCCATATCAGCTTGATTGAACTGGGGTTGTTCAGGCACTGGTTCCTCCCTATCTTGGTCTCTTGCACCTCCACCTGGTGCAGCAACGCTGCTCTCAGTAGCATGTTCATCGTGTGATCCAGACATCTTTAGTTCTTCTTCTCCTCCTATATGAGCAGAAGACACTATCAGACAGACTGGAAGACACTAGAATAGACTCAACAACCTTAATCCTATGTCTCTGTAGACTCAGCAAACCTAGAGCTCTGATACCAGTAAACTGTGGCGTCCAACTTATAAAACTAGATTAACTAATGCGGAAGCGAATCATTAGCAGCGGATTACTGAAAATCATTAAAAATTAAAACCATTTATCAAGAGATCCATTCACAAGAAAACTCTTTCATTCAGAACCAAGGTAAATCATTACATCTTGGTTCATAATGTACATGTCATGTACCATCTCTCCTCGCAGATTACATACAACAGCGGCTCTATTAAATTTGTACATAGGCAACTTAAAACCTCGAGGCATCAAGCCAAAACCTCAGATCGATTATAAAATCACAAACTACTGACTCCTAGGACCTGAGAGTGCAGAGACGACACATAGGACTTTATGTACAAAGCTTGACAACCAGTATCCCCACCTGGGATATTACTGTTTTCCTTGCTGTTGCTACTCTTCCTCTAATGCAGGGATTCTTCCTCTTTGTCTGCATCTACCTAAAAACATTGGATTCCACGTGGGTGAGACAATTATAAAAATTGCCCCAGCGGGAGATATAACTCTCCACCAAAACATTATTATTGCAGTTTAATAGAAATAAACTGAGCAGTGGAATCATAAGATTAACAACAGTTAATTTAATATCTATGCAGATTAGAGCAATATTATCACTTAAGCTTATCAGTTGTAACTTGATAAACAACATGTCCAATATTCAATAAAGAATTGAAGGACATTTATAACACTTATCCATTTAGGATATACTAAGTCAGATAACATCAACCCGTGATTCTCATATTTCAATCTTATACAAATACGCTACATGGCTGATTACATTTTTCAAACATACTTAAGCTCTGAGGAGATGAGGTATACCGCTCATACTCCAACCGACCATTGCTAAATTGAAATCAGTACCATACATAGGTCAATGGAAGAGCTAGATTCCCATGACCTCCCACATCCCGGTTAGAACGGGACCACAAGCAGGACTATGTAGACTTCTCAAAATAGCTTTCCAGGGTATACTGGCAACTTCGCTATAGAGTTATAGCGTCAACTGCACTCTCATCGACAATTGAGAGATTTAATGTTTATCTCCATCAACCCGACATTAAATATCATTGGGAGATTAGTGATACATCCATCCCAACCATTGGGAGATTTGTGATACATCCATCCCCACACATGAAGGATTGAGAGGTTTAATGTTTACCTTCCATCAATCTCTTCACCAGGACGTAAGGATATTTTCACACATTTACCCCCCACATATTCAAAATATGCGAATTCTAGGAAATCCATAGGGAATCCTATTTCACCATCACCAACTTCTGACGATGATGGATCTATGGTCAGAGCACTACATAAACAGATTTCACTTGATTAATTAAGTACATTTTCATATTCTTTTAGCATCATCCAAGTTCTCAATCATAACTTATTATGACAATGCTATAAAGAAACATGTACTATTTTTATCAATTACTTGTCAGTCTTTAAAAGGCATTGGGAACTCACTCCCTCATTTCAATATTGGGAATTCTCATCCCTACACAATCTTATTACCATAATCATATGGTTCTGGGTATTCAAACCCTTATGTCATCATTGAGAATTGTTACCACTCTTTCAGGTAACTATCACCTTCAGGTCATCTGACCAAGGTAAACATGATACTTGCTATTACAAGCATCACACATGGTACTTGAGGCCCATTGACTCTCTTGTTACCTCTTACTAGGAAGCAAGGTGTATTATGGCACACAAGGCCCAATAAACAATAGTGAATTAAACATCATAGCTCATACCTGGCTATGACCACCATTTCAGAATACATGCATGCTTAGTGTAGATGATAATAGTAACTTCAAGTACATATCAGTACCATGCAGAACAAATATGGATTCACTATTCAAGGGTAACACCACTATCCCCTTACTAGGGTTAGGGTTTCCCATTTCATGTCATTTGGGAACATTCATCCCATTACCCAAATCAAGGTTATGGTTTATCACCATATTTCCCAAGATTAGGGTTTCATAAAACATTACATAGTATCACCCTGGATTTGAGTTCCACATCACATCAAACATCAGGGTTTCTCATAAAATCACCCTAAGTTAGGGTTTCACATAAATTTCTCCCCAGAATAGGGTTTACATTCAATAACCCACAATTAGGGTTTACTGTTCATCCCAATTAGGGTTTCATATTCCATTACCCATAATTAGGGTTTACTATTCATCCCAATTAGGGTTTGATGTTCCATTACCCATAATTAGCATTTACTATTCATCCCAATTAGGGTTTCATGTTCCATTACCCATAATTAGGGTTTACTATTCATCCCAATTAGGGTTTCATGTTCCATTACCCACAATTAGGGTTTACTATTCATTTATCTCTAATTAGGGTTTACCAAACATCCCAATTAGATTTTCTATTCAAGTACCCATAATCATGGTTTAGTATTCATCCTAATTAGGATTTTGCATCACATTATCCTAAATTAGGTTTACACATATCATCACCCTGGGTTAGGGTTACATCCTTACCCTAGATTAGGGTTTCACTTAGAATTGCCCTAAATTAGGATTAGGACTCAATAACCTTGTCAATTAGGGTTTATGCTCATGATTAGGGCTTGATGATCTCTTTGCTAAGGATCATACCCTTAATCACCACATGAATCATACTCATGTATGGATTCCGTTCTATCATTCTCTCAACTTGATTAGGTTATATCAACCCTTCAATCAAGTACATACATCTATGATTGACATAGTCTACTAAGTTATTGTTCTTATAAGCAATTAGGGTTTATCCCTTTAATGGTACTAATCATTTAGGTACTTTAGGGATTCTACCTTTGTACCTTCATTGATTACCATTACTATCAATCATTGGATCATTGGAACAATCATCACCTTCAATTTCCAATAGATTGAATCACAATTGACCTTCATCCAGTTTTGAGGTTTCATCACCAAACAGTTTTGAAACCGTTTGACCCCAAACGGTTTCAAGATCGTTTGGGCTCAAATGGTCTCAAGACCGTTTGGGCCAAATCAGTCTCAAAACCGCAAGGGTTCATTAGGTACATTCATCAATTGGTTGCACATGATTTGTTGCATTGAAACCTTCAATCAGTTAAGTTATTGAAGTTCAACAATTATTGTCTCTTGGATCTCCAACTCTCAAAATCTCAACCATTGAGTCACCAAACGGTTTTGAAACCGTTTGATCCCAAACAGTTTCAAGACCATTTGGGCTCAAACGGTCTCAAGACCGTTTGACCCAAAAAGTCTTGAAATCGAATGGATTACTTTATGGAATTTCCAACAAATCAATTAGGGTTGTAATTGGTGGACTGTCCACACATTCAATTAATGAACTAGATCAATTGGATCATCATCCAACATGTACTAGGGTTCAAACCTCAAATGGTCAACCCAACCAATCAGTCAACCCTCTCATGCAGTTTGGGACTCAAGTCACCAAACGGTTTGGTGAAACCGTTTGGTCTCCAAACGGTTTGCAAACTGTTTGGTCAAGGTCCAAGACCGTTTGCCACTCAAATTTGTTGGAAAGTGTGCCTAAGATGATGTCATCATCACCAACCTTCAAACCCACGAAATCTACTGCCATCTTCATAGTAATTCCATCAATCAATCAAAGGAATTGCAAAAAGATCAATTAAACTTAAAGGGTTGAGAAATTGAATTCAATAATAATGAATAAGGGTTCAGGTCATATAACCCACCTTCAATTGAGATTCAAAGCTTGGTTCTTCACGTAAACAATGGTGGAATAAGCTTTTACTCCCCCAAGGCTCGTCCTCAAGTTTTGGAGTGAAAGGATTGGCTAGGGTTGAAGATGGAGTGAAGAAAAGAAGAAATTATGCATTGATTTATGATTTCCACTATGAAATCAAGATGAAAGAAGGTCAAGAAGCTTACCAACAGGTTGGGGGTCATCCTCTTGGTCCTTCAAAGCTGCCTTGGTCGTTTTTCAAGCAAAGGGAGAAAGTGAATTCGAAATTCCCCTTTTACTCTATGGATAAATGAGCTTATATGCAATTTTTATTAAAAATTCAATTAGGAGAGAGAAAGTAGGAATTATATCTCCCAAATTCTTTCCAGTTGCCCCTTCCTTTCCTTAGGGACGAGGATATCCTCCTTGCATCTTATTCCTCTCAATTATCCATATTTTAAAGAAAAGCAAATTAATCACCTTAATCCATTTAATAGTAATATCCATATGTGAGTGGATATTTCTTTTTCTTATAATAATGCAAATGGGTTTTTCACCTCCTTGAGATATTTTGTGGACCTTGAAAAGCACAAGGACGTCCACACATATCTGAATTCAACCTATTTCAATTTTGTTTGAAGGCCCCTCAATTATTTTATTTATTTTTGCATTAATTTGAATTAAGGTTTCCATTATGCTTAAATCTTGATTATTTTAATATCAAGATTCTCTCTCCTTCAAAGAGATACAAATGAGACGCCCCTCTCATTTATTTGCTCCACATGATCCCAAGAAACAGTAGGGACCATTTTGGAGTGGTAATTTGCATATTGAGCCCTAGGTTTTGGGTAAATTGCACATTACACCAAAACTAAGTTTTAATGCACAGACATTGCTTTATCAGCTCTTTCTTGGTACTCAGGCCACCACAAGCCATACCTCTGCATCATCTTCATTCTCATGATGCTTCAACATATGAGGAACATATTATCATGCACAATTTGCAAATAAACCCCTTAACTTGGGTAATTTTCACTTTAGTCCAAATCAAGCAAAACATTGATTTCAACAATATTAAAAAAGGATTAAAATTGCAATATAAGTTCCTCTTGAGCCTTAAATACTTTTCAAAAGATAAGATCAAGCATATAATCACTTTTATTAAACAAAACACCTAGGGTTAAAACATAACCCAGGTCAGGGATGTTACATTCAAGGTATAAACTATAACATGTGGAAATTTATAATCATTCCATACAAGGAGTCGATGGGTAATTTATCTACTTCAGATGAAGTTACACAAAAGAAGGTACAACTCAATGACAAGGAGATAAGAATACTCTATGTTGCCCTCACTTCCTCCAAGTTCAACCAGATCTCATCTTGGGACACAACATATGAGATTGGAACAAGTTGTACATTAACTATGAAGGCACACAACAAGTCAAAGAGTCAAAGATTTACATGCTCAAAGGACTGCTTGAGAACTTCAATATGGGCAAGAAGAAAAGTGTTTCCAAGATGTACATCAGGCTCAACACCAACATCAATGGACTTGCTTCCTTGGGCCATACCATGGATAGAGAAACTACCCACTCTAAGATCCTAAGGTCTCTTACTAAGAGATGGGAACCCAAGGTGACTTCCATTGAAGAAGCTAGAAGTCTTGATGACTTAGCCACTGAGGTGCTCATTTTCAACCTTTTATATCATGAGCCAAGGCTAGAAAATAGAGAAGAAGATGATAAGCAAGAGGAGAAGGAATCAAATAAGATCAAAGAAAATGCCATCAAAGCTCAATTGAAGGCAATGATTCTCCAACAACAACTTGTTTTCTGGTCCTCTCCATCCTCCTCAAGTGAAGATGATGGCCCTAGTGATCATGAAGAAAACTACTCCAAGGGCAAACACTTCCACAAAAAGTATTCTTCATCCTCTACTCCTAGATGCTATGAATGTGGACAAAAGGGGAACTACAAGAATGAATGCCCCAAGGCCAAGATGGCTTACTACAAGAGCAACCACAAGAAGAAGGATGACTAAAAAAAGAAGGAAAGTAAAAGAGGAATGATAAGAAGTAAAAAGAAGGAGCAAGGATACAACTCATGTGGCTTGGGAAGGATCCTCTTCAAGTGGCTCAAGCTATGATGAAGGTGAGTGCCTTGTTGCACTCACAACCTCTACAAGTGAAGACATTGGTGAGGTAAGTGACATAAGTTTGATTGAGTTATCTAAAGAAACTCTTATTGATATGTTAAATGCTTCCCATTCATATTATGTCAAATGCAAGTCTAAAAAGAAAAGCCTAGGAAATATCATAGATGATTTGTATGCTAAAATATTTATTCTTGAACAAAATTAGAAGTTGTATCTTGATAGCATTGAAACCTTGGAAGGACAGTTTCTTGCCATTGAGCTCCAATGAAATGGAGTTGAAGTAGAGAATGATATCTACCTTAAGAACATCAATAGCATTAAGGAAGAAACCAACCTTTAGTAGATAAGCTTGCTTTACATAAAATTGAAAATGATGACCTTAAGCTAGCTTATGATGCTACTGAAGATGAGAACAAAGTCTATCTTGATGAGCTTGTTTTTCTTAGAACTTAAAATGCTAGATTTCTTTCTCAAGTAAATGATCTCTTTTCTAGACCTTTATTTCCTTGTTATGGAGTTTCTAGTCTTACTTTAAAGAAAGATTCTTATCTTACTAAAGCCCTCTATGTAAAGGCTAACTTACTTCATGCAAAAGATGATATTCCTAGTTTATCTTCTATTGTCATTACTCTTAATGATGATAATCACAAACTAAGAGTTTCCTTGCAGAAATTCCTCAAAGGAAAGAAATCCCTCAATGATGTTCTAGATGACTCTACCAAGAATTTTGGTACCAGTAATTTAGGATATGTAGGGGGAGCTCCAGAGAGAAAGAGCAAGGTCAAGGGTAAGAAAAAGAGCAAGGGGCCTCCTATATTCCATGGAGAGTCCTCTAGCTCTATGAACCCTATGGTTTGTGTGCATTGTAAGAGTGATGACCATTAATCTACTTATTGTACTTATAGAGAGAAGGGGACCAACCCAACGATGAAATGGGTCCCAAGCTAACACTAGATTCCAAAGTTTTAAATGGAAATCGACGTCTTCCTTTCTTATAGGTAAAAGGGAAATGGATTGCTGATAGTGGTTTCTCAAAGCATATGACAGGTGAAATCATCCACTTAAACTAATTCAAAAAGAAGAAAGGAAGGTCAGTTATATTTGGTGACAACAACAAGGGTTAGGTGATAGGTGATGTTGACGTAGGTGATTCACTTTGCATCAAGAATGTACTGCTTGTGGATGGCCTACATCACAATTTAATAAGTGTTAGTCAACATTGTGATTATAATTATCTGGTTCTTTTTACCTCACTTGGATACTTGCTTCTAGATTCCCTCTCCTACAATGCAATATATAAGGGAACTAGAAATGGTAATCTCTATATTACTGTTCTTCACTCTATTAAGCCTATTGTTGGTAGATGTCTTGTTTCCAATTTGAATGATATTTCTATATGGAACTGTAGGCTTGGTCATGTAAATATGCAACAAATGAAGAAGTTGAGAAAAAAGGAGTTGGTGAAGGGACTTCCTAAATTGGATTTTTTAAAGGATGAGGAATGTCAAATTTGTACCCAAGGAAAGAAAACCAAGTCTTACTTCAAATACAATGGAGTCCTTAGCACCAAAAGAGTTCTTGAGCTTCTTCACATTGATCTATTTGGACCAATGTGTATGCAATTTTTTCATGGAATCAAGTATTGTTTTGTGAATGTCGATGTTTTTTCTTGATATACTTGCACCTACTTTCTTGTTTGAAAAAGTGATACTCTCAATGTTTTCTCAACTTTTTGCAAATGAGTTGAAAATAAAGCTTCTTGTTGGATCATCTCTATCCATAGTGATCATAAGGGAGAATTTGATAATGATTCATTTGAACATTTTTGTGAGGAATTTGAGTATGCACATAACTTTTTTTCACCTTAAACACTTCAACAAAATGGAGTTGTACAGAGAAAGAATATGTCACTATAGGAAATTGCTAGGACTATGCTTCTAGATTATGACACTCCAAAGAAGTTTTGGTCCAAAGCCAGTAGTACTTCATGTTTTGTGCAAAACTGAGTTTTTACTCATCCTTCTTTAAAGAAAATCCCCTATGAGATATGGGGTGGTATAAAACCTTCCATTGATTCCTTTTAAGTTTTTTGTTGATCTTGTTTTGTTTTGAACACCAAGGATTCCCTCGAGAAGTTGGATCTGGAGTCTTACAAGGATTTCTTTCTTGGATATAGCACTACTAGCAAGGCTTATAGAGTATTTAACATTGAATTATGTAAAGTAGAAGAATCAATCAATGTTAGATTTGTTGAGATTAACCCCTCTATTTCAAAGAATATTGTTAATGATGATGTTTTAGATGGGGTGATTCCTCAAATAATAGAACTCAACATTGTTGATATAGGAATTGAGGTGTTAGGTGATGAAGAAGAGAAATAAGATGAAAAGAAGGATTCAAACCCCTGATTTGCAAAGTATCATCCTGAAGAGATATTCATAGGTAATCCTTTTGAAAGGGTGAAGACACGGGCTGCCTACAACAAAGAACAAGCAGACAATGCCTTCATCTCTTAACTTGAGCTGAAAGATGTCAAAGAAGCATTCAAGGATGATGAATGGATCCTAGCCATGCAAGAAGAGTCAGAACAGTTTGAGAAGAATCGAGTGTGGGCTCTTGTGCCAAGACCAAGTGATATAAAGATCATTGGTACCAATTGGGTCTACCACAACAAGCTTGATGAAAGTGGAAAGTGGTAAGAAACAAATCAAGGTTAGTTGCTCAAGGATACAACCAGTAGGAAGGTATTGATTTTGATCAAACAAATGCACTCATAGCTAGACTTGAGTCAATTAGAATGTTGCTTGCTTTTGTTAGTGATAAGAATTTTCTTCTTTATGAAATGAATGTCAAAAGTGCATTTTTAAATAGTATAATGGAGGAGGAAGTACATGTTGATCAACATCTCAACTTTGAACGTGATAATTTGCCTAACCATGCTTATTTGTTACAAAAAGCTCTCTATGGTCTCAAACAAGCACCTAGATCTTGGTATTAGAAGCCAAAGAATTTCTTTATAGACAATGGCTATATTATGGGAAAAGTTGATTCTACCTTGTTCGTAAAACACACTTCTAGCAATTTATTGATTATTTAAATTTATGTTAATGATATTATCTCTAGGAGAACTGATCTTGATCTTTGCAAGGAGTTTACTACTCTTAGAGTGACTTCGAGATGAGCATGATGAGGAGATTAGTTTCTTCCTTAGCTTTGAAATCAAACAAATGAAAAATGGGAACTTCATCAACCAAGGCAAGTATAATAATGAACTACTTAAGTGCTTTGGGGTGGAGAACACCAAGCCAATGGACACCCCCAGGTCAAACACCACCAAGCTTGACAAAGATGAGCAAGGAGAAATTGTAGATGAGAATCTCTATAGAGGTATGATTGGAATTTTACTTTATTTAACTATCTCTAGACCTAATATAATGTTTAATGTTAGCTTGTGTGTTGTATTTCAATCAAGTACTAGGAAATAACATCTAATAGCACTTAAGAGGATTTTAAGGTATCTAGCCAAAACTAAAAATTTTAGACTATGGTATCCCAAGTCAAGGGACTTTACTCTTACTTCGTATAGTTATGTTGATTACACAAGATGTTTGGTTGATAGAAAGTGCACAAGTGGCACTTTCTTCTTTCTACAATAATACATAAACAACATTTAACATTACTTTTCATGGCATCAATTACCCAAAAAAAAACGGATGCCAACGGACAACAACGTCAATTTAACAAACAAACTGTTACCATATGTGAAGTCCTTCTGATTTAGAAAATACATGGGTACCACTTTTACTTTAACTTTGGTTTCTTTTCATAGACGGACGTCTAAAATTACCCAAAAAATACAAATTTTTAGAAGAAAAAAATATCCCTCCAAAATTTTCAGTCCTACATTGGTTTTTGTAACAACCAATGGTACATGTTTCAGGCCAAATCCTCGTGTAAAAATGTATCCCCTCATTAGTCATCGACTGTAACAAATAACCAACGACTAATCCCCCTTGGCGAGACATATTTTTTTTTAGGGGATTAGTCTATAGCATCAGTTTTGTAGAAGAAACTGACAACTATGCATTTACGCGCCTTGTCCCCACAAAAGTATTCCCCCCCCCCCCCCCAATTTGCTCTGTTGTCATTGGTTTTATTGGATAATTGAAGAATGTGGTCATAAACACTAGATGAATTTTTTTTTTGTTTGGATATGTATATAGACATCGGTTCTTCCATTGGTAACCAATGACTATCTCACAACTATATCTTGGTGTCATCTTAAATCAATGATTATGTCCCTAATATGGAGCTATTTTTGTTTGGTTTAGGAGTCAGTCGTCGGTTCCCCCAATAATTGACGGAGGGAAATTTTTTTTGTTTAGATTTATGTTTAGTTGACGATTCTTCACTACTAACCAATGACTATACCCCTAACGCTAGGGCAAATTTTTTAGGAGTTATTTGTTGATTTTTCAAAACAACCAATGAGTATGGGTAACTTAATAGCACCCGTGCAAAACAAACTTTCTAACCATTCTCTATTTCATCATGATTTCCACATAGGTCTCTTGAGATTCTATTGCCATTGCTCAATCCGCGGTCGTCACTGTTGTTGTTCTTTCTCCACTTGCCACTTTTATTTCTTTCCTCTACTCGTCGTTGATGTCGTTTCTCTTCCTCCACTTTCCACCACTCCACAATGCTCTTCCACACAGCCGCTCCACACTATCGCTCCACATGCCACCAGGAGCTTGGGCTTGAGGACGGTAGAGGAGCTATTGTTGCTAGTCCTTGGAGGAGCTAGTGTTTCTAGCTTGGGAGGACACCAGATCTTGGGCCTAAGCTAGACACCGCCACCTAGGTCTCTGGAGCCTCTATTTGAGCTTCTACTAGTGCTACCCTCACCACCACAAGAGCTCCCCCAACTGCTAGGTAAGCCTCCAAAATAGGTTGCACCTCACTTTCTTCATAGCTTGCACCTCGCCTTCTTCCCACTTTCTAGGTAATCTTAATTTCAAAGGTTCAACCCATGTTTTAAAGTTGAACATGCCTAATTATTGAGGAAATATATGCACCAGAAAACTAAAATATGAATGAGAAACATCATTTTTTTTGGTAACCTCGTAAGGCTTTGGCTGAGCCCAACCTGGGGGTCTCAACCCCATCCCATAAGGAGCATAGCCCATTAAGTTGTGTAGAGGCCGAATACACTACGGGAGAAATAATTTCGAACAACACCATCAATATTCAAACCCAGGACCCTTCACGAGGGGCCCCGTGTTGTGACCGCCTGAGATACTGCCCGCTGGCAATGAGCAACATCTTATTAATATAAAAATAGTAAATATAATTTTTACATGTTTGAATCACATTTTTATGGTTAGTTACTTATTGCTTTTTCATTGATTAGTGATAGTTAGGATTGTTATATCTTAGTTAGTGTAATTTCTAGTTTACCTTAGGTCATCTCTCCCATCTAGGTCATGAATAATTTATGTGTAATGATTATCTTGATGATGAACATGCATGTACATTGGAGACATTGAAATCAATGTTATAGAATATGGTACCTAAACTAGGAAGATTGAATTGAATTAAATGATGTTACATAAAACCTAGGATATGAACGATGAAACTAGGATCATAGGTATAGGAATGAAAACATACATGTATTTTGTTGTCCTAGAAACCCATATGAGATTTACTCACTAGGAGTAAATCTTGGATAGTCTGTGGTTTGGGACTGTTCTTGAACACTTAATATCACTTAGGATGTAATTGTATAATGTATATTCTATTTTTAAGATGTTTCTTTTGGAATTCCGCATTTGTTTTCTAATTACATATGTTGGTGGACATTTGCCCATCTACATCGGTGTATTTGGAGAACTGTGGGGAAATACTGTCAAAATTTTCTTGAAAATCGGATACACATTATACACTTACTAGTGATATTATGTGTTCAAGAATGGGAAAGGTGGTACACATTCATTGCTGAACCCTAAACCCTAATCGTTTAACTGTAAAGCCTAATCTTTAAACCATTATCCCTAAATCTAAAACAGCAAACCCTAATCTAATTGTAAATCCTTAACTTTATATGTAAACCCTGAACCCTAATACTTGTTTTCTATTTGATCATATAATGGATAGATCATGGATGTCCATTCCAAATCTCTGCACCCCAAAGTTTATTGCTAGTCTTGATCAGTTTATTAGATTTATGGAGGAACATAGGAAACAACCTGGAGATAGGTTCTATTGTCCATGTAGGCATTGTGGTAACAACTTGAAAGTCAACACTGGTGATGAAATCAAAAGTCGTCATGTGCAATGGGATTGTAGAAGGATATATAGAATGGTACTAGAATGGAGAGATTTCAACCTGAGATTAGTAGATGTCGATAGTAGTGCTTGTGTTGAAGAAGAAATTCTTGCCGATGATGTATATGTGAATGAACCGATTCTAATAGACATCATTGATGTGATGTTGGATAGTTGTGGGGTAGAGCACAACGATCCACCTTCCTTATTTAGGATCATTGTGCATGATTTTGAGAGACCGTTATACACAGGTTGTACTAAATTTACGAAGTTGAGCATTTTAAACATCATATTAAGAAAATCTAGGTTTTCCTTTACATTAATCATATTACAACACATCACAACATGTATTTTATATAAGCATTATTAGGTTCTGCTATTATTTTATTTGGATTCCTCTTTTTTTCTGACCAATTTTCATATATTATATGACCCCATCAAAGTTACCAATAATTAACTACATATTTTGCAAGATAAATAGGACCAAACCAATCGCGTTCGAACACGTCAGCATTCACTTCCCTTTATCCAATTACTTATGCTGGCCTATTATTAAAATGTAAAGACGCTTCTGTCCCACATGTAGTGTCTTGGACTACCACGTGCCTACGGGCAAAATTGTCCAAAGACTCGACATCATCCCCTTCCTCATGGAAGGGCACGCACGAATTCTGTGTGATTCAACTGGGACCCAATTCCCATCCTCTAGCCGCCGAACAACCACGAGGGCATCCACGTGGCTCTGCCTATCCCTCTCGAACTCAAGCACCCTCTTAGCTTTGTCAGAGACCACACAAGTAGGGAGAGATATCTACGGTTCTTGTACAAGGGCATGACTAGGAAACTGCAGTGGAAGGACATAAAGGTGTACCTGGGCATCACAGTAGTGATGGAGGAGTACTCTGGAACACCTGGTGACTTTATTCTCTATATTGGGACCTTCGTGGTTACTTTTTAGAGCTGAAACTCATCTCAAGACCTGCTAACGATGTCTGACGTCGCCTTGATCTGTGGCGGATATGGATTCTTCCTGTTATCTATGCCTTCAAGCTCGTAGATCTCGACTCTTCTTTCCTTGCTCGGATACTCGACGAGGAGCTTCCTCCCCAACCTGGCTCTCCATGAAGTAGGAATTCAGTCCTTGTTTCATATCTGATGTTACATTCTCTCTCTATCCTACTCTATCCACAATGCCACACCCCCTTCAACATCGTGCTATCCCCCAAAAAATCCCAAGAGAGTTATACCTGATTTGGTCTGTGAGATATACATATATAGGACAGTCTAAGCGGTGATGCCTTACTCCCCACATGGAAACTCATTAAATCCTTTCCCAATTATACTTCATAATCAGGGTTCACTAGGTATCCTCGTATATACCAAACTTCTCCTTTTTCTTTCAACCATATTTCCTATTTCTTTTAGGAAACTCACATATTGTTCCTTTATATGGCTTCCAAGAAAAAGGTGGATAATCCTATGATTAATTATCTAATCAACATATTATCTTGGACATCTATTATGATCATGGACATTGTCAATGTCCAAGACATATCTCAGGGACCCATATGTAAACTCAGATTATCCCAATTGGGTAGAAAAGTGGCCCTAAGGCCCACAAACCACATCTTGGGCCTTCCAAAGGCTCCATGAGCTTAGTCACATTCCTAATTACCGAACTTGAGGCTTTGGTAACCATTGTATCTTATATTATCCTCATTTGAACATATATGTTAAAAAGCACATTATTTCTTTAAATTGAACATTTATTATGAGTCTAGGGTTTGTAATCATCAATCAAGATCCCTCTAACCACTTCACTTTTATATGTTCCCTAATTCATTTAGGCTTGAAATCCATGAATTACAAGGATGTAACAATGACTGCCTCTCAATGTTCATCTTATTGATTATTTAGAGTTTGGAAAGGTAACCCCTTCCACCTAATTGTGATTTCTTGACCTAAGTCTTAATAGGTCAAACTTATGATGATATTGATACTCAATATAGAATCTTGATTTGATGATGGTCTTAAAATATGATGATTTTGACTATAGCTTGTGGTTGATTTCCTAGAAAGACATAGGCTAGATCATTCATCAACCTTGAATACCATGAAAATTAGCTTGATATGGACATCTTAAAATGTTTCTCAAATAATACTTGAAATGTCTGTCGATTGTTCCTCAATTGTTGGATATGAATGAATGATCATACCTAACATCTGAATAGGAATAAAAAACCTAGCTTCTAAAGGTTTGGACTTACAACTTTGATGTCCCAACCTTGACTCTCAATATTGATGTATATAATCTTGACTCATGATTATTGTTCTTTGTTTTTACTTGACTCCTATAATCACCCAAAGTGGATCTTGCGATCACCCTAAAAATATATGACTAATGACTTTCATGTTCCTAAATCTCAAAATTTGAAATTATGATTATGTTGATTAACTCAATTTATGACTTAAGGGTGAGGTCCATGTGGACTAGGGTGGAGCCTTCTTGTGATTTTGAGCATGAAATTCATATGTCACAACATGATGTATGTCTTGAATTGTGGAAATATGAATTCTCGATCATGGATGTATAACCCCACATAGGACAATGTAGAAGCTAGGACCCTAATTGTTGGGAATGAAAGTCATTCTTGACTCTTGAATCTAAGATCTCTATTCATTTGACCTGAAATTGTGATCTCTCCAAATTCGGTGATATTTGGGATAATCTCTCTAAAATTGTAACTCATGTGATGATACTTCCAATTCAATGATCTATGTGACTATATGTTGACCATGATGCTCGATTACTCAATTTTGAAATGAGATGGATAGTGTAAATGGCGATGATAGCTTGTGAGAAAATTATGATGATCTTGATGTTGAATGGGAAAACACAATCTCAATTGACAACTAGATATAATTTGGGGGACAAAATTTCTCTTAAGGTGGGGAGGATGTGATAACCTAGGATTCCAACCCTTTTTATGTAATTCTTCCTTTGTCTTTCATTTTGGATCTCAATCTTGTCTCCACCTCCAATTTCATGTTTGAATACAATGTGATGCGTAATTGATAACTTTTGAGTGTAGTTGATACCTTGATGACCCTCAACTTGACTCTAACTTAGTTCTAAAACATAACACTCATCTAATCATCATCCTTTCCTTTTATGATCATTGCATATTTGAATTCATATATGCCATGTCCTCATGCTCATGATGTAGAAATTTCTCTCACATCTCCAAGGCATGTTGTTTCATCAAAATCAGAGTGCATATCAAGTAGTTATGACCTTTTAAATGCCCTAGTTTCTCAACCCTCTTCCTATGTTTTTCCACCATCTTTGGGTACATAGCTGGAAATTTTGGGCTCACATTTAAACACCAACCCACTCACACTTTTCTTCTTTACCCATCCCCATCATCTCCTCCTCGCACACATGCAAGATCGTACAATGATTGACGCATCTCATGTTGTGATGCCTCTACTTCTCTCCCTTTCCCCTCGTCTCCTCCCCCTTTTGGCCACTTGACCAGCTACACCTGGCAGTGGGATGCCAGTTGGGGAGGATAACACCAACTGGCCACTTCCACCACCTTACTTCACCCATCTAAACCCTAAACTAGACCCCTACATCCTCTCCTCCTATTCAAATCCCTCTGACCCCCCGTTGCTAAGTTTAGATTCCCCCTCCAAAACAGAGAAGCACTGCCTCACATGATCCTCATCCAAATGCCTAGTATCCCATGATCTCAGTGTTTTTGTTTTATCCAGGGTTTTAAAACCCTAATCCCATCGTGAAGGTGATGGGAGGAGTGCCAGAATGGCATGGGGTCTCCTACTCTATTCGAACCTTCTCTCTCTCTCTCTCTTCACCCTAGCCCGACAATTTGTCCTCATCCTTGAGGTTGCCTTGACAACTGGGTAGAACTACACCTGCTCGATGAGGACGACTACTTGGGGAGGTGACATGATTTTACCGTGCGTATAACGCAAGTGCACGCATCAATGTAGTACAAGCCCTTGTGAGGCCCAAGTCGAACTCAGGGACACTGAATTATCAGTAGACTACTGTTAACTACTCACAATCATCTAGACTGATTAAAAAGGTTTTAAGAGTTGATTAAAAAGAAAATAAAAATAAAAGAAAGCAAGGCAATCGATTAGATGTTTAGTTTAATCAATTCAAATGGAGATCTTTAGGATTGTGGTTTCACCGCGGGTTTTCATTGTATGAATTTCCACATAGTTATTCAGGTTCATCTCTCAATCCGAGTAGTGGCCTGTAGTCAAAATTGTCCACTGTCATGGTACAATCCACTACCTAAGTCTAGGTCGGTTCCACCGTCGTAGTAACCTATACCCTAAACTAGGTGCATTAGAATCAACCTCTGGGTTCCCACCATTAACCGTACCTCACCTTGTTCAAGGGATTTGTTAATTAATGTGAATTTTGTCTCTTTTCAACCATGAATTCTTCTTTCAAAGTAATTAAAGGCATTAGATTATCATTATGGTGATCAAGAATAACAATATAATTGAGAAAATGAAATCATACCACGGATTTAAGAGATAAATTATGAATTATTATGATAAAAATGTCATACAATGCTTCCCTGGGCTACTCCCGATCCTAAAGATAAAGGGGATTAGCCCCGCATGTTCATCTCAGAGCAAGACATGGTTGAAGAAAGGGGAAACATGGAGAAAAATGTGAATAAGTGATGAAACCCCTGAACGGAGAAGATCCAAGCGTTCCTCATCGTAGAATGCACGATCTATAGCCTTTTGGCAGTGGAAAATATATTCTTCGGCTTCTAGAATGGCTGGGGCGTGCTTCTGGGCTCCGTTCTTCTCTCCACACCTTCTCGGGATGTGTGCAATGGCTAATGCCATGATCCTCTGCTCTTGGCCTCCGCCATTAGGTATAATCACCGATTTAATTTGCAAAAATATCACAACCGTCGGATTAGAGTCGATCTGAAACAAACTCTGATCTGACGGTGTCGATACCATCGACGCGAGTCGATGGTATCGACCCCTCGCGATATCGGAAAACCTTCTTTCTTTTCTTCGTTGCACCTGATGCTGACTCGATACCATCGACGCGGGTCGATGGTATCGACACCCTTAGGCGTCGGTTTTATCCCTTTTCCGTCGCTGAAGCTATACATGTCGATAGTATCGACTTTGGGGTCGATAGTATCGACTGACTGGTCGATGGAAACCTGATAGTAACTCGATACCATCGACTTCCCAGTCGATGGTATCGACTCTGCGTTGCTCCTTGCGGCTTCCTGCCTGTGGCTGTGTCGATAGTATCAACTGCTGTCGATGGTATCGACAACAACAGATATGTGTTTTTCCTGAAATTGCAAAACAAAGCCACATAAGCCGAGATAAAACCTATTATTGTAATCATTTATGCTCAAAACAATAAAATATGAGAGATTTGAGACTGAGAAGGATCATAGACTAAAGTAAGTGAATTATGCATTATTAACCACCAAAGTGACCAATAAACACATAAAACGCGAGTAAAACAAGTCTATAAATGCGACTCAAAATCATCGCATCAAACTCCCCTAAGCTTGAACATTTCTCATCCTCGAGCAACAAAACTCTAGAATAGAATTGCGAGGATCAACTAAAGAATAGACTATCACAACAGACTGCGCCATATAATCCCCACCAGACATTCACATTTCGGCCCTCACTAACCACATAATGATAATTACCCTAAAGGCGACAATAATCATCCATAAAAGATATCTACCTCAAAATTGATGAACACTATCACATAAGGCAGTTAACATAATAAAATCCTCCAGTCCAGACTCAGTGCATCTTGTGATCTCCTATCTACGTTGCTCGCCCTAACTACCATCTACATGGAAGAAGCTCTCCTGGTTTTAATGAGTGAGGAGAAAATCACGGTGGCCTACCAATTCGAGCAACGGGTGGATGGAATGGGTGGCTTGTGGAAGATATGGAAGCATTATACGGTTTTAAAATGCACAAAAACAATAATGACCTAAATGATGCATATGCAAATGAAAATGCCCTAATGCCTACATTTCGGGTGGAATGATGCATGCACTATCATTCCGTCTCAAGGTGAGATGGAATATCTAAGAAACTACAACATGTGCTTATTCTTCGTAGTATACAAGTGAGAACATGTTCCTTTCTCCCTCTCATTCTTACTTACTTCTCAATTCTCTTTTTTTTTCTTCAAAAATTATTTTCTAAGCCCTTATTTTCATAGCTGACAATGAATTATTTGTCGGGCTCACTTATTGCCGCATAACTTATACATTTGAAGCATTCAGAAGGTATGGAACAAGTTCATCACCTTTTATGTTTTAGAAGACATAAGATGCATGATGTCCTATATGCACAAAAGATGTGAATGCAGCTACAAAATGAAAGGTATGAAACTAAATGACGCACACCTAAGGATAATGTGCATGTGAAACTAATCATATTTTCTTTTCATGCAAAAATATGTGAAAATAGTTGCACTGCAAGACCAATCTACATGGAATGCAATTCAAAGAGATGAAAACCGTAATGTGCTTCCAATTCTTATGGTGGAGTATGAAAATAATGGAGTGGATAGATCACAAGATTAATTGACTGAACCTTTAGATAATATTATGTGTCCCTCCTTACTGACCTGTGTAGTAATTAAGAGGTTTCTCTCTCTTATTTCAAATTAAAGTCTCATTATCATTTGGTCAGTTCAGGCTCAAACAACCAGTTATGTCCACTTTTCATGAATCATAGGAATGTACAGTTGTGATTTCCTATTTTAGAGTTGATAAACCCAATCATTTCCTTAAGTCATGTGCTCAAAGTTAAACAACACAAGCTTGCAAAAGCACTAAAAATTTTAAAATTTTCCCCTGATTCCCATGTACGAGCAATGAGACGACACAAGACATTAGACATCCACAATTACACTAGATAGAGTGTGGATCCTACAAACAAACTAATAACTAAGAAATAAATGACAAAAGACACAACAATAAAAACTAAAAACTGGGAAAAATAAAGGATAAAGTTGTTCCAACTCCCCCCTAAGCTTGAATTCGACTATGGCCTCATAGTCAAAAACAACCTTAAAAGGTTGAACCGTGATACTGATCATTTTGCATGAGGAGGCGGGTACTGCGGAGCCATGGGGTCCCAAGATGGGTATTGCCCCTGGAAGCTCGGATCGTACTGGGGCATTGGAGGAGGTTGTGGATACCCCCCCAAAATAATTTTGGTTCCAGTAATTGTCGTAGAAGGGATGCTGCTACATCTCCATCCAGTGCAACCTGTCATGGATGTTTTGTTGGTTGTCGAGGAGGAGGCGCTCATTCTCGAAAATGGCCCTCTGGTTATCTAACAGCCGGTTCGTCGTATCCTGAATACCAGCGTATGAAGCTGTATGCTGCAGTTGGGTGTGCTAGATCTCTTGCAGCATTGTATACATCCCCTACATGGAGTAGACATCCTCTCCTTGATGAGAGGGTTGTGGTGGCAGAGGCTGCGAAGAAGATGATGCACCCGGATGCATGCGGGGACGCTTCCGGGGTGCTACTCGTACCCGAAGAGGAGTGAAAGCCTCCTCTTCCTCTTCATGCTCGTCACCGTCATCATCATTGGTCATCGTCGTCGTCTTCATCAGAGTCCTAGATGGCGATGACAGGCCATCGAAAATGCTGAGCACCCTCAATGTTGAAGATGGGGTCGGGAAGCTAACACTCTTGATATGCGTGATTAACATGGCAATGTGCATATGCCAAGCCATCACGTAGAAGGATGAGGTTGGAGCGGTGCCGATGCTGGAGGTTGACCTTGCTTTTGCTGGAAAGGGGAGTAAGCTGGGAAAAGTTCAACCCAAGGTAGTGGGACAATGGTGTGATGAGCCCTCCAAAGTGGATAAGAGCCTTCCGCGTACTCCTCCTCACAGCCAACACACGCGTCAAGAAGAACGCGCCCCAATTGCACTCCTCACGCTTCAACAATTTATACAAAAAAAATAAATTCGACTCCTGAAATTTATTGAGAGACAGATCGCCGCAAGCGAACAGTGTGGTGTAGAGCATACGGTGAAGAATCTACACAAACGAATGCTCAAAATCCGCAACTGCCGCATTATGGTAGCTCACGGATTTGCCAGGAGGCGCAGTCACTAGCTCGGCGAAAATAGCATCATAGTCCATCCAATTGTCTGGCCTCCGGTACTGGTCTCTCCCATGATTCCAGTTGTAGATGGAATTGAACTGCCTGAGGGTAAGAGTGTAATCATTGTTGTATAGCCGCAAAGAAACGCGACCCTTGATCAATTCCCGATCAGTGGCGATGGCGTCGTTTGACACGATGCATATGTCCAGCGATGCCATGAACTCCGCCACTAGCTCCTTGTATGTCGGCCATTCACCGAAGAATGGCTGGACGTCGGTGTGGAATTCCATCTCATCGGGCCTCCTTCCCGTATGCCTTGCCTGCCCCTTGAGAACACAGGCAAGATTGGGCTCGAACCCAAGATAACGAACCATGTCCCGATCGACGTAGCAGGTCGACTCTATCTTTCTCTTCATCAGCTCCTCATACACCTTCCGGATCTCCGCGGAAGGATGGATAATCCTCAGACGAGGAATAGATGCAGTAGGTGGAGGAATGAACTCAGGGATCTCCATAGGATCCGCCTGTGAAGAAGATGCACTGGCTGTACGCACCATCATCGTCGAGAAAGAAGGAATAGAAGATGTAGCTTGGTGAAGGTTGGACAAGACAATATCCGCTCGGTGAAGGCTCGGGGAAGATCACACTCTTTGGATGCTCGTAGCTGGGCTCCAGTTGCACAACAAGACGCACGACACAAGTGGAGGGAAAATGCACTGAAGGTGTGATGTCATAAGTCAACCATCCCTCTCTTTTATAACCACGACCAGTGCTGCTGTGCACCCGTCGATACAATCAATGCGGGTCGATGATATCGACACCTGTAGCACAATCCGGTCTTCCGCTAGTATTAACGGCTGTCGATAGCCTGATGTGGGGGCCCGGATCGATGACGCGTCGACGCAAGTCGATGGTATCGACCCATCCCACAGATCGATTCTCTTGACATAGCGATCGCCGTTGATTTCCTCTCGCGGATCGGTGACGTGTCGCATCGATACCATCGACGCAAGTCGATAGTATCGACTCTGCTTAGGGCAAACACCCTCGCGAGGCCCGGCCGCCGCTTTCTTCCTGAACCGGGTCGATACCATAGACAGGCCCGTCGATGGTATCGAGTTCACTGAGGCAAATTTCGTCTAAATATCTTCAGGGATCTCACGAGTATCGACAGCCATGTCGATACTATCGACCCCGTTCTGGCAATTTCTTCTGCGCCACTAATGGTAGGTCGATACCATCGATGAGGCCGTCGATGGTATCGACTCAGAGAGATTTTTGCAACCGTCTAACTGTGCCCATGTCGATACCATCGACACAAGGGTCGATAGTATCGACCCTGCCTCAGTCCTGCACATTGAACAAATGATCAAGGTATCATTTTTACACTAAAAACAAAATCAAATCAAACTAACTTAGAAATGTGAAAGAAACTAAACGAAACTACCAATGGCTGGGTTGCCTCCCAACAAGCTCCCTTATTTAACGTCTTAGGCTAGACGAAATCAAGCTTCATCAACTTGGAGCTTTGGGGAGTGTGCCCAGGGGTTCATGTGGCAGTTTGAACTCAACTCGATCCTGGCCAATCATCAGTGTCAAAGTACCTTTCCCAATGGCAGTGACAACATCGACCATCGCTTGAAACGACCTACCTAATAGCATCTCACAACCTTTAAGCTGTGGCATGTGCATGACAATGAAATCCACCAGAAAGATAAACCTATCTACTTTGACAAGCACATTCTCACACACTCCGTATGGCTTCATGATAGATCCATCCACCAGTTCAATAGTCATAGTAGATTTCTTTAGTTTCTGCAACCCAAGCCTCTGAAACGTGGAAAGTGGCATAAGATTAATGCTGGCGCCTGAATCACACTGTGCTTGTGGAAAATGTTGACCACCTATGGAACATGGAATATATAAGCCTCCAGGGTCTTTCCTCTTCTGTGGTAGACTCCCATGGATAATTGAGCTCACCATCTCATTCGCCCGACAAACATCTGTGTCTTTGATCCGCCTTTTCTTAGTGATGATTTCCTTGATAAACTTCCCGTATGCTGGAATCTGCTCTATGTTTTCCCCTAACGGAATATTTATATGGAGCTTCCTGAACATTTCCAAGAACTTTTTGTAGTGTCGATGCTCTTTCTTCAGCCTCAGGCTGTCCGGAAAAGACACAACTGCCACATTAAGATGCTTATGAGGTGGCACATATGGGCTTTTCAGGGTCTCCTCCCCTAAGCTTGCTTCAATGTCACCTTCTGATGTAAGCTTTAGCACATTATTTCCAACAGATGTAACTTGTGGCGGCTCTTCTCGCTCAGTGACTATAGCTGCATCATGACGCATGACCTTCACCTACTCTTCTTGCCTAGGTGCGGGCGTGATGTGCTCTTGGCGAGTTTTTCTGAATGGACAATATCCGCCCGGTAATCCATAATGACTACGTGGATATGGTATTCTCGGCATAGCCTCCGTATCAAAAATCATTTTGCTTTTGTCCTGGACCTCCACCACCGGGGGCTCTACCTCAGTAATCACAGATATGTACTTTACTTGATGATGTGCTTGAACAACCTCTACATTCCCAGCCTGTCTTTGTTGATTGGCGTGCTTCAAGGCTGCCACTTCATTGGAAATCTGGGTCACAGTCGTCTCTAGTGCCCTCATCTGCGCTCCATGGCTTTGCAATGTTTGTCCAAATTTAGTCAAGATCTCACCCTGAGACTGCAGCTGCTTACTAAACATGCTCATCATCTCTTGATTTTGTTGTACCACTTGACTAAGCAACACAGTGCTTTTATCTTCTGCCATTGATTGTGGCTTTGCATCTGGATCTTGTAGGAAGTTATTTGGATCTTTCCATGAGAATTTTCTATCCTTCCTCCAAGCATAATCATTGTTTCTATAGCCCTGTTGTTGCATAAATTTGACCTGGGCTTCCTCATCGGATTCTGCAACTTCTTTGGCAAGCAATTTCTTGGCTAGAAGGTCTAATTTATCATTCAGCTCCTTAATGGCCCTAGATTCATCTACGACTTTGACTTGTTCTGGTGCATCCCTGTCACCCCAAGATTGCTTCTTTGCCATATTTTTTAGAATCTCCCAACACCTAGTGCCAGTATTGTTTAAGAAAAACCCGGATCCTGCGGAATCCAGATTGCTTCTATCATGCTCAGAAAGAGAAAAATATAAAATCTTCACTTGTTTTTCCTTATCCAAACCATGGTGTGGGCACCTCCTCAACATTATTTGGAATCACTCCCATGTCTCAGAGTAGGTTTCACCTGCCTTCTGACTGAAGTTGTGAATTTTTCTGATCAGATCATTTGTCTTCTCGGGCGGGAAGAATCTTTCAAAGAACACTTCAACCATGTGGTTCCATGATTCCACATATTCATCGTTAAGATTATGCAACCATTCATGTGCATTACCCGCCAGAGAGCTGGGGAACAACTTCAGGTAAAGCGTCTCCTGTGGAAACCTATCTATCTTGATCATATCACAGTTCTCCACGAACTGGCTTATATGAGTCACCGGATCTTCGTTTTTAAGCCCATGGAAAGCATTTGATTTGACCAAATTTATTAATGCCGGATCAATCTTATAAGTTGGAATATTGACTGCCTACTTTTTGATTGGCCCCTTTGAAGCGGATGAAGAAGAATCCTTTATCTTCTCCCATATCGTCTGTTCTTCTGCCATCTCTTTTGTTTCCGAATCGAAATCTATTTCGTCTGGTTGGTCTTGATTGTTGTTCTCCTCGTCGTCTGGTCCTGGCAGTGGAACCTATGGTGATTGCTGCGTGTAGTCAGTGCTACGCGTCCTCACCATGCACTCGTACCTGCAAAATGATAATTTCAGTTCAGTACCGTGCTAGACGATTGCAAAATATGAAAGATAAACTATGAATTCTAAAATAATAAAAATAATAAGTGGCCTAGAATGGCCGCTTGTAGCACTCATAGTGCCGAAAATTGCCGTGTCCCCGACAACGAGGCCAAAAACTTGACATAATTTTACCGTGCGTATAATGCAAGTGCACGCGTCAATGTAGTACATGCCCTTGTGAGGCCCGAGTCGAACTCAGGGATACTGAATTATCAGTAGACTACTACTAACTACTCACAATCAGCTAGACTGATTAAAAAGGTTTTAAGAGTTGATTAAAAAGAAAATAAAAATAAAAGAAAGCAAGGCAATCGATTAAATGTTTAGTTTAATCAATTCAAATGGAGATCTTTAGGATTGCGGTTTCACCGCGGGTTTTCATTGTATGAATTTCCACATAGTTATTCAGGTTCATCTCTCAATTCGGGTAGTGGCATGTAGTCAGAATTGTCCACTATCGTGGTACAATCCACTACCTAAGTCCAGGTTGGTTCCACCGTCGTAGTAACCTATTCCCTAAACTAGGTGCATTAGAATCAACCTCTGGGTTCCCACCATTAACCGTACCTCACCTTGTTCAAGGGATTTGTTAATTAATGTGAATTTCGTCTCTTTTCAACCGTTAGTTCTTCTTTCAAAGTAATTAAGGCATTAGATTATCATTATGGTGATCAAGCATAACAATATAATTGAGAAAATGAAATCATACCACATATTTAAGAGATAAATTATGAATTATAATGATAAAAATGTCATACAATGCTTCCCTGGGCTACTCCCAGTCCTAAAGATAAAGGGGATTAGCCCCACATGTTCATCTCAGAGCAAGACATGGTTGACGAAAGGGGAAACATGGAGAAAAATGTGAATAAGTGATGAAACCCCTGAACGGAGAAGATCCAAGCATTCCTCGACGTAGAATGCGCGATCTACAGCCTTTCGGCTATGGAAAATGTCTTCTTCGGCTTCCGGAATGGCTAGGGCGTGCTTCTGGGCTCCGTTCTTCTCTCCACACCTTCTCGGGACGTGTGCAGCGGCTAATTTCGTGATCCTCTGCTCTTGGCTTCCGTTATTAGGTATAATCACTGAGTTAGGTTGCAAAAATATCACAACCGTCGGATTAGAGTCGATCTGAAACAAACTCTGATCTGACAGTGTCGATACCATCGATGCAGGTCGATGGTATCGACCCCTCGCGAATACGGCAAACCTTCTTTCTTTTCTTCGTTGCGCCTAATGCTGATTCGATACCATCGATGCGGGTCGATGGTATCGACACCCTTAGGCGTTCGTTTTATCCCTTTTCTGTCGCTGAAGCTACACATGTCGACAATATTGACTTTGGGGTCGATAGTATCGACTGACTAGTCGATGGCAACCTGATAGTAACTCGATACCATCGATTTCCCGGTCGATGGTATCGACTCTGTGCTGCTCCTTGCGGCTGCCTACCTGTGGCTATGTCAATAGTATCGACTGTTGTTGATGGTATCGACAACATCAGATATGTGTTTTTCCTAAAATTGCAAAACAAAGCCACATAAGCCGAGATAAAACCTATTATTGTAATCATTTATTCTCAAAAAAATAAAATAAGAGAGATTTGACACTGAGAAGGATCATAGACTAAAGTAAGTGAATTATGCATTATTAACCACCAAAGTGACCAATAAACACATAAAATGCGAGTAAAACAAGTCTATAAATGCGACTCAAAATCATCGCATCAGGAGGTTGTGCACCTACATCCTCTACCTCTCACTCTACCTCACCCCCATGTGAGCCCTTCCAGTATCTTCCCCTCATGATGAGAAAGCAGTACGATTGCACATCACGACGCCCTTGATCCAGCCTCGTTAAGCTCTAATGGAGCTGGGTGGCGGGTTTGCAAACCCTGTAGAGGCTTGTCCTCATGGCTCTCACCTATGCTGATGAGGTGAGATGAAGAAGCACCACTGCTCGCAAGGGCTCAAGTGAGCCAGAGTTTTGGATGAAAGTGATAGCAGGCGTTCTTGCATCGTAGAACCATGGTTTGGAGACGTAAGTGATAGCCAGCGAGAAAACACCGACTGGGCATAGATGAATTCATGCAGGCCATGTCACCAGGGCTGACCCATCAGTGCACATGAAAGGAGAAAAGCACACACCATTTGATCAGAACTCAGTGGCTCAGATCGTTTGTGTCATAAATGTAACTCCCTAACCTAGATTCTCTATAGTTCTGATCCAAACCATCTAAAAATGATATCTCCTACATCCTTTGTCCAAATATGACATATTATATATGATTTTTTATCCTTTCAATGAGATCGATCCAAAAAAACTAGTTTCAAAACCTAGTTCTTCTTCATTTTCTCTTAATATATTAAAAATCATGTCTTTTGTATGCTATTTGAATGATTAAGGATGCATCTTGCTCCCATTTAGTGTTATTGCTTATTATATGACTCTTGATCTGTATAATAATAACTTTTAACCATATTTTACCTTGAATACGAATGGATCACTTTGACCTACCAATGTCACTCTTTTGACATAAATATGGCTCTTGTATGTGTTTCTTTGGTGTAACTTGTATGTAATCGTGTCTTTGTTCTAGTCCTTCTCTAGTAGGAGTGTGTTGGAACTAGCCTGAAAGTTTGATAGGTTTCTTAGTTACTTTTGATCCATCTAGAGATCCTTGTTCCCCCTGCGTGGGGTTATGTTCTTTTTCTGTCTGATGTAATGGGGTAGCAAGTGCCCAAAGTTTTTGGTAATATTAGCAACACACATTTTTGACCGACAAAAAAAAACTGGTTGAATATGATTTTTTCCCTGATCCATCATCATGCAATGATTTAACTTCAAAATCAGTAAGATAGCTTGATCTTTATACTCTTCTAGACCTATACCTCATGCTAATACTCTATGTCTACCATGTATAGCCTGAAGTATTTACTTTATGCCCTTATATGTGATGATGAGTACTTATAGCCTAGAACCTTTATGCCTTATGCAAAGTTGATCCTAAATCTTGAAACCATTATATTCACCTTATAGTCAGTCCTTAAATGACTTGTAAGGTGATTTGCATTATATCATACTCATATGCACTCATGACTCATATACGAAAACTAATGTGATGTGAATACACATTGTTAGTTTGACCTAATCTTGGATGAATGACCCTCTAATGATTACCATGTCATCTTAGACTTGAAATTAGGAGGATTATCATGCTATTTACACTATAATCCTAGCTTGATCTACTTAGTGCTTCTATGACTTGGAAATGTACAACATTGCATGAATTGACCTGGTATGACTAACTATGATCTTACATGTTTAATCAATTATGATAATATAACTCTCATGTTTCCCTAAATCCAAATGATAAATGATCTCATGTTTACATATAATCTAATGTGGATGGTTCATCTAGATTAGGACAAAATGTTGACCCATGGACAAATAATGGCATGCATGTTTGGAAGTTTGAAACTATGTTTGAACTAATTGAAACCTAGGACTAGGGGAACATCCACATGACTCTTATGATGTTTAGATTATCAAATGTAGTGATATAAGACACCTTTCCATATCTTTTCTTTGCGAGGTTCCTTGGTTTGGATCTCTAGGTATTTTATTCAAGAATCATCACTCAAAAGGCATGCTTACTCTTTTGATCCTACTTTGGTATTGGCTTGTTTGTATGTATGTTTGTGTGAATGTTGGGTAGATAAATACTTGTTTGAGCTACTTGTTCTCTATGATAAGTATGTTCATTTTTCTTGAATATATTGAATGAACCTTGAACATAATCTAAATAAATCCATTTTATAACCTTGTGCACCTTCCTGAATTCTTGGGGTAAGGATACAAGGCACGAATGAAATAGGGTTAGCTCATTGACTTTGGTCTTGAGGTCCCTCATGTGGATAAATGGGTAGATAATTTTGAGCACCCTACGACCTTTCCTTTGAGGAAGTTGGTCATATTCCTATGTTGATATAATGGATATATGAACTTAAAATATGCTTTGTATAAAACTATGTCGTTAAGTTTGCTCGATTTGTATTTGCTTCTTGCTTATTATCATGTTCTAGCCAAGAAACTTTTATACTACTCTTAAATTGTTTACTTGCCCTTTCCTAGTGTACAACTTGCTTTAGCATTAATATGTTTTGGTTATCAAATTTGTAGTTGAAAAATAAAGATTTTTTGCACTCATGACTCTAAGATCAGAAATGAAAGACCAATGGGGTATTCTTGAATCTAGAAATGGGTAATATCTCTTATCTCAATGTTTAGTATATTATTATCTCTTTAGTGGTGTTGTTTTTTCTTTACATATATAATTCCTGTGTGAAATATTCAATCCATTCTATGGATGGGCGCCCAAGCCCACTCACCTTTGGATATGTAGCCATTAGGAGTGTGGACCTAGGGTAACAAATAGTTCCATGATAGGGCTCAGCCTCGTATGAAGAGCAGCCACCATATGTACTTGTTGACTTTAGGTCAAATGTTGACTCTAGCTCTAAATTGACCAAACCCTTGTTCTGATGATGACTAAACCATTCCATTTAATTATGTCTAATACTTCTACTTGAGTGATTTCAGATTGGGTATAGACACACTCCAAATGCCCTAACTTGTGAATCTCAACTTGGAGAAAAGACAAGTCAAAATCAATGCAAGTGCACTTTTATGGAACATGATGTAAATCCAATAGAATCATGTTGTATAATGATTGCATGATGTGTCATTAAGCTTAGATAAAATTAGGTGCACTTAAATCAAATATTTAAGCACATAAAAATCATTTTGGAAAATTCATTTTAGGCACTTTATCGGTCGAGTTTCAATCTCGACATATCCTTAATGGGTTTTGAGAATGATATCAATCGGTCGAGTTGTCCATCCATAATACTCAACCAATGACCTCTCTGCCCAATATTAATTTAAGTGGATCGGTCGAGTATCCACTAGGATAAACTCGACCTATGTTTAAATTGGTCTTATTACATAGTGGGACTAGTGGATTTATCTTTATTAAAACTTGATCGAAAGAACTACATAAAAATATGTAGAAAAGTGTTTTTAGTCATTGGAATGTTGCAAAACTAAAAATAACATATCAGTTGCAACATCTCAAACAACTAGTATTTGTCCATAAGTGTTCCTAAAGGTTTCTAGTCATCCCAACTATAAATAGGACCCCTTGGGCTTCTTCCCATGGTTAGCCAAGCATTACGAAGGTCCATAATCTATAGTTGAGTGCATCCTACGACCTCCTCAATGTATATAAGCTTAATCACTTGCTATGGTGGGAATGTAGTTATAGTAGGTACATATGGACGAGGGCTATGCTGAAGTGTGGCTAGGGGGGAACCTGTTGTGTGAGTTGGATGAAAGCATTGCCTGGATTCTGAGGAACACACATAAGAATCAACCTATGAGACACTTAGCGGGTATATGTATGACTTCGATCATGTTTCTTGTATGGAGGGAAAGGATTCCAAGTTACACAATGGACCTGAGAAGGATGCCACTATTATTTTTTATGATATTGTAAATAGCTTACTTGTTGTTGGCAAAGCCAGACCTCGGTTCATTTGTGGGATGAACATGTAACATCCCTGACCTGGGTTATTCTTTAACCCTAGGTGTTTTGATTAATAAAGATGATTATATGCTTAATATTATCTTGTGAAACTCATGAGGAACTTATGTTTCAATTTTGGTCCTATTTGAACAATGTTGAAGCAATGTTTGCTTATTTTGGACTAATGTGCAAATTACCCAAGTTAAGGGGTTAACTTGCAAAAGTTACATGATCATATGTTCCTCAAGAAGTTTGGCATCATGAGAATGAAGATGATGCAGAGGAATGGCTTATGAAAGCCTGAGTACCAAGAAAGAACTAATAAAATAATGTTTGTGCATAAAAACCTAGTTTTGGTGTAATGTGTAATTTACCGCATCTGGGGTCCCTAATGTTTCTTGGCATCATTTAGAGCAAAGAAAATAAGAGGGGCGCCTCATTTGAATTATGTTGGAGGAGAGAGGATCTTTTTTTTGATGTAAACGACGTGAGAGGAGAGAAAATCTTGATATTAAAATAATCAAGATTTAAGCCTAATTGGAACCTTAATTCAATTTAATGCAAAAATAAATAAAATAATTGAAGGGCCTTCAACCAAAATTAAAATGGTTGGATTCAAATGTGTGTGGAAATCCTTGAGCTTTGCAAGGACCACGAAAATATCCAAGGGAGTGGATAACTCACTCACAATTTTATAAGAAAAAGAAATATCCTCTCACATATGGATATTAGTATAATATGATTTAAGGTGCTTGATTTGCTTTTCTTTAAATCATGGATAATTGAGAGGAATAAGAGGAAAACAAGATAGCCTCGGACCCAAGGAGTTGAAGGGGAAGAGGCAGCCATATTTTTTTGGGATTAAATGAATTTTTATAAAGCATATTCTCTCTCATTGAATTTTTATAAAAAGACCTTTTACAAGCCAAATGAAAGGCTTTTCCTGATCCCACTTCTTCCCTTTGCTTGGAAAATGACCAAGGAGATTGGGAGGACCAGGAGGACGACTCCATACCTGTTGGTAAGCTTCTTGACCCTTGTTCACCTTGAATCCATGGTGGAAATCACAAATCAATGCATGAATTCTTCCTAATTCGATCCCCTCTTGAATTCTAACCATTCCTTTTCACTCAAACCTTGAGGAAGAGCCTTATAATGGTGAAAGGATTTGCATCCACCATTATTTCCGTGAGATTGGAGCTTTGGAGATGAATTGGAGGAGGGTTTTATAACTTGAAACCTTAATTTTGTTATTGCATTCGATTCCTCATCAAATAATGATCATTTCTCTATTCACAATAATTGATTTGGTTGATTGATGCAATTTCCATGGAAATCACAGTAGGTTTCATGGGTTTAGAGCGTGATGTTGATGAAATCATCATAAGCACACACCTCCCCAAATATCTTGGCCAAACAGTTTCAATTGAAATGTTCAAATGATTTCACAAACCGTTTGGGAGCAAACAGTTTCACAAACCGTTTAAGGGAAAATAGTTTCAAACCGTTTGGAGGTGTTGACCAGGGTTGACTGTTTGGAGATTTTCTGATAATAATACTGGTTAATGAACCATTAATTATAATTGATTAGTTCCAATTGGTTCATGAGTTGAAGGTCCATCAATCACCAAACCCTAATCAGGTTAAGTGTTGATTTCATAATCAATTGACTTGGGATTTTGGGTTGATTAGCCAAAATGGTTTCAAAACCGTTTGGGGATCACCCAAATGGTCTCAAGACCGTTTGGGGGTCACACAAGACCGTTTGGAGGTATAGGGATAAGTATGGTTAAGTGTTTGAAGGTCTAAAGGTACCAAATTGAATTGCAACTAAGTGCTGATTTGATGATCAATCCAATGACTCAAACCCTAATTGGATGTCATGGATTTTGATGATATGATGGGAAAATGGTCTCAAGACCATTTTGAGGTCATACAAACGACCTCAAGACCGTTTGGGGTTAGGTCATGCCCAATTAGAATGATGGTCCAATAGTTTCAAAGTAATTAATAACACATTGACTAACATTTAAGGTTCAATGGTTCCACTCCCTAATCCAATTGATTCAAACCCAAATTGATGATGAGGGTCAAATAAGTTGAAGGATGACATATTTAACTCAATTGAAGTATGGTGATAGTCCTAATTGATGAATGATTGGATGAATTCAATGGTTGAAGGAATCAACATTGAGAACCCTAAAACGATTTGAGTGGTTGAGACCATTTTTAGACCATGCGGTTTCGAGGAGGTTTGGACCAAACGGTCTCAAGACCGTTTGAGTTGAAAGGGTCTCAAGAACGTTTGGGACCAAACGATCCCAAACCGGTTGAGTCTCATGCGGTTTTAAAATTGTACTTTGGCAAACGGTTTCAACCTCAACTTTAGCAAACAGTTTCAAGGGTTACTTTAGCAAACGATCTCAAGGATTCACTTTAGCAAATGGTTTTAAGTGTGCACCTTTAGCAAACGGCCTCAAGGTTTCACCTTTACCAAACGGTTTCAGTGGTTTGGTCAAGACCATTTGAGGTGTGATGGGTCAAGACCGATTGAGGTCTACGAGACTAAGATCATTTGGAAGGTAATCAACCAAATTCTATGAACACTCAAAGTCGATAAAAGTTAATTGTTTAAGTGAACAATTACATGATGTAAACCAAGTGTGATTATAATAATGGTACCCTTAATGAGATAGGGTGACTAGTACCCTTTGAATAACTAAGCTTTAATGATCATGGTGGTAATGACATAACTCATGGTGTCAATTCTTCTTTCAAGTGAGTTGACTTAGCCTAATCAAGGTTGAAGTAAACATAATCTTATAGAAGATGAGAGACAAGACTTCCTACATGAATGATAACCACGAATGGTCAAGTTTTAACACTTTCATTATGGATGAATGTCTAATTAGGGTATGATCCTCTATAGTGAGATCATGAAACCCTAATTATGAAGGCTAATGAATCCTAACCCTAATTGAGGGCAATGATAGGTGTAATCCTAATACATGATGGTAGTATGATCCTAATTTATTGAAATGATATGGGAAACCCTAATTCAGGGTATTTTAATGATAAACCCTAATCTAGGGTGAAGTGATGTGAACAGTAAACCCTAATCATGGGTTATTGAATATAAACCCTAATTGAGGGTGATTCCATGTGAAACCCTAATTGAGGGTGAATCCATGATAAACCCTAATTGAGGGTGATTACATGTGAAACTCTAATTGAGGGTGAATCCATGATAAATCCTAATTGCGGGTAATGTTATGAGAATCCTTAATTAAAACTAATGTTATGAGAAACCTTAATCTAGGGTAATGTCATGTGAAACCCTAATTAAGAGTAATATTATGGAAACCCTGAAGAATGATGTGAAGTGAGACTTAAATCCAGGATGATACCATATAATGATATGTGCAACCATAGTCATGGTATAATGGCCAATACACTAAAGTATGATGTGGTTATTACAATCAAGTATGATGAGGATGTTATAACCAGGAAGGGTAAAGTTGATGAACTATATGAATGATAGTGTTGATACCCTAATGAATAAGGGTCTAAAGGACAAGATGATGCCTAGATCATTATATATCTAATTTCATGTATGTGTAACAACCCTATACATCTTACAATGATGAGGGTATGAAACTTTTAGGAGTGATGTATGCAATATTATATAATGGAGTGAATAACATCCTATGGGTTGAAATACCTAAAGTGGTTGATAATGATTTATTCTATATCAGCAATGCCTAACCATTGTATAAGTCCATATCATTAAAGATAGTTGGACAATTCCAATGTGTAATATATACACCATATGAAGAAAGTGACAAGTTAGAGGATAAAGTATTAAGAGGGAAGTACCTTAATACAAGGTCAGTTGATTAACTTAAGTAAGATGGAAATGAGAAGAAAGTGATACATCAAGACATGATAGATATCACATTCAGCATTTCAGGGTAGGCATTCCTTTATGAACCTCTAATCCACTATTCTTGGATAAGAAACACATGAACTGTGAGTTATGCAACTGTTACAATAAAGATGTAATGAATTTGATGTATTGTGATAAATGTTGATTAATATACTTTGAGAATGGAGTTAAGCCAAATCAATGAGTATGATGTAATCATACCATGATAAGGATGAGAAAGGAACTCATGCCTTAAATTGTTGATCATTAATGATATATGATGAGAATAGTGATCATAAGCATACTTATGATATCTTTGAATGCTCCTAGAGGTGTGAAGTAATATATTAGAGCTGAACTAATAATGTGAAACATGAAACCCTAAGCAATGAGAGATGGGAAAACTCTAACCCTAAATTGGGTAATGGGACATGAGAAACCCTAATGTGATGTGAACAGTAAGCCCTAATCCTATTGAGGGAATAGTGGTGTTACTATTATATTACATGAGATAAAATGATTTTGTTGCCTAGTGATAGGTGACAAGATGTTGAATGGCTCTGTGAGCCATATGATTAGATGTTGCCTTATGAGAGGTGACAAGATGATTTATGGGCCTTATGAGTCATGAGAACAATTGTAGCATAGTAAGAAGCACTAAGATGATTAATGATGGGTCAGAGGAATTTATATTCCATGATCAATGTAATCAGGTTTGGTTAAAGTCCAATACCTGGCAGAGTTGTAATACCTGTAATCAGGATTGGTTAAAGTCCAATACCTGGCAGAGGTGTAATACCTATAATCAGGATTGGTTAAAGTCCAATGCCTGGCTGTGTAGTCAGGGTTGGTTAATGTCCAATGCCTGGCTGTGTAATCAGGGTTGGTTAAAGTCTAATGCCTGGCTGTGTAATCAGGGTTGGTTAAAGTCCAATGCCTGGCGGTGTAATTAGGAGTGGTTAGAGTCCACTGCCTGGTTGTGTAATCAGGGTTGGTTAAAGTCCAATGCCTGGCTGTGTAATCAGGGTTGGTTAAAGTCCATTGCCTGGAAGTGTAATCAGGAGTGGTTAGAGTCCACTGCCTGGCTATGTAATCAGGGTTGGTTAAAGTCCAATGCCTAGTGGTGTAATCAGGTTTGGAAGAGTCCAATACCTGGCAGAGGCATAATGCCTGTAATAATAACACAGTATTGGTAATAACCCAATGCCTGTAATGATGATTTAGGATTGGTAATAACCCAATGCCTGTAATGATGATTTAGGATTGGTATTAATCCAATGCTTGTATTGTTGATATATGAGTACATGGTAGATATATCTCCTTATCTGTTTAACAGGTTGGCTAAGGCCAACAGAATGGAACAAGAGTGTTTCATGGGTGACATAACAAGATGATGAGTGTCACAAGAAAAGTTTGACATGATGGTATAATATGTTGGATAAATGATATACATGTCATTCATATCCCTTATTAAAAGAATAGTTGGTATATTGCTTAATCATAAATAGTTGCAATGCTTACAAAGTTGAGAATGCTTTAAATTGCTTATTCTCTGCTCAGTTTCATATCTGTAAACTGCAATACAATGTTTTGGCAGAGAGTTATATCTCCCGCTGGGGCGATTTTCAATTGTCTCACCCCCGTGGGATCCAACATTTTTAGGTGGACGCGGACAAAGAAGCAAATACTCTTTTGTAGGGAAAGGGAAGCAACAGCCTGGATAGCAGTGAGATCTCAGGTGGAGATCCTGACTGTCAAGTCTTATAGTTAGAAGTCCTATGTGTCGTCTCTGTACTCTCAGGTCCTCGGAGTTTTTAGTTAGTATTTTAATGGATCGATCTGAGATTTTGGCTTGATGCCTCGAGGTTTTATGCTGTCTGTATATAATGTTATATGGAAGCTGATGTTGTAATCCTCAAGGAGAGATGGTTCAAGTCATGTACTTTTAAACCAATATGTATATGTTATACTATGGTTCTTGTTGTAAGAGTTTCCTATGTTGGATCTCTTTGCAAAAAGTTTTAATTTTTAGTGATTTCCAGTAATCCGCTGCAAATGATTCGCTTCCGCTTAGTTAATCTTGTGTTTTGTAAGTTGGATGTCATAGAACAGGTTGGTCTTAAGCCATTGGGGCTTTTGTAGTTAGATCCCCAACTTTTGTATTTGGGGTTCCTTTGTTCCCAAATACTTTTTAATACCCGATAGTGATATTTTAACTTATCCAAAAAAATAGAGTGAGTAGGAGATTTGTAAGTGAGTTAGTCCTACATGAATATCTTGTGAGGTTGTCACTTCCACCTCCCAATCTCTCTTTTCTACGATGAAGATGAAGATGAACGTTCTCTCTCTTAAGTAAGAGAGGTGAAGAAGAATAAGGGAAGACGTCCCTTGGCGAAGGTGAAGTCAAAGGTGGAAGATCCAAGTAGAGTGGGTAATTCCTCAAAGGTCGAAGACTTGTATAGGAGTGGGTATGTCCTTGGTGAAGGCCAAAGACTCTTTGCAAAGTGGGTAAGTCCTTGGTCCGGTAGAAGACTCTTGGTTGGATAGGTAAGTCCCTTAGTAGGTCATTGGCTCCCTTCCCCTCAAAGGTAAAGTTGGGTATCTTGTCCCCAAAAAGGAAGGTCATATGTTGTAACTCTTAAAAGTGAATATAAGGAGTAGACATTGTTAAGAAATCCTATAGGTTGACCTATCTAGGTAGTGGAATTACATACTTCTAGTTTCAAGTATTGAACAACTCTATATTACTTGCAAATTTTTGCATGTTCAATCTCTCTCATCCTTGCAATATATGTTGAGCTGCACATCAAATTCACCATATTAGCAACCTTATCTTAGGAAATATCTCGAAGATCTAATGTGTTTTGTTTAAGTGCATTCATCTCTATTCACCCCCCTCTAGAGCATACAATCACCAATCTAGGATTAAACAAGTGGTATCAAAGCATGTCTTCTCCAAGCATAATTCCACAAGTAGGAGAATATGTGTGATTACCAAGCTGGAAGATACTTCATCAACCTTCCAATATTTGATCAGAGTAACTTCCTCTATTGAAAGAGAAGGGTTCAATTGTGCATCCAAGGAAAAAACCATGAGCTATGGAAAATGATGGAGCATCCATACAAGCTATCAAAGAAAAGGATGGAAGAATGGGATGAATCTACCATGAATAAATCCATCTTGAATGCAAGAGAAATCAATATCCTCTATGCCACCATGACACACCAAGTTCAATCGAATTTCTTCATGTGAGATGGCCTGTGAGGTATGGAGAAAGATATGCATCACTTATGAAGGAACAAATCAAGTGAAGGAAAGAAAACTCTACATGCTCAAAGGGTTGCTTTAGAAATTCAAAATGGGAAAGGAGGAGAAGATCGATTATATGTACTCCAGGCTCGAAACCATTGTGAATGGCCTTGCATTTCTAGGTCATTCTATTGCTAGAGTAGAAACCAACTCTAAGATCCTTAGAACTCTCCCCAAGAGATGGGAACCCAAGGTGACTTTAATTGAAGAAGTAAAGACAATAGGTGATATTCCTATTGAAAAGCTCATTGGAAATGTACAAGCCCATGAAGTCACACTTGATAAGAAAAAAGAAGTTGAAAGACAAGTGGAGAAAGAGCTAAAGAGAATGAAAAAGGCCAAAATCAAAGCCCAAATTGAAGCTATTGTTGGTCCATCCTCTTCATCCTCTCAAGTTGAAAAGGATGCCATGGGTAGACTCTACAAAGGAAAGCCTTTCTCCTCCATCTAGTACCTCATGTGTGCAAAGAAAGTTCACTTAAAGATAGATTCTCTCCAAGTCAAAAAGACCCATAATCACAAGAAAAGAGAAGACAAGTACAAGAAGAAGGATAAATGAAAAAAAAGCTCAAGTGCATCCTCCAATTCAATCTCAAGTGACTCCTCCAACTCAAGGAAGAATCAAGTTGAGGATCTAGCTGAAGCTTTAGTGATGAAGGAGAATGTCATTTTTCTATTATGGCATCAATAAGTGAAGACTCAAATGAGGTATATCTAAACGTTTTATATAAGAATCTTTAATTGCAATTATTCATGCTACTCATGCCTCTCTTAAGTCTTCTAAAAATAAAAAGAAACAAATTGCTAGAATTGTTGATAATTTGCATGTAGAAATAGATGATCTTGAATAGGCTAATACTTTCTTGCTTGATGATAAAAAATGATTTTCTTAGTCAATTAGATTCCTTTAAACTTGAAAATGGTAATTTTCTTAACAAGAATAGATTTTCAAAGCTCAACCTCTTATCCATAGTTCTAATCTAGAGCATAGTAACTTTTTGGATTCTCTGATGCATGATATAGATGCTCTTAAAATTGAAAAAAAGAATAAAGTTTTGGCTTTGCAAGGAGTAGAATATGAAAATAGGTTCAGTTGTTCTAAGACTGCTATGTTTGAAAATGAAAATGCTTCCTTGCCTACTGAAATCAATGTTCTTGAATCTTGTTCTAGTTCTACTGGTACAGAGAATAATATTTCTTCTCTTAGTATTGAGAGAGATTCTTTTAATGACTAATGCTCTTTACTTAGAATCTGATCTTTTATATGCTAGAGATAGTATTAATTTATTGTCTTCAACTATACTTCTGTTATGCATGATAATCATATTTTGATATCTTCTTTACAAAGATTCTTAGTTGGTAAAAAGAATCATAACCATATCCTACACCATATTATAAGACAAATTGGTAGACTTGGTTTATGGTTTGATGGTAGTAAAAGGAACAAAAAAGACAAAGGACCTTAAATCTTTCGTGGAGAATCCTCTAGTTCCAAGGCTATGAACACATAAAACTATGACAATGATTTTGGTCATTATTCTACTTGTTGTCATTTTAGGAAATCACCCAAGAGCAATAGGACTTTGGTTTCTTAGCTAACTCCTCTGGACCCAAAAACATGATTGGGGACCATTTCATATTTCTTCTTGTAGGTAGTTGTAAATGGATTGGCTTGCGCAATTGAATTGCAAATATAATTCTCAATCCACATGAAAGAAGAAAGGTGAGATGTGTAGGGGGTGACAACAAGTGGAAAAGAAATGATAAGCACTAAGGTAATTTTACTCTTTCTCATATCAGATCGTAGTGTATTTTTTCAAAGTTAGTGTGCACTATACATAAGGTTTTTGAGTCAAAAGTGTTATATTGTCATTCTCATCACTATCTTGGTCAAAAATTGTTTCTAATGCTTTCATAGTGCATTACTAACTTTCTTTCACATGGTTGGATATGGATTATAATTTTATCACGCATCTAGACATGTTTTTCATATATTGATGTGCTTATTGACAATAGCTTGATCGGTCGAGCTTGTCCTGATAGAAACTCGACCGACAAGCACCAATGGGTGTTGTCAATATCTATTGTCAGTTGAGTTTGTCGTGTCAGGAATTCGACCCATAACACTATGCAAAAAATACACAGTTGGCTTTTGAAATGAGAGTTTCACTCTCAACTACATTTTCTCAATCAATGGCCTTATTCTTTGATACTCCCTTAGTACCCTTATATGCATATTTCCATGCTTTAAATTACCTATCTTGCATAGAAATCTATCTTTCAAATTGCTATAATTTTTTATTCCACTAATGGTATTCCTATATCTTGCAATTACTTGTCTTGAGTTTCTTTGCAAGTTTTGATGATGATATCTTTGGATCTCTTGGTTGTGTCTTAAATCGCTTCCATTGTGCTCTAGCTTGGTACATCTATATAGTTGTATATCTTGTTTTGCTATAACCTTGAGATTCTTAGTGGGAATTATTTTTTGATAGTGATGCATATTTGCCAGTGATTGATATTCATTCGTGCTTCTTGACTTTCTCATTTCTTTGTATGGATATTTATCTACATCTACTCCTAGCTTGCTTTATATTGTGTATCTTTTGGCATCTCTTGCTATGATCTAGATCCTACTAGTAGTCCTAACTTGTGATATCATCTACATGTAGTTCTTACACATGTAGTTCTAGCCTTGTTTATGACTTGCTATCTTTACTCATATAATGGTATACAACTATATGATATGTATGTATCTCATTTCCTTCTTACTCAAGCTTTTTCCTTAAATTTTCATATCTTCTATCTTATGTTTCTTGCATAGCATTGTCATGCGGGATATATAGAGCTACATTGAATGCAGAAATGGAGCATCCTTAAATTTTATGCAGATTTTGCTCTAGTGACAGATTTTGGTGCAAGACTAGTGCATTTTATATAGAAACGACCTTCTAAGTAGGACTCATCTCTTTTTCCATGAGCATTGATGCTTTTTGGGAAAATGCCATCATCTTGAGGGTGAATTCCACTTATATTGCCTTGATCTTTGCTACAATTACATTATGGGTTGTTCAAGTGCATGCTTTAACTTGTTTTTCTTTCTATGCTTGGACAAGACTCTCATTTTTCTCTTCTACTCTTTGTTAGAACCTTTTTTATCTCCTTTTTGATAATGAAGTGGTGTTTCTTATCTCTTTATACCCTCCTTTTTGAAATGACGAAGGGGGAGAAAGCATGTCTTCTCTTATAAGACAGGGGGAGAAATCATGTCTTACATAAACATTAAGGCATATATTGCATGAAGAGGGAGAAGCATGTCTATGTAAAGGGGAGAAGGTAAATGGAAGAAAACATATATGTGTAGAACTTATATGAGTAGAATACATAGTTTCTATAAATGTTATGAAAGATAACCATGAAGGAGAAATAGAACCAATTGAGGGGAAGCATGAGAATTCCACTAGCATCAATTGAGGGGGATCATATGAATGACATTCTATTGAAACCCCTAGGTTTCTTTAAAGTTATGACTTTACTTAAATGCTTTGATTACATTTATAGAATGTGTTATCTTCAAAAAGGGGGAGAATGTTGACTCTAGGTCTAAATTGACAAAACCCTTATTTTGATGATGACTAAACCATTTCACTTAATTGCATCTAATGCATCTACTTGAGTTATTTTAGATTAGGTTTAGACACATTCCAAATGCCCTAACTTGCACATCTCAACTTGGAGAAACGACAAGTAAAAATCAACACAAGTGCACTTTTTTGGGCTATGATGTAAATCTATTAGAATCATGTTGTAAATCACTTGTAATGATTGTATGACTTGTAATCAAGCTTAGAAAAAATTAGGAGCACTAAAATCAAATATTTAAGCAGTTAAATATCATTTTGGAAAATTCATTACAAACACTTTATCAGCTGAGTTTCAATCTTGACCGATCCTTAATGGACTTTGAGAATGATATTGATCGGTCGAGTTGCCCATCCACAGAGCTCAACTGATGACCTCTCTACCCAATACTGATTTAAGTGGATCGGTTGAGTGTCCACTAGGACAAACTTGATCAATGGTTTGAATTGGTCTAGCCGCATAGTGGGATCGATCGAGTTATCTTTATTGAAACTCAACTAAATGCACTATACAGACTAGTGTAGAAAAGTGTTTCTAGTCGTTGTAATGTTGCAAAACTCAAAAAAATATACGTTGCAACAACCCAAATGACTAGTATTCATCCTTAAGTGTTCTAAAAGGCTTCTAGGCATCCCCAACTATAAATTAGATCCCTTAGGTTTCATCCCATGATTAGACAAGTACTATGAAGGTTCCTATTCTATAGTGGAGTGCATCCTACAAACTCCTCTCTCTCTTTCTAAGCTTAATCACTTTCCACATCCATTAGAATGAGTAGGGTATTTGTAAGAGAGCTAGTCCTACATGTATATCTTGTGAGGCTTCGACTTCCACCACCTCCCAATCTCTCTTTTCTACCATGAATATGAAGATAAATATGAAGATGAAGGTTCTCTCTCTTTCCTAAGAGAGGTGAAGAAGAATAAAGAAAGTTGTCCCTTGGTGAAAGGTTTTCCTTGGTGAAGGTGAAGTCAAAGGCAAAAGATCTAAGAAGAGTGGGTAATTCCTCAAAGGCTGAAGACTTGTGCAATAGTGGGTAAGCCCTTGGTGAAGGTTGAAGACTCGTTGCAAAGTGAGTAAGTCCTTGGTGAGATACAAGACTCTTGATTGGATAGGTAAGTCCTTTGGTAGTTTGTTGGCTCCCTTCCCCTCAAAGGGAGAGTTGGGTATCCTTATAAGGAAAAAGGAAGGTCATATGTTGTAACTCTTATATGTGAATGTAAGGAATATACATGGTTAATAAATCCTAGAGGTTGACCTCTCAAGGTAGTGGACTGACATACTTCTAGTTTGAAGTATGAAATTACTCTACATAGCTTGTCAATTGGTACATGTTTAATCTCTCTCATCCTTTCTATGTATGCTTAGTTGAACATCAAATTTCCCATATTAAAGCCTTATCTTATGAAATATCTTGAAGGTATAATGAATTTTGTCTACGTGCATTCAAATATATTCATCCCCCTCCCTCTAGATCATCAAATCATCCATCTTGGAATCCAATATTATTGTTTGAGTAGATGAATGAGAAGAATGATACTGTCTCATTGCTTTCTCTATACACTTTGCAATCATCTCTTGTACCTTTTCTTATGTGATCATCCTTTTGGGACATATTTGCAATTATTCTCTAATGGCTCAAAGAAGGATCTTATACTGACACCAACAACATCATCCCTAACATGCCAAGGATGCCCTGAGTTACCTAGACAAACTATCAATTCATCCCTTATGCCCTTAAGGATGAACTTTCCTTGTTTCCTTTGTTTATGGATCTCCCACTAATCATAATTAATAGTAATTGGTAAGTAAAACATAACAAATGGGGTCAAGGTAAAACATAACAATCATGAATAGTAATTTCTCTTAGAGTTGAATTTCACCATTTTTGCAGTCGCCTCAATAGTTATGGGGTTGGGTATTTCTCCATATTTGATTTGCCTCCCAGCTATCCACAAATCATGGTGAGGTAGAGGTGTAGGAGTAGTACATGACTCATCAATCCCAAGAGTAGGCTGGTGAGAAGAAGATGCATGTAGTAGCTTTTGGCAAATATTTGTATAGTCACCTTGACCCATCATGTGATTGTTCACATTATTTGCAAGCCTTTCTCTTTGAGATTCGCTTATATCCTGGTTAGTCCAAAACATATGTTAAATATGTAATATAATGAATTCATAAGAATGTATTCAAAATGAAGAGTGAGGCTTAATACATTGATTTCTTTGGTTTGTTTGTTAGCAAGAAACACCTCCCACACCTTGGGTCAAGATAGTTTCATTACTAAGTGGATTAATTGTGATAGACTGTATTTTTGGTCTAATTTCGAGGACTAAAATTCTTTTAAGGTTTATAGGATGTGATAGAGTGAAGTTGAGATGTTCTGGAGTACCCAATTGGATAATCATGTTCATGGATTTCATATTAGAATTAATCTTGTTAGATTTATACACAGAGCTCAAATACTTGATGAAATTTGAAGAGTTCTATCTTCTTTGATAAAATATGGATGTAAATAGATGTTGACATCATGATTATGAATCATAAGTTTATGCCTTTTTAAGTGCTTATATGAATGGCCAATAAGTGAGTGTTGGCACCAAATTTTGGATGGGAGGTAGCTTTGATGATAATTAAGCTTTGGTCAAATTTCATTAGGTTTTGATGTTTCTGAAAAAGTTATTTAGGTTGCGTTTCATGAAACAATAGGCATTTTGAGGTATATTGGACCAAAGTATTTGATTTGTAGCCTACGTTTATAACAAGGATGTCATCCAATCCTTTTATTAGCCCTTTGGACAGATTGCATGGCCTTGGACTTCTAATCTAGTGGACTTGGTCTTTGAGAAGAGATGCCACAGATTGGCCAATAGCTAGTGTAATGGTCCCACCTCCCGGTAACCCGCAATTAAGGGAGACCAAGAGGTCAAAGTCGTTATCCCAATTTTCAGATCAAAGGTTTGACAAATAATCAATAATACTTACTAAATTCTACCAGACTATATTGAAAAGCTGTAATAAAATAAAATTTTGCATACCTTTTGAAAACTTGGATTACTAAACTTTTATCCACATATGGAAACTATTCTAACTAATCCTCCTTTCACTTTAATTCATGTATTCACAATATACCAATTCATTGTTTGTCCTTTTGGGATTTTGTACCTAAATTGCCTACAAACAAAACATCGTTCAGTATAACGAATTATACTGGTATGTGGGGGAAACCACCAATCAAGCATTTAGTTGTAACAACATATTAAAATCAATTAGGATTTAACAAACAACTTTACATTTTTAACATGACTACTCAATCCATACATACCCTAGCCTCTGCGCTGTCCCTGCAGTGAACCTGGATACTACCTCTCATATGGTAGATCCCAATTAACCCCTATGATCCTACCTAACAGGTAGATCAATACATAGGGTTGATGAGTCACATGGAACTACCCATGGGAAGCCCAATGCCTAACTCACGATATGCTAAAGAGTCGCATGGCACTACCCATAAGTAGCCCAATCACTAACTCTTGATAACTTGATGGTCCTACCTAACAGGTAGACCATCAATTAGGTTACCCTTTTCATCATTAGTAAAGTCATAGAGGAGGGCCAAGATCTGAGTTAGTCAGGTATACATATTTAGGATGATAGTCATAGTCACTTGATAATATGCATGAATTAAATTCATACAACAGTTTAATTCAAGCAAACGATGAAAACTTTGGAAATCCTCTAAAAACTAGTTCAAGATATTCATAAGCATAACCACATACCTGTGATAGCAGATTTTTGGGACAGAAACAACCAAGTAGAGAAAACCCAACCAATCAAGCAAATATGCACATAAATCCTAAAATAAATATACAAACTTCCTTTTATCAAGATTTAACCAAAATCATCTTGCTTCTTAGGATTTCTATTCCAATTTTAGGGTTTCCAATAATTTGGGTTTTGCCTCCACTTTTAGTATTATGAACCCTAATTCAAAAAAACTACATAAAACCTTAAATTTCTCATCTTAATACTCCTAACAGACTTAGGATCATTATTTAGTAACATATTTCCATAATCTGAAATAACCATGCTTTTTCTCCTTTTCACCCTAAATTAGGGTTTCTAAAAGTATTATCCTTTATACATAGATGAAAACCCTAAATTAGTCAACTTGACATGTAAAACATATTGAAGTTTGACTTTAATATTCAACAAGCTAATACTTCACAAATTAACCTATTAAACCTCAAAGATTTATCCTTTATACTCAATTAGGGTTTTCTAATTACCATTAAAATACATTTTCTATAAAATTAATATACTTTTGCAAAATGAGAGAGAAACATGTTACCAAACATTTTTATCTTATTCCTCATATTTTTCTGATCAACTTTCATATATAAAGTTTATTAATCCGAGATTCCTAGCAAATTTTATGAATTTTGCAAGAAAAACCCTTTTTCTAGAATATTTGGACAGAGACGGCGATTTACCAAATTTCTCAGTCGTTCGATCAGTAGTCTGCTGCTCCACCCTTTGGATCTGATGCTCCACATCGCACGCAATCCAACTTAGCCGGCTGCTCCTCGAATCGCCAGATCTTCACGCGGGATCATGGTGGATCTCAATCCGATAGTTGCTGCTACTCGTCCTCCTCCTTTCCTTCACTCAAACATGCGGCGGCGCCACATCGATTCTCTCACTGGAGAGAGATCAATCTAGAGAGAGAGAGAGAGAGCTGGGACTTGGGAGGTAGCCATCTGGATTCATGAGGGTGTGAGGAATTGATAGGGAGGTCTATATATAGGATGTGGGGGCTCCTTTAGGGTTCCACCAACCCCACCGCCACCCTAGATCTTGGCCCAATTGGGCGTTTCTCCTAGATGCTTCAAGAGATCAACAAACCAGGGTCGAGAGGGTTTGGGATCCTCTCCCGGACTCAATGGAGTTATTTCCAAGATTGCACATGTACTAGATTGGGAGGAAATCGAGGGGAAAATCCCTCTATAACTCGGCCAGAGTCCGAGTTCCTTTGGAACCGGATGATGAGCGATGCTCGTTGGATCAAGATCCAGCGGCCCTCATCCCCCACGTTCAACCAAAAAGGAAAAGAATTCCTATATTCAAGATAATTCATATTTTTTAGGATAATTTGAGAAAATCATAACTCCTAATCCGTGACTCCTTTTTATCTCAAAATGTAAGGGATCTTATTAATGATTTAGTCTTTCATCATGACGAATTTGGGCTTATTACCTAAAGAAATTGGGTCCTTTTCCTTAGTTACAAGTCATCATTTAATTATATACATTTTCCACATATTTTCTCTTTCCCTTGCTATTATATTATTATCCTGAGTTCCTTGAACCTCAAGGAACCTTAATGGCTTAAAATCCCATCTTGGGGATATCCCTTAGCCTTTTACTTATCATTTATCCATTTTCTTATTTATCCCTTTATTCACTTGAATTCCTTTTTCTTTTCTTTTTCTTTTTCTCTCAATTGGGCTCAATAGCCAATAAAGCCCATTAAGAAAACAAACAAGGCTATTATGCACGAAAATCATTTAATTCAAACAAATAATTCAACCATTGATTTCATTTATCAATTAAAAGGAGATTTAAAAATCTCATTACATGGTTTAGAAAAATGAGGTTGTAACAACTAGTATCAATCTAGACAGTAGATTAGGGATTTGATGGTTGGATGATGGTCCTCAACCTCTTACAGTTTGCAGATGAGATGTGGGGTGTCTGTGTTTTGCTCGGGTTGCCACGATAAGGATATGCGATCAGGAAAGAAACAAAGTGGGTAGTTAGCCTCACTTTCCCCTGACATATCCACCATGACCCTCGCTTAGTCCATTGCTTTTACTGGAGTGTACCAAAGAGAACGAACTTCCCCATCCTCTTGGTCTTCTTGGCAGTGTGTAGTTTTTGGGAAAGGTTAAGAGGAGGCTCCAATGGCAGTCCACCAGGCCAACACTGATGGCAAACACCAGAGGAGGCTCCAGCGGTAGTCCACCAGGCCGACAATGATGGCAAACACCATAGGAGCTATTGGAGGCTGTAGTTCTGGCGAGGAGGAGTTGTTGGTGGGTGTAATTCTAGTAAGGATGGACACTAAGTCCTCACCGGAGCAGATGGGCCACATGACGCCGGAGCTCAGATCTATATTGCGCACAAGGAAGGGTGCACACAATGGTAGTTGATGGAGGTTCGATGCCATTGGTTTTTCTCACTGGAGGAGAGCAGTGCGGCGGCGCTCGCTGGATGAAGAATAGAGAATGGCTTCATGGAGGAAGACACCCTGACGACTATCCATAGAGACCAGAGAAGGAAAGGAATCCAAGTAGAGTTGTTGGTAGAAGAGAACTACGGCTCAAATGACTCACTAGAGAGGGATCTAATGGTAGCATTGGTACCTCACTGAAGATGGGAGTCCTGCTCAGGACTCTGGAGGTGCTCGCATCACGAGGAGGAGTCTCGCGCCGAGACACCACTGGGATGAGAACGCGACCAGAAAAGAAAGAAGAGGTCCAGGTCGAGCACTGAACTAGCCTACCCAACCAGTAGACCAATAGGTCCTTGAACCGTTGAGCAAACAAGAGCCAGGAGGTGCCCTAGTGGCTACGTGAAGGGTCCTGATTGGCCGAAAGAGGTAAATAGTTTAGTAATGTTTAGATTTTACATAATTCATAATAAATACATCCCTTGTCAAAAAAATACAAATAAAGTGCCAAAATGTTTAGAAAAATAATTAGAACAAAATGGGACCATGATATCAGTCTTTTAAAGCTTAAATATCAGTGATATGATGTAAGTTGCGAAATGCTTATTTGATGTATAATAAATAGTAAACGATGGCCTAAAATTATGAGAAAATATCAGTAAACCTATATCCATGTTTATAATACATTTAAGGTCTGAGATTATGATGTTGATGCATGAAATCATGTAATTTACTGAATATAGCTATTTAGGGCTAATAACCCTAAATAAAATGCAATCAATACTTTGATGCTCAACAAATGATGAAATTTACAGAGTAAGATCTTGTCATTATGTGGAAACTTAGATTTAAATATGAGATTAGGATGATACACATAATCCATGTTATATGATGATGTTCTCTCTTAATGTGATATAAACCCTAATATCATTAATACATGTAACATAGGGTTAACATGTACACATAATCATATGTAACCAAGTAATCAGATAATGAACCAAACTCTGGAATATGACATTAGTAAGATAATCCCAAGAAGATAATACAAGTAACAATGAGAATATCCTAATGAGATAAGTTAAACCCTAATGAACATGATTAGGGTTAAGCCGAGATGTAAGATGATGGGAACCTGATGATGGTATACATCCTTGTCTTAGTCAGGGTTTGACCAAGAGGTCAGGGTTGACAAAGATATAGATGACATGAGGAATAGGTGATGATTAGGATATCTCTTTATCAAGGTACGCCATTACCTCTTACTTGGCTTATTATACAATATGCTTGTGTTATATGGGTAGTAAAATACTTGGCATATGGTATTGGATGAAATGATTGTTCTTGTATGATATGTTGCATGATTTTTCTATAATTATTCCTATGAAAACATGAAACATAATATATATGATCCATCATATGATAGCACTAAACTCTTTGGTAGTACAGTGCATTCAAGTGATCACAAACTCCACGGGGGTAGATCACATGTATAATGATTACAAACTACTCAGGGGTTGATCATAAGGCCTAAAAACATCCAAGCCCTTGGGGGCAGATGTACAAGATATATGGTAGAAATAAGCTTAAAATATGTGTTCTCTTTTGTTAATGAATATCTTTGCATAAGAATACACTTTTCCTTATATTTCTTTATAACTGCCAAGTATTAGTTTTAACTTATTGCCAAGATATGATGAGAGGTATATAAAAGACACATAGGCATACTCAGTACAATATTCTTGAATATTGTGATGATGTGTACCACATGTAATCTGTTGTTTAGGTTGTGGTTATGCTCTTGAAGATCCAAGATAGTTGAGAGTTGTGTGGCGAGCTGATGTACAGGTGGACCTATTGTCTTAAGATCCTATAGTTTAGTGGTAGTACATGTATATGTATAAGTTTGCCGTTCAATATGTAATATCAAATGTTGTAACAATTTGTGTTGTAATTATATGTTGAATGGTGAACATGTGTTGTATGGTTTTATTATTGTTCATGTATATGTGCTACTAATTATTGTTGGTATGTATGCCCATATAACAAGTCATATGATGATTGTAATGGGATACTTTGTAAATGATTTGAATAATAATAAAGGCAATTTCCGATCTATATGTTTAAACTGTTTCTGAGATGATGGTGTAACATGATAGATGTCTAAAGAATGATTTTACTCAATGACGTATGCTTTTAGGTTAAGGACCTAAACGATGGGATCATGCGGATGTCAAGAGTATACATTCTTGTTTGGTCCCTAGTCAGTTGTTATTGTGGAAATAACCATAGACATCAATAAAACTAAAGACTAGATTGTGTGTTGGTTGATGACAGAATCTCATTAGTCATGATATAGAGATATCAAACCAAGCACATAGGTACTTGTTGGAGAACAGTGTACCAGACAGACCCACCGTGAGAGTGACACATAGAACCATGACTTGGTAGTCACAATCAGCTCTCACAGTGATGGTGGTGAGTGTGATTCTTAGCTCCCACCTGGAACTCCAAAGGTCGTCGACGATTGTCTGCATAAGACTTCTGCCTATCTTGAGCCGCTTTCAACTGTTGTTGTATCACCTTGACCTAATCTGTCATCTGCTGTACTAACTCATGACCCAAAAGCTGATATTCACCTGATTCATACCAACACAAAGGAGATCTGCACTTCCTTCCATACAAGGCCTCATAAGGAGCCATGTCAATGCTCCGTTGATATCTATTGTTGTAGGAAAACTCTATCAAACTGAGATGTACGTCCCAACTGCCTAGGAACTGCAAAACACAAGCACGAAGAAGATCCTCCAAAGTCTGAATAGTCCTCTCAGACTGTCCATCTGTCTGCGGGTGGAAAGCGGTACTGAACTTCAACTGCGTTCCCAACGCCTTGTGCAACTGCTCCCAGAAACGACTCGTAAACTGAGGACCTCTGTCAGAAACTATCGTCGCTGGCACACCATGCAAACGAACTATCTCATCCACATATACTCGAGCAAGCTTTTCAGCTGTATACGTGGTCTTCACAGGTATGAAATGGGCAGACTTCGTCAATCTGTCCACTATCACCCAAATGGAATCATGATTCCTAGTTGTCCTGGGTAGACCAACTAAGAAATCCATGGTTATATGATCCCATTTCCACTGCGGTATAGGCAAAGGTTGCAACGTACCTGCCGGCTTTTGATGCTCAGCCTTGACTTGCTGGCACACCGCACACCTTGCCACAAACTCAGCTACATCTTTCTTCAGGCCGGGCCACCAATACAAGTCCTTCAGACTATGATACATCTTGGTGACACCTGGATGCATAGCATACATCGACGTGTGTGCTTCCTCGAGCACTAGCTTCCTCAGATTATCAGCATCTGGAACCACCATCCTATTATGATAGCAAACCACTCCATCCTCAGACTCATGGAACCCATTACGCTTTTCGCTGCCAAACTCTGATCTGATTAACTGTACTGTACCATCTATTTGCTGTGCATCCTTGATCTGCTGTCTCAACGTGGGCTTGATTTGCATTTGTGCTAAAAGTCCAGCTAACGAGGAAACCTCCATCTGTACGTTCATTTGCCGTAAGGAGACTAACATGTCCCGCCTATGGCATACCAAAGAACTCATCTGTGCCTTCTTGGGAGTAGAGGACTTTCTGCTAAGCGCGTCAGCTACCACATTCGCCTTACCAGGATGATACTCGATAGTGCAATCATAATCATTGATCAACTCCATCCACCGACGCTATCGCATGTTCAACTCTTGCTGTGAGAAGATGTACTTCAGATTCTTGTAATCTGTAAAGATCTGACACACTTCCCCATAAAGATAGTGTCTCCAAATCTTTAATGCATGAACCACTGCTGCCAGCTCCAAGTCATGGGTCGGATAGTTCTCCTCGTGTTTCTTAAGCTGTCGCGAAGCAAAAGAAACCACATGATCTTCCTGCATCAGCACACAACCCAAACCTTTCTTGGATGCATCACAGAAAACAACATAGCCTTTTCCAGATTCTGGCAAAATCAACACTGGAGCACTAGTTAGCTTTTCCTTCAAACTTTGGAAAGCTTGCTGACATCGATCATTCCAAACAAAAGGTACATCCTTCCTAGTCAACCTCGTCATCGGTAGAGCTATCGAACTGAAGTCCTTGATAAACCTCCGGTAGTATCCTGCTAGACCAAGGAAACTACGAACTTCCGTCGGCGTCTTCGGCTGTTCCCAATCCGCAACGGATTCCACTTTCTGTGGATCTACTTTGACTCCTTCAGCAGATATCACATGACCTAAGAAAGTCACTTCATCCAACCAGAACTCACACTTACTAAACTTAGCATACAACTGATGTTGATGAAGGAGAGTCAACGCTTGACGAAGATGTTGCTCATGCTCTAGCCGGCTCCGACTATAGATCAAGATGTCATCTATAAAAACTACAACAAACTGATCTAAGAACAGACGAAACACTCTGTTCATCAAATCCATGAAAGCAGCAGGTGCATTGGTTAATCGAAACGGCATAACCACAAACTCAAAATGACCATACCTCGTCCTAAAAGCTGACTTTGGTATGTCATCCGCCTTTATCCTCAACTGATGATATCCAGACCGTAGATCGATCTTCGAAAACACTGTAGCACCACGCAACTGATCGACCAGGTCATCTATCCTCGGTAACGGGTACTTATTCTTGATCGTGACCTTGTTCAACTGTCGGTAATCTATACACAACCACATCGAACCATCCTTCTTCTTAACGAACAACACGAGAGCACCCCACGGGGACGTGCTCGGTCGGATGAAACCTTTCTCCAACAACTCTTGTAACTGCTTCTTCAACTCTACCATCTCTGCTGGAGCCATCCTATACGGCGTCTGTGCAATCGGCTGCGTTCCTGGAACCAGATTGATCTCAAAATCGATCTCTCGTGGTGGAGGGACACCAGGAAACTCCTCAGGAAACACATCTGCAAACTCTCGGATTATCGACACCTCTTCAAGGTTAAGGCCTTTCTACTTGGTATTCACAACGGTATCCACCACGTGAGCTAAGAACGCCTCACATCCTTGTCGTAACAATCTATCTGCCACCATAGCTGACACCAGACACGTCGGAAGAATCTTCCTATCTCCCTAGAAGATCCACTTCTCTCCAGCAACGTCAAACACCGCCTGCTTGGAACCACAGTCCAAGACAACCTTATACTTCTCTAAGGTATCCATCCCAAGGATAACATCGAAACCATGCATATCAAGTGGTATGAGATCCACCTGAATGCTATGTCCCGAGAAAGACAAGACACAAGATGGACACTCTTCTCGAAGCAAAGAGGAACCACCAAGAGGGGTTTCTAACAACAAACTATCCTTCTTACAACTAACAGGTAGACGAAAGTTTTCAAGCATACTACAGGCGATAAAAGAGTGTGTAGCACATGGGTCAACCAGAACAGATATAAAGCAAGAAGAAGACTTATCAGAATGAAATAACTCCATCTGACCTGTCACCACTCGCGGGTTGACTATCGCCTCTGGCTGATTCATGGAATAGAATCGAGCCGTAGCTTGCTGTCCATGACCTCTGCTCCCTTGAGCAGACGATCCAGCTTGAGACGCTTGACTGCGTCCTCGTCCTCTGCTACCACTGGGTTGTGGTCTCTTAGACTTCTGGAAACTCTGCCTCAGTTGCTGCGTCACTTCAACATCTCTATTTGGGCAATTGAACTTCCAATGCCTGACTTGTCCACAGAGATGACATGCTCTATTGTCAACTCGTGGCCTAGATGGCCCTGTCACTGCCACAGAAGCTGATCTGTGCGCCTTGGATGGTGAAGAAACATAACCTTTTCCCTTACTCGGAGACCACTGAGATGGTACACCAGAACTTTTCATCACTGACGGTGCTGAAAATCTGGGCTTCTTGAAGCCACCAAAACTTCGTCCTTGATACTGAGCAGGTCTTTTAAGAGACACAGACTCTCTTTTCTCCCGTACTGTCCTCTCAATCCGTCAAACTGATTCCACAAACGTGGCAAACCACTCTCGGTTTTCCAGTGCAGACACAGGTGTTGTCAACTCAGCACTCAAACCCTTCTCGAAACGTCTGATCCGTTCATCATCTGTTGCCGCCATGTGAGGACAGAACCTCAACAGATCCATAAACTTAGCTTCATACTCGGTGATGTTCATCATTCCTTGTCGCAAGCTCTCAAACTGGCTGATCTTCTCATCCAGATACGTCTTCGGAAAGTATCTGGTGACGAACTCACGTCGAAACACCTCCCAACAGATCACCTCACCAGGCCGCTTCTCTTCTTCGATGGTGCACCAGTGACCAGCACTACCCTTCAGAAGGTAGACAGCATGCTTTACTTTGTCTGCTTCGGGGATGTCGAGGATCCGAAAAGCCTTTTCAAGACTCGTCAGCCACAGATCTGCATCCGCTGGATCAGCCATTCCAGCATAATCCGAAGCTCCGACTCGGCGAAGCCGCTCAAAGGTCTTCCCAATACCCGATGCTTCTCCATGGGGAACCTGTGCTCGCGGAGGAGGCACTGGTAATCGCTCAACCATGAGATTCATCGTAGCCATTAACTGCCCCATAAGCTGTTGGTAGGTAGGGTGTTCAAGTATGGCTGGGTCGGGTTGGGGGACCTCCGGCACCCGATCTTCATGTGCCCGTCCATCAGCTCCATCAACCGATGCAGCATCACTATGCTCAGGAGCATGTTCTTCGTGGTTTCCAGACATCTTGGCTTTTCTTCTACTGAGGGCAGAAGGTTTTTGGTAAGATATCCTGGAAAACTCATAAGAACAGACTCAACCTAGTCCTAGATCCCTGTAGACTCAGCGAACCTAGAGCTCTGATACCAAACTTGTGGCAACACATCCCATTATCCCACAGATAATGAGGTGTTACGCGAAAACGTGCGGAAATCACCATAACCATAGATTATCAAAACACGGGTTAATTAAAACCGATTGCGGAAAATGGATAAACTGTGAGACTATTACTTTCCAGTCCATATCCTGCACAGAAACATGTCATATAAATATACACAAGATCTGATACGTGTCCACAGCTCAGGAACAGCTGTTCATCCATCACATGAGTTCACCACCTGTTCATATATATACATAAAGGCCCACATCCGGCCAACAGCAGGATATACACAGATATCATCGAACGATCTTCGTGAAACGTGGTCAAAACACTGCCAAGGACCTGAGAGTACAGAGATGACTCTAGACTCTACTACAAAACATCTAAAACAGCAGCATGTCTAACGCTTGCCTTCTACTGCTCCTCAAGCTGCTCGTCCGCAACACCACAACCACGACCACGTCTACCTCGACCACCTAAAAAGGGTGAAAACCAGCGGGGTGAGACAATTGAACACTTGTCCCAATGGGAAACATATCTCCCCACCACAACTATAGAACCTCAGCAAGATAAACCATAACAACAAGTATAACATGAGCAGATATATCAGAAGCAGTTATATATATATAGCAAGATCATTCTTACCGGCAAGCATACCAGCTGTACTAAAGCGTAAAACCAGATGTCCTTCAAAGGAATATGACTATCAAGATGAGATATATCAACATGTAACATGATTATTAGAACAGAATATAATGTCACATAACCTGATTATCAAGATAAGGTAGATTACCACAAAACCTGCAAGATATAACAGAATATTACACAAACAAGGCCTCAACCAATGTTTCGTATTCGATTTGATCAGTAAATACTAAACGGCTGTATTACATTTTATTATGCCCTGAGGATTTGAACCGTACCGTTCAAATCCAACCTTCGGTTACGAAACCCAAGTCGGTGCCATACAAGGTCAATGGAAGAGCCGGGCTCCACGACCTCTCACCTCATGGTCAGTACATGAGTACAACACAAGCAGGACCGCAGTCGCATGCTGAAGTGGTCTAAGCCACAGGGTTAGCTCCATAGGCTACCCATTCTCTAGCCCGCCTTGGTATAGGTCACGACGCTAGTAAAACTGAGCCACGGGCCTGTTCACCGTGCTCTGAGCCATGAACGCATTCATGCTCCATACATCACATATCCTGAGCCATGGGCCTGTTCACCATGCTCTAAACACATATCTGAGTCTGCAACCGAAGTTACACTCTTACCTCCTCATTTTCAGGCTAGGAGCAACCTACACATATTCAACAATATGCGCTTCCAGGTTAACCCGTAGGAAAACCCGTTTCACCATCACCAAGTCCTGACGATGATGGATCTATGGCCAGGGCAAACTACATGATATATTTCACTGTGATTAATTAGTATCTTTTAGATGGATTGTAGGATTCAACCAAGTTGTATAACATGCAAGATATAACAGAAAGTAAAGAACATTATATGATGGTCTAATCATATCAACCTGATCCATCTTAAGGATCCAACATCACATGTTACCACTTGGCCTTTTTCCAACCATCCAGATCCATCTCAAGGATCATCACATACCGCAGGATCTCAATCCTTCATCATGCACTGTCACTGCCTCTTAAGGCTCACATCATCATCAAGGGACCAACACATCACATACACAATCTTATAGGGAAATTATCAAAGCAATGTTACTCATTACATATGTCACATAGCCCTTTTATGGCTAAGACATCACCTGCAAGGTTAGAGTACACAATAATCGTAGATTCAACATAAGGAATATGCTCACTATCATGAAATATCATTCAAGATATTGCACTTATCAATGTGACACTTATTTGGTAACCAGATATATTAGTTACATCATTATCAACCATACTGATGCTTACTCTAAATCTCAGGATTATACAAACAATCGAGGCATATGGAGATCATGTTGAGTATACAGAACCAACACTGTTATTGTCAAAATCATTATTATCGCCATCAACTGTTGTCATCTTTATCATGAAGCAACCTTTAACATAACTGTCACTTAGCATCTTTATTACCATCATTATCATCATTAAACAAACTACTAAAGTAGTTATCGTCACCTTCATTATTATTAATAATTAAGCATAAAGGTCACATCATGCACCTAATACATGAGGGCTATCAACATATACATTAATATCATTAGCATCCTGTTTGATGATAAATATCACCATAATTTCCTTGGTTAATTAGCTAATTATTTCCATCACATGAGGGGCCGTCACCAAAGCACCTCAAACCCTCACTAAAACTTCACAACCCTCACTTAAACCTATCTATTCAGCATGGGTATCGACCACCATCCTAAACCCTATCGGCCATCACCCATTACTAACTCTATCGGCCTACATACTAGCTAATAGGGTAGGGTATCGTTCAACTGGACTATCGGCCACCAAGGCTATCGGCCATCACACTAAGCTCACCCTATCGCCCATCATGGGCAAGGGTATCGTCCAACATACTACTAACCCTATCGGCCATGAATCACAAGGCATGTCGCCCATCAAGAGAGAGGGTGAGAGAGAGAGAGAGAGTATCGTCCACCAAGGTACTAACCAAAACACAAGGGACATCACTATGTCTCCCATCATATCGGCCAACATGGGTAGGGTATCGCCCATCATGACTATCGTCCAACATGGCTATCGGCCATTAGTGTATCGCCCACCATGGTCACCATGTCGGCCAACACACTAGCTAGGTCAATCTATCGACCTCCAACTCAAGGAACTCAAACCCTAAAGCATCATATCATTCAACATAAGGGCAAGTGTGTCGCCCAACACACTCACAAGGAAGGGGTATCACCCAACCCTAAGTCATCACCTACCCCCAACACAAGAGACTTCAAACCCTAGAAAGCAAAGGTGCTCAAAGAAACCCTAAACCCTAAGGGGGATATCAGCCACCAGGGTACACTAGCAAGGTACAAAAGCAAGGAGCTAAGTTAGTCCACTAACATGCATAAGATCAAGCAAGAGGTAAAGGAGTTAGGGTTAGAAGCTATGCAACCCGCCTTAAGCTCCAAGCTCCAAAGCACTTCAGGGTCCAAAGCTATCATCCACCAGGCTGCTCCAGGAGGGTGTATCGGCCACCACAAGCTAGATGGAGAGGGCTATCGTTCACCAAGGGTGGAGGGGAGACCAAAGGACCAAAGGAGACTAAGGCAAGGAGAAGAGCTACCTATATAGGAAGAAGGGGAGGAGAAACCAAGGTTCAACCATGCTATGTGTCGTCCACCCAAGGGACACATGTCCAACAACTCAAGCCACCTCTCATGCAAGCCATAAGGCACTTGTCCAAGATGCAAACCAAGTGTCCACCAAACATGGTCAAAGCTGGACCAAGCAACATGGGCGACACCACTAGCAGCTCTACAGGGCGACACACCCAGCAACTGGGTGACACACCACCTGCCCTGGGCGACACAAGGCTCAAGCAAGCCCAAACAAGGAACTCCAAGGCCCAAACAAGCTCAACTCAGGCCCAAAGGACTCAAACAACAAGCCCAAGCCTTCCTCTCAACCCTAGAGGAAGCAAAGAGGGAAAAAACACCTCACAAGATGGCAAACTTGCACACAAAACCCTAAACTGGGGTTATTTGCAAGTAGCCCCTCGAACTCTCAACAAAGCTCCACAAAACCCTAATCACCACTCAAAGGTGATTAGTGAGCACCAAACCACTAAGGTTAAGCAAAACAAACAGGGTAAACCCTAAACGCAGGTCAGGGTCCTTACAGCCATAAACCTCAACAAAAGGATTTCGTCCCCGAAATCCAAAGAGAAAAGCGAGGGATACTTCCTCCTCATCTCTTCCTCGAGCTCCCACGTGGCTTCCTCAATGCCACGGTGATGCCAAAGAACCTTCACAAGAACCAAAACCTTCCTCTTCAACTTCTTGACTCTTCTGTCAAGGATCATCATAGGACCCTCTTCATAAGTCACATCTTTGTCAAGCTCAACCTCAACTGGCTGTATTACTGTCCCTGTATCCGGATGGCTTTTCTTCAGCATACTGACATGGAACACTGGATGTAACCTGTGGAACTCGGGAGGAAACTCTAACTCATAAGCCACTTTGCCAACACGTGCTAAGACTGGGTAAGGCCCCATATATCTGGGAGCTAACTTACCCTTCCGTCCAAACCTCAGCACACCCTTCCACGGAGAGACTTTAAGATGCACCTTGTCTCCCACCTGGAACTCCAAAGGTCGTCGACGATTGTCTGCATAAGACTTATGCCTGTCTTGAGCCGCTTTCAACTGTTGTTGTATCACCTTGACCTTTTTTGTCGTCTGCTGTACTAACTCAGGACCCAAAAGATGATATTCACCTGATTCATACCAACACAAAGGAGATCTGCACTTCCTTCCATACAAGGCGTCATAAGGAGCCATGTCAATGCTCCGCTGATAGCTATTGTTGTAGGCAAACTCTATCAAACTGAGATGTACGTCCCAACTGCCTAGGAACTGCAAAACACAAGCACGAAGAAAATCCTCCAAAGTCTGAATAGTCCTCTCAGACTGTCCATCTGTCTGCGGGTGGAAAGCGGTACTGAACTTCAACTGCATTCCCAACGCCTTGTGCAACTGCTCCCAGAAACGACTCGTAAACTGAGGACCTCTGTCAGAAACTATCGTCGCTGGCACACCATGCAAACGAACTATCTCATCCACATATACTCGAGCAAGATTTTCAGCTGTATACGTGGTCTTCACAGGTATGAAATGGGCAGACTTCGTCAATCTGTCCACTATCACCCAAATGGAATCATGATTCCTAGTTGTCCTGGGTAGACCAACTACGAAATCCATGGTTATATGATCCCATTTCCACTGCGGTATAGGCAAAGGTTGCAACGTACCTGCCGGATTTTGATGCTCAGCCTTGACTTGCTGGCACACCGCACACCTTGCCACAAACTCAGCTACATCTTTCTTCAGGCCGGGCCACCAATACAAGTCCTTCAGACTATGGTACATCTTGGTGACACCTGGATGCATAGCATACATCGACGTGTGTGCTTCCTCGAGCACTAGCTTCCTCAGATTATCAGCATCTGGAACCACCATCCTATTATGATAGCAAACCACTCCATCCTCAAACTCATGGAACCCATTACGCTTTTCGCTGCCAAACTCTGATCTGATTAACTGTACTGTACCATCTATTTGCTGTGCATCCTTGATCTGCTGTCTCAACGTGGGATTGATTTGCATTTGTGCTAAAAGTCCAGCTAACGAGGAAACCTCCATCTGTACGTTCATCTGCCGTAAGGAGACTAACATGTCCCGCCTATGGCATACCAAAGAACTCATCTGTGCCTTCTTGGGAGTAGAGGACTTTCTGCTAAGCGCGTCAGCTACCACATTCGCCTTACCAGGATGATACTCGATAGTGCAATCATAATCATTGATCAACTCCATCCACCGACGCTGTCGCATGTTCAACTCTTGCTGTGAGAAGATGTACTTCAGATTCTTGTGATCTGTAAAGATCTGACACACTTCCCCATAAAGATAGTGTCTCCAAATCTTTAATGCATGAACCACTGCTGCCAGCTCCAAGTCATGGGTCGGATAGTTCTCCTCGTGTTTCTTAAGCTGTCGTGAAGCAAAAGAAACCACATGATCTTCCTGCATCAGCACACAACCCAAACCTTTCTTGGACGCATCACAGAAAACAACATAGCCTTTTCCAGATTCTGGCAAAATCAACACTGGAGCACTGGTTAGCTTTTCCTTCAAACTTTGGAAATCTTGCTGACATCGATCATTCCAAACAAAAGGTACATCCTTCCTGGTCAACCTCGTCATCGGTAGAGCTATCGAACTGAAGTCCTTGATAAACCTCCGGTAGTATCCTGCTAGACCAAGGAAACTACAAACTTCCGTCGGCGTCTTCGGCTGTTCCCAATCCACAATGGATTCCACTTTCTTCGGATCTACTTTGACTCCTTCAGCAGATATCACATGACCTAAGAAAGTCACTTCATCCAACCAGAACTCACACTTACTAAACTTAGCATACAACTGATGTTGACGAAGGAGAGTCAACGCTTGATGAAGATGTTGCTCATGCTCTAGCCGGCTCTGACTATAGATCAAGATGTCATCTATAAAAACTACAACAAATTGATCTAAGAACGGACGAAACACTCTGTTCATCAAATCCATGAAAGCAGTAGGTGCATTGGTTAATCCAAACGGCATAACCACAAACTCAAAATGACCATACCTCATCCTAAAAGCTGACTTTGGTATGTCATCCGCCTTTATCCTCAACTGATGATATCCAGACCGTAGATCGATCTTCGAAAACACTGTAGCACCACGCAACTGATCGAACAGGTCATCTATCCTCGGTAACGGGTACTTATTCTTGATCGTGACCTTGTTCAACTATCGGTAATCTATACACAACCGCATCGAACCATCCTTCTTCTTAACGAACAACACGGGAGCACCCCACGGGGACGTGCTCGGTCGGATGAAACCTTTCTCCAACAACTCTTGTAATTGCTTCTTCAACTCTACCATCTCTGCTGGAGCCATCCTATACGGCGTCTGTGCAATCGGCTGCGTTCCTGGAACCAGATTGATCTCAAAATCGATCTCTCGTGGTGGAGGGACACCAGGAAACTCCTCAGGAAACACATTTGCAAACTCTCGGATTATCGGCACCTCTTCAAGGTTAAGGCCTTTCGCCTTGGTATTCACAACGGTATCCACCACGTGAGCTAAGAACGCCTCACATCCTTGTCGTAACAATCTATCTCCCACCATAGCTGACACCAGACACGTCGGAAGAATCTTCCTATCTCCCTGGAAGATCCACTTCTCTCCAGCAATGTCAAACACCGCCTGCTTGGAACCACAGTCCAAGACAACCTTATACTTCTCTAAGGTATCCATCCCAAGGATAACATCGAAACCATGCATATCAAGTGGTATGAGATCCACCTGAATGCTGTGTCCCGAGAAAGGCAAGACACAAGATGGACACTCTTCTCGAAGCAAAGAGGAACCACCAAGAGGGGTTTCTAACAACAAACTATCCTTCTTACAACTAACAGGTAGACGAACGTTTTCAAGCATACTACAGGCGATAAAAGAGTGTGTAGCACCCGGGTCAACCAGAACAGATATAAAGCAAGAAGAAGACATATCAGAATGAAATAACTCCATCTGACCTGTCACCACTCGCGAGTTGACTATCGCCTCTGGCTGATTCATGGCATAGAATCGAGCCGTAGCTTGCTGTCCACGACCTCTGCTCCCTTGAGCAGACGATCCAGCTTGAGACGCTTGACCGCGTCCTCATCCTCTGCTACCACTGGGTTGTGGTCTCTCAGACTTCTGGAAACTCTGCCTCGGTTGCTGCGTCACTTCAACATCTCTATTTGGGCAATTGAACTTCCAATGCCCGACTTGTCCACAGAGATGACATGCTCTATTGTCAACTCGTGGCCTAGATGGCCCTGTCACTGCCACAGAAGCTGAACTGTGTGCCTTGGATGGTGAAGAAACATAACCTTTTCCCTTACTCGGAGACCACTGAGATGGTACACCAGAACTTTTCATCACTGACGGTGCTGAAAATCTGGGCTTCTTGAAGCCACCAAAACTTCGTCCTTGATACTGAGCAGGTCTTTTAAGAGACACAGACTCTCTTTTCTCCCGTACTGTCCTCTCAATCCGTCGAACTGATTCCACAAACGTGGCAAACCGCTCTCGGTTTTCCAGCGTAGACACAGGTGTTGTCAACTCAGCACTCAAAACCTTCTCGAAACGTCTGATCCGTTCATCATCTGTTGCCGCCATGTGAGGACAGAACCTCAACAGATCCATAAACTTAGCTTCATACTCGGTGATGTTCATCATTCCTTATCGCAAGCTCTCAAACTGGCTGATCTTCTCATCCAGATACGTCTTCGGAAAGTATCTGGTGACGAACTCGCGTCGAAACACCTCCCAACAGATCACCTCACCAGGCCGCTTCTCTTCTTCGATGGTCCACCAGTGACCAGCACTACCCTTCAGAAGGTAGACAGCATGCTTTACTTTGTCTGCTTCGGGGATGTCGAGGATCCGAAAAGCCTTTTCAAGACTCGTCAACCACAGATCTGCATCCGCTGGATCTGCCATTCCAGCATAATCCGAAGCTCCGACTCGGCGAAGCCACTCAAAGGTCTTCCCAATACCCGATGCTTCTCCATGGGGAACCTGTGCTCGCGAAGGAGGCACTGGTAATCGCTCAACCATGAGATTCATTGTATCCATTAACTGCCCCATAAGCTGTTGGTAGGCAGGGTGTTCAAGTATGGCTGGGTCAGGTTGGGGGACCTCCGGCACCCGATCTTCATGTGCCCGTCCATCTGCTCCATCAACCGATGCAGCATCACTATGCTCAGGAGCATGTTCTTCATGGTTTCCAGACATCTTGGCTTTTCTTCTGCTGAGGGCAGAAGGTTTTTGGTAAGATATCCTGGAAAACTCATAAGAACAGACTCAACCTAGTCCTAGATCCCTGTAGACTCAGCGAACCTAGAGCTCTGATACCAAACTTGTGGCAACACATCCCATTATCCCACAGATAATGAGGTGTTACGCGAAAACGTGCGGAAATCACCATAACCACAGATTATCAAAACACGGGTTAATTAAAACCGATTGCGGAAAACTGATAAACTGTGAGACTATTACTTTCCAGTCCATATCCTGCACAGAAACATGTCATATAAATATACACAAGATCTGATACGTGTCCACAGCTCAGGAACAACTGTTCATCCATCACATGAGTTCACCACTTGTTCATATATATACATAAAGGCCCACATCCGGCCAATAGCAGGATATACACAGATATCATTGAACGATCTTCGTGAAACGTCGTCAAAACACTGCCAAGGACCTGAGAGTACAGGGATGACTCTAGACTCTACTACAAAACATCCAAAACAGCAGCATGTCTAACGCTTGCCTTCTACTGCTCCTCAAGCTGCTCGTCCGCAACACCACAACCACGACCACGTCTACCTCGACCACCTAAAAAGGGTGAAAACCAGCGGGGTGAGACAATTGAACAATTGTCCCAGCAGGAAACATAGCTCCCCACCGCAACTATAGAACCTCAGCAAGATAAACCATAACAACAAGTATAACATGAGCAGATATATCAGAAGCAGTTATATATATATAGCAAGATCATTCTTACCGGCAAGCATACCAGCTGTACTAAAGCGTAAAACCAGATGTCCTTCAAAGAAATATGACTATCAAGATGAGATATATCAACATGTAACAGGATTATTAGAACAGAATATAATGTCACATAACCTGATTATCAAGATAAGGTAGATTACCACATAACCTGCAAGGTATAACAGAATATTACACAAACAAGGCCTCAACCAATGTTTCGTATTTGATTTGATCAGTAAATACTAAACGGTTGTATTACATTTTATTATGCCCTGAGGATTTGAACCGTACCGTTCAAATCCAACCTTCGGTTACGAAACCCAAGCCGGTGCCATACAAGGTCAATGGAAGAGCCGGGCTCCACGACCTCTCACCTCATGGTCAGTACATGAGTACAACACAAGCAGGACCGCAGTCGCATGCTGAAGTGGTCTAAGCCACAGGGTTAGCTCCATAGGCTACCCATTCTCTAGCCCGCCTTGGTACAGGTCACAGCGCTAGTAAAACTGAGCCACGGGCCTGTTCACCGTGCTCTGATCCATGAACGCATTCATGCTCCATACATCACATATCCTGAGCCATGGGCCTGTTCACCATGCTCTAAACACATATTTGAGTCTGCAACCGAAGTTACACTCTTACCTCCTCATTTTCAGGCTAGGAGAAACCTACACATATTCAACAATATGCGCTTCCAGGTTAACCCGTAGGAAAACCCATTTCACCATCACCAAGTCCTGACGATGATGGATCTATGGCCAGGGCAAACTACATGATATATTTCACTGTGATTAATTAGTATCTTTTAGATGGATTGCAGGATTCAACCAAGTTGTATAACATGCAAGATATAACAGAAAGTAAAGAACATTATATGATGGTCTAATCATATCAACCTGATCCATCTTAAGGATCCAACATCACATGTTACCACTTGGCCTTTTGCCAACCATCCAGATCCATCTCAAGGATCATCACATACCGCAGGATCTCAATCCTTCATCATGCACTGTCACTGCCTCTTAAGGCTCACATCATCATCAAGGGACCAACACATCACATACACAATCTTATAGGGCAATTATCAAAGCAATGTTACTCATTACATATGTCACATAGCCCTTTTATGGCTAAGACATCACCTGCAAGGTTAGAGTACACAATAATCGTAGATTCAACATAAGGAATATGCTCACTATCATGAAATATCATTCAAGATATTGCACTTATAAATGTGACACTTATTTGGTAACCAGGTATATTAGTTACATCATTATCAACCATACTGATGCTTACTCTAAATCTCAGGATTATACAAACAATCGAGGCATATGGAGATCATGTTGAGTATACATAACCAACACTGTTATTGTCAAAATCATTATTATTGCCATCAACTGTTGTCATCTTTATCATGAAGCAACCTTTAACATAACTGTCCCTTAGCATCTTTATTACCATCATTATCATCATTAAACAAACTACTAAAGTAGTTATCGTCACCTTCATTATTATTAATAATTAAGCATAAAGGTCACATCATGCACCTAATACATGAGGGCTATCAACATATACATTACTATCATTAGCATCCTGTTTGATGATAAATATCACCATCATTTCCTTGGTTAATTAGCTAATTATTTCCATCACATGAGGGGCCGTCACCAAAGCACCTCAAACCCTCACTAAAACTTCACAACCCTCACTTAAACCTATCTATTCAGCATGGGTATCGGCCACCATCCTAAACCCTATCGGCCATCACCCATTACTAACTCTATCGGCCTACATACTAGCTAATAGGGTAGGGTATCGTTCAACTGGACTATCGGCCACCAAGGCTATCGGCCATCACACTAAGCTCACCCTATCGCCCATCATGGGCAAGGGTATCGTCCAACATGCTACTAACCCTATCGGCCATGAAGCACAAGGCATGTCTCCCATCAAGAGAGAGGGTGAGAGAGAGAGAGAGAGTATCGTCCACCAAGGTACTAACCAAAACACAAGGGACATCACTATGTCTCCCATCATATCGGCCAACCAGACCATCAACTATATCGGCCAACATGGGTAGGGTATCGCCCATCATGACTATCGCCCAACATGGCTATCGGCCATTAGGGTATCGCCCACCATGGTCACCGTGTCAGCCAACACACTAGCTAGGTCAACCTATCGACCTCCAACTCAAGGAACTCAAACCCTAAAGCATCATATCGTTCAACATAAGGGCAAGTGTGTCGCCCAACACACTCACAAGGAAGGGGTATCGCCCAACCCTAAGTCATCACCTACCCCCAACACAAGAGACTTCAAACCCTAGAAAGCAAAGGTGCTCAAAGAAACCCTAAACCCTAAGGGGGATATCGGCCACCAGGGTACACTAGCAAGGTACAAAAGCAAGGAGCTAAGTTAGTCCACTAACATGCATAAGATCAAGCAAGAGGTAAAGGAGTTAGGGTTAGAAGCTATGCAACCCGCCTTAAGATCCAAGCTCCAAAGCACTTCAGGGTCCAAAGCTATCGTCCACCAGGCTGCTCCAGGAGGGTGTATCGGCCACCACAAGCTAGATGGAGAGGGCTATCGTGCACCAAGGGTGGAGGGGAGACCAAAGGACCAAAGGAGACTAAGGCAAGGAGAAGAGCTACCTATATAGGAAGAAGGGGAGGAGAAACCAAGGTTCAACCATGCTATGTGTCGTCCACCCAAGGGACACATGTCCACCAACTCAAGCCACCTCTCATGCAAGCCATAAGGCACTTGTCCAAGATGCAAACCAAGTGTCCACCAAACATGGTCAAAGCTGGACCAAGCAACATGGGCGACACCACTAGCAGCTCTACAGGGCGACACACCCAGCAACTGGGCGACACACCACCTGCCCTGGGCGACACAAGGCTCAAGCAAGCCCAAACAAGGAACTCCAAGGCCCAAACAAGCTCAACTCAGGCCCAAAGGACTCAAACAACAAGCCCAAGCCTTCCTCTCAACCCTAGAGGAAGCAAAGAGGAAAAAAAACACCTCACAAGATGGCAAACTTGCACACAAAACCCTAAACTGGGGTTATTTGCAAGTAGCCCCTCGAAATCTCAACAAAGCTCCACAAAACCCTAATCACCACTCAAATGTGATTAGCGAGCACCAAACCACTAAGGTTAAGCAAAACAAACAGGGTAAACCCTAAACGCAGGTCAGGGTCCTTACAGAAACAAAAGAAGAAAAGTCAACTAGGAACTGATTAGGACCACGAACCGACCGATTCATAAGTGAACCAACCGTTTCATGGGTCCCAACCGATCGGTTGAGGTGTCAACCGACCGGCTCAGATCCCCAACTGACCGTTTCAGTTGTGAAACGATCGCTTCAGGTTACACAGTTGGTTGTTTTTGTGGAAAATCTAAAACCCTTCTACTCCTACTTTAGTCCCGCATTGCCCGGGATAGAGAACCCTGTCCCATGACCCTCGTATATATATAGGGGTATTTGGGGCTTCTCAGAGAACAACACAGTGCAACCAGTTGCTCTGTAAAGTTTTCATTCTATCTGGTTTTGGTAACCGAGAGAGCCTAAGCAACTGCTACCCGATAAGGGAGGCACAACAAGGGAAAGACACATGTAGAAAGTGACTGGTGGCAGGAGAGTGTGTCAGTGACTAGTACGTCGACAGGAGGGTGTGACTCCTTCCGATTCCTTATGCGACAAGGAGATCGGAGTTCCAGGCAGTCAGTGTGGACGACTGCAGAGGCGGGTGACCTCTGTTGCTTGGAGGACAACTGTCAATCCAGACAGTCCCGGTGAGACCAGGAGTCTTCAGTCCCAGTGCGACCAGGAGCTGCATAAATACCGTCCAAGACCGGAGGTGAAGACTGCGCAAGGCGCGAGGTACTGTCACCAAGAAAGCCTCGGGACAAGGTTTGCATCCACAAACCATCTTTCCTATTGTATAGACGTTGACGCGATTCCTTTTGTTCTGGGTTTGAGGGAGAATTTTTTTTTTCCGTTTCTTCTCTACCTCCCGTAAAACCCAACAGTGGTATCAGAGCCACGTCAACTGCTCTATATTTTAGGATTATCGATATGATTGATTTTGGTTTGTCGCCTTTATTTATTGCATACGATGCGAATAAAATTGGCTTTATGCATGTCCAATCTACAAATCCCAAATATACATATATGATATGTAATATTAATGCACTCGATATGCGTCGCCCTTAAATGAGTTTTGTGGTGGATGTGTAGCATGATTATGGCCTATAAACCCTATATCGGTGTGTGGTTGTATGTGGTTGCTTGCATCTCGGTCTGCACACCGATTCCCTTCTCCTATTCCTGATGTAACTTGAAATAATTCGAGATTTCTTTTCCTACCTTTTCTCCCCACGAATGTAACTCGTGGTTTCACAATTCAATTGTAAATAGGTGAGATTTTATTTCTTGTTATGTCAAAGAATGGCGGAAGACCTAAGACAATCGGTTCAAGGTGTGAACTGATCGGTTGGTGTTCCAGAGGATTGGTTCGAGGAGCGAGACGAGCGGGTGGCGATCTGAAGAGATGCACGATGACCGGTGAACCGATCGGATGGAGGCGCTAGTCGATCGGCTGGTGGCACCCGAACGACCAACTTGATGGCGAGCCGATCAGTCATGGAGATGAGCTGATCAAAACCAGAAAGGCAGGCACAGATTTCATCTTGTACAGGTTGCATGTGATGTAGACCTAGATGATCGTGATTCCTCTTGGCCAGAGGAATCACAATAGGATGGCCATAATCATTGCTTTTATCATTTTGCATGTTTTCTGTGGGATATAGCATGTATATGATAAATACTATATATTGTGGTGATTGGATATGTATATGTATATAAAAACCAAATCCCTCATTAATTATTAAAGTTTTATATGCCTTCCAAATGCGAAACACGTGAAAAGCTTGATCGACCAAGTGTGAGCACGCCCTAGCGTGGTGCACCGTCTATCTCGTGGAAGCGTGAAGGATGAATGTGTGGGTCTGCCCTAGCAGGGTGCATATTCATCGTGTTGGCTTTGGGTCAGACTTAACAATGTGATCTAGATGGGATCTAGTACCTTGAGGCATGGAGATGGTCATGGCAAAGAGTTGCATATGACATCTTTCAATAGTTGCATATGATGCAATTGGCAAGAGTTGCCTACCTGAGAGATCTGAGTTGTGGGTGACATCCCTACCTGGTCCATGGCTCAGAGGATTTCAGGATCTTGACCCACTCGAAGATTGTACGCTGCAATCTTCCAATTTGATGGTGAGGGCTATCAATTTGAGTCAAAATAGTGGGAGCGGTAATTAATTAAAGGCCTAATTAACTATCGTCAAATTTTATTCAAATCAAATCAAAAGGAGTTTTGACAAATGCAATTTTTCTCTTGTAGAATGGCAAAAGAATCATCTTTTAAAATGGGCAAATTAAATGAGAACAAATTCCATAACTGATTGAGGACTATGAGAAGTCTTCTACACAATCGAGATATACCAGGAGCCTTTGAATCCACTCTATGTACGCTTAATGCGTTAGTGAAGAAGAAAGAAAGTTCATTGATAGAGAACAATGGAACGAAAGGTAAGGGAGAGAAGGGTTCTCTTGCCAAACCAATTTCTTCTACATGGTGAGGATGGAAGGAACGATGGAAGAAGAAGTCAAATATATAGATCTCTACTTCTGGTGTATACATGATAAAGATTAACTTTACTACTTCTTCATCATGGGTACTTGATACCGGATGCGGATCTCACATTTGTTCAAATGTGAAGGATCTTAAGAGAAGTAGGCCTTTGGGAAAAGGTGAGGTTGAACTATGTGTTGCCAATGGGGCAAGGGTTGCCGCCAGTGCCGTAGGAACCTATGAGTTAACTCTGCCAAGTGGGCTAATAATAGAGTTGAAGAACTGCTATTATGTACCTGCCATAAATAGGAATATCATTTCCGTCTCTTGTTTGGATAAGGATGGATTTGAATTTCTTATTAAGAATGGAAAATGTTCCATTTCTAAAGATGGGAACTTTTATGGCAGTGCCCCAATGTCTTATGGTCTATACTTGATAGATTTGGAGACAAGTGTATACAACGTAAACACCAAAAGGCAAAAACTCAACGACTCAAACAAAACATATATTTGGCATTGTCGTCTAGGGCACATAAATGTGAAGCACATATCTAGACTCCATAAAGATGGTTATCTAGACTCTTTTGATTATGAATCAATAGAGACATGTGAATCTTGTTTATTGGACAAGATGACCAAGACTCCCTTTTCAGGTAAAGGTGAGAGAGCTGGTGATCTATTAGGACTCATACATACTAATGTATGTGGACCTTTTAGAACTAATGCCAGAAATGGGTATTAGTACTTCATTACCTTAACTGATGATTTCAGTAGGTATGGCTATGTGTACCTGATGAAGCATAAGTCAGAAACCCTTGAAAGGTTCAAGGATTTCATGAATGAAGTACATAACCAACTTGGTAAAAGTATTAAGGCACTTCGATCCGATCGAGGTGGAGAATACTTAAGCCAGGAGTTTGAGGACCTTCTGCGAGCTCGTGGTATTGTATCACAATGGACTCCGCCTGGAACACCACAGCATAATGGTGTGTCTGAAAGAAGGAATCACACATTGTTGGATATGGTGTGATCAAGGATGAGTTTGCTGATCTTCCGATTTCCTTCTGGGGTCATGCTCTTGAAACCGCCGCGTTTACACTTAACCGAGTACCATCTAAATCGGTTTAAAAGATACCATATGAGATATGGTATGGGAAGCATCCCATTTTTTATTTTATGAAGATTTGGGGTTGTGAGGCTTACGTTAGGAAAATGTTTCCTAATAAGCTTGGACCTAAATCTGATAAATGTTATTTTGTTGGATACCCCAAGGAAACAAGGGGATATTACTTATACCACCCTACTGACAACAAAGTGTTTGTTGCCAGGGATGCTGTATTCCTAGAGAAGGAATTTATTTCCAAAGGAAGCAGTGGGAGGAAAATAGAGCTTGAAGAGGTTCAAGCCCAACAAGAAAACATTGAACTAATAGATGTACGAGAGGAACATGGAGATTCACAAGGTTTTGTGGAATCTCAGTCTCCTCAGGTAACACAAGGACCTCGTAGATCTAGTAGGACCCGCCTTGAACCTGAGAGGTTTAGATACCTTGTAACTCAGGAAGGCGGTGAGTTTATCATAGATGATGATCCAGCTACCTACGTAGAGGCTATGGAGGGACCAGATTCTGAGAAATGGCTTAAAGCCGTGAGATCCGAGATGGAATCCATGTACTCCAACAAAGTATGGACTTTGGTGGAACCACCCGAAGGGGTAAAACCTGTGGGCTCTGATCTCCAAACCATGTCATAAACATGATTAAAACTTAGCGGAAGCGAATCAGTAATCAGCGGAAGACAAAAATCACGGGAAATTAAAACTTTTCGAGATAAGAACTTGCATCCATAAAAACTCCTTTCATAAAGAGAGGTAACTGTTTACATCTCAGGATAATTACTTCTTGAGTAATTATATACATCAAGATACAAAATCTCAAGATCACATAACACAAGACTCCAAGACCTGAGAGTACAGAGGACACATAGGACTGACTCTAACTACACCACATGGCAGGACAAATCTCCACCTGAGATTACTGCTGCCCCTGGTGCTGTTGCTGCTGAGACTGGTCACCTGTAGGCTGGTTCCTTCGTCTCCGACGTCCACCTAAAAAGTTGAAGCCTACGGGGTGAGACAATTATACATAATTGTCCCAGTGAGAGTTATAACTCTTGGCCAGAAGCTTTATTATAACATCAAAGAATATTTTAAGCAGTAAAGCCTTCAAAGAATTCTGTAACAGTTGCAGGTATAACAAGATCTCAACCATTTAGGAGATATGGAGAATATAAACACTATTGCAATGTAACGTCAATCAACTAACTTGGAGTTATCTCTAACAAGTTATACTACATGGTTGATTATGTTTTACGAACAACATTATGCCCTATGGAGATGAGGCTTACCACTCATACTCCAACTGATCGCTGAGAAGTCACATCAGTATCATACATAGGTCATTAAGAGAGCCGGATTCTCATGACCTTCACCTTCCTCAGTCAGTAAGAGGATCACTTGTAGGACATCTCGTGTCTCTACTACTATAGCTCACCAGGGTAAACTGGTCCTTCGCTATTCTAGAGTCACAGTGGCATTCTGTACTCTCTTCGTCATCAGGAGGTTTCATATTTACCTACCACTGATACGGATATCTGTGCTTTCTTCGTCATCAGGAGGTTTCATGTTTACCTACCACTGATACGGTATGGAACTATAGTGAAGGATGGATGGATTCCACATCTACATCACTTTCCTACACTAGGATGTAAGGTTCTACACATCCATGTACCCCACATACTCAAAAGTATGTGCTCCAGGAGTTCCCTAAGGAAAACCTGTTTCACCATCACTTAATTTCTGACAATGATGGATCTATGATCAGGGCTCTACATTATACTTGATTAGTTAGGTACATTCAGTATTCTTTAACAACATACAATGTTCTTCAAACAATAACAATAGCATAGCAGCTATAAAAGAAGAATACTAAATGTAACAGGCCTAACTCATATCAATCATCATTTCTCATTATCCTCATCACAAGTCATCTCTAAGGCATGACTTTGATGGTATTCATGGTTCTCATAGCCCATTATCAGCATAGGATGCCACTGGCAAGGCATCAGATTACTTTACTTATTCATAAGGCTAATAACATGCCTTCAATGAATATAACATCAACATCCATACCTGGATATGATTACCTTCATATCAGAACCTGCATGGTTAATACATCTGATAAAGGTAATACAAAAATAAGGAATGTACTTCCTACTCTTGTCATAAGAGTTAAATCTTTAACTCAATTCAAATAGAGTTTATTGTTCAAAAGCATGCCATTACCCTTGAATTAGGGTTTACTATTCACATCAAGGTGAATTAAACTCATAACATCATCATGTATGAGTAACATCTTCATTGATACTCTTGGATTAGTTAAAGGTTCATCATTTATTGTAATTAGGGTTTCTTTGATCTCACACAGGTGGATCATACCCTAATTATGCTCATTTCTGTGTATTGGGGATGCTTCAATTGAGTTTCTATTTAAAAAGGGTACTTTCTCTCTCTAGAAGTACTTTCTCTTTCTAGAAGTACTTTCTCTCTCATCATAAGGTTAGGTGATGTCAACATCACTCTAAAACAGGTTGGATTGAGGCATCATAGGCTAACATAGCCAAAAACATCATCATTATGTGATTAGAGTTACTTTCTCTCTCTAGGTTACTTTCTCTCTCTAGAGTACTCTCTCTTTCATCATACTAGTGGTTGATGGTAACATTAGATTAGATTAAGTTGGATAGAGTCATTATGACTAAAAACATCATTCTCATGTAATTAGGGTTTGAATTTGAGCAAGGTATAACTCAATTGACCCTTCAGGGGTATTTTGGTAATTCACCCCATTGATCATCATCATGGTCAAAAACCTTAGTCAAATAACCCCTTACTATCCTAGATTATCATTAGGGTTTGATTTGGGCAACATTGAACCATTTACATCATCAAATGATTGAATGAGGTCAACCTTGAATCACATTGATTGATTTCAATCATTAATCATCAATTGGGTTGAAATTAGTTGAAAGTGTTGACCGTTTGCCCACTTTGACCCTCCAAGACCGCGAGCCCCATTAGGCTTCAAGACCGCGAGCCTCTTCAAGGGTTCAAGATCGCGAAGCCTCCCATTGGTCCAAGTTACAGTTGAGACCGCGAAGACCAATTTGAGTTGAGACCGCAAGGGTCATGAAGACCGTTTGCCCTTCTTTGACCTCAGGACCGCGAGGCCCTTCGCGGTCTTGAGACCGCGAGCCTCCTCTCGGTCTTGAGACCGCGAGCCCCCTCACGGTCTTGAGACCGCGAGCCTCCTCTCGGTCTTGAGACCGTGGGCCCCCTCTCGGTCTTGAGACCGCGAGCCTCCTCTCGGTCTTGAGACCGTGAGCCCCCTCACGGTCTTGAGACCACGAGCCTCCTCTCGGTCTTGAGACCGTGAGCCCCCTCTCGGTCTTGAGACCGTTTGCCCAAAAGGGCAAATTCAGACCGTTTGAAAATCAGCAATTAATTCATTTAAAGTTGTGACTTAAAAAGGTCATATCTCCCGATTCCTTTGGAGTTAGTCTCCCAAATTTTTGAGGGTAATTAGCCTATATAATTAGGAACAGATTACTTATACGGTCCACACTCGGTCAACGGGGCCAAACGGTCTTGAGACCGTTTGCCCTGTCGCGGTCTCGAGACCGTTTGCTCACCTCGCGGTCTTGAGTCTGAGAGAGCAAACTGTTAGGACCGTTTAAGGAAAAGAAAAGCAGTGGGTTTTTCTTGGAAATCACGCCTTCATCTTCTAGCTCAAGAACAGTACAGATATCCCACGGGTTTGCTTGCAAAATAGCAGGGAAAAGTAGGGAAATACTAAGAGCTATCATTAAAACACATATAAAGATGCACATAGTAAAGCATAGGTTTAGAGTTATAAAACTCGCCTAAAGCTTGCTTCTTGAGCTCCAAGCTTTCAAGCTCCAAGCTCTAATGGCGTCCTTGAGTTCTCTCAGGTTGGCCAAGGTGAAAACTCCAAGGAAGGATGAAAAGAGACGGTTAGAAAGGTAGGGTTTCGAGAATTAGCCATGAAGCTGACCTTGAATTCGAATTCTAACCATGGAATTAGGCTAGAAGAGGGGTTTAAACCTACCTTGCACCCCTGGGTCATCCTCCTTAGCTCCAAGGAAGTCCTTGGTCGTCTTTGGTGAAATGAAACAGTAAGGGAACGAAGGGTGAGTTCCCTTGCAACTAAGGGAAGGAGAGCTTATATACATGGGGTAGGATTTTCAACATTAGTTCATAAGTTTCCCTTAATTCCAACTAAGTCCTTCCTTTATTACTTGCTCGTCCCTTCCTCTTTATTCTAAGGACAAACCTTATCTTAAGTTATAGAAAAGAAGGCAAGGAAGAACAATCTAATAATAAAGTTCATACTTAAAGGGATATTGCACACATACCCTGATTATTCAATCATAAAGCCTATTTCTTAACTTGATAACTCAATTGAGGTGAATTCCTCATCATTTATTCTCTAAATGATGGTAAGAGTCTAAAAAGATACTTTAGATGACATTCTTTACAAATTGCATCCCATCATTTGGGTAAATTGCATTTTACCCCAAATTAGGGTTTCAAGCACAGGGATTGCTTCCACAGCTGCACCTTGGTGCCCTAGCTTGGAAAATCCCTCAAACTTTGCCAAAGAGATTCTCATGATGTCTCAACATCAGAGGAACATCTCAACATGTGCAAAATTGCAAACTAACCCTTTTTAACTGGGTAAATTGCACATAGGTCCCTGTATATCAAAACAATGCTACAACTTTAAATAAAAAGGAGCAAATACTGAAATATACGTTTCTGAGAAACTTAATACATGCTCAGAGTTAATCACAAAGATTCAATTACATATTTAGGCAAAACACCTAGGGTTGACTCATAACCCAGGTCAGGGATGTTACAAAACCCATAGGGTGCAAGTGGGTATTTAAGAAGAAGACCGACATGGATGGTAATGTGCAGACTTATAAAGGTAGATTGGTTGCAAAGGGATTTCGACAAGTTCAAGGTGTTGGCTATGACGAAACCTTTTCTCCAGTTGTCATGATTAAGTCCATCAGGATCATGTTTGCTATTACAGCTTATTATGACTATGAGATTTGGCAGATGGATGTTAAAACCGCATTCCTTAATGGGAATATAAATGAAGATGTGTACATGACACAGTCTGAAGGTTTTGTAGATCCAAAGAATGCCAATAAAGTCTGTAAGCTACAAAGGTCAATCTATGGATTGAAGCAAGCATCTCAGAGCTGGAATCTTTGATTTGATGAGGAAGTCAAAGTGTTTGGCTTTATTCAAAATGAAGATGAACCTTGCGTGTACAAGAAGGTTAGTGGGAGCTCGACCACATTCCTCATATTGTATGTGGATGACATACTTCTGATGGGGAATGATGTCTTAGCCTTAGAGAAGGTAAAGACTTGGCTTGGGAATACTTTCTCAATGAAGGACTTAGGAGAAGCATCCTACATTTTAGGAATTAAGATCTATAGAGATAGATCTATAAGGCTTCTCGGACTAAGTCAGAGCACGTACATCGAAAAAATACTGAAGCGGTTCAGCATGGAGAACTCAAAGAGAGGCAACATCCCCATGCTACATGGAGTCACTGTCTCTAGAGCTCAATGTCCCCACTCTTGTGAAGAAAGGGAGCGTATGAATGGGATCCCATATGTATCAGCCATCGGATCCATCATGTACGCTATGTTGTGCACACGCCTAGATGTCTCGTATGCTCTCAGCATGACGAGTAGGTACCACTCAGATCTCGGGGATGCTCACTGGACAGCCGTAAAGAACATCCTCAAGTAGTTGCGAAGGACTAAGGATCAGTTTCTTATTTACAACGGCGAGGAAGAGTTGGGTGTAAAGGGTTACACTGATGCAAGCTCCCAAACCGATAAAGATGATTACAAATCACAGTCAGGATTTGTATTTTGCCTTAATAATGGAGATGTGAGCTGGAAGAGTTCCAAGCAAGAAACAATTGTCGATTCTACTACAGAGGCTGAGTATATTGCTTCTTCACATGCAACAAAGGAGGCTGTGTGGATTAGGAAGTTCATCTCTAAACTTGGTGTAGTTCCCAGTAGTTGTGATGCAATTGAGATTTATTGTGACAATAATGGAGCTATTGCACAAGCTAAGGAACCCAGATCACATCAGCGCTCCAAGCACATACTGCGGCGCTTCCATCTCATACGAGAGATTTTACAACGAGGAGATGTGAAGATTTGCAAAGTACCAACTGAAGACAACATAGCTGATCCACTGATGAATGCCCTTTCTCAGTAGAAGCATGATGGTCATGCTAGGTCACAAGGAATGAGATTCCTAGCTGACTGGCTCTAAGTGCAAGTGGGAGTCTGTTGGTATGTATGCCCATAGAGCAAGTCATATGATGATTGTAATGGGATACTTTGTAAATGATTTGAATAATAATAAAGGCAATTTCTGATCTATATGTTTAAACTTTTTCTGAGATGATGGTGTAACATGATAGATGTCTAAAGAATGATTTTACTCAATGACATATGCTTTTAGGTTAAGGACCTAAATGATGAGATCATGCAAATGTCAAGAGTATACATTCTTGTTTGGTCCCTAGTCGGTTGTTATTGTGGAAATAACCATAGACATCAATAACACTAAAGACTAGATTGTGTGTTGGTTGATGACAGAATCTCATTAGTCATGATATAGAGATATCAAACCAAGCACATAGGTACTTGTTGGAGAACAGTGTACCGGACAGACCCACCGTGAGTGTGACACATGGAACCATGACTTGGTAGTCACAGTCAACTCTCACAGTGATGGTGGTGAGTGTGATTCTTAGACTTGAAATCACTACACTCAACACATGTCGTTGGGTACACTTTGACATCATCAAACACAGTCCTGAAACATGGGTTGTTATAAAGGTGATGATTGGGTGGCTTTGACACATGGGGCTTTTGAGGGGTGAGTGATAGATATGGGATTTGTCCCTCTTGAGGGAGTTTGATGTCCTTAGCCACTTGATGAGTAGGATTGAGAAAGGCATGCACATGCACGTGTGAATCAATATGTGATATTGATGTCACACACATCTCACCCAGTATGCTCTGAGATCAAGGAAATGAATGAATGTTGACAAGATGACTGTTCCATGCCTCGAGTTCATTCAGGATATCAGTGACAAAGGAATTATACATTCACTGTAACACCATTCACGGATTGTAGGACTGAAAGTTGTTCTCCAACTTTCTATTTCACTTGGGTAGCGCTGATGTGTGACTAGGCACCGCTCTTTTCTTGTGAAATCATAAGTGTTATGGACTTTCACTGCCAACGTGAAATGGACCTGCAGGGTCACACACATAGGATTTAACCTGGAATAGGAGTTTGTCCACAAACAATGTTTAGATTGATTACTAAAGGAGTTTAGTAGTTCAATTAAACACTCAATCAATTGATAGCTCAGTATCATAGTTGTGGGCTCTGATCTCCAAACCACGATATAAACACGATTTAAACTTAGCGGAAGCGAATCGATTAACAGCGGAAGACAAAAATCACGGGAAATTAAAACTTTTCGAGACAAGAGCTTGAATCCATAAAGCTTCATTCATAAATGGAGATAAACTATTTACATCTCATGATAATTACTTCTTGAGTAATTATATACAACAAGATACAAAATCTCAAGAACTCATAACCAAAAGACTCCAAGACCTTAGAGTACAGAGGACACATAGGACTGACTCTAACTACACCACATGGCAGGCTAAATCTCCACCTGAGATTTACTGCTGCTCCTGGTGCTGTTACTGCTGGGACTGGTCACCTGTAGACCTATTCCTCCGTCTCCGATGTCCGCCTAAAAAGTTGAAGTCTACGGAGTGAGACAATTGTACATAATTGCCCTAGCGAGAGTTATAACTCTCCGCCAGAAGCTTTATTATAATATCAAAGAATAACTTAAGCAGTAAAAGCTTACAAAGTATTCAATAGCAGATACACTTGTATACAAGAGCTCAACATTGATCAAGCATGAAGAACATATGAACTATACAGTGTAACATCAATTAATTAGCTCATAGTTACCTTTAACAGGTATACTACGCTGTAGATTATGTTTTTCAAACATTCTTATTATTATGCCCTGTGGAAATGAGGTTTACCACTCATACCCCAACCAACCACTGTTAAGTGCCTTAGTATCATACTAGGTCATCGAAAGAGCCGGATTCTCATGACCTTTACCTTCCTCAGTCAGTAAGAGGATCACTTGTAGGACATATTGTGTCTCTACTATTATAGCTCACCAGGGTAATCTGGTCCTTCGCTATTTTAGAGTTACAGTGGCGTTCTGTACTCTCTTCGTCATCAGGAGATTTCATGTTTATCTTCACTGATACGGATATCTATGTTTTCCTCATCATCAAGAGGTTTCATGTTTACCATCCACTGATACGGTATGAGTTTTGTAGTGAAGGATTGACAGATTATACATCTACATCAAATTCCTACACTAGGATGTAAGGTTCTACACATCCATATACCCCACATACTCATTTGATCTCTGAGAATGATGGATCTATGATCAGGGCTCTACATTTCACTTGATTAGTTAGGTACATTCAGTATTCTTTTGCATCATACATTGTTCTTCAAACAATAACAGTAGCATAACAGCTATGAAAGTAGAATACTAAATGTAACAAACCTAACTCACATCAATCATCATTTCTCAGTATACTCATCACAAGTCATCTTTAAAGCATGACCTTGATGGTATTCATGGCTCTTATAGCCCATTAAAACATAGGATGCCACTGACAAGGCATCAAGATATTTTACTATTCATAAAGCTAACAACATGCTTTCAATGAATATAGTATCATCATTCATACCTGGATATGATCACCTTCATATCAGAACCTGCATGGTTAATTCAACTGATAAAGGTAATTCAAAACAAGAATATACTTTCCACTCTTGTCATAAGAGCTAAGTTCTCTGATTCTCATCAATTAGAGTTTGCTACTCATATTGCATGTCATCACCCTTGAATTAGGGTTTACTATTCACATTATGGTGAATTGAACTCATAACATCATTATGTATGAGGAACATCATCATTGATGCTCTCAGATTAGTTTAAGATTCATCATTTATCATAATTAGGGTTTCATGATCTCACATAGGTGGATCATACCCTAATCATGCACATTCATGTGTATTGAAGGTACTTTACTTGAATTTCCATCATAAAAGGGTACTTTCTCTTTCTTAAGATACTTTCTCTCTCCTCATACTTGTAGATGGTGATAACACCAATCTAGATCAGGTTGGGTTAAGTCCACTTTGATTAACATAGACCAAATCACCACTATTGAGTGATTAGGGTTTGATTAGAACAAGGTTTCACTCAATTGAACCTTTCAAGGGTATTATGGTAAATTACACATTGATCATTATCATGGTTTAATTTACTAACCACTTGACTCTTAATGTCTTTTGGTATCATTAGGGTTTAGGTTGAACAACTATTAAACCATTTAAGCCTTCAAGGCATTAGGCAGACTTAACTTCAAAAGTCTCCAATAGGTTTCACACCTTCAACCTTCATACGATCTTGAGGTCGTATGCCCTCATCCGATCTTGAGGTTGTATACCCTCATTCGATCTTGAGGTCATATACCCTCATTCGATCTTGAGATCGAATGCCCTCATACGGTTTGAGGTCGAATGCCCTCATTCGGTTTGAGATCGAATGCCCTCATACGGTTTGAGGTCGAATGCCCTAATTCGGTTTGAGATCGAATGCCCTCATACGGTTTGAGGTCGAATGCCCTCATACGGTTTGAGGTCGAATGCCCTCATATGGTTTGAGGTCGAATGCCCTCAAAAGCTCAAGATCGTATGGACCTCCAAGGTGGTTCAAAGGGTAAACTCGATTAGATTTCCTATGTTGAAGCCATCAATTGGTCTCAAGCTTGCTAACCACTTACCAATTGAGACAATTAGGGTTAGACTTAACCAATTGGTCACTCAATTGACCCTCAATTGATATCCAATTAGGGTTGGAGTTGGTTCAATTAAGGTCTATAAACGTTCAACCATCAACACTCAACAATGTGAATCAAATCGAAGTTGAACCCATCAATTGACCTCCAATTGGGCTCAAACTTGGCCCAAACGGTCTTGGGATTGTTTGGATATACTCCAAACGGTCTTGAGACCGTTTTCCCAATAATTCATCAAAATATGGATTGATTTGATAGGGGTTGAACCTTAATTAAGTCACAAATCAACAATTTGATTATTTTAATAACCCATTGTAATTGGGCCCTCAATTGATCAAATTACCTTAACCCTAGACCTCCAAACGGTCTTGGGTTGTCACCAAACGGTCCTGAGACCGTTTGGATGAGTTCCAAACGGTCTTGAGACCGTTTGCCCATCCATCCTTTGGACTCTAGTGAAAATTCATCAAGGTTTGATTTATTGAGTTGATCATTACATCAATACTTAATTGCAATGTAAATTGGTATCTTTGTACCTTAAATTGGTCAACTATACTTGACCCCAGACCTCCATACGGTCTTGGGTGATCCCCAAACAGTCTTGAGACCGTTTGGATGATTCCCCAAATGGTCTTGAGACCGTTTGGGCTAATCAACCCAAAATCTCAAATTAGCTCATTGTGATTTCAGCACTGATTTCAATTAGGGTTTGCCCTAGTAATCAACCTTCAACTCTTAACTCGTTTGGAATTAGTCCATAAATTTGGTGAGTCATTAATTAACATCATTGTGAACAGTAATATCATACGGTCAACGCTTAGTCAACCATCTTATACGGTCTTGAGACCGTTTGCCCAAAAAGGGCAAATTAAGCAGATTGAAAATCAGAACTAAATTCAATTGAATTTGCTAATTGTTTTGCCTATATCTCACGATTCCTTTGAAGTCAACCTCTCAAATTTTGTGGGTGATTAACCTTCATAATTATGAACAGGATTACCATACGGTCCACGCTTGGTCAATGTGGCCATACGGTCTTGAGACCGTATGCCTTCATACGACCTTGAAACCGTTTGCCCACCAAACAGTTTTGTAAACCGTATGGGCAATTGGTTGAGGTCGTATGGTAAAGTGGAAAACTGTGGATAAGCATAGAAAATAACGCTCTCATCTTCTAGCTCAAGAACATCAATAGTTCCTCACGGATTTTCTTGCAAGGAAGCAAGGGAAGATAGGGAAGAAGAAGAACTAGCAACTAAAAGCATAGAAAAGATGTATATAACAAAGCATAGGTTTAGAGTTATAAAACCCGCCTAAAGCTTTCTCCTTGAGCTCCAAGCTTTCGAGCTCCAAGCCTTTAATGGCGTCCTAGAAGCTCCACAGGTCGGCCAAGGTGAATCCTCCAAGAAAAGTTGAGAAGAGATGGCTAGAAAGATAGAGCTAAGTGAGCTAGCCATGAATTTGACCTTGAATTCGAGTTTCATCCAAGAATTTAAGAAAAAGGAAGGATCCAAACCTACCTTGCACTCCCCTGGTCGTCCTCCTGAGCTCCAGAGCTCTCCTTAGTTGGTTTGAGCAAGGGGAACAATGAAGGAAACGAAAGAAACATTCCTTTGCTAAGTGAGGAAAAGGGCTTATATACTTGGGGTGGAATTTCAGCATAGGCACATAGGTTTTCCTCACTTTCAACTAAGTCCCTCCTTTCTTCTTTGATCGTCCCTTCTTCTTATTTCTAAGGACAACCTTCTTTTAAGGTCAAGAAATGAAGGCAAAGAAGATTAACCTATTACTAAAGCACACACATAAAAGGCTATAGTACTTACACCTTGATTATTCAATCATAAAGTTGTTTTTCATTATATGATTATTCAATTGAAGTGACTTCTTCATCATTGCTTCTCTAAATGATGACAAGAGTCTTAAAAGATATTTTAGATGGTGTATTTTACAAGTTGCACCCCTCAAATTGGGTAAATTGCACTTTACTCCAATTTAGGGTTTCAAGCACAAGGATTGCTTCCACAACTGCACCTTGGTGCTCAAGCTTGGGAAATCCCTCAAACTTTACCATAATCATTCTTATGATGTCTCAACATGAGAGGAACATCTCAACATATGCAAATTGCAAGTTAACCCTTCTAACTGGGTAAATTTCACATAGGTCCCTGTATTACAAAACAATCAATTCAACATTGTTTAAAAGGGACAGAAAAGGAAAAGTATGTTCCTCAGGAACTTAATTACATGCAAAAAGATAATCACCAGTGTCTTAATTACATAATTAGGCAAAACACCTAGGGTTAACTCATAACCCAGGTCAGGGATGTTACAAATTATCCACCCCTTACAAGGATTTCGTCCCCGAAATTGATAAAACATATTAAGAGAAAAGGGTAGGATACTTCCTTCTCATCTCATCCTCTAGTTCCCAAGTGGCTTCTTCAACACCACGGTGGTTCCAGAGGACTTTCACAAGGCTTATATCTTTCTTCTTTAACTTTTTAATTCTGTTATCAAGGATTGACACCGGTCCTTCCTCATAAGATATATCATCATTCAATTCTCCCTCCATAGGTTGTAGAATTGACTCAGTATCGGGGTGAAATTTCTTTAGCATAGAAATGTGAAACACAGGATGTAACCTCTGTAACTCTGGTGGCAACTCTAGTTTATAGGCTACTTGTCCAATCTGTTCAATGATTGGATAAGGCCCCATAAATCTAGGAGATAACTTCCCTTTCCTTCCAAAACGAAGGACTCCTTTCCAAGGCGAGACCTTGAGATACACTCTGTCTCCAACCTGGAATTCTAAGGGTCTACGACGTTTGTCAGCATAAGATTTCTGCCTATCCTGTGCAGTCTTAATCTGTTGTTGTATTACTTTAATCTTCTCTGTGGTCTGCTGCACAAGATCAGGACCTAACAACTGATGCTCACCAGTCTCAAACCAACACAAAGGTGATCTACAACGTCTACCATACAAGGATTCATAAGGTGCCATATCAATACTATGTTGATAGCTATTGTTATAGGCAAACTCTATCAAGCTTAGGTGTAGATCCCAACTTCCGGTAAACTGGAGAACACATGCTCTCAACAGGTCTTCTAAGGTTTGTATAGTTCTTTCTGACTGTCCATCAATCTGCAGATGAAAGGCCGTACTAAACCTTATCTTGGTGCCTAAGGCTCTGTGTAACTGTTCCCAAAAATGACTTGTAAACTGAGGACCTCTGTCAGAAACTATTGTGACAGGAACTCCGTGCAAATGCACTATCTCTTGTACATACAACTATGATAACCTTTCAGCAGAATAGGTTGTTTTGACAGGTAAGAAATGCGCTGTCTTTGTCAACCTATCTACAACTACCCAAATGGAATCATGTCCTTTGTTTGTCCTAGGTAGGCCAACAACGAAGTCCATGGTCACATGGTCCCACTTCCACTGTGGTATGGGTAAAGGTTGAATTGTTCCTGCAGGCTTCTGGTGTTCATCTTTAACTTGCTGACACACAAGACACCTCAGAATCCTTCTTCATTCCAGGCCACCAATACAGTTCCTTTAAATTACGATACATCTTGGTGCTCCCTGGATGCATAGCATACATCGAAGAATGAGATTCTTCCAGGACTAACTTCCTTAAGTTATCCACATCTGGCACTATCATCCTCTCATGATAACAAGCTACATGATCATACGAGTCATGGAAACCATCTTGCTTCTCATTTCCATACTCTGATTTGATCTGCTGAACTGCAACATCATCTTGTTGTGCTTCCATAATCTGCTCTCTTAGGGTAGGTTTAATATGCATCTCAGCCAACAACGCGGCTAACAATGACACCTTCAACTGTACATTGTATTTCCTTAAAGAGATAAACATATCTCTCTTAGAGCACACTAAAGAGTTTAGTTGTGCTCTATCCATGGTTGATGTTGCTGATTTCCTACTCAAGGCATCTGCAACAACATTGGCCTTGCCCGGATGGTAATCAATTGTACAATTATAGTCCTTGATTAACTCCATCCAGCGATGTTGCCTCATGTTAAGCTCATGCTGAGAGAAGATATACTTAAGGTTCTTGTGGTCTGTGAAAATCTAGAATGTCTCTCCGTAGAGATAATGCCTCCAGATCTTCAAGGCATGAACCACAGCAACTAACTCCAGATCGTGTGTCGGATAATTCTCCTCGTGTTTCTTAAGCTGTCGAGAAGCAAAAGAAATCACTTGTTTATCCTGCATCAACACACATCCAAGTCCATTCTTGGAGGCATCACAGAAGACTACATATCCTTTTCCTTGTTCAGGTAGCACAAGCACATGTGCACTTGTCAACCTCTCCTTCAACAACTGGAAAGACTGTTGACACTTATCACTCCAAGAAAAAGGAATATCTTTCCAGGTTAACTTGGTCAAGGGTAAGGCTATATAACTAAAGTTCTTAATGAACCTTCGATAATAGCCAGCTAACCCCAAGAAACTTCGAATCTCCGTCGGTGTCTTCAGTTGTTCCCACTGTAGAATAGATTCTACCTTTGTAGGGTCAACACGAATTCCCGAGGCAGATATCACATGTCCTAGAAAAGATACCTCCGGCAGCCAGAACTCACACTTACTAAACTTAGCATACAACTTGTGTTCTATTAGCAAGGTCAAAGCTTGGCGAAGATGCTGCTCATGCTGCTGAGCATCCTTACTATAGATCAGAATGTCATCTATGAAGACGACAACACACTGATCAAGGAAAGGTCGGAAAACTCTATTCATGAGTTCCATAAATACAGCTGGTGCATTGGTTAGTCCAAACGACATAACTGTGAACTCATAGTGACCATACCTTGTCCTAAAGGTAGACTTAGATATGTCACTATCCTTAATACGAAGTTGATGATATCCATACCTCAAGTCTATCTTTGAAAAGACTGTTGCACCACGCAACTGGTCAAAGAGATCATCAATCCTCGGCAGAGGGTACTTGTTCTTTATTGTTACTTTATTGAGTTGTCTATAGTCAATGCACAATCGCATTGACCCATCTTTCTTTTTAACAAAAAAGACCGGAGCACCCCAAGGTGAAGTGCTTGGTCAGATAAAACCCTTCTCAAGTAACTCTTGAAGCTGTTTCTTGAGTTCTGCCATCACGGCAGGCGCCATCCTATACGCAGTCTGGGCTATGGGTTTCGTATCTGGGATCAGATTGATTTCAAAATCAATCTCCTGAAGTGGTGGTATACCAGGAAGTTCTTCAGGAAGCACATCCTCGAATTCCCTGACTATGGGAACTTCGGCAGGATTGGAACTTTCCTTGGTAACATCTACCACATGGGCCAAGAATGCATAACATCCTTGCCTCAATAGCTTATCAGCAACCATAGCTGACACAAGACAGGTGGGCAAAATCTTTCTTTCACCTTGAAAGATCCATGTGTTGCTTTCATCAGCAAACACAGCCAACTTGGACTCACAATCCAAGACAATTCTATACCTCTCTAAGGTATCCATCTCGAGGATTATATCAAATCCTTGCATATCAAGCGGTATAAGATCCACTTGAATGTGATGATCAGAAAAGAAGAGGATGCAGGGAGAGCATACCTCCTGCAAAACGGCAGACCCACTCAACGGAGTCTCCAACAACAAACTATCTGCCCTATGACTAACAGTCACATTGCAGTTACGAATCACTCTATGAGTGATGAAAGAGTGCATAGCACCCGGGTCAATCAGAACAGATACAACACAGGATGTAGACATATCAGGATATAAAAGTTCCATCTGACCTGCCACTACCCGTGGATTGACCACTGCATCTGGTGGGTTCATAGCATAGAACCTCACTGTCGCCTGGTGTTGAGGTGGTGCTGATGATCCAGCTTGAGACGCTTGTCCACGTCCTCGAGCTGCTCCTTGAGATTGCATTCTCTGAGATCCTTGTTGATTCTATCTCGGAGGCTGTGTCACACTGACAGGCCTAGAATGGCAATCCTTCATCAAGTGTCCCACCTTACCACAGTTGTAGCATCTCCTCTCCTGTTGTTGTGGTCGGGGTGATCCAGTAACTGACATCGATGCAGATTTGTGAGTCCCTTGAAGCGGTTGACTCCATCTTCTACCTCTTCTTGGTGACCATTGAGTTAGAGAACTCGATCTGGGTGGTGGAGGGTCAGGTGCAGAGAATCTAGGTTTCTTGAAATCCCTAAATGAAGAACCATGGAACTGTGGATATCTTTTCTGGGTTTGCCTCTTCTCAACCACAGATCTCTCTATCCTTCGGACTGACTCAACGAAGGTAGAGAATCTCTCTCGGTTTTCTAAGGCAGACACAGGGGTTGACATATCAGCATTCAAACCCTTCTCAAATCTCCTGATTCTTTCCTCATCTATGGCAACCATGTGCGGACAGAACCGCAGCAATTCCATGAACTTAGCTTCATACTCGCTAATGTTCATCATGCCCTGCCTCAATCTCTCAAACTAAGAGATCTTCTCATCTAGGAAGGTCTTTGGAAAATATCTATTGATAAATTCCCGATGAAACTCTTCCCACGAGAACTCTATTCCAGGTCTTTTCTGCTCTTCCATGTTCCACCAGTGACCAGCACTGCCTTTGAGAAGATAGACAGCATGTCTAACCTTCTCAGTCTCCGGGATAATAAGAATCCTAAAAGCCTTTTCCAACTCTCTTAACCACAGACCATCATCTGCGGGGTCAGCAGTCCCAAAGTACTCGGTAGCTCCGACACGACGAAGTCGCTCGAATGTCTTACCGATACCTTGTCCTTCGGGCTGGGCAGGTGCCCTAGGTGCAGGCATGGGCATACTGTCGGTGATGTGTGTCATGGCAGTCATAAACTGCCCAAACATCGTCTGAACTGCTGGGTTACCCATATCAGCTGGGTCAAACTGGGGTGGCTCAGGTGCAGGCTGTTCTATTTCTGGAACCCTTGCACCGCCTTGAGGTGCACTAGCACTACTCTCTGCCACGTACTCATCATGTGGCTCTGCCATCCTTATGTATCTTCTTCTCCTGAGGAGCAGAAGATTCTATTAGATAAGGAAGAGATACTAAGGGTAGACTTGACATCCTAAGTCCTATGCCTCTGTAGACTCAACGGACCTAGAGCTCTGATACCACTAATTGTGGGCTTTGATCTCCAAACCACGATATAAACACGATTTAAACTTAGTGGAAGTGAATCGATTAACAGCGGAAGACAAAAATCACGGGAAATTAAAACTTTTCGAGACAAGAGCTTGAATCCATAAAGCTTCATTCATAAAAGGAGATAAACTATTTACATCTCATGATAATTACTTCTTGAGTAATTATATACAACAAGATACAAAATCTCAAGAACTCATAACCAAAAGACTCCAAGACCTGATAGTACAGAGGACACATAGGACTGACTCTAACTACACCACATGGCAGGCTAAATCTCCACCTGAGATTTACTGCTGCTCCTGGTGCTGTTGCTGCTGGGACTGGTCACCTGTAGACCCGTTCCTTCATCTCTGATGTCCACCTAAAAAGTTGAAGTCTACGGGGTGATACAATTGTACATAATTGCCCCAGCGAGAGTTATAACTCTCCGCCAGAAGCTTTATTATAATATCAAAGAATAACTTAAGCAGTAAAAGCTTACAAAGTATTCAATAGCAGATACAGTTGTATACAAGAGCTCAACATTTATCAAGCATGAAGAACATATGCACTATACAGTGTAACATCAATCAATTAGCTCATAGTTACCTTTAACAGGTATACTACGCTGTAGATTATGTTTTTCAAACATTCTTATTATTATGCCCTGTGGAGATGAGGTTTACCACTCATACCCCAACCAATCACTGTTAAGTGCCTTAGTATCATACTAGGTCATCGAAAGAGCCGGATTCTCATGACCTTTACCTTCCTCAGTCAGTAAGAGGATCACTTATAGGACATCTTGTGTCTCTACTATTATAGCTCACCAGGGTAATCTGGTCCTTCGCTATTTTAGAGTTACAGTGGTGTTCTGTACTCTCTTCGTCATCAGGAGATTTCATGTTTATCTTCACTGATACAGATATCTATGTTTTCCTCGTCATCAGGAGGTTTCATGTTTACCATCCACTGATACGGTATGAGTTTTGTAGTGAAGGATTGACGGATTATACATCTACATCAAATTCCTACACTAGGATGTAAGGTTCTACACATCCATATACCCCACATACTCAACAGTATGTCATCCAGGAGTTCCCGTAGGAAAACCTATTTCACCATCATTTGATCTCTGACAATGATGGATCTATGATCAGGGCTCTACATTTCACTTGATTAGTTAGGTACATTCAGTATTCTTTTACATCATACATTATTCTTCAAACAATAACAGTAGCATAACAGCTATGAAAGTAGAATACTAAATGTAACAAACCTAACTCACATCAATCATCATTTCTCAGTATACTCATCACAAGTCATCTATAAAGCATGACCTTGATGGTATTCATGGCTATTACAGCCCATTAAAACATAGGATGCCACTGACAAGGCATCAAGATATTTTACTATTCATAAAGCTAACAACATGCTTTCAATGAATATAGTATCATCATTCATACCTGGATATGATCACCTTCATATCAGAACCTGCATGGTTAATTCATCTGATAAAGGTAATTCAAAACAAGAATATACTTTCCACTCTTATCATAAGAGCTAAGTTCTCTAATTCTCATCAATTAGAGTTTGCTACTCATATTGCATGTCATCACCCTTGAATTAGGGTTTACTATTCACATTATGGTGAATTGAACTCATAACATCATTATGTATGAGGAACATCATCATTGATGCTCTCAGATTAGTTTAAGATTCATCATTTATCATAATTAGGGTTTCATGATCTCACATAGGTGGATCATACCCTAATCATGCACATTCATGTGTATTGAAGGTACTTTACTTGAATTTCCATCATAAAAGGGTACTTTCTCTTTCTTAAGATACTTTCTCTCTCCTCATACTTGTATATGGTGATAACACCAATCTAGATCAGGTTGGGTTAAGTCCACTTTGATTAACATAGACCAAATCACCACTATTGAGTGATTAGGGTTTGATTAGAACAAGGTTTCACTCAATTGAACCTTTCAAGGGTATTATGGTAAATTACACATTGATCATCATCATGGTTTAATTTACTAACCACTTGACCCTTAATGTCTTTTGGTATCATTATGGTTTAGGTTGAACAACTATTAAACCATTTAAGCCTTCAAGGCATTAGGCAGACTTAACTTCAAAAGTCTCCAATAGGTTTCACACCTTCAACCTTCATATGATCTTGAGGTCGTATGCCCTCATCCGATCTTGAGGTCGTATACCCTCATTCGATCTTGAGGTCGAATGCCCGCATACGGTTTGAGGTCGAATGCCCTCATTCGGTTTGAGATCGAATGCCCTCATACGGTTTGAGGTCGAATGCCCTCATTCGGTTTGAGATCGAATGCCCTCATACGGTTTGAGGTCGAATTCCCTCATACGGTTTGAGGTCGAATGCCCTCATATGGTTTGAGGTCGAATTCCCTCATACGGTTTGAGGTCGAATGCCCTCAAAAGCTCAAGATCGTATGGACCTCCAAGGTGGTTCAAAGGGTAAACTCGATTAGGGTTTCCTATGTTGAAGCCATCAATTGGTCTCAAGCTTGCTAACCACTTACCAATTGAGACAATTAGGGTTAGCCTTAACCAATTGGTCACTCAATTGACCCTCAATTGATATCCAATTAGGGTTGGAGTTGGTTCAATTAAGGTCTATAAACGTTCAACCATCAACACTCAACAATGTGAATCAAATCGAAGTTGAACCCATCAATTGACCTCCAATTGGGCTCAAACTTGGCCCAAACGGTCTTGGGATTGTTGGATATACTCCAAACGGTCTTGAGACCGTTTTCCCAAGAATTCATCAAAATCTAGATTGATTTGACAGGGGTTGAACCTTAATTAAGTCACAAATCAGCAACTTGATTATTTTAATAACCCATTGTAATTGGGCCCTCAATTGATCAAATTACCTTAACCCTAGACCTCCAAACGGTCTTGGGTTGTCACCAAACGGTCCTGAGACCATTTGGATGAGTTCCAAATGGTCTTGAGACCGTTTTCCCATCCATCCTTTGGACTCTAGTGAAAATTCATCAAGGTTTGATTTATTGGGTTGATCATTACATCAATACTTAATTGCAATGTAAATTGGTATCTTTGTACCTTCAATTGGTCAACTATACTTGACCCCAGACCTCCATACGGTCTTGGGTGATCCCCAAACGGTCTTGAGACCGTTTGGATGATTCCCCAAACGGTCTTGAGACCGTTTGGGCTAATCAACCCAAAATCTAAAATTAGCTCATTGTGATTTCAGCACTGATTTCAATTAGGGTTTGCCCTAGTAATCAACCTTCAACTCTTAACTCGTTTGGTATTAGTCCATAAAATTTGGTGAGTCATTAACTAACACCATTATGAACAGTAATCTCATACTGTCAATGCTTAGTCAACCATCGTATACGGTCTTGAGACCGTTTGCCCAAAAAGGGCAAATTAAGAAGATTGAAAATCAGAACTAAATTTAATTGAATTTGCTAATTGTTTTGCCTATATCTCACGATTCCTTTGGAGTTAACCTCTCAAATTTTGTGGGTGATTAACCTTCATAATTATGAACATGATTCCCATACGGTCCATGCTTGGTCAACGCGTCCATACGGTCTTGAGACCGTATGCCTTCATACGACCTTGAAACCGTTTGCCCACCAAACGGTTTTGTAATCCGTATGGGCAATTGGTTGAGGTCGTATGGTAAAGTGGAAAACTGTGGATAAGCATAGGAAATAACGCCCTCATCTTCTAGCTCAAGAACAGCAACAGTTCCTCACGGATTTGCTTGCAAGGAAGCAAGGGAAGATAGGGAAGAAGAAGAACTAGCAACTAAAAGCATAGAAAATATGTATATAACAAAGCATAGTTTAGAGTTATAAAACCCGCCTAAATCTTGCTCCTTGAGCTCCAAGATTTCGAGCTCCAAGCCTTTAATGGCATCCTAGAAGTTCCACAGGTCGTCCAAGGTGAATCCTCCAAGAAAAGTTGAGAAGAGATGGCTAGAAAGATAGAGCTAAGTGAGCTAGCCATGAATTTGACCTTGAATTCGAATTTCATCCAAGAATTTAAGAAAAAGGAAGGATCCAAACCTACCTTGCACTCCCCTGGTCGTCCTCCTGAGCTCCAGAGCTCCCCTTAGTCGGTTTGAGCAAGGGGAACAGTGAAGGAAATGAAAGAAACATTCCTTTGCTAAGTGAGGAAAAGGGCTTATATACTTGGGGTGGAATTTCAACATAGGCACATAGGTTTTCCTCACTTTCAACTAAGTCCCTCCTTTCTTCTTTGCTCGTCCCTTCTTCTTATTTCTAAGGACAACCTTCTTCTAAGGTCAAGAAATGAAGGCAAAGAATATTAACCTATTACTAAAGCACACACATAAAAGGCTATAGTACTTACACCTTGATTATTCAATCATAAAGGTGTTTTTCATTATATGATTATTCAATTGAAGTGAATTCTTCATCATTTCTTCTCTAAATGATGACAAGAGTCTTACAAGATATTTTAGATGGTGTATTTTACAAGTTGCACCCCTCAAATTGGGTAAATTGCACTTTACTCCAATTTAGGGTATCAAGCACAGGGATTGCTTCCACAGCTGCACCTTGGTGCTCAAGCTTGGGAAATCCCTCAAACTTTACCATAATCATTATTATGATGTCTCAACATCAGAGGAACATCTCAACATGTGCAAATTGCAAGTTAACCCTTCTAACTAGGTAAATTGCACATAGGTCCCTGTATTACAAAACAATCAATTCAACATTGTTTAAAAGGGACAGAAAAGGAAAAGTATGTTCCTCAGGAACTTAATTACATGCAAAAAGATAATCACCAGTATCTTAATTACATAATTAGGCAAAACACCTAGGGTTAACTCATAACCCAGGTCAGGGATGTTACAATAGTGTTCAAGGTGTTGGACAACTTGATTAGAGTATCAGATTGATTGAAACTACGATTGACTGATTCTGCACAATCTGCACTCCCAACTGATCGGCTCATGTGATGAACCGATCGGCTAAGCTTGGTGAACCGATCAGCTCAACTGGTGAGTCGATCGACTCATGGATAGGGTGAAACGATCCGTTCAAGTGTTGAAACGATCGGTTCAAGTCCAACCGAGCAAGTTGGGAAAGTAAGATTGGTGAGAAATTTCCTTTTTGTTTTACTTGTCCAATATGATTGGAATAAGTATTGATATTTGATATCAATTCGAAACAAAAGAAGAAAAGTCAATCGGGAACTGATCAAGACCATGAACCGACTGGTTCATAAGTGAACCGACCGTTTCATGGGTCCCAACCGATCGATTGAGGTGTCAACCGACCGGCTCAGATCCCCAACCGACCGTTTTAGTTGTGAAATGATCGGTTTAGGTTACGCAGTTGGTTGTTTTTGTGGAAAATCTTGAACCCTTATACTCTTGCTTTAGTCCCGCATTTCCCGGGATAGAGAACCGTGTCCCATGCCCCTCGTATATATATAGGGGTATTTGGGGCTTCTCAGAGAACAACACAGTGCAACCAGTTGCTCTGTAAAGTTGTCGTTCTCTCTGGTTTTGGTAACCGAGAGAGCCCAAGCAAGTGCTACCCGATAAGGGAGGCACAACAAGGGAAAGACAACTGCAGAAAGCGACTGCTGGTAGGAGAGTGTGTCGGTGAGTAGTACGCCGACATGAGGGTGCGACTCCATCCGATTCCTTGTGTGACAAGGAGATCGGAGTTCCAGGCAGTCCATTATCCAACTCAAAACTAAAGAACCTTGAACTTATACCAATCTTGAGGGTTAGATTAGTCATCTTTTAGAGACTAGATTTGACCTAGCCTCTAGGTTAGCACCTAGATGTCCGACAACTAGGTCTAGACTGGTGCTTGTTGTATAGCAAGTCCTTAGATGTCGTACTTTCCTTGTTGTGCAGTGGTATGGGACATTGCACTATTTGGAAATGACGTACATCAAGGGAAGAGAAACCCTAGACATATTGCACACATTGTCTAGAGTAGCTACACTAGTCTACAACATGTTCTCACCCTTTTCACTAGTTCTCATGACACTGGACTCTCTACTATGTGTGGGGCACTCATTTTCTGGATTTGGTTTTTGATTCCAATCAGATCGAACCTTGATAGTTTTCTCTGATTCTTGTTTTATTGAAGAAAAACTATATAATATTTCATTATATATATGTATTACTAAAATTTGTCCCCACACATGTATGAGTAGTAGGTGGTCATGCAACCTAAGTGAAAGTGAATGACATCAATCTAGAAGAGAGAGTAATTATAGATTAGATGTCTAGAGCCTTGTTGGAATATATGAGATAGATGGAATAAATGAAATTAGATTTGATGTTATGATCTAAGCATTATGTAGAGGATATAAGATGAATTATGATTATATATGGTTATCTTGAGGACCTAAGTTTAGATTTGAGGTTTTGAGATAAGTTTGATTATGCAAGTATGTGCTCTTTTTATGAGATAAGATATGTTAAGTTAAGACAAGGATGTGGATCAACCTGAGCCTCAAGATCTTTTACAACGGAGGACCTCTAGTGTTGGGACTAGTTTTAGGGTTAACTACAGAGAGAGTGAGACCCATTGGGAGAAGGTTAGAGAACCTAAACTCCAAGATATGAGAATTATGAGATATGTGATATGATATGTCCTAAACTAGACTACTCCTGAGTGATTGAGTTGAGTTTCTCTATGTATGATTCCTATAGTTTTCTTGAACCCTAGATGTCCTTGGGAGGACCAAACCCTAGAGATAGAGAGAGGCTCATTATATGTGTGCATATGTGAGCACAAATATGAGTGCCTACCATCTAGGTGACGGTGAGAGCCCAAGACCCTGGAGGAGGTAGCTATGTTAGTAGTTGTACAACCTCATGCTCGAGTTGGTGGTTCCCATATAGGAATCTAGTGGTGTGTATATAAGAGAAGGAGAGTTGAGAAATAGTTTTAATGGGTATAGAGATGAGAAGAGAATGTCATAGCATGTTTTAGTTTGTGCTTTATGGCTAGATCTTGTGAAGCTATCCGCCAGTTCCAATGAGGTAGACCTAGAAACCCTAAACCAAGGAGGGAGGATAAAGTATATGCATATGAGATACTCATAGAGTTGAGTTAGCTCAGAGAGACTGAGAATGTCACTACCCTTGTGGTGTCGGTCAGGAGAACCTCTTTTGGCCTAGGTAAAGTTTTGATATATGTTTGAGGAGCCACTCACATAAGTTTGTTTAGCTCAACCGTGATACAATATATGTGAGAGTATGATCTAATACGAGAGGTGATATTTAGATATGACATGATGAAATATCTAGATATGGTTTAACTGATATCAATGCAAAAATGGTTAACCATCTACATGAATAATGATGATAATGTGAAATTGTTGGCTAATCTTGTGATGAAATCACTAGTAAATGTTGCAGTTTATTATGAGCGATGAGATAAGATCATATGAATGAAACATGTTACATGAGGTGTTAATCTTAGTTCTTAATAAAGATGAAAAATATAGTTTGACAACTAGCACAACATAATGATTATAACACCTTGATATGATCTAGATGGATAATGCGGGTTAATTATAATTAACTCCCTCCTAAAAGGCATATGTTAATGATGAAAATGTTCTAACAATGAGCAAAAAAATGTTGATGACACCTTGATATAATGGGTTAACTTTAGTTAACTCCTTTAGAACATGGTAATATCATGTGGGAACTCTAACGTATGAAATATGTCATGACATAATCCAAGTTTCTTAACCATTGTTTCAATCTTTTATGAAGAGATGATTCACCGTAGATGCTTTAAAACATCCTAGTAGTGGTTTGGATATAGTAATGGAACTTTGTTTTTGGGTATGTTGCACATAGAATGATGTCCTACATGTGGAAGAAGATCCCTAGTATTCCTTGAAGTAAGAGGATGGCTTAATTTTGAGAATGAAATTTCTTTTAAGATGTATATGATGTGATAGATAGGATTTTTGGCCAAATTTCGAGGACAAAATTTCTTTTAAGGTTTATAGGATGTGATAGAGTGAAGTTGTGATGTTCTGGAGTACCCAATTGGATAATCATGTTCATGGATTTCATATTAGAATTAATCTTGTTAGATTTATACGCAGAGCTCAAATACTTGATGAATTTTGAAGAGTTCTATGTGCTTTGATAAAATATGGATGTTAATTGATGTTGACATCATGATTATGAATCATACGTTTATGCCTTTTTAAGTTCTTATATGAATGGTCAATAAGTGAGTGTTGGCACCAAATTTTGTATGGGATGTAGCTTAGATGATAATTAAGCTTTGGTCAAATTTCATTAGGTTTTGATGTTTCTAGACAAAGCTATTTATGTTGAGTTTCATGAAACAATAGTCATTTTGAGGTATATTGGACCAAAGTATTTGATTTGTAGCCTAAGTTTATAACAAGGATGTCATCCAATCCTTTTATTAGCCCTTTGGACATATTGCATGGCCTTGGACTTCTAATCTGGTGAACTTGGTCTTTGAGAAGAGATGCCACAGATTGGCCAATAGCTAGTATCAATCTAGGTAGTAGATTAGGGATCTAACGGTTGGATGATGGTCCTCAACCTCTTATAGTTTGCAGATGAGACTTGGGGTGTCTGTGTTTCACTCGGGTTGCCACGATGAGGATGTGCGATCAGGAAGGAAACAAAGTGGGCAGTTAGCCTCACTTTCCCCTGAGATATCCACCCTGACCCTCGCTTTGTTCATTGCTTTTACTGGAGCGTATCAGAGAGAAAGAACTTCCCCATCCTCTTGGTTTCCTTGGAAGCGTGTAGTTTTTGGGAAAGGTTAAGAGGAGGCTCCAGTGGCAGTCCACCAGGCCAACAGTGATGGCAAACACCAAAGGAGGCTCCAGTGACAGTCCACCAGGCTGACAGTGATGGCAAACACCAGAGGAGCTATTGGCGGCTACAGTTCTGGCAAGGAGGAGTTGTTGGCGGCTGCAATTCTGGTGAGCATGGAGACCAAGTCCTCATCAGAGCAGCTGAGCCACATGACACCGGAGCTCAAATATGTGATGCGCACAAGGAAGGGCACACACAGCGGTAGTTGATGGAGGTTCGATGCCACTGGTTTTGCTCACTAGAGGAGAGCAGTGTGGCAGTGCTCACTGGACAAAGAATAGAGAATGACTTCGTGGAGGAAGACACCCCGGCAGCTATCCATAGAGACCAGAGAAGGAAAGGGATCTGGGCAGAGTTGTTGGTAGAAGAGTGTTGTGGCTTGGATGATTCACCAGAGAGGGATCCAATGGCAGCGTTGGTGCCTCGCTGAAGATGGGAGTCCCACTCGGGACTCTGGCAGTGCTTGCATCACGAGGTGGTGAATCGCGTTGAGACACTAGTGGGATGAGAACGCGACCAGAAAAGAAAGAAGAGGACCGGGTCAACTACTGAACCAGCTTGCCCAACCAGTAGACCAATAGGTCCTTGAACCGCCGAGCAAATAAGAGCCAGGAGTCACCCTAGTGGCCACGTGGTGGGTCCTGAGTGGCCGAAAGAGGTAAATAGTTTAGTAATGTTTAGATTTTACATAATTCATAATAAATACATCCCTTGTCAGAAACATACAAATAAAGTGCCAAAATGTTCAGAAAAATAATTAGAACAACATGGGACCATGATATAAGTCTTTTAAAGCTTAAATATTAGTGATATAATGTAAGTTGTGAAATGCTTATTTGATGTGTAATAAATAGTAAATGATGGCCTAAAATTATGAGAAAATATCAGTAAACCTATATCCATGTTTATAATACATTTAAGGTCTGAGATTATGATGTTGATGCACAAAATCATGTAATTTACTCAATATAGCCATTTAGGGCTAATAACCCTAAATAAAATGCAATCAATACTTTGATGCTCAACAAATGATGAAATTTAAAGAGTAAGCTCATATCATTATGTGGAAGCTTAGATTTAAATATGAGATCAGGATGATACACATAATCCATGTTATATGATGATGTTTGCTCTTAATGTGATATAAACCCTAATATGATTAATACATGTAACATAGGGTTAACATGTACACATAATCATATGTAACCAAGTAATCAGATTATGAACCATAATCTAGAATATGACATCAGTAAGATAATCCCAAAAGATAATACAAGTAATAATGAGAATATCCTAATGAGATAAGTTAATCCCTAATGAACACGATCAGGGTTAAGATGAGATGTAAGATGATGGGAACCTAATGATGGTATATATCCTTGTCTTAATCAGGGTTTGACCAAGAGGTCAGGGTTGACAAAGATATAGATGACATGAGGAATAGGTGATGATTAGGATATCTCTTGATCAAGGTATGCCATTACCTCTTACTTGGATTATTATACAATATGCTTGTGTTATATGTGTAGTAAAAATACTTAGCATATGGTATTGGATGAAATGATTGTTCTTGTATGATATGTTGCATGATTTTTCTATACTTATTTCTATGAACACATGAAACATAATATATCTGATCCATCATATGATAGCACTAAACTCTTTGGTAGTACGGTGCATTGAAGTGATCACAAACTCCTCGGGGGTAGATCACATGTATAATGATCACAAACTCCTCGGGGGTAGATCATAAGGCCTAAAAACATCAAAGCCCTTGGGGGCATATGTATGAGATATATGATGGAAATAAGCTTAAAATATGTGTTCTCTTTTGTTAATGAATATCTTTGCGCAAGTATATGCTTTTCCTTATATTTCTTTATAACTGCCAAGTATTAGTTTTATCTTATTGCCAAGATATGATGAGAGGTATATAAAAGACATGTAGGCATACTCAGTACAATATTCTTGAATATTGTGTTGATGTGTACCACATGTAATCTTTTATTTAGGTTGTGGTTATGCTCTTGAAGATCTAGGATAGTTGAGAGTTGTGTGGCAAGTTGATGTACATGTGGACCTGTTGTCTTAAGATCATGTAGTTTAGAGGTCGTACATGTATATATATAAGTTTGTTGTTCAATATGTAATATCAAATGTTGTAACAATTCATGTTGTAATTATATGTTGAATGGTGAACTTGTGTTGCATGGTTTTATTATTGTTCATGTACATGTGCTACTGATTATTTCCTTCTGACTCCCTTGATCTTCTTCTTCTTAGCCTAGTGTGCGTGTTTAAATTGGGACTCTCACTGAGGTGAGGTTTCAATTTGGACGTCACATATTAGATTAAGTTTTAGAAAATTTGGGGTTTTCACATTACTTGTTCTTCTTCTCAACATTCCTTATGTATTCTCTAGTCATATTTCTCCTATAATTCTTTAGTACCCTCCCACAGTGTTGCCTCACTACATTTTTCTAATATAGGTCAAATATTCTATATAAAAGTTCATATTCATAATGGAATATTCTTAAAAATAGAATTATAAATATATTTAAAAACAAAATTGTAAATGATAATATCTCAAACATAATTCCTTTGATATTAAGTCTTTCTTGCTTTGAAAAATTTTATGTCAGGATTCTATATTTACATCTGATTTGCTATGAGTAAGTAACCCAAGATATGACACAAAAGAACAGTGGTTCATCCCATCATGATTTCCTTGATCATCAAACTCAACGACTAACTTCAATATGTTACCTCTTTCTCTAGTAACTTGTTAATCACGGTGATGCCTCATATTTTTGCACGCTGACAATGTTGCACATAAGGCTCAAAAAGATCCTTAGGGCACACATCCTCATGTTAAAATTGACAAAAATCACATATAAGTCTTAAAAAAATATAATTTATAAATGTGATAAAATAATACAACAATACAACCAGATATACATTGTAATATGTACTTCTATGTAATAAAAAAATAAATTTACATTGATATCATTCTCGTGATGCACATTGTCATGGTGTTCACTGTCATAGTAGTCATCATCACGATCATCATAATCATGGTCAGACGCCATCTAAAAAAATGTCATACGACCAATAGTCAAACAATGAAATAAAAGTTATAAAGAATGTAAAATGCTTATCTTACATTAAAAAATAAAATAATCCCTCTAATATTTGGATCTTGTATCAATTAACATTCCCTCAGGGTGATCCTCATGCATATATAAGTCAATGTCAACTTTAATATATGGTGTTGGCAAGACAACTGAGAATGGACTAGAGTCATCATACTTGCAATATTTTTCTTCATCATCTATTACATGCCAATCTTTTCAAAATTTACTAATGTGAAATTGAATTCATTCTCTACAACTCCTTTGGTGTTATCAACCCAGTTACACCTAATGACTTGATTCTGACATCTAAGCATTCAAACTCCCATATGTCTTCAGTGACACTATAATATGGCATTTTAGCTTCACTTGGACTCTTATCCTTCACACTAGAAAAATACAATGAAGACACTTGAAGGGTGACCCCACTATTTTGGATGAAACTCTTACCGTGTTGATGATTTGTGTAATATGAAAATCCATTTATGTCAAACCCTTCATAAGATTAACATTCATTTAGGTTTTGAAGAAAAGGCATTTCATAATTTCAACAACACTATTTGGTGTTTGAGATAGTTCATACAAGACTTTATCTTCAAATCACCTATTAAATGTCTTATTATGCTCTCTATCAAGCCACATTGAATTGACTCAGGGATATTTTGTCTTGATGAAATTGGTATGTTTGGTGATATAAATACTCACTTCATCGATGTTATGTAAAATATACAAGTGTGCTTGTTCCCATAACTCATGACTAATTACTTTCACTCATGGTCCTAATGTCCCTTTGTCAGTATAGTACTCAATATTCTTGTCATTTATAGGAGCTTCATTACAACTTAGAAAGTCATTGCAAAAGTCCATAACCTCCCTAGCCACATAACCCTCAGTAATACTCCCTTCAGACAGATAATAGTTTCAAAGATCACCTTTAAAAACACTCATGTATCGTTCCAAAGGATACATACAATGCATGAAAGTTGGTCCCAACATTTTCATTTCACTAGTCAAATGGACAACAAGATGTACCTAGATATCAAAGAATGAAGGGGTAAAATACATCTCAAGTTGGAATAGGGTAACAACCACTTATGTTTGCAACTTATTGAGATTCTTATGATCAGTAACTTTGTTGCATATAGTGTTGAGGAAGAAACAAAGCTTGGTAATTACAAACCTTACATGCTTCAACTGTATAGATTGAATTTCCACAGGCAATATTTGTTGCATTAGAGTGTGACAATCAGGATATTTAAGACCTACCAGCTTCATATCCTTCATTGATACCAATCTACACATACTGGAAGAGTAGCCCTATGGTACCTTGACAATAAGCAAGCACTCACAAGAAGTTTTATTGTCCTTTGTTGATTGTGTGTAACAAGTATGAGGTAAATATATTTTTTGATCACTACTAACTTCTTTTGTTAATCCTTCCATCTTTAGTCTTACTTGGTATATTCAATGGAGTATCAATGAAGCTATCGACATATTTCTCAACATGAATGACATCAGTACAATGCCTAACTACCAAAGAACTCCAATAAGGAAGATCCCAAAATATTGACCATTTAATGGAAAAATATTTGTCACTCTGTGCGGAAATGGTGCATTGTGATTTCTTACTTAATGCGATGATAAAGTCTATAACTCTTTCATAAACAACTTCCCCTGATATAGGTTTAGGGGTTCTCCATTCCTCATTTAATCCATTGAACACTTTGTGCAACCTTTAGTAAGGATGAACTTTTGGAAGAAACTTTCAATGACAAAGATATATAGTCTTGCCGCCATGTTTTAGTAATATTGAATTAGTGTACTCTTCACATATAGGTCATGCTTTGGATCCTTTTACACTATATCCAGAGAAATTCACATATGTTGGAAAGTCACTAATAGTGCAAAACAACATAGCATGTAAAAGAAATCTCTTTCTATGTGAAGCATCACAAGTCATCACACCTTCCCCCTACAATTTCTTTATGTCACCAATCAGAGATTCAAGATACACATTGATATCATTTCCACATTTTTTAGGGCCCCATATCAACAATGAAAACATGACATACTTATTTTTCATACACAATTAGGGAGGAAGATTGTATATAACAATCATAATCAGCCAAGTGATATGTTGTCTGCTCAATGTGCCATATGAATGCATCCCACCAATGCAAAGCCCAAGTCTTAGATTCCAAAATTCTTCACCAAACTTAGTGTACAATAAATCAATCTTTTTCCACTGTGAGGAATCAAACGCATGTTGTAGGATCCCATCATTATTTTTCTTTACCTTTGCATGCCACCAAATTCTCTACATCCGTGGTATTGGAAAACAATCATAGAAATAGTGGTACTATAGGTATATACCACATCACCTTGGTAGGAGAGATAGTTTTAGACATCCCTAAAGTCATCATTTTAGACCTTGATGCCCCACATTTTGGACAATCTTTTAAATCAACATAGTGCTTTTGAAATAACACACAATCATTCAGGTATGCATGTATCTTCTTATCCTTCATTCCCATTGGGCACAACATTTTGTTTAATTCATATGTAGAGATTGGCAGCTCATTACCCATAGGAAGAATTTTTTTCAATAAAGACAACAATGATGTGAAGCTTTTTTCTCTCCATCTATTGTTACCCTTAAAAGTATACAATCTCAGCACAACACTTAGCTTCGAAAACTTAGTACAACCTAAGTATAACGATCTCGCTGTTGGTATGTATGCCCAGAGACAATCATATGATGATTGGAATGTGGCATTAAATACTTGATTTGATAATAATGAAGGTAATTTCATCTATTATGTTTGTCTCAGTCATGAGATGATGACACATACATAGTAGATGTGTATAGAATGATGTTACTTGACATCACTTGTCTTCAAGTATGAGACCTGAAGAATGAGATCATAATAATGTTAAGAGTACATATATTCTTGTTATGTCCCTAGTCAGATAATACTGTGGAAGCAAAATAGATAACAATAATACATAAGACTAGAGTCTATTTTGACAGATGGAAAAATCTCATTAGTTGTTATATGTGATATCAAATCAAGAACACATGTATATGTCAGAAAATAGTATATTGGATAGTCCCAACATGAGAGTGATACATGGATACCATGGAATGGTAGTAAGAATCATCTCTCAGAGTGATAGTGGTGATTGTGGTTCTTAGACCTAAAGTCAATACATTCAACACACATAATTCATAAACTTTGACATCATCCAACGTAATCCTGAGTAAGGGTTGCCATAAAAGTAATGATTGGGTACACTGTGACACATGGGGATAGAGTGTGAGTGATGTAGATTTTATTTGGCCCTCCTATAAAGATTGATATCTATGGCCTCTAAATAAGTAAGACTGAGAATTGTACAATCGTGCTCATGTGATTCAATATGTGATATGTGAATTGGCATGCATTTTAGACAATCTGCTCTAGCTTAAGTAACATGGATTGAACATTGATAGGATGACAATTCCATGCCTTGAGTTTAATTCGGATATAAAAAACAAAGGAACTATAAGATCACAATAACACTAATCATGGATTGTAGTTTGATGTTGTTCTCCAACTTTTTGAATTATTTGGGTAGCAATGATGTGTGGCTAGGCACCACTCTTCGATTGTGATGTCATAATTAGCTATGGAAATTCACTACCAATGTAATTTTGGACCTATAAGGTCACACACGTAGGATACACTTGGATTATAGAAGATTATTCATGAATGATGTTTAATTTGATTATTAAAGGTATTTAGGTATTCAATTAAACAATTAAGATTCGAAATTAACTGACTGGACTCAGAACTGATCGGCCTAAAATTTAAACTGATTGGTCCGAGTGTCATGTTAATTGGAATAAAAATTTGTTGATCAATGGATGAACTAGGGAGTGAGATGACCAGTTCACATTGTGAACCAATTGGTTCACACATCCCATCTGACCAGTTCATGTGATGAACCACCTGCTTCGTTGGTCAGTTCGACTGGATCAAGAATTTGTGCTGAAGTCATTTATGCATTAATCATACATTGAATACCAATGTGATTCAGAACATGAAACTACACAAACTGACTAGTTCACTGCATGAGTCTAACAATTGGGCATGTGAACTGATCGATTCACACTGCACAGGTTCTATAAAATTCATGATTTCGGACCCTTCTACTCCTGCATCGATTGGGAACCTTGACCCAGGCCTCTAATTTAAATAGAAGGGTATTAGGGACTTCTCAACACACACAATTGAGAATCATTTGTTGTGACAATTGTAGTCCTCTCTGGTTTTGGTAGCCAATGGAGAACCCAAGCAAGTCTTACCCGTTAAAGGGAGGGATAGTGAGGGGGAACAACTGAGAACAATTGAGGGAGAGCATGTTAGTGTCTAGTATGCCAACCTAAGGGGACACATCCTTCTTGTTGGCATTGGTAGCACAACGTGGAGTTCCTGGGGGTCCACCTGGGCTATTCTAGAGACGGGAGGCTATTGTCTACCACAAGGAGAATATCCTCAATCATTGTTCGTGGTGCTACACCAGTAGGCCAACGAAGATGATTGTTTGAGTGTTCGTGTTTCTTACTAAAGAAGAAGAATATAATGTAAGGTAATGTCACTGGACATTCTCCAAGACTAGGTATAACCTTGCAAGCCTTCCTTCCAAGATACATTATAGTTGACACGATCTTGTGACTTTGGGAAACTGACAATTATTTTTTTTTCTATTGCCTATATGTGTGCCTGATTTCCCCATAGTGGTATCAGATCCACGTCAATTTACAATGTATGTACAATTTAAATTGATGTTCTCAGATTTGGTTTTCATTATTTAATTGCATATGATGTGAATATTAAAATGATTAATGTGTATATATGATTAAATCTCAAATACAACTCCATAAACTTATATACATATATGATATCATATATATGAAATTCATGTGCATCACCTTAAAGTAATTTTTGATAGTGGATTTTTAACATGGTTATCGCCAATAACCCATCTATATGTGCTTGGATGTGGTTATTTATTCTTGTTGTTACTCAGTTTGCACACAAGCCTCTCTCTTCCTTCCAAATATAAATTAATTATCTTATTCCTATTTCTCCTCAAATGTAACTCGAGTATTCCCTTTTACAATGTAATAAGAAATAGGATGGTTTTAATTTATGTTTCGACATGAGATGATGATCTGCACAAAGGCGAACTAAATAGTTCATGGGAAAAACACATTGAATGAAGAACCGAGGAGGCTAGATGATAGGAGGATGAATCTATTTACTAGTGGCCTAACTGGTCAGCTGGAGGTGTCCAGACGCCACTTGGACCTTAGAACCATAAGACAACTTCAGGACCCAACCAAGAGACTAAGAGGTGATTCGGTTGGTTCAAGAATTGAACTGATAAACCCTGATTGGTTCGAGCACAAATCTTCCTCAACATCAGGTTGCATATGATGTGGACCCTATGTGGTAATATTTCCTTATGGATCCAAGGAATTACAATAGTATGGCCATAACCATTGCTTGTGTGTTCTAATTATTACATGTTCTCATTTGTGTTTAGCATTTATATGATATGTACTATAAGTATGTGGTGATTGGATATGTATATGTATTTATATATAAAGTCTGTCCAAGGCAATATTAAGTCTTTGATGATTTCTAGTATCAACACACATGAAAAGCTAGTGTGTGAACCCCAATGCTTGTGCACTATCTATCTCATGTGAATGTGATAGTAGCTATGTGGTCCAACTAAGCGGGTTGCATTACTATTGTGTTGTATTTTAGGTCATGCTTAACTATGTGGTCTTAATGAGATTATGCAATAGAGGCATGCAGATGACTATGGAAATGATTTGCGCATGTCATATATCCAAGAATTACATATGATGCAATTGCAAAAAGTTCCTACCTTAATAATTCGCTATGGACATTAGCATTGACAAGGTAATAGTTGAATTGTCTTGGATCTTGGCTCACTAGAAGATTGTACTCTGCAATCTTCCAAATTGATAGAAGAGTGTTAACAATTTCAACAAAATAGTGGGAGTGATAATGAATTAAACTCCTAATTAATATCGTCAAACTTATCCAATAAAAAAATAAAAAATATTTTGAAAAGTTGCAATATTTCTTTATAGAATCAAATATCAAACACATACACGTTCTTATTGCAATGAATTTTCAAGAAGGACAAAACCAAATGGGATTGACTTCCATATCCAGTTTAGGACATTGAGAAGTGGTTTCAATCATGAGAGAAATCTCTATGTCTTTAAAAGACCAGAGCCATAGGAATCCAATCCAAATGCACCTAAGGCTGAAATGGATGCTTACTTGAACCATGCCAATAATTCCATAGACATTGAGTACCTTATGACTTACTGTGTGAAGTATGAGTTTCATGAACAACATGAAAACATGGACATTCTCAAGATCATAACAGATCTTAAGAAACATGTAATGCAAGAAAGGCACAATGTTTCCAAAGCACTATTTAAGTGCAAGTTGACAAAGGGAGGTCAAGTATTGCCCCATGTGCTCGATATGATTGGGCATGTGGAGTGACTGGGATTTCTCTTAGGTCAATGTTTGACCATGAATATGATTGTACAAATCGTTACATGCATCGTATAGTCAGTTTATAAACTACTTGGCATGTTGATTAATGTTGAAGCATAGAAGAAGAAAGATAAATCCATCATGTTGATCTGCAGAAGTGAGTCTAAGGGAAAAGGAAAGGCCAAGAAGTGTTTTGAGGCTAACCTAACCAAGTATTCTGCACTCAAATTATGGAGAAGGGTAAGTGTAAAAGGAATCTGTCATTTTCACTTAAAGGATAAAGAAAAGAAAGTACCACCATTATCACATGTCTAGATATTGCAAAGGAAATATCCTCTTTATAGAGGATCTCAGGAAAACGATGGAGATTGAGATCTCTACTCAGGACCTAAGAAGAAGTAATCTAGAACTGTAAGAAGTAAGAGTTGTTGCCACTACAATTGGAATATATAATTCATGGGCATATAATACAATGACTGAATTGCTATTATGTACCAGTTATTTATGAAAACATCATGTACCTTATATGGAAAAAAATTTATACCTAATGCAAATGTCCTTTGTCTCACAATATATACTTGATAGTTGTAGAGAAAAATGTGTATGACACATATACTAAATGACTGGATGACTCAAACAATGAATTCCTATATCATTGTCATCTAGAGAGCATAAATGAGAAATGAATCTCTAGAATCCATATGATGATTATCTAGACTCTTTTGGTTATTGAACCAATAGAGACATGCATATATTATTTTTTGTGAAATATGGCAAAATCATCTTCACTAGATGTATTGGGAGAGAGACTATTCTATTAGGGATCATACATATATATATATACCTATTAGAATAAATACTAAAGGTAGTTATTAGTACCTCATTATATTTACTGATGTTGTTGTTAGATATGGAAATTTATATTTAATGAATACAATATTGAATCTTTTGAAGTGTTCAAGAAGATCATAAATGAAGTATGTAACTAACTTGGTAAAAGTATTAAGATATATTCATATGATCAATGTTGATATATTTTAACCAAGAGTTTGATAACCTTTTGGAAAAATAGTGATGATATATCACAATGAACTCCACCTGAAGCATAATGATGTTTCAAAAAGAAGGAATCACACCCGGTTAATTCATGGTGCAATTATCAATAAAATCTAGCTGATCTTCCAATTTCTTTTGGACATATTACACTAAAACAATGTGCCATCGAAAATGGTTAAAAAGACACTATAGGAGATATGGCATGGTAAGTGTCTCAATATGTCTTTTATAGTTATTAGGATTGAAAGCTTATATTAGAAAATAGTTTCTTGAAAAGCATTATCCACAAATCAAATGAATGTTATTTTGTTAAAATACTACTCTTATCACAATCTGACAACAAAGTGTTTGTTTTTCAGGATGGTTGTATTCCTAAAAGGGAACTTAGTTCTAAAGGAATCAATAGGAGTAAAAATAGAACTCCAAATGTTTGAGACAAACAAGAAAACATTACACCTAAAGAGGTACAATTGGATAATAGAGAATCATAAGATGTTGTGCAATCTCAAGTTCCTTATGTAACATACATGACTCATAGATCTAATAGAACATGCCTTGATCTTGAAATATTATGACATCTTATAGCTCAAAAGGTAGTGAGTTGATCATAGATGATGAGTCAATAACCAACCTAGAAGACATTGAAGGACTAACATCTGAGAAATGGCTTGAGACCATAAGATCCAAGACAAACTCCATGTCAACCAACAAAGTATGACCTTGTGGATCTACTTGAAAGGGTAAAACCCTTTGGGTGCAATAGGGACTTTGGAATAATACCACATTGGAAGGGTAGATTGGTTGTAAAGAGTTTCAAACTATTTCAAGGTGTTGAACATGATGAAGTCTTTCACCAATTACCATGGTTAAATCCATCAGGATCTTGCTTGCTATTGCATCTTAGTATGACTTTGAGATTTGCCATATGGATGTTAAAACAACATTCTTTTATTGGAATGTTTAATAGGATGTTTATGTGACTCAACCTAAAGGTTTTATAAATCCCTTAATGCAAACAAAGTTTATAAGCTACAAAGGTCAATTTGTGGGTTGAAGTAAGCATCTCAGAGCTAGAATCTTCTATTTTGAAATACAATCAAAGAGTTTGACTTGAGTCAAAATGAATACCAAATCTGTGATTACAAAAGATTTAGTGGGAGTGTATTTATATTTCACATAATGATGGAGAATAACTTCCTTATCCTACAAATCTTAAAACATGGCATGGATAGTGCCTTGTCTAAAGGGTTTAGATGAAGCATCTAATGTGATAGGAATTGAGATCTATAGATATAGATCTGGAAAGCTGCTTATCCTAATAAAGAGAACATCCATTGGCAAGATATTGAAGGGTTCAACATGAAAAACTCAATGACAGAGAATGTGTCCATGTTCCCTTGAGTTAGTGTCTCAGGAACCTAGTGTCCTAATTTTTGTGAAGAATAGAAATACATGGATAGATGACATATGAATTCGCAATTGGATCTATCTTGAGTTCAATATTATGTACTTATTAAGTTATCTTCAATGTATTATTCATGATGAGAGGTTATCTAGTCATCTCATATGTATTGTACATGATGAGAAAATATATATACATATCTAGGAATCTCGTATATATTGGACATGACAATAGGATATAGATGTCAATGAGAGTCAGTAGACTACCATAAAGAACATCCTTAGGTGCTTGTGAAGCATTAAAAAGATCCATTCCTTGAGTATGGTAATAAGGAAGAGTTGGGAGTAAATGGTTACAATGATGCAAGCTTCTGAAATGACAAATAAATGATCACAATCTATGTTTATGTTTGACCTTAAATGAGAATTATAAGCTAGAAAGCTTTCTGAGCTAATGATAGTTGTTTAAATCTACAAAAGAAGTTATCTATGTGTTATGAGAATAGTAGAGGATACTATATGGATCAAGAAGCTCATATGGGTGAACTTGTGTGAGGTTCCAACACTTGATGACATAGTAAAAATACTAATGACAACAATGGAGGTACTAGTTAGGCTAGGAATCTCAGATAGCGTACTATGACATTTCCATCTCATACGAGTAGTTGTACAACAAGAGATATGAAACTTGCAATATACCAACTTGATGCAAATGTTGCTAACCCGCTATAAAAGTGCTTGTACAGTAGAAACATGATGAACATGTTAAGATCACTTGGAATAATATTCATGGATGATTGGATCTAGGTGCAAGAGGGATTCTATTGGTATGTATGCCCAAAGAGCCAATCATATGATGATTGGAATGTGGCAATAAATACCTAATTTTATATTAATAAAGGTAATTTCATCTATTATGTTTGTCTTAGTCATGAGATGATGACACATACATAGTATATGACTACAGAATCATGTTACTCTATGTCACATGTCTTTAAGTATGTGACTTGAACAATGAGATTATATGAATGTTAACAGTACATACAATTTTTTATACCCCTAGATAGATATTACTATGGAAGAAAAATAGACAACAATAATACATAAGACTATAGTGTGTGTTGACTGATGATAGAATCTCACTACTCATGATATGTGATATCAATTCAAGCACGCAAGCATATGTTCGGTTCAAGCCCGAACCGGTATGAGTTATGAGTTAAGGTTCGGTTCATGTATATGTTAGAGAACAATATACCAGACAGACCCACATTGAGAGTGATACATGGAGACCATGGAATGGTATTCAGACCTGAAGTCACTACATTCATCACATGTAGTTCATGTACTTTGACATCATCCAATGTAATCCTGAATGAGGGTTTCCATAATAGTGATGACTGCATGCACTATGACACATGGGGATATAGTGTGAGTGATGTAGATGGGATTTCTCACTCCTACATGAGATTGATATTCAGGTTCTCTTGATAAGAGAGACTGAGAATTGTATGGCCGTACTCATGTGATTCACTTTTTTACTTGTGAACTGACATGCATCTTAGACAATCTTTTGTAGTTCAAGGAACATCGATCGAACGTTGAGAGGATGATGATTCCATGCCTCAAGTTCAATCCGAATAATAGAGAAAAAGGAACTATACAATCACGATAACACTAATCATGGACTGTAGGTTGAAGTTGTTCTCTAACATTCCGAATTACTTGGGTAGTAATGATGTGTGACTAGGCACCGCTCTTTGCTTGTGATGTCCTAATTGGTTATGGACATCCACTTTTAATGTGATTATGGACCTATAAAATCACACACATAAGATACACTTGAATTAAAGGAGTATATTGATAAATGATGTTTAATTTGATTACTAAAGGTGTTTAGGTTTCAATTAAACAACTAAGGTTCAAAGTTGACTGATTAGATTCTGAACTGACCAAATCAAGTTTTAAACTGATCAGTTGGAGTGTCTGGTTAATTGGAATCAACATTCGCTTATCAATGGCTGAACCAAGGAGTCAGATTGCTGGTTCACATAGTGAATCGATCGGTTCACACATCCCAACTGACTAGTTCATGTGATGAACTGCCCGATTCGGTGGTCAAGTCAATTGCATCAAGGATTGGTGTTGACATCATGTTGTGCACTAATCATACAATGAATACCAATATGATTTGAAATAAGAAATTGCATGAACCTATGGGTTCGGGCACAAACTGACTAGTTGGGCATGTGAACCGACTAGTTCATGTTGCACAAGTTCTAGGAAATCTATGATTCCAGACCATTCTACTCCGACATCAATTGTGAATCATGACCTTGGCCTCTACTATAAATAGAGGGGTATTGGGGGCTTCCCAAAGCACATAATCAAGAATCAGTTTCTCTGACAATTGTTGTCCTCTCTAGTTGTGGTAACCAATAGAGAGCCCAAGCAAGTTCTACCCATTAAAGGGAGAGATAGTGAGGGAGAAAACAACTAATACAATTGTGGGAGTGCATGTCGGTGACTAGTACACCGATAGAAGGGGACAACTCCTTCATGTTGGTTTTGGTAGTGCAACATGGAATTCCTGATGATCCACACAGACTATTCTAGAGGTGGGAGGCCATTGTGTGCCACCAAGAGGACATCGTCAACCACTATCCATGGTGCTACACTAGGAGGCCAATGAAGACTACTATTCATCAACAATGTCAACTTTCATGTTGTTACTACATTTTCTCCATGGACAATATAAACCTATCTCCAAGTTGTTTCCTATGTTCCTCAACATATCTTATTAAATGATAAATATAGTGATAAACTATGGGGTCCAACCATTTGGAATGGACATCCATAATCTATTCATTCTATTTTCAAAGAGAAAACAAGTATTACAATTTAGGGTTTACATGATTAGGGTGAATCATTTAGGAATTAGGTATAAGTGTCTACTTATTAGGGTTTAGGGTTCGCAAATTAGGATTTAGGGTTTATGGTTTACAAATTAGGGTTTAGGGTCCTATTTTAAATGTGCGCACCACCTACCCCATTCTTGAACACCTAATCTCACTAGTAAGTGTACAATTGTATTCAGTTTACAAGAAAATTTTGGTAGAATTTTCCATAATTCTCCAAGTACACCAATGTAGATGGGCAAATATCCACCTACATATTTACTTAGAGAACAAATAGGTAAGTGCCAATGATACATCTTGAAAACCAAATATACATTAAATTTACATCCTATGTAAGATTAAGTGTTCAAAAACAGTCCCAAACCAAAGACTATCTATGATATACTCCTAATGAGAAAATCGCAAGCGGGTTTCTAAGCCGACAAATATATGTCCAAAATTAAGGTTTATGATGTTGGTATGTATTCCTAGAGAGCCAATCCCATGATGATTGGGATGTGGCATTAGATAAAGGTTTTGATAATAATAAAGGTAAGATTCAAATTTATTTTGTATGTTCAGTTATGAGATAATAAATAACATAATAAATGTCTAGTGAATGATATTACTCAATGACATATGTCTTCAAGTATGTGACTTGGAAGAATGAGATCATATAGATGTTAAGAATACATATAAAAACTCTCACTATGTCCCTGGTCAGTTGTTATTATGGATGGTTGATAGACAAGAACATAAGATCAAAGTGTGAGTTAGATGATGACTAAGTCTCATTAGTCATGGTATGAAAATATCAAACAAAGCACATAGATACATGTTAGAGAATAGTGTATCAGACAGACCCGCCATGAGACTAACACATGGAAGCCATCATCATGGAAGTCATAGTTAGGTCGCACCATGATGATGGTTCTTGTAGTTCTTAGACCTAAAATCACTGCACTCATCACATGACGTTGGGTATACTTTGACATTATCAAAGGCAGTCCTAAAACATGGTTGTTATAAAGGTGATGATTGGGTGAATTTGACCCATGGGAATTGACTATGAGTGATAGATATGGGATTTGTCCCTCCTATAGGAGTATGATATCCAAGGCCTCTTGATTAGCGAGACTGGTAAAAGGATGGCCATACGCATGTGAGTTAGTATATGATATTGATCTTACGTATATCGCATGCAGTCTACTCTGGTTACAGGAACAAGATTTAATAATAATGAGCATGACTGCTCCATGCCTCTAGTTCAATCTTGATATCAGGGACAAAGTAACTATAAAAATAATGTAACATTATACATAGATTGTAGGTTGAAGTTTCTCCCCAACTTTCCATTCACTTGGGTAGTAATGATGTCTGACTCAGAACCACTAATTTCTTAGGATGTCATAAGTTTTTTTGGAAATTCACTACCAATGTGATATGCACTAGTACATATACTACCTTTAACATTGGTTAAAATAACACTTTAAATTCGATTTCAAAGTGACACCCAAGTGGGCAACAATAAAGGTAGAATCCTACTGCGTCAGTTTCAAAATTGACGACACATACATGACCCTGATGGCAACTGAAAAAGAACTGACACTGGTAGGATCCATAGTTGTCAGTTATGTAAAAAAAATGATATCTAACTTAGGACATCGTCGTCGGTGATTTATGTAAAAATCGACGACGAACTACCTTTCCTAACTAAAAAGAGTTTGGTTCATAGTTACTGGTTCAGCATAAAACTGACAATATAGCTACAAATTATCGTTGGTTATGAGTTCATAAATTGATGCCTATCTCCATACCAAAAACAAAACAAAACAAAAATAATTGCCTGGGTTAGGACATAGTCATCGAGTTGAGTTGATTTCTATACTAGTAACTGACGCCATCCAAGGTGACGTTATATGTCATTTCTGTACTAGTGATGGGACCTATAGGGTCACACACTTAGGAACTCATCTAAAAGAGCAGTTTCATCTTGAATGATGATTGAGTTGATTACTCAAAGGATTAGGTATTCAATTCATACAAGAAATCAACTAACTGGATTGTCAACAATCAGTTCAAGTGTTGAGAGTATATCTTAGAGTTTCAGGTTGATTGTATTCTACATTGGCTAGAATTCTTCTTGAACTAGGTTGTGAGGCACCCGTTTCACCTGTGTGAGATGACTGTCTGGGATGGTGTGAGTCGTTTGTCTCATTTTTACCAGACACCCATTTCGGGGGGTGCAACTCGATTGTACAAAGGATTGGTGCTGACGTTAAGTTGAGTACTAATTAGAATTGAATTGCTGACATTGTGGAGAACTAGAAAGTACAAAATGACTGTAATGCATGTGAGATGACTGTCTCATTGGGAAAGATGACCATTTTAGCACACGCGAGTTGTGAAACTTCAAGAATATTTGTGAAAATTCAAGATTTTCCGGTCTCTCCACTCCCGCTTTAGTCTCGCATTGGATGGGGACTGGGAACTCTGACCCTAACCCCTCCTATATATAGAGGGGTATTGGTTGCTTCCCAGAACACAACTACTACACATAAAATACAGAATAAGTTTCTCTGACAATTATTGTCCTCTCTAGTTGTGGTAACCAGGAGAGCCCAGGAAAGTCCTACCCAACTAGGGAGGGATAACCAAGGGAGAGAAACAACTAAGGATCATTGTTGTAGGAGAGCATGTTGGTGACTGGTACACCAATGGGAGGGAAAACTCCTTCCTGTTCATTCTAGAAGTATGACAACAGTTCTAGCTGTTCTGTGTGGACTACTCTAAAGATAGGAGTCTTTTTACTGCTAGTAGGAGGGAAACATCTGCTTACAGTCTGTGGCGAGATTTGAGGAGCTGATGTAGTAGTTGTCCAAGTCTGTTGACTGTGGAGGAGCGGTCAGAAGAATCCATGTGCAATAAGGAGCTTCACAACCACCGTACAAGATAGAGTGCACATCTATATATATGAGGATTGTCATTTGACTTTCTCCAAGACTAGGTATATCTTCATGAAACCATTCTTCCCATTGCATAGTTATTGATGTGATCTGTTGGTTAATGGAAAATATGTTAGTAAAATTTTTATTTTCGCTACCGTATTTCCCTACTATTGTATCAGAGACATGTCAATCGATTATTTTTTGGGATAACCGATATGATCAGATTTTGGTTTTATTGGGTTTATTTATTGCATGCGATACGAATATTTAAACTGTTTGATGTGCATGTCCATCTAAATCACCACATAAGAACCCAAATAAATAACTAAATAAATAAATAAATAAATATATATATATATATGTGTGTGTGTGTGTGCGTACGTGTCTCAGAGAGAGATACGATATATATGTAATTTACATGCGTCGCCATCAAATTAGTTTTGATGGTGGATGTAAAGCATAGTTTCGGCCAAAATCCCAGATCTGTGTGTGCATGGTTGTGGTTACTTATTCCTATTGTTAATCAGTCTACGTACTGAGCCACTCTCTCCTTTCCAAATGTAAATTAATTCTCTTCTTCCTATTTCCCATCGAATGTAACTCGAGGTTTTCTCCATAAACAATGTAATAAGAAATAGGATGGTTTTAGTTTATGTTTCGACATGAGATGACAATATGCAAAAATGATGAAACGACCGGCTCGTGAGATGACCTGACCGACTGGAGGATCGAGGAGTCTAGACAATAGGAGGACGAACCATTTGACTGGTGGCCCAACTGATTAAATGGAGGAGTCTAGATGCTGCTTGGAACTGAGAACCAGACAATTGCTTCAGAAGAGCCCAACCAAGCAACCACGAGGCGAGCCAACCAGCTCATGAGATGATTCGATCAATCCAGATTTGTTTGAGCACAAATCTTCACCAACAACAAATTTCATATGATGTGGACCATAGTTGGTAGTAATTTCATGTGTCTCCAAGGAATTACATTAGAATGGCCATAACCATCACTTGGGTGTTTTATTAATTGCATATTCTCATTTGTGGTTATAGAATGTGTACGATACATAATAAATATGTGGTGATTGATTAAAGTATATATATTTATACATACTCCCTCAAATAAAATATTAAGTCTTAGATGCTTTCCAACATAAGCCCACATGAAAATATTGATTGACAAAGCATAGTTTACACCTTTGTGTGGTGCACCATCTATCTCGTGGAAGTGTACTGGTAGTTGTGTAGTTTCATCCTTCGCATGGTGCATATCTATCATAAGTGGTTGTTGGGTCGGTCTTGACTGCTGATTCTCAGAGCTTCTGGGCCCATAAGCATGCAGATGATTATGTAAAGGGGTTTCCCATATCATATGTCTAGAATTGCATATGCCGCAATTGGCAAGGGTTGCCTACCTTGATGGTTGACTGTGTTTGTGGCATTGATCGGGCCACAATTGAAATTATCTTAGATCTGGCCCACTAGAATATTGTACGCCGCAATATTCTGAATAGATATTGACAGCTATTAATTCAAATAAAATAGTGGGAGTGATAGTTAATTAAATTCGTAGTTAATATCATCGAATTTATCAATCAAACCAAATCAAAAATATTTTTAAAAGTTGAAATATTTCTTTGTAGAATCAAATGTCAAACACAAATGCGTTGAAATAGTGACCAGTCATTGAAAAGACCAAGATGGGATAAAGTTCCATAATTGTTTAAGGACTTTTAGAAATGTTCTCATCAATGAGTGAAAGCTCAATATCATTGATAGACCAATGCTAGAGGAACCCTCTCCAATTGCACCTAAGGCTAAATGGATTCTTATTGGAAGCCTGTAAATGATGCCATATACATTTAAAAACCTAATGATCTGTTGTATGAACTATGAGTTGCATGAATAACATGAAAACATGGACATTTTTTATATGATAACACATCTTAGGAATCATGTAAAGCAAATAAGGTATAATGTCTCCAAAGTGCTAATTGAGTGCAAACTGACGAAGGGAGGTATAGTAGAACCCCATGTGTTCAATATGATTGAACATGTTGAATGACTAGTATTTCTCTTAGGTTAATAGTTGACCATGAATATGATTAGGCAAGCGTTGCATTAATCATTTAGTACGTTTATCACGTGCATGGCATGTTGATGCCAAAGCAAGGAAGAAAAGGACAAACTCATGATAGTAATAAGAGGAAGTGAGTACTAGAGTAAAGGAAAGGCTAAGAAGTAGCTCAGGCTATGTTGAAGCCCAAGTGTTCTACACTCAATATTTGGATAAAGGGTAAGTGTAAAAGGAATATGTCCTTTTCACTTAAAGGATGAAGAAAAGAAAGTTCCACAATTTTCTCCTATTTGTACATTGGAAAGAACTATTCTTCTTATAGAGGATCTCTAGAAAAATATGGAGATAGAGATCTCTACTTTAGGACATAAGAATAAGTAAACTACAACTGTATGGAGCAAGGGTTGCTGCCTCTACAGTTGGAAATTGTCATTCATTGGCACATAATAGAATTAGTAAATTGATATTATGGGCTTGGCATTGCTGAATGTTTTGTATGAATAGAACATTATGTTTTATTTTAAAAGTTATGATCTTTTATGTAAATGCCTTATGTCTCACCAACTATACTTAATAGTTGTCAAGACAAATGTGTATGATACATACACTGAATAACTTGATAACTCAAAACAAATTGAATACCTATAGAACTATTATCTAGAGCGCATAAATGAGAAATACATATCTAGAAGAATATGATGGTTATCTAGACTCTTTTGGTTATTGAACCAATACAGACATGCATGTCTTATTTGTTGTACAATATGAAAAAAGCATCTTCACTAGATGTAGTGGGAGATTGACTATTCCATTAGGACTAGTACATACTGATGTGCATAGACCTTTTAGAATGAATGCCAAAGGTATTAACAAGTTCCTCACTATATTTACTAATATGATCAATAGATATTGAAAGTTTGTATTTGATGAAATACGAACATGAATGTCTTGAAGTGTTCTAGGAGATTATGAATGAAGTACGTAACTCACTTGGTAAAGTATTAAGATGCATTGATGTGATCAATATTGAAATATTTTAACCAATAATTTGAGGATCTTATGGAGATACTGTGAGAAGGTATTAGATTGAACTCCACTTGAATCATATTGATGTGTCAGAAAGAAGGTATCACACCTTGTTCAGTCATGGCGCGATTATCAACATATCTAGCTAATCTTCCAATTTCTTTTGGGCACATGCTTAAACACTAAACAATGGATCGTCTGAAATTGGTTCAAAAGACACCATATGAGGTATGGCATGGGAAGTGTCCCATGGGAATATTTAAATGTAATTACGATTGAAGGCTTATATAAAAAAATAGTTCTTAAAAGGGATCTATCAACAAATCACATAAATGTTATCTTGTTGAATACTACTTATATTACAAGCCGACAACAAAGTGTTTGTTTCTAGGATGGATGAATTCCTAAATGGAAATTAGTTCCAAAGGAATCAGTGGCAGTAAATGTAGAACCTAAAATGTTTGAGATAAATAAGAAAAAATTGAACCTAAAGAGGATTATTAGGAACAAGGATAATTACAAGTTGATGTTAAATCTCGAGTTTCTTAAGCAAACACAGAACTCATACTTGTAGTAGAACATGCCTTGAGTTTGAAAGATTATGATATCTTATAAATAAAAAGGTAGAAAGTTGATCATAGAGATGAGTCAAAAAACTACCTAGAATATATTGAGGGACCAGAATTTGAGAAATGGCTTCGGGCCATGGGATCAAAGTTGGACATTGTATATACCAACAAGGTATGACCTTGTTGGATCTGCCTGAAGGGGTAAAACCCATAGCATGCATTTGGGTCTTTGTAAGAAGACCAACATGGAAGGGTAGATTAGATTCAAAGAGTTTCAAACTAGTTCAAATTGTTGAACATAATGAAGCCTTTTTACCAATTACCATGGTTAAATCCATTGGGATCGTGCTTGATGTTGTAGCTTAGTATGACTGTGAGATTTAGAATATGGGTGATTTAAAACCACATTCCTTAATTGGAATAAATAAGAGGATGTGTACGTGACACAACCTAATGGTTTTATAAATCCATTAATGCAAATAAAGTCTATAAGCTACAAAGGTCAATCTATGGATTGATGCAAGCACCTCAGAGTTGGAATCTTCTATTTGACAAGACAATCAAATGGCTTGACTTGAGTCAGAATGAAGATGTAATCTGTTATTATAAAAGATTTAGTGGGAGCATACTTAATATTCCACATAATGATGGGGAATAACATCCTTATCCTGCATATGTTAGAACCTCGAAAGGAAAGTACCTTCTATATGAAGGGTTTAGGAAAAGCATCCTATGTGATAGGGATCAAGGTCTACAGAGATAGATGTGGAAAGCTTCATGACTAAAGTAAGAGAACATACATTGTTAAGATGATGAAGGGTTCAACATATAAGACTCAATGAGAGAAAAATGTATCCATGATCCATGGAGTTAGTCTCTTAAGAGACAAGTGTCGTGTTTCTTATGAAGAATAAGAGCACATGGATAGATGCCATATGTATTTGCAATTGGGTCTATCTTGAATGAAATGTTATGTACTTGTCCTATTATCTCATATGTATTAGACATGACGAGAAGATATCCAACAATCTCATATGTATTTGGAATGATGAGAGGATATCCAATCATTTCATATATATTGGTGAGAAGACACATATATACCTACCTAGATGAGAGGGTATATGTCAGATGCCAGTGAAAGTCACTGGACTACCATACAAAACATCCTTAAGTTCTTGCAAAACACTAATAGGATTAGTTCCTCAATTATTACAATAAGGAAGAGTTGGGTGTAAGGCGTTACACTGATGAAAGCTTCCAAACTGACAAAATGATCTCAATAGTGTTTGACATTAAATGAGAACTATAAGCCAGAAAGGGTTTTGAGCTAAGGTCAGTTGTTCTAATCTACAAAAGAAGTCGAGAATCTCTGTGTTATGAAAACAACAGAGGATACTATATGGATCAATAAGTTCATATGGGTTAACATGTCTGAGGTTCCAACCATTGATGAAATAGTAGAAATACTAATGACAACAATGGAGCTACTAGTTAGGCTAGGAGTCTTAAATAGCATACTATGACACTTCCATCTCATATAGGTAGTCATACAATGAAGAGATGTGAAAATTGCAAAATACCTCCTTAAAGCAAACATTGCTAAACCCTCTGTAAAACCTCGAAAGCATGATGGTCATGTTAGGTCACTCGAGATGAGATCCATGTGTGATTGTCTCTAAGTGTAAGTGGGAGTCTGTTGGTATATATGCCAGAGAGCCAATCACATGATGATTGGGATGTGGCATTAAATACCTGATTTGATAATAATAAAGGAAGGCTCCCAATTTATTTTGTATATCAAGTTATGAGATAATGCATAACATAATAAATGTCTAGAGAATGATATTACTCAATGATGTATAGCTTCAAGTACATGAGTTGGAACAAATGAGATCATATGTATTTTAAGAGTACATATAAGTATTCTCATTGTGTCCCTAATAGGTTGTTATTGTGGAAGGTTGGTAGACAACAATATCACATACGATTAGAGTGTGAGTTTGTTGATGACTAAATCTCATTAGTCTTGATATGGAAATATTAAACCAAGCACACAGATACATGTTAGAGAATAGTTTATCAGACAGACCCACCATGAGATAGACACATGGAAGCCATGATCATGGAAGTCATAGTCAGGTCTCATAGTTATGGTAGTGGTTGTGGTTCTTAGACCTAAAATCATTGCACTCGTCACATGTCCTTGGATACACTTTGACATCATCAAAAGTATTCATGAAGCATGGTTGATATAAAGGTGATGATTGGGTCACTTTGACACATGGGGATTGATTGTGATTTATAGATATGGGATTTGTCCCTCATACAGGAGTATGATATCCAAGTCCTCTTGATTAGTGAGAATGGGAGAAGTATGGCCTTAAGCATGTGAGCCAAAATATGGTATTGAGCTTACATATATCTCATGCAGTCTGCTCTGGTTCAAGGAATAAGATTGAATAATAATGAGGATGACTGCTCCATGCCTCTAGTTCAATCTGGATATCAATGACGAAAGAACTATACAAACACTATAACACCATACATAGATTGTAGGTTGAAGTTGCTCCAAAACGTTCCATTCACTTGGGTAGAAATTATGCGTGACTAGGCACCACTCATTGCTTTTGATGTCATAAGTTGTTATTGACATTCACTTCCAACGTGATATGGGACCTATAGGGTCACACAAATAGGAAATCATCTACAATAGGAGTTTCATCTTAAATGATGATTGAGTTAATTAGTAAAATGATTATGTTGACAATTTACACAACAAATCAGGTGACTAGACTATTAAATAATTAGTTCAAGTGTTGAGACTATCGTTTAGAATGTCGGGTTGATTGTATTGTACACTGGTTGGAATTCTGCCTGAACTGGGTTGTGAGATGTTTGTTTCACCTATGTGAGATGACCATCTGGGATGGTCTGAGACGCCCATATCGTTTACACTAGACACCCATTTTGGGGGTGCTATTCAATTGCATAAAGGATTGGTGCTGACGTCAAGTTGAGTACTAATTGGAATTGAATTGTCGACATCTACGCAGAACTAGAAAGTGTGAAATGACCTTTTCACTTAGAGAAACGACCATCTCACTGGGTGAGACGACCATTTTGTCACACATAGGTTGTGAAACTTCCAGAATTGTTGTGAAAATTCAAGATTTTGCGGTCCTTTCAAATCCCTCTTTAGTCCCACATTGGCTGGGGACTGGGAACCCTAACCATAAACCCTCCTATATATAGAGGGGTACTGCGAGGTTTCCAAAAGACAAATACTAGATAGATAATTGAGAATCAATTGCTCTAAAAATTGTTGTGCTCTCTAATTGTGGTAACCACAAGAGTCAAGGAATGTCCTACCCAACTATGGAGGGATAGCCAAGGGAGAGAAAAAATTGAGGATCATTATTTTGGGAGAGAATGTTGGTGACTAGTATATCAATAGGAGGGGCAACTCCTTCCTATCCATTCTAGCAGGATGGTAAGAGTTCTAGTTGATACTTGTAGACTACTCTAGAGACACATGTCCTTTGGCAGTTGTTAGGAGAGCAGTGTCAACTCACAATATGTGGTGAGATTTGAGGAACCACTACAGTAGTTGTCCGTGTCTGTTGAAAAAGAAATTACAAAACCATAATTATACATATAATTACAAAACCTAAATTAAAAGCATAATCAAGTTATATATTTAAACCCTAGTTTTGTGGATGTTTTAAAAGAGAACACATTTATAGAACATACATTATAAATAACTAAAAAATAAAATAAATACAAAATAACTTGGTTAGCTATTGACAACTACCAACAATAGCAATGGTAGCTTGAGTAGTAGCAACAAGAAGAAGGGCCAGCAAAGGGAGTAGCACTGACAGGCAAAAGGACCAGTGGCAATAGCAACAATAGGTATGACAACAATGACAATAGTAGGAGCAGTAGGAGTGATGGTAGCAGGAGTGGTTGCGGGATAAGCAACAATAGGATGATGATAATTAACAGTGGAGGCACAAGCACTAGCAACATAGGCAAGAGTAGCACGAGCAGCGACAGTGATAGAAATGGCTAGAGCAAGAAAGGAATAGGTATCACGAGATGAAATAGGGAAGTGGGTAAAAGAAAGTTTCACGAGTGTTGTTAAGTGGCCCATAGTCATCGATTGTTTGCATAAACTAACACTTAAGCACTTAGATGTCAGTTGTTTACAAAAAACTATCACCTAAACCTAGTGACTTAGATCCCAATTTGCTAGAAAAAAATTTGATGCAAGAGGCCATTTTCTAAATGGAAAAAATGAACCTCAGTAGGGCCTGATTCGTCGACTAGTTACCTAAAACCCACACCTATCCGAGTAACATAGACGTTAATTCACAGTAAAAAACATGATGTAAGAGGACATTATTCAAGTGAAAAACATCAGCATGAGTAGGGCCTTAGTCATCAGTTTTTTTTGGCATAACTGACACTAGAGTGCAATTTGGGGGAACACTTTTTTCCTGGGGACGTGGTGCTAGATGTCCATTTGAATAAATATCAGTTTTGTTTAGAAATAACCAACACCAGAACTATTTTGAAGGAAAAATTTATATCGTGTGAAGATTTCCATCGTCGTGTCTCCAAAGACCAATGCTCATCTTAAATTTTTTGAAGGCAAATAGTTTTCCCTAAAATATTGTATTTTGTGGGTTATTTTATACATTGATTATTTAAAAATATAACCTTTGTTAAATAAAAGGTGGTACTCATGTCTTTTCTAAATTGACATGTCTTGATCAATGGTGAATGTATGCTAGTGAACTGACATTGTTTGATCTATAGTATTGTTTTTCCTATGGAACCGATGTCAGGAAATGTGAGATTAGATGTCAGAAATGTACTAGTGGAGGTGCAAGGGTCATATCCTTATCAGAAGGGATGATGACTTGATTTGTAATCAGGTCATCACAAAAGTTCTCTCTCCTTGGAAAGGTGTTCTCAGATTTGGGAAGAAAGGTAAGTTAGCCCTTAGATTTATGGGACCTTACCTACTGATAGCACGGATCGAGAAAGTAGCTTATAGGTTGGAGTTGCCACCTGATCTACATAGACTACATCCAGTGTTTCATGTGTCTATGTTGAGGAAATGCCATCCTGATACAGAGATGGTGCTGCAACCTACAGAGGTTGAGTTGAATGAAGATATCTCCTATGTGGAAGGCCCTATGATGATTCTTGATAGAAGAATCAAGAAGTTGAAGAAGAAAGATATAGTTCTTGTGAAAGTTCTCTGGCATCACTATGGCATTGAAGAAGCCACTTGGAAGTTAGAGGAAGGGATGACAAAGAAGTACCCTTCTCTTTTCTCTTGAGATTTCGGGGACGAAATCCTTTTTTAGGAGTTGATAATTGTAACACCCCTGACCTGGGTTATGGCCTAACCCTAGATGTTTTGCTTAAGTAAGTTACTTATAGACTTGTTCTTATCTTTTGAAAAGTAATTAAGACCTTTGTGAAGTTTATTTTCAAAATTGATCTTGTATGTAAATTATGTAAGCAATATATGATAATCTAAGTGAAAAGTGCAATTTACTCAAGATGAGGGGTTATGTTGCAAATGTTACATGTTGAATGTATTCTAAGTGTTTTGTATGTCATTAAAAGGGAATATGATTCTAAGTGGTGGCTTGTGAAAAGCCTAAGTCTAAGTGGGAACTTGTGTAATTAATGCTAAGTGCTTGGTGCATCAATTGTAGTACAAATTGCAAAATATACAAAAATGAAGGACTAATGTGTAATTTTCCACCTCTAGATTGTTTTTACTCTTATATAGTGTTATATAGAGGAAACAGAAAGAAGGATACAATATGTTTGAGGCATCTTGATGTGTTAGTAATCTTAATAATAAAGAAACCAAGAAAATGCATAAGTTGAAAGCTATGGACATGAGCGATGTCGAGTTATGGACTTAAGAAAGGAGTCCCTATTGGCCATAGAGCCATGGGGAGAGAATCCTATCATTTTGAGGAAGCCTTGGATTTACCCATGACTTGCAAGGCACTTCAAGGAAGAATAAGGCATCAATTTGCTTTTGTCTTGGAAATGATGGAGTTGAATATAATAATAAGTTAGTGGAAGGAGAATTGCCCTAGGAGACAACTCAAGGGCCACCCCTTATCTTTTTCTTTATCATTTTTGCATTTCAAGATAATAGTGGAATAATGCAAGAGTATGTGTCGACCTTGCATGGATAAGTGGCATGAAGTACCTTAAGATAATGACACCTATGACGCTCATTTCCATAAACCTCAAGTATAAATACCTTGACCTTCATTTGTTGGCAAGATTTTTAGATCTAGCAAGTAACCTTCCTCTTGTATCATGCACACCTTCCCTTGTGTCTCCCAGGCTTGGTATCAGCCAAGAAGGAGTGATATCGGCCAATGTAGGTTGAAGCAACCAAGTGAGGTGATATTGCCCAAGGTGATTGGAGATATCGTGCAAGAGCTTGGAGCTCAAGTCTTGGAGCTTGGAGAAGGCTCATATTCAACCTTAGAATGCATGGAGTTGAAGCTTGGAGCTTTGAAGCTCTTTTTGGGGTGGGTTATATAACTCAAAACCTCCAACATTATTATCCTTTCTTCAATATTGTTCAATTTGTTGATTATTTGCAAATTAGGACTTCCTATGATCAATTAATATAATCATGAGTTCCAATATGCAATTAGGACTATTATCCATAGTTTTGAATCAATTAATGATCTTAAGGTTGATTATGATGACATCATAATTGGATACCCAAAATGAGTTTATCACTCTTGAACAACCTGAGATGGTTTGAAGATCTTTCAACCCGATATGGGTTGAAGACTTGGGAAAACAGGTAAGGGACCCGACATGGAGACTTGCCCGATATGGAGATTGGTCATCATAGGTTCTATGAACGATATGGAGGACTCCTATCTTGCACCTTGTACATGATACAAAGGTAAAGGAATACCTTCACTCGATATGAGCAAAACCCTAGAAACCCGATATGCTATTGACCTTTGAAACTTGATATACTCCCTTACTTTGTGTTTGGGCTAAAGAACAACTCGATAACCACTCTGTTATGATTTGAGTTCAACATTCTTATCAATAATGGGCACACGATATGGTCATGAGATATAACTTAACATGGGTACCTGATATGGTGCCCAATATCTATGCCCGATATGGTGCCCAATACACCTACCCTATATGATGAATCTATGAGATAATCCAATATGGTGAAAACTGATATGATGCCCAACATGAGATCATGATATGATATCCAATATATGACAAGTCCAATGTGGGTGCATGATATGGAAACCCAAGATGGATCCTGATATGGAAACCCATGATGGAGCCCAATATGGAAATCCAAGAGGCAACCCAATATGATGGGAGACCAATATGGAAGTCTAATTGAAAGTTGACATAACTAACTTTGGAGAAGAAACAATATAAGATGGTTTATATGAAACGTGGCATGCCATGATGGTATGCTCGATATGGTGTACCTTAGTACACAATATGAGAACCCAATACATTCCCATACCTGATATGAGGGTAGTGGTTTATTCTATACCTAGTATGAGGTTGACTTAATATGAGAAAGGTTAAAGTGATACCTAACCCTACATGGCTACATGATATCATGATAAGGGATAAGATCTATACCCGACATGAGGATGTGGTTTCACCATGTGATTAATTGAATACTTGTTAAGAGAATATATGCATTTCCAAATACAATAGAATTCCATTGTCAATCATGCTACTTGATATGCTAAGCATGTCCTTAATTACTAAGCTTGTCTAAGTGATGAATATGATTACTACAATATTGAGATGCAATGAGTGTTACTCAATTTGATAATGATAAGGTTGTAGACCTTAAGGGTATGAACTAAGTAATTTAAATCTTAGTAAGAATGAGAGAGAAACTAAGACTTGAAAAGATAAGTATGTAATCAGCATACACTAACACTCCTGAGATGAGTGGAGTATGAGTTAGGGCATAATCTTTCCTAATGAAATCTTGAACCCCTAATCGATTGATCATAACCCTAAGTCATTAGGGAGGATATGTTCCTTAGTATTTCATGGTTAAGACGTGTGTTGAAATTGTTGATAAAATGATATAATAATCATGCAAGTATCTAAAGGCAATAAGCATGGATAAGTAAAAGCTATGTGGATGTGTGATACAGATGCAATAAGCTATGTGGCTATGTGATACAGATCCAATGAGCTATGTGGACTATGTGAATAAATATCTGAGTCTAATGACCTAGAGGTAATGATCATCTGCTAAGTGGTGACAATACTCAATGATGAATTAAGGGTTTGTATACCTAAGTATGATGATGGCAAGAGATTGAGATTCTAAGTGATCTATGTGCTTCAGTAAATATGACAGTATCTGATAAATGCAATTATGCTTTTCTTTGTAGCATTTGATATAATTCTTGCTTGTAACATGGTTGATGCTAAAAGATACAACAATGCACTTAATTAAGCAAGATGAACATTATCATGTAGTTTCCCAAACCATAGATCCATTCAGTGTCAGCATTTTTTGAATGGTGAAATGATTTTTTACTTGGAATGCATATTTTTGAATATGTGATAATATAAGGGTGTTAGTGGACTCCCAAACTAAATAAGAGTGCTCAGTGGACTCCCCAAATACATCAGGTTGCTCAGTGTACTTCCTGATAAAATCAAAATAGGATCGCTCAGTGGTCATCCTTATAATCCAGGAAAGCTAAGTGGTCTTATCCTGAAGAGAGTACATGCTACAACAGTAACTCTATAGAGAAGATGCCACTATACCCCGACATAGCTACTTACAACAGACACACGATGCCATGCTAAACCTAAGTGTTACCTAAGTGTTCTCGTACTGACCGAGAAAGGAGAGGTCTTGACAGTCGACTCTGCCATTGAACTTGTATGGTACCAATTTCGACTTACTAGTGGTCGGTTGGAGTATGAGCGGTATATCTCATCTCCTCTGGGCATAAGAAATGGATGTGAACATGTAATCAATTGTGTAGTATATTTGCTTAACGATCAAATATAGAATCATTGGTTGATGCCTTATTACTTTTATACATATGAGTAGATAGATGTTATACATGTTCTTCATATTCCTTTTCAAACAAAAGATGATTTATAGATTTGTTATCAATATATATGCCTTATGCTTAAAGATATATATGTTAATAAATGGAATACTTATAGTTTAGTTTTATATTATATTTTTTGATAATAATATTGTTGGCAGAGAGTTATATCTCTAGCTGGGACAATAGTCTCACCCTGTGGGATCCACAATTTTTAGGTGGATGCGGACGAGGAACTAAGAATCGGATTGTAGAATCGGATTGTAGAAGAAGGATCGTATCAGCAAGGACAGCAGTAGTATTTCAGATTGAGTATGCTGTCTGTCAGAGTTTTATAGATAGAAGTCTATGTGTCGTCTATGTACTCTCAGATCCTTGGGAGATAGATCTTAGTGGTTTTCATGAATGACTTGAGATTTTGGTTTTCTTATCTTGAGATTTTTATGTTGTTGTTGTGTGTATTAAAGTAAAGCATCTAGTACTTGTTATCCTTGAGAGGAGATGGAACACTGAATGTATAATGTGAACCATGTGTATATAAGGCTTTGGTTCTTTGTGTAAAGTGTTTTCTGGAAATCGACCTATGTGCAAAATGGTTTTAAATTTTTAGTGGTTTTTATTAATTCTATTATTTGTGATAATTCTGCGTTTTTACTGGTGATGACTTGATTTGTAATTGGGTCATCACAAAAGTTTTGGTATCAGAGCCTAAGGTTCACTGAATCTACAGAGACATAGGATTAAGTTTGTTGATTCTGTTCTAGTATCCTCCAGTATATCTTATAGTAAATTCACCTTGTATACGAGAAGAAGTAGAAACCAAAGATGTCTGGAGCATACGAAGAACATGCTACTGAGAGTAGTGTTGCTACACCAGGAGGTGGTGCAAGGGATCAAGATAGAGATGAACCAGTTCCTGAGAATCCCCAGCCTGACCAAACTCTATTAGAAAACCTAGATTTTCATGCTCTTTTTGGGAAAATCATGAATATGGTGACACATATGGCTGACCGGATACCATTACCAGCCCCTAGGACATCAGGGTCTAGTGAGAGACATGGAGCTGGCAAGATTTTTGAATAATTGTGTTGGGTAGAAGCCATTGAATATGCTGGCACAACTGACCCATCAGATGCAGATTTATGGCTTACTGAAATAGAGAAAGCCTTTAGGATCCTTGATATCCCAGAAGTTGATAAGGTTAAACATGTTGTATACCTTCTGAAGGGAAGTGCTGGCCATTTGTGGGCCATCAAAGAACAGAAATGACCAGGTGTTGAGGTCAGATGCTAGGAATTCCGACAAGAGTTTGTCAATAGGTACTTCCCTAAGACTTATCTGGATGAGAAGATTTTGGAGTTTGAGTAGATTAGACAGGGAACGATGGTTAGCAAGTATGAAGCCAATTTTATGGAGCTTCTGTGGTTTTGACCGCACATGGCCACCACAGATGAGGAGAGAATTTGGCATTTTGAGAAGGGTCTGAACATTGAATTGACCACACCTGTATCTGCTTTAGATAATAGAGAGAGGTTTGCTACCTTTGTGGAGTCAGTTAGACAGATAGAAAGGTCTGTGATAGAGAAATGAGAGGCAAACAGTAGAAAGGCACTTGCACAGTCTAAGAATCAGAGGTTTGGTAGTTTTAGGAAACTAAGGTTTTTCTGCATCTGTGGAACAACAGAGGTTCAATACTCTAACACAGTGGACATCTAGATGAGGTAGAGACTGTAGTTTTTTGCCAGGAGGAGCCCGGAGCTCAGCATCGATGTCAGTGACAGGACTTCCTAGGTTGTAGTGGAAAAATAGAGTATGTTATAGGTGTAGGTAGATAGGGCATGTGATAAAGGATTGTCCATTCAGGGACGTGGAAGCTACCCAACCACTGAGACAGAATCAGTCGGGCTCTTAGAGATAGTAGTTCAGTAGTGGTTCTCAAGGAAGTGGACAAGCATCTTAGGTAGGATCGTCTGCACCAGCCAATAGAGGATGATGTTGACAACAAGAAATGGCAAGATTCTATGCTATGAATCAGCCGGAGGCAGTGGTTAACCCACAAGTTGTGACAAGTCAGATGGAATTATTTCATTCTGATATGTCTTCATCCTGTTTCGTATCTATTTTGATTGATCCAGGTGCTATGCATTACTTCATCACTCAAGAAGTGATTCATGAGTATAATATGACTGTTAATCCTAGAAAGGATGATCTATTGTTAGAAACTCCATTAGCCAGATCTACGATGTTGCGGGAGGTATGTTCTCCCTATATTCTTTTTTCCTCAGAACACATCATTCAAGTAGATCTTATACCACTTGAAATGCATGGGTTTGATGTAATTCTTAAGATGGATACCTTAGAAAAGTATAAAGTTGTCTTGGATTGTGGTTCCAAGTAGGCTATGTTCACATGTGGTGATAAGACATGGGTCTTTCAGGGGGAGAGAAAGATTCTTCTGACATGTTTAGTGTCAGCTATGGTAGTAGAGAAGTTGATGAGACAAGGATGCTTCACATTCTTGGCACATGTGGTAAATACCAGAATAAAGAACCATAGCCTCTCTGATGTTCTGATTGTCAAGGAATTCAAGGATGTGTTTCCTGAGGAACTTCTAGGTGTTCCTCTACCTCGAGATATTGATTTTGAGATTAATCTTATTTCTAATACGGAAAATCTTCATCAATCTTTGACCTTGTTGAGACAACATAAGTTATATGCTAAGTTTATCAAGTGTGAGTTCTAGTTATCACAAGTATCTTTTCTTGGACACGTTATATCTGCTTCAGGTATTCGTGTTGATCCTAAGAAAGTAGAATCTATAGTGGAGTGGGAACAACCTAAGACACTGACTGAGGCTTGCAGTTTCCTAGGTTTGGTAGGGTACTACAGAAGGTTTGAAGTATCTTTTCTTGGACATGTTATATCTTCTTTAGGTATTCGTATTGATCTTAAGAAAGTAGAATCTGTTGTGGAGTGGGAACAACCTAAGACATCGACTGAGGTTTGCAGTTTCCTAGGTTTGGCAGGGTACTACAGAAGGTTTATCAAATATTTCATTAGCAAAGATTATGCCCTAACTCATACTCCACTCATTGCAGGAGTGTTAGTGTATGTTGATTACATATCTTTTCAAGTCATAGTTTCTCTCTCATTCTTACTAAGATGTAAATTACTTAGTTCATATCCTTAAGATCTACAACCTTATCATTATCAAATTGAGTAAAACTCATTGTGTCTCGATATTATAGTAATCATATTCATCACTTACACAAGATTAGTAATTATGGACATGCTTAGCATATCAAGTAGAATGATTGATAATGTTATTCTATTGTATTTGGAAATGCATATATTCTCTTAACAAGTATTCAATTAATCACATGGTGAAACCACATCCTCATTTCAGGTTTACATCTTATCCCTTATCACCATATCGTGTAGTCATGTAGGGTTAGGTATCACTTTAACCTTTCTCATATTAAGTCAACCTCATACTAGGTATAGATTAAACCACTACCCTCATATCAAGTATGTGAATGTATTGGGTTCTCATATCATGTACTAAGGTACACATTATTTGGCATATTTCATATAAACCATCTTATATTGTTTCTTATCCTTAGTTAGTTATGTTAACTTTCAATTAGACTTCCATATTGGTCTCCCATCATATCGGGTTGCCTCTTAGATTTCCATATCAGGCTCCATCTTGGGTTTCCATATCGGGCTCCATCTTGGGTTTCCATATCGTGCACCCACATTGGACTTGTCATATATTGGATATCATATCATGATCTCATGTTGGGCATCATATCAGTTTTCACCATTTTGGATTATCTCATAGGTTCACCATATCGGTAGGTGTATTGGGCACCATATCAGGCATAGATATTGGGCACCATATCGAGTACCCATGTTAAGTGATATCTCATGACCATATCGTGTGCCCATTATTGATAAGAACCTTGAACTCAAATCATAACAAAGTGGTTACCAAGTTGTTCTTTAGCCCAAACACAAAGTAAGGGAGTATATTAAGTTTCGAAGGTCAATAGCATATCGGGTTTCTAGGGTTTTGCTCATATTGTGTGAAGGTAGTCCTTTACCTTTGTATCATGTACAAGGTGGTAGATAGGAGTCCTCCATATCATTCGTAGAACCTATGATGACTTATCTCCATATCGGTCAAGTCTCCATGTTGGGTCCCTTACCGGTTTTCCCAAGTCTTCAACCCATATCGGGTTGTAAGATCTTCAACCCATCCCGGGTTGTTCAAGAGTGATCAACCCATATCGGATATCCAATGATGATGTAATTATCATCAACCTCAACATCATTAATTGATCAAAAACTATGGATAATAGTCCTAATTGCATATTGGAACTCATGATTATATCAATTGATCATAGGAAGTCCTAATTTGCAAATAATCAATGAATTGAACAATATTGAAGAAAGTATAATAATATTGGAGGTTTTAAGTAATATAACGCACCACTCAAAGAGCTTCCAAACTCCAAGATTCAACTCAACACGTTCCAAGGTTGAAGATGAGCCTTCTCCAAGCTCCAAGACTTGAGCTCCAAGCTCTTGCACGATATCTCCAATCACCTTGGGTGATATCTCCTCACTTGGTTGCTTCAACCTACATCGGCCGTTATCTCTCCTTCTTGGCCGATACCAAGCCTCAGCTTTCCACTCTCTTCACTATGGGTGACACAAGGGAAGATGTTGCATGATACAAGAGGAAGGGTACTTGTTAGATCTGAAAATCCTGCCAACAAATGAAGATCAAGGTATTTATACTTGAGGTTTATGGAAAAGAGTGTCATAAGTGTCATTACCTTAAGGTACTTCATGCCACTTAGCCATGCAAGGTTGACACATACTCTTGCATGTATGCCACTATTATCTTGCCATGCAAAAAGTATAAATAAAAAGATAAGGGGCGGCCCTTGAGTTGTATCCTAGGGCAATTCTCCTTCCACTAACTTATTATTATATTCAACTGCATTATTTCCAAGACAAAAGAAAATTGATTCCTCGTTCTTCCTTGAAGTTCCTTTCCCATCATGGGTCAAGCCAAGGCTTCCATAAAATGATAGTATGCTCTCCCCATGGCTCTATGGCTGATAGGGACTCCTTCCTTAAGTCCATAACTCAACATGGCTTTTGTAAATATCTTTCAACTTATGCATTATCTTGGTTTCTTTATTATTAAGAGTACTAACACTTCAAGATGCTTCAAAAATTATCCTTATTTCTATCTCCTATAGATAACATTAGGTAAGAGTAAAATAATCTAGAGATGGTAAATTACATATTAGTCCTTCATTTTGTATATTTTGCAATTTGTACTACAATTGATGCACCAAGCACTTAGCATTAAATACACAAGTTCCCACTTAGAATTAGGCTTTGCACAAGCCACCACTTAGCATCATATTATCTTTCATGACATACAAAACACTTAGAATACATTCAACATGTAACATTTGCAACATAACCCCTCATCTTGGGTAAATTGCACTTCTCACTTAGATTATCATATATTGCTCACATAGTTTACATATAAGCTCAATTTTGAAAATAAACTTCACAAATGTAACGACCATCATCAAACCGAAAAAAAATCATTACTAATTAAGAGGAATAAATATAAATAGTAGATTAACAAAAATAACTAAAATTTAAAACCATTTTGCAAGGAGATCCTTGTCCAGAAAACTTTTACTGAAAGATCCAAAATTCATACATATCAAGATTTACATTGTACAACATTATTCATTTCCTCTCGAGGACAACGTATAATAGTTGCTCTATCAAAGAACATACTGGAGCAACATAAAACCTTGAGGCTTACAAGCCAAAATCTCAGATCATTCATGAAACCATAATGAACCAACTCCAAGGACCTGAGAATATAGATACGACACATAAGACTTATATTTACAAGACATGACCGACGGTACACTCAACCTAAATTGTCATTGCTGCCTCAGCTATTGTTCCTTCTATGTAGAAAGGTCTTCACCACCTCGTGCACATCCACCTAAAAATTGTGGATTCCATGGGGTGAGACAATTGTCCCAACGAGAGATATAACTCTCCACTGACGATATCATTATTGCAGATAAACATAATAAAACTGGGCAGGGGTTCTTTGATATTAACAAGAAGGATTAATCATTGTATGAATAGAATAAGATAATCTCATTTCTTAAGGAGAACATTTCATCTACCCATGGTAGAGTTATAAATAATCTATGTGCTTTGCAATGAATGTAAAGAAACATAAATAACATGTATCAACTAAGATGTATAACTGAATTTTGCATCAACTAATGTTTTTTGTATTCAATCCTTAAGCAGATATGCTACACTGCTGAACATATTTTACAATCACACTTATGCCCTTAGGAGATGAACCATACCTCGTTCATCTCTGACCGGCCACAAACTTCTCACAAGTTGGTACCATACAAGGTCAATGGAAGATCCGGTTGCCATGACCTCCCTTATCTTGGTTAGTACGAGACCACTTAGGCTTAGCAGGACATCTTGTATAAGCTACAATATAGATGTGACAGGGTACAAAGGCATCCTCACTTAGAGCTACAATGTCAATTGTGCTCTCTTAGGGGAACGCTTACAACAACCGTCCCCAGTTATGAAATTACTGAGTCATGGTCACTTAGGCACCATACTATGAGTCATGGTCACATAGGCACCATACTCTGAGTCATGGTCACATAGGAACCATACTATTGAGACATTCTTATGAAATTACTAAGTCATGTCACTTAGGCACCATGCCCCCACATATTCAGAAATATGCATTCTGGGTTATGCCGCGGGAAACCTATTTCACCATTCAACAAATTCTGATGCTGATGGATCTATGGTCAGGGCAATGTTTTATGATTTCTAATGATATATTATGTGCATTATAGCATTCTTTAGCATCTAACAAATTATAATTGTTCATCACAAAAAATGCTACAAAGAAAGTGTAATACATCTATCATGTACTTTTCAAGTCTTTATAACACATTTCAATACATGGTACTTAGGATCTCAGTCCTTTATCATATCATTGGGAATCCTCATCCCTTTACATTATCATTATTATGATCACTGGAACTGGGTATTCAAACCCTTAGATCATCGCATAGCATTGTTACCTCTGTAATAGGTAACTAGTACCTCCAGGTCCTCAGACAAAGGTATTCGTTTTACTAGTTGTGCAAGTATTTCACCTAGCTCACATAGTTTGATTAAATATCTTGTCACCTCTCACTACGCAACAACTATTCACTTGGCTCACAAGGCCATTAAGCATCTTGTCACCTCTCACTAGACAACAACTATTCACATGGATCAAAAGGCCATTAAGCATCTTGTCACCTCACACTAGGCAACAACTATTCACATGGCTCACAAGGCCATTAAACATCTTGTCACCTCTCACTTGGCAACAACCATTCACATGGCTCACACGGCCATTAAACATTATACTTATCATATAACTATTTAACATGCCTCACAAGGCATATGCAATAAGAGAAATACAACCTTCCCATTATTTGGGTTACAGTTTCCCTTTATATCCGAATAGGGTTTCAAGTTCATATTATCAATGCAAACCCTAATTCATTCATCCACACATCTAGGAGCATATATTGATATCATAAGTTTGCAATCCTACTTATCTATTTTCATCATTTATCATTAAATGATTATCAACATAAAGTATGAGTTTCTCTCTCATCCTCTCTAGGATATTGATTACATCATACTTTTGGTTCAATCCTCCTCTTGAGGAATATTAGTCCATCATTAACAATTCACATCATCTTTTCATTAACACCACATTCAACATACGTCACTCAATCAATTACTCATGATTATGGGTGTCTCTATCATATTGGGTATCAAGATGTGTGTATTATCATATTATACTTTAAACCAAATTCTTTACTTCATGTCATGTATCCATATCAGGCATGTGGAATAACGTCATCACCATGTCATGTTTTAGGGTTATCCCCTAATTAACATATCGTGTACCCATATCAGATGGATTATCACTTATATCTTATCATTTCAAATTAGCTTTGTATAGGGTATGTGCTAGGTGCTTGACCCCATATCAGGTATAAGCTATGTGCTTGGTGTCATATCATGCACAAGCTATGTTCTTGACACCATACCATGCACAAGGTGTTCACCATATTGGGCATAGAGCATATGCCTCATCATGTATTGTTTAAGAGGTATATATACAAGATATCATATCGGTTTCCCTTGAAGATCATCATATCGGGTAACATATCAGGTAACATACCGGGTTACCATGTTAAATAGACCTTTAGACTCATATCCCCTTCATTCCTTCAAGGATCAACCTTTTCATATAGTTACTTGACAAACTAGGTATCTTATTTAATTCTCATGCCACAATCCATTACACAAAGGGTAAGGCATATCGGGTTTCAATCCCTCATCTAAGGTTTTCCACTAGATTAGATACTTTATACCATATCGTACATGAAGTATGAATTGACCCTCATTTTGTTCACAAGATAGGAGTAAGTGCTATTCCTATCAACCAAGAGATATCATCCATAATTGTTCATGTGGTATCACTCACCACTTATATCGGCTTACCCATCACCTAGGGTTACTCAACTCTATATTGTTTAGAGTGTTCTCTTTCTCTTTATCGTACAAGAGGTATAGTCTTGAACTTGTATCGTGCATAAGGGGTAAGTAGGTATCTCCCATATTGTGCAAGGACATAGCCCATATCATGTATGATCTATCATCTATTTGCATATCGAGTTAACCCCATCCCGAGTTTCATATCGGGTTGAGGTGTTCAAACCATATCGAGTTACACCTTATATTTTTATCCATATCTTATATTGTGCATAAATGTATACTCAACCCATCATATCATGCATCATATGCATACTTCAAGATATTGTGTTCAAGTGTATATTACATGATCATATTAGGAATGGAATACTTGCTAACTTACTCAAATCAGGTTACCCATATTAGGGTTTCATACTGACTTACAAGTGTACCCTTGTATCTATATCGTGCATGGAGTCTATTCTTGACTTCCTATCATGCAAGAGATTTATGGATAATACCATACCGTGTTCCAAGATATGAACTTCACCTCCATATCATACCAGAAGATGAAACCTTCTATTCATATCGTGCAAGAGTTGTTTGCACATACCCAGATCAGGTTAGAGCTACTAGTATGTATGCTTGAATCTGATATCACTTTATATAGTGATACCATCTTATTCAAGCTCTAGAACTTCATTCGAACTATTATAGTTCATGGAAACAGGTCTAAGAAACTACTAGAACTCATAATTTCATCAACTATTTTAGAATATTTTCAGGATTAAAAGTAGTTCATTAAGTATAGCAATTTAGGTGATGAATAATAACATGATAGAGTTCAAGTTATATAACCCACCTTATGAACAGCTTCAAAGCTCCAAGCTCCAAATTTTAACATCCTTAGGTTGATCAAGAACTTCTCCAAGGTCCATGGATCGTTCACAACTCCTCCATGGACAAGAGATCATCATAGTTAAGCACTTGGTGAAGAAGAAAAGAAAAGAATATCCATAACCTGATATACTACTTCAACCAAGGTTGAAGATGACTAAAGCCTTACCTAAATCTTGATGCTCAAGATCTCCAAGCTCCTTGAGCTAATTTGCACAATATCTGAGAGTCTTTGCATGATATCTCCAAGGGGGATGGTTATGAGGATCATAAACTTTCATAAGTTGGTGAAAGGTGAAGTATATATACTTGTATTCATGAGATAAAGGGTATAAGAGGTGTCTTCACCTTAAGCTACTAGATGACACATGGCCATGCATCGTTGACACATGGACATGGATGCACACATTTATATCTTTCCATTAAAGAGTCTTGAGGATAACCTAGAGACAATATCTCGGCCCTTACTTATCTTGTGGGACAAGTTATCTCATCTTTATCTCATTAAATAAGCAACCCGATACACTTTTTGTAAGGAACTTTGCAACCCATCATGGGTCGCCTCCTTAAGGTGATATGCTCTTCATGGCCATTGGAAAGTCTCAAAAAACTGATAGGAGGCTCCTACTATGGATCCTTGGCCGATAGGGCTCCTATTTCTAGTCTACAACCCGATACAACACATATAAGGCTTTTTCCTTCAACTCATTATTGGTTTTTCATCACTAAGACTATAATCACTCAATGGTGATTCAAACATAGTACCCCCTTAATTCTCTTTCCTCCAAAGGATACATAGAGGAAGTAGGATCACTCTAGAGGTGGTGGATTTGCATTTCAACCCCATCTATTATGTAAATTACAAATTGTACCAAAATTGGTGCGCAAGGTACTAGCATTGTTCAAACAAGTTATAGCTTGGGATTTAGGCTTTCCACAAGCCACCACTTAGTATCACTCTCTTTCTTATGATACTAAAAAATGTAGGAAACATTCCACATGTGACATTTTTCAATTTAACCCCTCATCTTGGTTTCACTCAGACTTTTATATAATGCACACATAGTTTGCAATTAAGCCCAGTCTTGACAATAACCTTCACAAGAAGCCTTAATTTCTTTTCAAAAGATAAGAATCAATTTGTAAGTATTTTACTTAAGCAAAACTTCTAGGTTTAGGCCATAACCCAGGTTAGGGGTATTACAACAAAGGCCTTAATTACTTTTCAAAGGATAAGAATAAGTCTGTAAGCAACTTACTTAAGCAAAACATCTAGGGTTGGGCCATAACCCAGGTCAGGAAGTTACAGAGGGTGTGGATGCAGATGATGTACCAAGGTTGTCTACATATAACCAAGAAGAAAGAACCATAATCTAGAAGACGATCCTTGAAAATATGGAGCTCAATGTTAACTACAACAAGTGTCACACAAGTCCTTCAATAGAAGGTGGGGAAATATTTCATGATGCCTCAATGGAAGTTGAATCATCCTTTCCAGCAACAACCCAATTTCTACCATTGTAGAACCAAAGCCATTGTCGAGTTCAGATCTTCATGGAGGGATCTAGTGCTAATAGCTCCAAAATAGTTGCTAATGTAGACAAAAACTATCCACATGTTTCTTTCAAACATAATGTAGATAACTCTCAGATGCATTGCCTCTTTGAAGCAACATATATGGATATGATTCTAAACTTTTAAGACATCATTGTTGATGTTATCAAATAGATGTTGTCTTTTGACATTAGGGAGGAGGTAATAGACAAACTGTTGAATACTTGGAGTTATGTAGTATTAATTAAACTCATGTTGAATTATATAAGGTATCTCACTCACAAAAACAAAATTAGACTCATGTGGAAACATGCCATAGTTTTTAACTTGACTGATCTCAAAAATGATTATTTTTTTGTTTAATTTCTATTGGAGGAAGACTACCTATGGGCCTTGATGGGAGGGCCATCACATCTCTTTGGATCATTCCTAGAAGTTCAAATATGGAATCCTTATTTATCTATAAGAAGTTTAAATATAGAAAAGATGATCATATGAATTTGGATACCAAAATTACCAATCCATCTCTATTATTACTTGTTTCTAACTGCATCTGGTAACCATAGATGTAAAACTATCAAAATATATATCAACACAATAATGAAGAGAAGATGTAGATTTCCCATGATGGCATTTGAGATATCTACGGGAAATCCCTTAGTTCCTATGATCCTTGTAGTGGGTAGAAACTACAGTGTCCAATATGAAAATATCCCATACATCTATTCAAAATATTGTAAAGTTGGGCACAAAGATAAATATTTCTTCAAAAAATAGACGAAAAATGTGGTAAGACAATACATATTCTCTACAGATATACATGTGAAGTCAATTTTCAATAAACCTTAGAAAAATCCGGAGACACATGAAAATAATAGGGTGTAAAACCGCAATAGATTTCAAGACCTACATGATTCTAAGGAAGATGAGGAAGTCAAAGAAATATTCAGAAAAAACCATAAATCTCAGAAGCATCAAGGGCCTAAAATTTATTGGAGGTTAAGGAAACACAGTGCGACCAAACTTCATGAAAATGAATAGAATGTTGAAGATAATGCATACCAGAGGGATAAGAGAGCTACAAAAAGCATAACTAAAGTGTGGGACAATGTTATCTCTAAAAGTGTTAGAAACCATTCGATAGTCAACCTCAATGGAGATGCCATATTTTAAGATATTGATTTCAACTCAATCCCATATGTTCACTGTTGGGAAGTCGGTCCACCTAGAGGTAACCCTGGGAGTATAAATACCCAAGTGGGCATCCATTTACATAATTGAAAAAAGGGTTTCTACCTGACCAGTTCAGGCCCAATCAAAGGAAATGGGGGAAACAGTCCCACCAATAGGAGGTGGAGAAGGAGGCACGTTCTGAAGGGGGATAAGAGACACCCAATGTACTTGATCATTGATAATCTGGAATGTTTATGGTATCTATGATTAGGATACCTAAATAACTGCCAAACAATTAGCGCATAACTAGTTTTGGTCTTTCTTTTGGCCATTCTTGAACCACACATTATCGGGGATGTAGCATCTCATATTATGTAGAACCTAGTATTCTTCCACTCACAGAGAGTTGAAACTTAGGGTTTTTACTGGGGAAAATTGGGTTCCTTGGAAGGATAACACCTCTTCTCTTGATATTATCCAATCCCACAATCACTTCATCAATTATAGGTTGGATGGTAATGTCTTCTTTATTTTTATGTATGGAAGTATCCTTCGCTCAGTAAGTCATTTATTCAGGAACATGTTTAGAAGCATCTATGAGTCCATCAACAGATCATGGGTGGTAGCATGTAATTTCAACACACAAATGTTTCTACACAAAAAGGTTGATGGCAAAATTGAGATTAGCTAGTTGTAGGGAACTCTTTATTGCTTTGTGTGACTACATGTTGGTTGAACAGGGGGCAAAAAAACCTCTAATGACCTTTAAAATATAAGTTCTCCAAATGAGATTGGAAAAGAGAATATTAAAATTAGAAGTGGTTGGAAAGCTACAACAAAGCTTCAGTTGAAGTTGTTGAATGCATAAAATCTGACCAAACACCCATTGTTACTTTTACCAACAAGTAAACAATGTTTGTTCAAAGTAATTTTTTGAACTGCAGACACTAGCAAAAACAAAGAATTTTAGAGGTTTCTTCACAATCATTGTGAAAAAGACACATAGTTTATGAAGAACTCAAAAAACTTCATGAAGAAAGTAATAAAATGGGACCATAAAGTCAAAATGAGAGAGAAGAAGAAGAATAAGACCATGCAAATAAGAGTCCTCTTACACAAAAGAAATAGGAGGAGCATTACAACCTTGAAGTTGAGAACATCACTATAAATATGCAAGCTTAGATCTTGGATGAAATTGTGACAACCTCAATTTTATCTCTCCTCTATTGTACTCCTCCTCTCTAATCAAGTGTCTTTTACTCATTTTGATATTAATTTCATAATTGGATAGTTGTGATGTTCCAATTTGGCAACTACCATGGTCAGTTATGCAATGTGCGACTTTAATTTGTACATTTAACTAAGTATCTTACTATATCATGTCACCTTCTTGTATCTAATTTTGAAATCCATCACCATAATTCGTTGGCTTTATAATATGTATCATATTTTATAGGATTCAATTACGAATCCAGCAGAACAAAAATCACCCAAATCGGACATCCAGAGCCCAAGTTATGAATTAAAGAAGATTGGCCCAAATTATACTCGATTAAATCATTTCACTTGGCAATTGAAACTCAGTGGGCCGAATCTGGGTGGTGCGCGGTCCAGCGGCCACCACCCTCTTTGGGGGAAGCCCTAATCCACTCCTCTTGTCAGCTTTCGGATCTTGGATCCATGAGATCCAAGGGTTGGGGACCCGTCCCCCCTACTTCCATACGCACCACTAGCGCAAGAGGTGTTTCCGCAACCTAGCCACCCCATGGCGCTCACCATAAACCCATTTCCTCACCCTTTTCGACAATTGAAGATATATTCTCACCATTCTCAACCTCCCTAGGTCTTTCCCCGTTCTTTCCCCTCTCGTTCGCACACCGTAGGTCACTCCAGCGCCCTTCTTCTTCTTCCCCTTTCCGCGATGCCGCCACCAAGAAGCTCACTCGCTGGGTCATCACAGTGCGAGATTAATAGACCAACAGATGCATCAAGATCTGGGGATGGCGATTGTCACCTCGATTAGTGCCCCCACTTCCTCTAGTGTGGCATGCTTGCGACTCCGGCGAGCTCGGCTTGGCCAGCCACCTTAGTTGACTGGCCTCGCATAGGCAGGCACAACAGTGAAGGGGGTAACATCCCTCAACCACTGGATTGTGGCCTAACCACGATGCTCCAACAAGCGGACGGCCTAGATCCCTTGCATGATGTTATAGGTTATGCCCCCTTTTAATATAGTTCTAAAAGAAATGTTGTAAAACCAATAACTCCCTCATCTTAAGGCCAAACATAGAAAAATTATATATCAAATCAATCCTATCGAAAAGTTCTACAACGTGAGCATAGTTTTAGGACTTGAGTATGATCCTAGTTCTCCTGTTTTGCTGGAAATAGAATCTTTGGCTATGTTGACCACATATAATGCATCCTTATGATAAATCTTGATTCTTTAGTATACTTGTACATGTTGCTCATCAAATCAATAACTTTTGTTCATATTTGAACCAAACAAAGGTCCTACTCTCCCTATTTCTCATAAATGACTCATTTTTGTACATATGTGCCTAGTTTGGACTTTAATGATAAACTTTGCCCTAGATTGCTAATCTTGCTTCTAATGAACATCCACCTAATATTATTATGTATTTATGATGAATTAATGTTTCTGATCTAAATCATCTTTAGGTTTGGACCTCTTGACTTGATGAATCATGATCTAGGGTGCTCGATTGTGAGTCTTTTAACCCTAGAATGCATGTAAATGCCTTAAACCTTGATATGATCATAGAAAGTGCATGGACGTCATAATGACATGAAACTTGAACCACACCATCACGATGACCTCTAGATCAGTACTAGATCAGTACTAGATCATATAATGCATCTAATTAGGGTTAATGACACATCTTGGCCAAAACCCTAAAATGCATCTAATTAGGGTTAATGATGAGAATCTAATGCATGTATGCAATCTTGTTCTTAATCAGGTTTGGCATATGGCTAGATGGTGAAGTATATGTTAGGTTATGAAATCTTTGAATCATGTACGGGCCTTATCTAGTTATATGACTAGCTTTCTTGTTTGAAATGATATATATTGTATGCTTGTTTGTATACTTGCTTAATATTTCCATGTAGTATTGCTATGTCTTACTCGATGTTTGCCTCATCGATTTTATAACTTGAACACACACACACACACACACACACACACACACACACACAGATATATATATATATATATATATATATATATATATATATATATATATATATATATATGTATAACTCCACTATAATATTGTGATAAAGGGTTAGCTCTTGCCTATGGCCTTGAGGTCCCTCTTGTATAAAAGGGTTAGCTAATTTTGTAACCCTTACAGACCCTTCCGATGGGAAGATGGTCAAAGGCCTTAAACATATTTGATATTGTTGATATAATGGAGTGAAATGACATAAAATATGGTTTCACATTTTGTTAAATAGTTAACATGTTTATTTCTTGTTCGTTTCATCTTGAAATCTTTTCAAATTATGCAAAGATTGAATATATGTATCTTTTTGCCCCGTACTCAGCACCTCATTTTGTTGACCCATTTCTCGTATGTTGTTTTTAGGTTCAGAGATGGCTAGAAAGATGATGGGCTTGATGATCTATGCTAGGTGTACTTATTGTAAGATCCAGTTATAGGATACATGAGAAGACTTGTACAAAGTGACTCTTGAATATGTAATTCAAATCATGTAATATAATAATGTTGCTTAATATATCTTGTTGATTGTTGAGATTATGTTGGTGCTTGTATCTTGTTATCTGTTCATGTGTGCTAAGAATTTCATGCTTCCGCATGTTGCCTTTGATATTCATTTGGTTCGTGGGACTGGGATTCTAGTTATGTGAGAGATGGTATCAGAGCATGAACAATAACTACACAAAACATTACTCACATGAAACACAAACGAAACTCACTTTACATCTAAACCCTAGAAACTTAATAAGATGTCCTTCATGGATTAGGTAGACTTATCCTCTAGGTTAGAACCTAGATGTTCTAGAACTAGGTGTAGGCTTGTGTAAATTACCTCCCTTGACATGATTCGTGACATGTTCTTAGGATGTTTACACAAGTGTGCACCATGTTCTTACTAGTTCTCTAGGTGTCATGATACTAGACTGCCTCATGAGTGTGGTAACAAATTTTGGTTTTGGTTTTAACCGCATGGAGTATGGTGGTTTTCATCACATGTTTCATTGTTGGAGAGAACCTATTTCAAGTATTAGTATATGTACATATGAAAAATGTTACCACACCCAGAAAGGTAGTGAGTGTCTATGTAACCAAAGAGAAAGAGATGTAACATCAAGTCTAGATGAGAGTTTAGATGATAGTTTTAGTATCTAGAGTTGTCTAGAGCCATGATAAAGGTTAGGCTAGTGAGTATCATAGATAACCTAAGATAGTGATGATAATGATAATGATGTTAATGTCGATCTCAATGTTGATGTTGATGTTGATGTTGATGTTGATAAGACCTAAGTTAGTCCTTGAGAGGGTCAAGTAGTTTGATGATATGGAAGGAGTTTGACCATGCAACCCTAGCTAGACCTAGCACCTTGTTGATACATATGACTTGCTTGATGTGCTAAACATAGGTAGTGGGTTGGTATGTTTGCTTGTACGTAGTCTTGTGCATGTTGAGATATGATATATGACATATAGTCTGAGACCAACACGGGCCTCAATCTCTTTACAAAGGAGGATCTCTGGCATGGGACATATGAATAGGGTGACCTTTTGATATGAGTCGACCCGCCTCGGGAGAAGGTTAGAGTACCTAAACTCCAAAATATTTGAAATGTTGAAAAATATGAATGATGAAATACTTGATGACCAGTCCCTAACTTGAATACTTCTAAGTATATGAGTTGAGTGACCTAGTGTGCAGTTTCCTTGAAAATGTTGAACCCTAGATGTCCTATGAAAATATATAACCCTAGAGAGAGAGGCAATTGAAAGTTTGATGCTTGCTATATAGGTGAGGGAGATGTCCCAAGACCCTTAGATGATGCATACAATGTGTGATATCCATGATGAGCCTCATACTCCGGGTTAGTAGTTGTATATAAAGGAATCTAGAGGTTATCCTTGTTTTTCGAAAGATGGGTAGAAATTTTTGTTACACGTAGAAGGTTGTGGTTAACATGTCTTATTGGAAACATATGTCTTAGCTTGAGTGGCTTGAGCTTGTGGAGCTATTTCTAGATATAAGTGAGAGAATTTGAAAATCTTGACATTGATGATAATGTTGTTCCTGGACTGATGCTTGATACATGAAATATCTCACTTATGTTTAAAAACTTGAATATGCACAATAAGCCACTCTCATAAGTTAGACCTAATATGAAATTATACTATACAAAAAATATGTAGCTTTCAAATCATGAAATTAAATATGATGATGTCATGAAATATCAGCTTGAATAATCAGGGTAACATGTCGAATCTCATACCCAAAGGATAAACTTGATATGAGGATACTCTTGGAGCCATAACTAGAATAAACATGCTGAATAAATTGTATAATTTTAGATTTGAAAGGAATAATAATGAACATAATTGTTTAGAGTTGGTAGAAATTTTGGGAAAAAATGCTTGGAATCTATAGTAAAGATGAGATACACACTCGATGATAGTCTCTTTTGGTCATGATCACACACATGTTCGCTTGAGAATTGATAAACGTAGATGTTGATGATAAACCTTGGTCTCGTACAAAGATATGAACAAATAACCCTAATGTATGAATACAAAGGGTTGGGTAAACCTTAATGCCATGATGACTCCACATTATGACGGAACACTAAGTAACATGTACATTATCGAGATGGGTACACCCTGAATGATATTAACCTATGTCTGCATCCCATTTTGGGGAATGCCTTAACAACCATGGTTGAATAGCCAGACCCGATGGATCCTGAGTTGACGCTTAACTTTAATCATGGATGAATTTCGAGGATGAAATTCTTTGTAAGGAGGGAAGGATGTGACAACCTCAATTTTATCTCTCCTATATTGTACTCCTCCTATCTAATCAAGTGTCTTTTACTCATTTTTATATTAATTTCATAATTGGATAGTTGTGATTCCAATTTGGCAACTACCATGGTCAATTATGCAATGTGCGACTTTAATTTGTACTTTTAACTAAGTATCTTGCTATATCATGTCACCTTCTTGTATCTAATTGTGAAACTCCTCACCATAATCCTTTGTCCTTGTAATATGTAGCATATTGTAGAGGATTCAATTACGAATCCAGCGGAACAAAAATCACCCAAATCAGACATCTAGAGCCCAAGTTATGAATTAAAGAAGATTGTCCCAAATTATACTCGATTAAATCATTTCACTTTGCAATTGAAACTCAATGGGCCGAATCTGGGTGGTGCGCGATCTAGCAGCCACCACCCTCTTTGGGGGAAGCCCTAATCCACTCCTCCTATCATCATTCGGATCTTGGATCCATGAGATCGAAGGGCTGGGGACCCGTCCCCCCTACTTCCATACGCACCACCAGCGCAAGAGATGTTGCCGCAACCTAGCCACCCCATGGCACTCACCATAAATCCCTTTCCTCACCCTTTTCGACGATTGAAGATATATTGTCACCATTCTCGACCTCCCTAGGTCTTTCCCCATTATTTCCCCTCTCGTTTGCACACCCCAGGTCGCTCCAGCACCCTTCTTCTTCTTCCCCTATCCGCGGCGCCGCCACCAAGAAGCTCACTCGACGGGCTGTCGCCGCATGAGATTAATAGACCAACGGCTACGTCAAGCCCTGGGGATGGAGATCGACACCTCGATCAGTGCCCCCACTGCCTCCAGTGCGGCATGCATGCGACTCCGGTGAGCTCGGCTTGGCCAGCCGCCGTAGCCGACTGGCTTCACGTAGGCAGGCACAATGGTGAAGGGGGCAACATCCCTCAACCACTGGATTGTGGTCAAACCACGATGCTCCCACAAGAAGATGGCCCAGATCCCTTGCATGATGTTATAGGTAATGCCCCATTTTAATATAGTTCCAAAAGAAATGTTGTAAAATCAATAAATCCCTCATCTTAAGGCCAAACATAGCAAAATTATATATCAAATCGATCCTCTCAAAAAGTTCTACAACATGAGCATAGTTTGAGGACCTGAGTATGATCCTAGTTCTCCTGTTTTGCTAGAAATAGAATGTTTGGCTATGTTGACCACATATAATGCATCCTTATGATAAATCTTGAATCTTTAGTATACTTGTACCATGTTGCTCATCAAATCAATAACTTTTGTTCATATTTGAACCAAACAAAGGTCCTACACTCCCTATTGCTCATAAATGACTCCTTTTTGTACATATGTGCCTAGTTTGGACTTTAATGATGAACTTTGCCCTAGATTGCTAATCTTGCTTCCAATGGACATCCACCTAATCTTATTATGTATTTATGATGAATTAATGTTGCTGATCTAAATCATCTTTAAGTTTGGACCTCTTGACTTGATGAATCATGATCTAGGGTGCTCGATTGTGAGTATTTTAGCCCTAGAATGCATGTAAATGCCTTAAACCTTGATATGATCATAGAAAGTGCATGCAACGTCATAATGACATGAAACTTGAACCACACCATCACGTTGACCTCTAGATCAGTACTAGATCATATAATGCATCTAATTAGGGTTAATGACCCATCTTTGCCAAAACCCTATAATGCATCTAATTAGGGTTAATGATGAGAATCTAATGCATGTATGCAATCTTGTTCTTAATCAGGTTTGGCATGTGGCTAGATGGTGAAGGATATGTTAGGTTATGAAATCTCTAAATCTGGTACGGGCCTTATCTAGTTATATGACTAGATTTCTTGTTTGAAATGATATGTATTGTATGCTTGTTTATATACTTGCCCAATATTGCCATGTAGTATTTCTATGTCTTACTCGATGTTTTCCTCGTTGATTTTATAACTTGAACACACACACACACAAACACAGACACACACACACACACACACACACACACACACACACACACATATATATATATATATATATATATATATATATATATATATATATATATAACTCCATTATAATATTGTGATAAAGGGTTAGATCTTGGCTATGGCCTTGAGGTCCCTCTTGTATAAAAGGGTTAGCTAATTATGTAACCCTTACGGACCCTTCTGACGGAAAGATGGTTAAAGGCCTTAAACATGCTTGATATTGTTGATATAATGGAGTGAAATGAGATAAAATATGGTTTTGCATTTTGTTAAATAGTTAACATGTTTATTTCTTGTTCGTTTCATCTTAAATCTTTTCAACATATGCAAAGCTTATATATATGTATCTTTATGCCCCGTACTCAGCACCTCGTGTGTTGACCCATTTCTCGTATGTTGTTTTTAGGTTTAGATATGGCTAGAAAGATGATGGGCTTGGTGAGCTATGCTAGGTGTACTTATTGTAAGATCCAATTATAGGATACATGAGTAGACTTGTACAAAGTGACTCTTGAATATGTAATTCAAATCATGTAATATAATAATGTTGCTTAATATATCTTGTTGATTGTTGAGATTATGTTGGTGCTTGTATCTTGTTATCTGTTCATGTGTGCTAAGCATTTCACGCTTCTGCATGTTGCCTTTGATATTCGTTTGGTTTGTGGGACTGGAATTCTAGTTCTATGACAGAAATGAAATTAGAGAGATGTAGTGGAGGCATAAGGCTCATTGTAAGTGGCTTAAATGAAGGATAATAACAAAGGTTACTTCCATACAGCTATCAAGGTGAGATGATGAACAAATAGATCATAATATTGATGAATGATGAAGATTAATGGTATACAAAAAATCTAGCTCGTCCACATATATTACTAACTTCTTTTTTGAACTATTGACAGATCCAAATCAAGGATCTCTATCTGCTTTGGCAAACAATTATGTTAGACACTTTCCTTGTTTGAAATGGTAGTAGGTTTTGATTATCAGAAAAACACCTGACAAAAAATGATCATGAAAAGTTTATTTTCAATGTCCCCACTAAAATCCCCTAGGCATAAAAAACATTGACATAAGTATTATCTCTTTTGTTAGAAAACCTTTCATTGTAGGTTGTTAGGATGCTAACTCAGCCGATGTAGATTGTTTTAATCTCAAAAACTCAGTTCCCCACTACCTATAATCACATCTGACCCATATCTTTAAACAAAGTGTATAAAACTCCTTTAAAAAATTATTGTGAACATGATTAAGATGTATTTAATTGATTGGATAACCCTTATCCCGATGATCTTAATACCTAAAAGGATCACCCATGACAACGTGATTCTCATGTAGAAGATCATACATACCATGGAGAAGTACAAAAAATAGACCCACAATGGATATTAAAGTGGATATCTTGAAGGTATATGATAAGTTGAGTTGGGACTGCATCCCAGGCATGTTGTCGAAAACAACAATTGCATCTAATGTGATTAATACCATTATTTTGTTCATTAACTTAGGCCAATCTCCTATCTTATGGAATGGTGATACCTTAACACCATCCCCTTTCCAGCGAGTGAAACTAAGGGACCCACTATACGCTTATATTTTTGCTTTATGCATGGATCATTTAAGCCATGAGATTCAAAATGAGGTTTTCCACAACCATTGAAAACCTGTTGTTTTCCATAAATAAAGAATTGAGTTCTCATAATTATTTTTTGCATGAGACTTAGTAATCTTTGGGAAAGCTTCCATAGTCCACACTAATTGCACTTTAAGATGCCTATGCAGGTTTGAGAGGGCATCAGGGTGAAATTAGGTATTTCTTCTCCAAATACATATTGATATCCACACCCAGAGTTATATATCAAAGTATGAACATGGCTAAGGTTTTTAGCTTTCCAATCATGCATCTAGTTATATATACTATGGATGGAAGAAAAGATAAAGGTCTCTATATCGAGATGGAGGTGAAAATAATAACTGGGCAAACAAAAGATTCTCCTTTACAGGATGCATAACTCTGGACAAGACTGTAATGACTCCCACAATGGCCAGATCATGCAATCTTTGAATTTGTCAATATTTGTATGTGAAAAATTGAACCAATCAAAAAAAATTTATTTGGAGCGGTCACGAAAAGGATAAGAATACCTTTGATCGATTGGAACAAGTTACTTGCAATGACACAAGATGGAGGGCTAGCTTTGAGAGCAACTAGGGAATTTAATGAGGCTTTGATCCTAAAAGTAGTTAACTTTTAAATAAGGATAATACCATTAGGAAACATATATTTAAGGTGAAATAAAAATATCTAATTCACTTTTGTAGTTAGGTTCAATGATATGGTGGGAGATCTTACTTCTCCTATCCCAAGCTACAGACTTCACAGTGGTATCAATCATAAACAGACAAGACACATTAGTATGGGTAGACAAATGGTTGTGGAATGTGAAGGATCCTACTCTAAAACAAAGGATTGTGATATCAGAAGATATAAGGGACTCGAAGGTATTTAGTTTGGTGGTTTAGGAGGATAAATACGATGAGCATTCTATCTAACTACTCTGAGAAGGAAACTATAGATGCTATCAAAGTAGTGCCTACCCTAATGGATGGTTTGGGGGAAGACAACATTTAATGGATTAACCACCCTCATGGGTAGTACTAAGTGAAGGATGTATAACTAAATCATAAAAGAGATGGTGGCTACATCAAAAGGTGATTGGAATGTGATATGGAACTAGAAGATTGCATAATGATCAAGGTGTCCTTGTAGTTTTTCCACCATGAAATATTACTCATGAAAGGCATTAGAATGAAGAGGAATATGGCTGATGATGATAGGTGTGAATGATGTGACTTGAGTGTTGAAACTTTCGTCAACATTATCAGGGATTATCCTATGATTAAACTAATATGAGATTGTCTTAGTCCTAGTTTGTACTTGGATTTCTATAGTACTAGAAATATAATGGAATGGGTCAAGGGAACCTAGGGAGAACTATTATGCAACCAAACTAGAACATAATATTCATGGTAATCTACTCAAAAGCCAAGAAGGCGAGAAAGTCCTTCATTTTTTATAATTATAAAATGTCTATGTTGTAATGAACATTTGATCCTATGTCCTCAATATCCTTGACATAAATAGATTTATTGAACAAAGATAACAATCTAGACTAATTCCAAAATGGAAATCTCCTCACCCTAGTTGGATTCAAATATCAGTGGATAGTGCACTACATAATCCGTTAAATGTATTATTCATAGGCTATATTGTTTAGAATGAACAAGGTGAATGTATGGTTGGATGTGCACTAAAACATATATGGACCAATCCCTTGGAAGGTGAACTCCTTTCCATTCTTACAGGTCCATAGGAAGTCAACACTCTACACTTGATGAAGTGTGAGGTTGTGTATGATTCCAAACTATCAGTTTATTTTGTGGGGAAACTCTGCCAATGCATGGCTAAGTATTGGCCAGTAGTACAATGAATAAACATGATAAGGAACTACTTCATGACTCTAGGATTGTAAAGATCAACAAAGAAGCCAATAAATATACAAATAAGCTAGCCAAATGGTTGACCTTCTTATCCACTGAATACCTTGAAGTGTTAAAGAATTTGATTGCTCAAGAGATATAAGAAGCATTTGAATGATTATTATGTATTGTCACCAAAAACATAGTATGAAACTTGCCTCATTTTCTAGATTTTTTTATTTCATAGCTTACTCTTGTTCTATAAAATCCTCGTGAGTATTCCATTCTCTATTGGCTAAGAAATCTAAATAGCATTTTTTATTTTAATTACCAAAATGGAATGGTTTGAATTTGAATTCCCAAAATGGCATGCTTCCAAGGAAATATGAAGCAAATGGAGATGCATTGGCCCCACTTAGGGGAATACGTCCTAGAGGGTAACACATTTCTCTCTGGGGGCAATAATCTCCATCTGAGATGCATTTCCATATGGTGGGGCCAATGCGTTCACGTCGGGGACGCATTGCTCCTAGAGAGAGAAATGTGTTCTTTGCATGGACGCATTAATCCCATTGTTGGGCAATGCATCTTGAACCTCAATGTATTGCCCCAAAGAGAGAAACATGTCACCTGTTAGGATGCAATGCCCCATAATGGGGCCAATGCACCCTGGTGGAGAATGTGTTGCCCCATCATAGGAGGAATGCATCCTCATGCACGTCACAACCAAAATCATCACTCAATCCACACAACTTATCCACTTCTCATATTCTTCACATCCAAGTGATCTTCGTCTACTTTTGGGTCTGGTGTATTACAGGTAGAGCCTGTAGCTGAGTTCGACGCATATTTCTCTCTTTTTTCTCTAGGCAAAGAGCATGTTATCGTATGTCTCTAGGTTTATGATTGACAAGGTATTTCTCAACTAAATTTCCCATTAATTACTAATATATATGCATAAAATAGTCTATAATATTTCTTAGTGATTCCACCTTGAAATCACCATTCAATGTTAGATATTAAATATTTGTATTCTTAGAGTTGTCAATTTTTAATTATAAAAAAAGGCTATTGTAACATCCCTGACTTGGGTTATGGTTTAACCCTAGAAGTTTTGATTAAGTAAGTTACTTACAAACTTTTTTAATCTTTTGAAAAATAATTAAGACTCTTGTAGAGTTTAATTTTCAAGTTTGAGCTTATTTACAAACTATTTATACATTATATGATAGTGTGGGTATAAAGTGAAATTTACCCAAGATGAGGGGCTATATTGCAAGATGTCACATGTTAAATGTACCTCATGTGTTTTAGCATCATAAGATAGAGAATTATGCTAAAGTATAGCTTGTGGAAAACCTAAATTTCATGTTGCAACTTGTTTGAATAATGTTAGTGCATTGTGCACCAATTTTGGTACAAATTGTAATTTACCCTAAATGTAGGGTTAATATGCAAATTACCACTTCTAGAGTGTCCCTACTCCCTCCTAGTATCATTTATATGAGAGAGAAAGAAGGAAACACCATGTTTGATTCAATTAGGAATGAAGATACTCTTGGTAATGAAATGACCAAGAAAGGGGTTGAATGTGAAACCCTAACTTAAGTTGTATCAAGTTGAAAAGCTTATATATGAGTGCCTATCGGCCAAGGAGCCATAGGGGGAGTCTCATATCAGTTTCTGGACTCTTAGAAAAGGCCATGACATGAAAAGAACCTTAAGGAGGTGAAGGGTATCAGTTTACAACTCCCTTAGAAAAGTTGTATCGGGTTGTGAATAAAGTGGTGATTTAGTTGATATATCTTATTCAAAGAGATAAGTAATGTACAAAATTTCATCTCTAGATTATTCTAAAGTGTTTTTCATGTCAAGTTAAATTTTAATGCATTCATGTACATGTTGGTATGTATTCCCTGAGAGCCAATCATGGGATTATTGGTGGGATACATTAAGATTGATTTGATAAACATTAAAGGCAAGCTTCCAATTCTTTCTGGTTCTGTCATATGAGATAATGATAGAACATATTGAATGTCTAGAGAATGACAGTACTCAATAACGTATGCTTTCATGTTGAGGACCTGGATGATCAGATCATACGGATGCTAAGAGTTTGTACATTCTTATTATGTCCCTAGTCAGATGTCATTGTGGAAGGTAGATAGACAACAATGACACACAAGACTAGATTGTGGTGTTGGTTGATGACAGAATCTCATTAGTCATGATATGGAGATATAAAACCAAACACATAGGTACTTGTTAGAGAACAAGTGTACCAGACAGACCCACTGTGAGTCTGACACATGGAGCCATGACATGGTAGTCACAGTCAGTTCTCACAGTGATGGTGGTGAATGTGATTCTTTGACCTAAAATAACTACACTCAACACATGTCGTTGGGTACACTTTGACGTCATCAAATGCAATCCTAAAACATGGATTGTTATAAAGGAGATGATTGGGTGGCTTTGACACATGGGGCTTTTGAGGGGTGAGTGATAGATATGAGATTTGTCCCTCCTGAGGGAGTTTGATATCCATGGCCACTTGATGAGTAGGATTGAGATAGGTGTGCATGCATGTGTGAATTAGTATGTGATATTGATGTCATACATATTTCCTCCAATCTACTCTGAGATCAAGAAAGTGAATGGACGTTGATAGGATGACTATTCCATGCCTTGAGTTCATTCGGGATATCAGTGACAAAGGAATTATACATTCACTGTAACACCATTCACAGATTGTAGGATTGAAAGTTGTTCTCCAACTTTCCTTTTCACTTGGGTAGCACTGATGTGCGACTAGGCACAACACTTTGCTTGTGAAGTCATAAGTGTTATGGACTTTCACTGCCAACGTGAAATGGACCTACAGGGTCACACACATTTGATTTAACCTGGAAGAGGAGTTTATCCACAAATGATGTTTAGATTGATTACAAAAGGAGTTTAGTAGTTCAATTAAACACTCAATCAATTGATAGCTCAATATCATAGTGTTCAAGGTTGGACCAATTGAATAGAGTATCAGATTGATTGGAACTGCAATTGACTGATTTGTACAGTCTGCTGCCCCAATCGATCGGCTCATAGGGATGAACCGATCGAATCAGGTTGGTGAACCGATCGGCTCAACTGGTGAGACGATCGGCTCATGTATCAATGAGACGATCGGCTCAATTATTGAACCAGTCAATTCATGTGACCAACTGAGACCGTTTGAAAAGTCAGAGGACTATTTTACAAATACAATTTGTTTCACTTGTACAAATTTGATTTGAACAAGGATTAATATTTGATTAATCAGAAACAAATATGAAATTCAATTTGAGTTGCATCAGGACCACGAACCGATCGGCTCAGGCATGAACCGATCGACTCAGAGCACCAGACGATCGGCTCAGGTCCCAAACGATCGGCTCAGGGCCCGAAACGATCGTTTCTGGGTGTGAAACGATCGGTTCAGCTGACGCAGTTGGTTGTTTTTGTGGAAAATCTTGAACCCTTCTACTCCTGCTTTAATCCCGCATTGCCAGGGGTAGAGAACCATGTCCCATGACCCTCCTATATATATAGGGGTAGTGGAGGCTTCTCAGGAACAACAACTCAGAACACCAGTTGCTCTGTAAAGTTGTCATTCTCTCTGGTTGTGGTAACCGAGAGAACCCGAGCAAGTGCTACCTGATAAGGGAGGCACAACAAGGGAAAGACAACTACAGAAAAGCGACTAGTGGCAGGAGAGTGTGTTGGTGACTAGTACGCCGACAGGAGGGTGCGACTCCTTCCGATTCCTTGTGGGATAAGGAGATCGGAGTTCTAGGTGGTCTGTGTGGACTACTTCAGAGGAAGGAGACTTGTGCCGCTCAAAGGACAGCTATCAATCCTAACAGTCCCCGTGAGACCAGGAGCTGCATAGACACCGTCCAAGACTGGAGGTGAAGACCACGCAAGCCGCGAGGTAACGTCGCCAAGCAATCCTCGGGACAAGGTATGTCTTTACAAACCATCCTTCCTATTGTATAGACGTTGACGTGATTCCTTTATTGTGGGTTTGGGAGAAGAAAATTTTTGTTTCTGATGCCTTCTCTGTCTCCCCAAAAACCCAACAGTACATGTGTCAACCATGCATGTACACGTGGCACCTAGTAGCTCAAATTGATGACACCTCATTTACACACCTTTTCAGGAACCTCAAGTATATCTATACCCCTCTTTTCACCCACTAGTGAAAATTTTCAAATCTTACCACCCTCTTTCCCTAAGGTATCATGCATAGGGTCCTTGTATCATGCAAGAGTGAAGTGGTATCATGCATAGGGCCTTGGGTATCATCCATATCAAGTTGATATCGGCCTAGCAAGGTGATATCGACCATAGTGGAGTGTTTTGACCACAAGTGAGGGGGATATCGGCCACAAGTGATGTCATAACATGAATGAGTAGTGAGGTATTGTGAAAAGTTGCTAAGGATCAAGAAGGAGCTCAATACTCAACCTTAAGGTGAGGCCATGATCATCTTCAACCTGGGATTGAAGCATGAATCTAGAGTTATGATCTTCCTTTCTTTTCTTCATCACCAATTGCTTATCCATGGTGATTCTTTGCATATAGAGGAGTTGTGAAGTTCATATTCAACGTTAGGAATTTGAAGCTTTGGAGCTTGGAGCCTTGAAGTTGTTCTTGAGGCGGGTTATATAACTTGAATGCAATTATATTATTATTCACTTTCAATTTTGTCATACTTGTGATCTATTTGCAAATTCAATTTCTCTTGAATAATTGATGATCCTATGATGATCCTTTGAGCTGTAAAAGCTTCATGGGACTATTGTCCATGACTTAGAATAGTAATAACAAGGGTCTAGAGGTTGATGGTGATGACATCATCAATGATAAAGTGATATTAGGTTGAAGCACACACCTCCAACCCGATATGGTGATGAAACCCTATATGACATGAAAACTGATATACCTTGAAACCCCACACCCCTAACGGTTTGTACAATGGGTTGACAAAGGTCCAACCATTTGTCTAACTTGTCACTTAAACCATGTTGAAGGGTAGGTCAAAGTCATGAAGGTTTGATGAGGCATGAGTGTAAGGGTCTAACCCGATATGGTGTGAAGCACACACACACACCTCTTTGCCCGATATGGTGTGAAGCACAAAAACACCTCTTTTCCCGATATGGTGTGAAGCATGAACACACCTCTTTGCCTGATATGCTGTGAAGCACACACACACCTCATTGCCTAATATAGTGTGAAGCGCACACACACCTCAAAAGTGATACGGAAGTAAGTATACACCTCAAACTCAAGATGGTAAGCATACAAACACCTCAAGGGTGATATGATAAGCACACATACACCTCATACTCCATATGGTAAGCATACATACACCTCAAACCCGAGATGGTAAGCACACATACACCTCAAAAGTGATATGGAAGCAAGCACACACCTTAATCCCGAGATGGTAAGCACACATACACCTCAAGGGTGATATGGTAAGCACACATACACCTCATACCCGATATGGTAAGCATACGTACACCTCAAACCTGAGATGGTAAGCACACATACACCTCTAAAGTGATATGGAAGCATACACACACCTCTTTGCCCGATATGGTGGAAGCACCTCAAAACCCATATGAAGGTAAGCACCTTAAATGCAATTTACTTGATGGAGTAACACATGAAGTGTCTTATATCAAGTCATACATTAAGAGGTATAGAGTTTAATGAATAATGATTAAATAGGCTAATGTACCTTGAAGGAAAGGTTGATTCAACTTATTAAAGTATGGAGTAATCAACATCCTAGTAAGGATGAGAGAGAAACTCATACTTTTGTGGTAATCATGTAATGGGCATACATCAATACTCCTAATATGTGTAGGGTATGAAATAGGGTTTGATCCTTGATAGTATGATCTTCAAACCCTAAATGGTTTATAATGGGAAACCCTAACCCTAATGAATGGTGATGATATGTATGTGAAACCCTAATCGATATGAAAGGGAAACCCTAACCCTAATGATGAAATAGTATTATTACCCTAGTATTGCATGGTGTTAATATGTATTTGATATGGCTATTATCATGTATACTAAACATGCAGGTATCATGAGATGATGAGCATTTCCAGGTATGAGCTATGATGTTTTAAGTGATACAGATTTAAATGGGCCTTGTGAGCCATGTGAGATGCTTATGCAACAAGTATCATGTATACCTTGGTCTGAGGACCTAGAGGTAATAGTTACCTGATAAGTGGTAACAATATTCAATGATGAAATAAGGGTTTGAATACACAGATCTAGTAATCATGATGATGATAATGTTGAGGGATGTGAATTCACAGTAATGAGATAAGGGATTGAAATCGTAAATGTTATATGTGTTCTAAAAATTTGAAAAGTACTTGATAGATGTATTACACCTTTCTTTGTAGCATATGTTATAATAATTCATGTTTGAAAATTGATTGATGCTAAAAGATACGATAATATACTTAATTAATCAAGTAGAATCTTATCATGTAGTGCCCTGACAATAGATCCATCAATGTCAGTAGTTGTTGAATGGTGAAATAGATTTTCCCATGAGATATCTTGGAGGGCATATTTTTTAATATGTAGGGGTGATGGGCGTGAATATCCTAACACCCTAATGAGGGATTGATGTGTAGATAATTGAGATCTCTCAATCCTTCATTATAAATGGTGGGACAGATGTATCATGAATCTCCCGATGATGATGAATGTCGGGATTGATGTGTAGATAACTGAAATCTCTTGATCCCAAAGAGAGTGCATGCTGCAGTTGTAGCTCTATAGCAAAGTTTGTAGTATACCCTGGAAAGCTATTTAGAAGTTGACACGAGATGTCCTACTTGTGGCCTCGCACTGACTGAGACAAGTGAGGTCATGGAAGTCGGCTCTTCCATTGACCTTGTATGGTACCAATTTTGACTTCACAGTGGTCGATTGGAGTATGAGTGGTATACCTCATCTACTCAGGGCATAAGTGTGATTGTAAAATGTAATCACCTGTGTAGCGTATTTGCTTAAAAAATATAATATAGAAATCATCAGTTGATTTTACATATGTTTTATACATCTTAAATGGATAGATATTATACATTTTCTTCATATTCCTTATAAAATGAATAAGATTATTTACTGCTTTATCATATATATATAGCTGAAATTCTTCAGAAGATGATATTGCTTTACCTTGTTTAAACACTGATTAAATCCTTCTTATTAATGTAAAAGAATCCTCTTCCCAATTTTATATTATTTATCTTCAAAAATAATATTATTGGCAGAGAGTTATATCTCTCGTTGGGACATGGGTCTCACCCCGTTGGTCGCCAACATTTTTAGGTGGGTGTGAATGAGAAGGTAGGGACCATATAGATGAGGCAGGACAACAACATTAGGGGTAGTAGTAGCATCTCAGGTTGAATGTTCAGTCTGTCGTGTCTTGTAGATATAAGTCCTATGTGTCGTCTCTATACTCTCAGGTCCTTGGAGTCTGTACTTAATGGTTTTATAAACGATATGAGATTTTGTCTTGTATGCCTTGAGCTTTTATGTTGCTTATGAATAGTTTGGCAAGGTAACTATTATATGTTATCCTCGAGATGAGATGGTACAATGTATGTACAATGTGAACCATGATGTATGTAATACTTTGGTTCTCTTCTTAAGAATTTCCTGGAAGTGGATCTCTTTGCAAAATAGTTTTAATTTTTAGTGATTTTTGTTAATCCGCTACTTATGGTTATTTTGCAATTATTTACTGGTGATGGTTTGATTTGTTGTAGGATCGTCACAAAGTTTTAGTATCTTATCAAGGTTTCGTGGAGTCTACAGAGACATAGGATTAAGGTTGTTGAGTATGTTCTAGTGTTCTCCAGTTTATCTGATAGTGACTTCTACTCATATAGGAGAAGAAGTAAAGCTTAAAGATGGTTGGATCACACAAAGAACATGTTGCTGAAAGTAATGTTGCTTGATAAATGTATATTTATCCCTTTAATTACATCTTTTAGATATCTTTCTAGGATTGTTTTGTTATTTATCTTCTTTATTTTATTATTAATTGTATTAGAATAGAATTTTCTATTTATTTAGAGTTTTAAATATATTTACTTATTTTTTTGTAGGAAAATAGCTCATGAGTAAATTCCCCTAGAAGATATTTTTGCACAAATTCCCGCAGTGTCTGACTTCAGCATATACCTTCTACCAAAATTGGTATAATTCGCACATCCCAAGGTAGAATTTAATGTGCAAGTATGTATTGGAAAGAGAATTCAATTATCTACAGGAAAAACATATTTTCAGACTGCTTCCAAATTTATGACTAGCCCAAACATATGCTTGAAATCTCTGTTGCGGGAAATTACTACAAAAAAGAATGCAAAACAACCAATTGTTTCCTCTATTGACTAGATCCAGAATGTTAGCAGCCTCCACCGGCCATTTCCTTTGCCCTAAACCTAATGTATACCCCCTCCTTCTCCTATAAAGGAGGGGTACTTCCTCCTCCTTTGGGCATCTAGGATTTCTCTTTGTACTAGCATTCTGAAGCATTTTATTCTTGTATTCTTCTTCTCGTTCTGCAATAAAGTAAATTTTCTTGAAGCATTGTCTTTTTTTAGTTTGTTCTTGACTCTTCATTCCACTTTTAGTTCTAGATCTTCTTTTCTCCATTCCTTAGTTCTAGAGCAAGGAATTAAGAACCTGGCCATTTCATTGTCTCTAGCATAATGATTAATTTACTATTTCTGGGCTAGACTATGGCCAAGGTACTTTCTTCCTCCGTCTCCCCCTTCTCCTCAACTATGAGCGAGTAGTTCTATATCGAGGCAAGGGGAGTAGCCCCTTAGCTGTGGTTTGATTGAATTAGTTTTAATTGGTTCCTTTAGATGGCGATTTGTTTATTAAATCGATAATCTAGCGAAGTAATTACTCACTTAGATATATTTGTTAATCTGGATGGAAATGACCATGGAAATCTGGGTTTAGAATGATTAAACCAATTCGCATGGAGATTTTGATGTGACCGCAGATTTATATCTTTTCGTATGAAGAACTAGGAAACATGAGCACTAGGACCAATGGGATCTTGTGAAGTTCATCTTTTGTGTTTCTTTCGTGATTCACATGTCGTCGTCTATTTAGAGATTAATAGTTAATTCATGTTTAGGGATTAATAGTTAATCCCAAAACCTCAATTCTCTCCTTTTGATTTCAACCTTCATTGATTTGCTTTCTTTACTTCTAGTCTTTTCCATTCACAATAGTCTACTTGTGCTAACAATTATTTATTTCTTTTCCTTGTGACAGGGGCAAAATAAATTCTTGTTATTACATTGTTACTTTGTGGTTATTTCTTGTTTTATTGTAATCAACCAAACCCCCTTTCCGATATTTACTTTCCATTTTAAATCTAAAAATACCTAAAACAAATAAAATAGTTCTTCAAAATAATTGGGATAAAAGAAACAATCTTAAAAAGTTGTCATTTGGGATTCGACCCTTTCTATACTAGCCTTAACCAGAAAGTTAAAAGGTTTAAACTCTAAGATTAACAGTCTTAGTGATTGGTGTGTTAAGCGACCATATCAATTTGGCACCGTTGTCGGGGACAACAGATTTGTTTCTTTTGAACCCCAAATTTTTTTGAAAAACTTTTTTTTCCTTTTTTTATGCCTTTCGAGTAACATTCTGGAAGTACTACTCCTCCTTCTGTCGAGTTTCCATTCCGACAGTCTGTTTTTTTCTACAAATACGCTAGTTTGTAAAACAATTGTTAGTTTTGTAATTTTTAACCTTGTGTCATAATCCCTTAGCTTTTCCTTTTAATTTATGGCCTTGTACAAATCTTTAGTTCTTTTTTGAATTGTAAAAAAAACTTTTCAAATGGAGTGGGCATCCCAATATCCCCCACAATGTTATTATTGTGGTCTTTACAACCATGCATCTCTTGCCTGCCCGACTCTACCCCATGCTTATGATAGCACTCCTTTTAATTGTGAGCCCTTTCATCCGGGTGGGTACAATGTGAATCCACATTTTTCTGAGAACCATTATGGGGAACCTTGCTATCCATATTCTAATGGGGGATATGATCAAAAAAACATTGTGGGGTGTAACCAACAAAACCTTGGGGGTTATGAACATGTTTATGAATCCCAATGTAATCCTCAACAAGAAGAGAGACTTAGGGCCCTAGAGAAGATAGCAGTAGAAGGAGAAACAAAACTAAAAACCAGCCAAGCCTTCTTAACCACCCTGTTAGAAGCCCAAATCCAAAATATAGATTGTTCAAATATGTTTCCTCATGAATTGGTGACACCTTATAATATTGAATCTTCCTACCAAGATGGACACAATGGAAATTACAATCCACCATCTTTTGGAGATTATTATGAGGAGCAATGCCACCCAAAACAATATGAAGGTACTATAGCCAAGGAAACTATGGGGAGTGTGACCAAGATGGCCAAAATTTTGGGGTGTATAAATCCTATGGTGAAACACAATTTAATCTTGAACTAGAAGAGAGACTTAAGTCCCTAGAAAAGATGGCAGCAGAAGGAAAAGAAAAATTTGAATCTAGTCAAGCCATGTTAGCTACCTTACTAGAGGATCAATCACAAACTCCCCCTATAAATATTGATCAACTCAAGATGGTTCTTCCTAGTGATGACGACGATGATAATCCTATTTTTGTGTCATATATGTCGGATCCTGAAGAAATAGCATAAAAAATGGAACCATATTTTGCATGTGGTGAGGACGTGGGTATCCCTATCTTTCCTTTATAGACTTTATTACTTGAATATGAAAAGTCGAAGCAGGAGAGTCAATCTAAAAATCCAACTACTCCCTCCACCACATACAACAATCAAATTGACATCAAAGACCAATACCCTTATTTTGAGTCTATTTTGGATAATAAGAATCCAACCCCCTTTGACAATAGGATTCCACATGTTCTGTCACAACCGATTCCCATTCCATGCACAATTGATTTAGAAGAAGAGATACAACCCTTGGGAGAAGTCTACATACCCCTTTCCACTGATTGCAAGGAATATGTCCCCATTTTTATCCCACATGAACCCTTGGGAAATCCTTGCAAAGAGGAATTAGAGTTACATTTTATATCAACCATGAATCCCATCTATCCCAAGGTTGATTGCATGAATTTTGAATAGAGAAAAAATACTTATCATGTTGATTTAAATATAGTTGTCTTTTTCATATCACCACCAATTCTCCTATATGCAGGTCAATATGACCGAGGGAAACCAGGGCCAGATCCTCCGCCTATCTTTGCACATATGGCACTGCATGTGTTACCAGTCAGGTACCCACCAACCTCCCCCAATCTACATCCATCTTCAAAACTTCCTTCACTATTGATGGAAGATTTGTGGATCCTATTGGAGGGAATGCAAGGTGAAAGAAAATATGAGCACCGCACTGAGCTTCTACAATTACCCTATTATAGGGTAAACTATGAAGCTCCTCAGATAAAGGTCCCAACCCTCATACACATCCCCTTTAGCTGGACATTTTTTGAACTACCAGGACCACCTGGAAATCCTTTCTCTTCTCTTCCCTCCATCTCGGGTTTCGATTTTGCTCGAGATGAGCAAAAATCTGAGTCTGGGGTGGAGGTGGGTGGTATGTTTCTATTCCACCCCCTTATCTTTTTATTCTTGCATTGTTTCTACCTTTTTTATTTTGCATATAGTTGCTTTGTTCATGGCCATTATCTAGTCGGCCATGTTTTTATTTCTTTTGTTGCAAAATGACCTTTATCTAGTTGGCCAATATGAATAGGTGTTTATCATGGTACCCCTTTGAATTTAGTAAATCTTATGCAAAAAATTGTTACAAATTGCCATGTCTAAAACCACCATGTCACCTAGGACCCCGAATAACATCACTCCTCAGAATAGTTGGCAAGTCATAAGGAATCGATCAGAACCAAGAATAATTTTCCCTATATTTAAGTAATGGATTATCTTGTTATAAAATTTGTATGATGTGATTTATAGGAATACTCTAACTAGCAATGACACTCTCGTAAAAAAATATATGAAAAAAAATTGAAAGTTATAAGCACAAGAACATCTCTTCCTTCCCTCTATTTTTTTCTAAAAAAGAGAAGCAAAGAATCACCACCAGACAAAAATCAAGTCTGGGGTGGTATGCTTCCCAAAATGAAAACTCAATACCCCACAAAGGAACATATCATAAAAAGATGCCAAAAGTGCACATGAAAAAAATTGTGACCAATGTAGCCACAACTCCATAAATTCATATCCCGAGTCGAATAGAGGAGGGATCAATATATTTTCGTCACTTCCTTCTTTGTTTTCACACCCCCAAATTCGTCCTATTCTTGTGCAATAACTTTACAAAAAAACAAAAGAGTAATAAAAATTGAGAGTGTCAAAGCGAAAGTAAGATGTTGCCTATTTTTCTACAAATTTTTATTTTAGAAGCTAGATCTGACAATTGTTTCGATAGGGAATATAGAATTTTATGCTATGTGGTTCTAGGAGATTGGGTCACTTGGCCAAAATTTGGAGGTGAGGACTGTAGTGAAGTTATTAAGTTGGGGATGGCATATTGGGAGTATAAATTGGACTTCATTTGTGATTTTATTTTCTTGAGGACAAGTAAAGATTCAAATTTGGGGTATTTTGATAAATGTATATTTATCCCTTTAATTACATCTTTTAGATATCTTTCTAGGATTATTTTTTTATTTATCTTCTTTATTTTATTATTAATTACATTAGTTTAGAATTTTCTATTTATTTAGAGTTTTAAATATATTTACTTTTTATTGTAGGAAAATAGCTCATGAGTAAATTACCCTAGAATATATTTTTGCACAAATTTCCGCAATGTTTGACTTCAGTATATACCTTTCACAAAAATTGGTATAACTCCCACATCCCAAGGCAGAATGTAATGTGAAAGTATGCGTTGGAAAGCTAATTCAATTATCTACAGGAAAAATATATTTTCGGACTACTTCAGAATTTATGACTAGCCCAAAAATACGCTCAAAATCTCTGTTGCAGGAAATTACTACAAAAAAGAATGCAAACCAACCAATTGTTTCCTCTATTGACTAGATCCTAAATGTTAGCAGCAGCCGCCAACCATTTCTTTTGCCCTAAACCTAATGTATACCCCCCTCCTTCTCCTATAAAAGGAGGGGCACTTCCTCTTCCTTTGGGCATCTGGGATTTCTCTTTGTACTAGCATTCTGAAGCATTTTATTCTTGTATTCTTCTTCTAGTTCAGTAATAAAGTAAATTTTCTTGAAGCATTGTCCTTTTTTAGATTGTTCTTGACTATTCATTCCACTTTTAGTTCTAGATCTTCTTTTCTCCATTCCTTAGTTCTGGAGCAAGGAATTAAGAACCTGGCCATTTCATTGTCTCTAGCATAAGGATTAATTTCCTATTTCTGGGCTAGACTATGGTCAAGGTACTTTCTTCCTCCGTCTCCCACTTCTCCTCAACTATGAGCGAGTAGTTCTATATCGAGGCAAGGAGAATAGCCCCTTATCCATAGTTTGATCGAATTAGTTTTAATCAATTCCTTTAGACAACGATTGGTTTATTAAATCGATAATCTAGCGAAGTAATTACTCGCTTAGATATATTTGTTAATTTGGATGGAAATGACCATGGAAATGTGGGTTTAGAATGATTAAACCAATTCGCATGGAGATTTTGATTTGACCATGGATTTATCTCTTTTCGGATGAAGAACTAGGAAACATGAGCACCAAGACCAATGGGCTCATGTGAAGTTCATCTTTTGTGTTTCTTTCGTGATTCACATGACGTCGCCTATTTATCGATTAATAGTTAATTCATGTTTTTACCATGACTAAGGTGGTGAAAACCCCTAAAGCCTTGATTCTCTCCTTTTGATTTCAACCTTCGTTGATTTGTTTTCTTTACTTCTAGTATTTTCCATTAACAATAGTCTACTTGTGCTAACAATTATTTGTTTCTTTTCCTTGTGACAGGGGAAAAATAAATTCTTGTTATTACATTGTTACTTTGTGTTTATTTCTTGTTTTAGTGTAATCAACCAAACCTCCTTTCCGATCTTTACTTTCTATTTTATATCTGAAAATACCTAAAACAAATAAAATAGTTCTTCAAAATAATTGGGATAAAAGAAACAATCTTAAAAAATTTTCCTTTGGGATTTGAACCTTTCTATACTAGCCTTAACCAAAAAGTTAAAAGGTTTAAACTCTAGGATTAACAATCTTACTTATTGGTGTGTTAAGCGACCATATCATTGCTATAGCAGGAGGAGGTATAAGGGATCAGGCGAGAGAGGAATTAGTACCTAAGAATTCCCAGCTTGACCAAGATTCAATAGAAAACCCAGCTTTTCATGCTCTATTTGGGTAGTTCATGAACACAATGATGCATATGGTAGTTCAGATGCCAACACCAACACCTAGGGCACCAGCTCCCAATGAGGGATATGGATCTGATAAGACCTTTGAGCAGTTACGTCGGGTAGGAGCCACCAAATATGCCGATACAACTAACCCAGTAGGCATAGATTCATGGCTCATTGAGTTGGAGAAATCCTTTAGAATCCTCAGCATTCTAGAAACTGAGAAAGTTAGGCATGTTGTGTACGTATTAAAAGGAAGTGCTGGCCACTGGTGGGCCATTGAGGAGGAGAAACGACCAGGTGTTGAGGTTGAATGGAGAGAGTTCCGACATGAGTGTGTTAGTAGATACTTTCCCAAGACTTATCTGGATGAGAAAATCTCACAGTCTGAGTGGATTAGGCAAGGAACAATGAACATTAGGGAGTATGAAGCAAAGTTTATGGAGCTTCAACAATTTTGTCCAAACATGGCTACTATAGATGAGGAGAGAATTCATTGTTTTGAGAAGGGTTTGAACACTGATTTAACCACACATGTATCTATTCTAGAGAATAGAGAGAGCTTTCTCACCTTTGTAGAGTCAATTACGCGTATAGAAAGGTTCATGATTGAGAAATGTGAAGCCAACAGTAGGAAAGTGTCTGCACAATTCCAAGGACAGAGGTCTGAAAGTTCTAAGAAACTGAGGTTTTCTGCACCAATAGCACCACAAAGGTTCAGTGCTCAGACGTAGTGGACATCTAGCAAGGGTAGAAGCTGTAGTCTACTACCAAGTAGAGCCCATAGTTCGACATCAATGTTAGTAACTAGACCATCTAGGCCGCAATGGGAAAATCTAAGTTGTTACCAGTGTGGGAAGCCATGACATATGATGAGGAATTGTCCATTTAAAGACAGGAGTCTAACCCAACCACCGAGGTAGAGTCAACAAGGCTCTCAGAGGCAACAATTTAGTAGTGGCACATGACGACGTGGATAGGTGTCCCAAGTTGGTTCATCTGCACCCAACAAAAGGATGTGTGGTCGGCAACCAGTAATGGCGAGATTCTATGCTATGAACCAGCCGGAAGCAGTGGTAAACCCACGAGTCATGATAGGTCAGATGGAATTATTTCATTCTGATATGTCTTCATCCTGCTTCGTATCAGTTTTGATTGATTCAGGTGCTACACATTCCTTTATCACTCAAGATGTGATTCATGATTGCAATATGACTGTTAGTTGTAGAGCAGATAATCTATTATTAGAAAATCCTTTAGTAGGATATGTGGTACGGGAGGTATGTTCTCCCTATGTTCTTTCCTTTTCAGAACACATCATTCAAGTGGATATTATACCACTTGAGATGCATGGGTTTGACATAATTGTTGGGATGGACATCCTATAAAAGTATAAGGTTGTCTTGGATTGTGGTTCCAAGCAAGCTATGTTCACAGACAATGGTGAGACATGGGTCTTTTAGGGGGACAGAAAGATTCTTCCAACTTGTCTAGTATCAGCAATGATAGTTGAGAAGTTGATGCAACAAGGATGTGAAGCATTCTTGGCGCATGTGGTAGATACCCGAGCAGAGAGTCCTAGTCTTTCTGAAGTTCCTATTGTTAGGGAGTTCGAGAATGTGTTTCTTAAAGAATTTCCAAACATTCCTCCACCTCGAGAGATTAATTTAATTCCAAGTACGCAACCTATAGATAAAACACCTTATAGGATGGCAACAACTGAGATGGCAGAACTTAAGAAATAGTTATAGGAGTTTCTTGAGAAAGGTTTGATTCAACCAAGTACTTCCTCGTGGGGTGCTCTAGTTCTTTTTGTTAAAAAGAAGGATAGGTCTATGAGATTATGCATAGACTATAGACATCTTAACAAGGTGACTATTAAGAACAAATATCCTCTGCCAAGGATAGATGATATGTTTGACCAGTTGTGTGGTGCAACAATATTCTCTAAGATAGATCTAAGGTTAGGATATCATAAATTACATTCAACGAGAGTGACATACCTAAGTCGGCCTTTAGGATAAGGTATGGTCATTATGAGTTTGTAGTTATGTCGTTTGGACTAACTAATGCACCAGCTGCATTTATGGAGTTGATGAATATAATCTTCTGACCATTCCTTGATTAGTTTGTAGTGGTCCGCATAGATGACATCCTGACATACAGTAGAGATGGTCAACAATATGAGCAACACCTTCGTCAAGCCTTGACATTGTTGAGACAGTATAAGCTATATGCTAAGTTTAGCAAGTGCAAATTTTGGTTGTCAAAAGTGTCTTTTCTTAGACACATTATATCTGCTTCAGGTATTCATGTTGATCCACAGAAAATGGAATTTGTGTTAGAGTGGGAACAGCCCAAGACACCAACTGAGATTCATAGTTTCTTAGGCCTGGCAGGTTACAACAGGAGGTTTATTAAATACTTCAATTCTATAGCCTTACCCCTAACCAAGTTGACCAGGATGGAAGTTCCTTTTGTTTGGAATGACAGGTTTCAGTATTCTTTCCAGTTGTGGAAAGAAAAGTTGATCACTGCACCTATGTTAGCTTTACCTGAGCAGGGAAAGGGATATATTATTTTATGTGATGCCTCTAAGAATGGTCTAAGATGTGTGCTGATGTAGAGTGATCATGTAGTTTCTTTTACTTCCCAACAACTTAAGAAACACGGGGAAAATTATCCACCGCATGATCTAGAATTAGCTACAGTGGTTCACGCGTTGAAGATCTGGAGACATTATCTCTATGGAGAAACATGTCAAATTTCCACAGACCATAAGAACCTAAAGTATATCTTCTCACAACACGAGTTGAATATGAGACAATTCCGTTGGATGGAGTTAATCAAGGACTACGATTGTATAAGTGATTATCATCCAGGAAAGGCTAATGTAGTGGCAGATGCACTAAGTAGAAAATCATCATTGCCACCCGCAGATAAAGCACATTTGAACTCTTTAGTGTGCTTTAAATGAGATATGCTTGTCTCTTTGAGGCAAAACAATGTACAACTTAAAGTATCTTTGTTAGCTGGATTGTTAGCTGAGATGCATGTAAAACCTACTCTGAAACAACAGATCAAAGAGGCACAGCATGCTGATACTGTGATTCAACAGATCAGGTCAGAGTATGGTAGTGAGAAATGGGATGATTTTCATGAGTCAAAGGATGAGGTAGTTTGTTACCATGGTAGGATGGTAGTACTTGATGCCAATGACTTAAGGAAGCTAGTCATGGAGGAATCTCATTAGTCCATGTATGCAATGCATCCAGGGAGTACAAAAATGTATCATAACTTAAATAATATGTATTGGTGGCCTGGTTTGAAGAAGGATGTAGCTAAGTTTGTTATGCGGTGTCTAGTATGTCAGCAGGTTAAGATAAACATCAGAAGCTTGCAGGAACATTGCAACCTTTACTTATACCACAGTGGAAATGAGATCACGTGACCATGGACTTTGTGGTTGGTTTACCCAGAACAACCGAATGTCATGATTCCATTTGGGTGATAGTTGATAGGTTGACTAAGTCAGCACATTTTCTTCCTGTCAAAACAACCTATACTATTGAGAAACTTGCACAGATCTATATAGATGAGATAGTGTTATTACGCATGGTTTTAGCTACAATTGTATCTGATAGAGGTCCCAAGTTTACAAGTCATTTTTGGGAATGACTACATAAAGCTTTGGGTACTCAGTTGAAGTTTAGCACATCTTTCCATCTTCAGACAGATGGGCAATCTAAAAGAACTACACAGACTTTGGAAGACTTTCTTAGAGCATGTGTTATTCAATTTGTAGTAAGTTGGGACATACATTTGAGCTTGATAGAGTTTTCCTACAACAACAGTTACCAGACTAGTATTGATATGGCACCATATGAAGCATTATATGGTAGACGGTGTACATTTCTGTTATGCTGGTATGAAATAGGAGAATACCAACTTTTGGGTCCTGAGTTAATTAGTGCAACAGACAACTGAGAAGATTAATGTAATACAACAACAGTTGAAAGATGCACAAGATAGATATAAGTCTTATGCTGATAAGCGTCGTAGACCTCTAAAATTCCAAGTTGGAGATAGGGTGTATCTCAAAGTCTCTCCTTGGAAAGGTGTTCTCAGATTTGGGGAAAAGGGTAAGTTAGCTCTTAGATTTATGGGACCTTACCCAGTGATAGCATGGATGGGAACGGTAGCTTATAGGTTGGAGTTGCCACCTGAGCTACATAGACTACATCCAATGTTCCATGTCTCTATGCTGAGAAAATGTCATCCCGATACAGAGTTAGTGTTGCAACCTATAGAGGTAGAATTAAATGAGGATATATCATATGTGGAAGGTCCAATGATGATTCTTGACAGAAGAATCAAGAAGTTGAAAAAGAAAGACATAGTTCTTGTGAAAGTTCTATGGCATCACCGTGGCATTGAAGAAGCCACATGGGAGCTAGAGGAAGAGATGAGGAGGAAGTACCCTTCTCTTTTTTCTTGAGATTTCGGGGACAAAATCCCTATTATGGGTTGATAATTATAACAACCCTGAAGTTATATGATAGTTAAGTAATTAAGACTCTTTTAGAGTTTAATTTTCAAGTTTGAGCTTATTTGCAAATTGTTTGGGCATTATATGATAGTTTGGGCATAAAGTGCAATTTATCCAAGATGAGGGGCTATATTGCAAAAAATCACATGTTAAATGTACCTCATGTGTTTTAGCATCATAAAAGATAGAATGATGCTAAAGGATGGCTTGTGGAAAGCCTAAATTTCAAGTTGCAACTTGTTTGAATAATGTTAGTGCATTGTGCACCAATTTTGGTACAAATTGTAATTTAGCCAAAATGTAGGGTTAATATGCAAATTACCACTTGTAGAAAGTACCTACTCCCTCCTAGTATCATGTACATGAGAGAGAAAGAATGAGACCCCATGTTTGAGTCAATTATTAATGATGATACTCTTGGTGATGAATGACCAAGAAAGGGGTTGAATGTGAAACCCTAACTTAAGTTGTATCAAGTTGAAAAGCTTATATATGAGTGCCTATCGGCCAAGGAGTCATAGGGGGAGTCTCATATCAGTTTTTGGACTCTTTTAAAAGGCCATGACATGCAAATAACCTCAAGGAGGTGAAGGGTATCAGTTTACAAATTCCTTAGAAAAGTTGTATCGGGTTGTTAATAAAGTGGTGATTTAGTTGATATATCGTATTCAAAGAGATAAATAATGGATGAAATTTCATCCCTAGATTATCCTCAAGTGTTTTGCATGTCAATATAAATGTTAATACATGAATGTACATGTGTCAACCATGCATGGACACATGGCACCTAGTTGCTCAAATTGATGACACCTCATTTACACACTTTTTCATGAACCTCAAGCATATATATACCCCTCTTTTCACCCACTAGTGAAAATGTTCAAATCTTACCACCCTCTTTCCCTATAGTATCATGCATAGGGTCCTTGTATCGTGCAAGAGTGAAGTGGTATCATGCATAGGGCCTTGGATATCATCCATACCAAGTTGATATCAGCCTAGCAAGGTGACCTCGGCATAGTAAGGTGATATCGGCCATGGTGGAGTGTTTTGACCACAAGTAAGGGGGATATCGGCCACAAGTGATGGAATATCATGCATGAGCAGTGAGGTATTGTTCAAAGGTGCTAAGGATCAAGAAGGAGCTCAATAATCAACCCTAAGGTGGGGCCATGATCATCTTCAACCTTGGATTGAAGCATGAATCTAGGGTTATGATCTTCCTTTCTTTTCTTCTTCACCAATTTCTTATCCATGGTGATTCATTGCATATAAAGGAGTTGTGAAGTTCAACTTCAACCTTAGGAACGTGAATCTTTGGAGCTTTGAGCTTTGAAGTTGTTCTTGAGGCAGGTTATATAACTTGAACCCAATTATATTTTTATGCACTTTCAATTTTGTCATACTTGTTCATCTATTTGCAAATTCGACTTTTCTTTAATAATTGATGATCCTTTGAGATCTAAAATCTTCATGGGACTATTGTCCATGACTTAGAACAATAAGAACAAGGGTCTAAAGATTGATGGTGATGACATCATCAAGGATAAAGTGATATCGGGTTGGAGGTGGTGATGAAACCCTATATGACATGAAAACCGATATTCCTTGGAACCCCACACCCCTAACAGTTTGTACAATGGGTTGACAAAGGTCCAACCAGTTGTATAACCTATCACTTAACCCATGGTGAAGGGTAGGTCGAACTCATGAAAGTTTGATGAGGCATGGGTATAAGGGTCTAACCTGATATGGTGTGATGCACACACACACCTCTTTTCCCGATCTGGTGTGAAGCACACACACACCTCTTTTCCTGATATGGTGTGAAGCACACACGCCCGATATGGCGTGAAGTACACACACACCTCTTTTCTTGATATGGTGTAAAGAACACACACACCTCAAAAGTGATATGGAATCAATCATACACCTCAAACCCGAGATGGTAAGCACACATACACCTCAAGGGTGATATGGTAAGCACACATACACCTCATACCCGATATGGTAAGCATACATACACCTCAAACTCAAGATGGTAAGCACACATACACCTCAAAAGTGATATGGAAGCATACACACACCTCTTTGCCCGATATGGTAAGCACACATACACCTCAAGGGTGATATGGTAAGAACACATACACCTCATACCCGATATGGTAAGCATACATACACCTCAAACCTGAGATGGTAAGCACACATACACCTCTAAAGTGATATGAAGCATACACACACCTATTTTCCTGATATGGTGGAAGCACCTCAAAACCCATATGAAGGAAAACACCTTAAATGCAATGTACTTGATGGAGTAACATATGAAGTGTCTTATATCAAGTCATACATTAATAGGTATGGAGTTTAATGAATAATGATTAAATAGGCTAATGCACCTTGAAGGAAAGGTTGATCCAACTTATTAAAGTATGTAGTAATCAATATCCTAGTAAGGATGAGAGAGAAACTCATACTTATGTGATAATCATGTAATGGGCATACATCAATACTCCTAATATGTGTAGGGTATGAATTAGGGTTTGATCCTTGATAATATGATCTTGAAACCCTAAATGGTTAATAATGAGAAACCCTAACCCTAATGAAGGGTGATGATATGTATGTGAAACCCTAATTGATATGAAAGGGAAACCCTAACCCTAATGATGGAATAGTGGTATTACCCTTGTATTGCATGGTGTTAATAGGTATTTTTAATGGCTATTATCATGTATACTAACCATGAAGGTATCATGAGATGATGTGCATTGCCAGGTATGAGCTATGATGTTTTATGTGATATAGATTTAAATCGGCCTTGTGAGCCATGTGAGATGCTTGTGCAACAAGTATAATGTATACCTTGGTCTGAGGACCTAAAGGTAATAGTTACCTGATAAGTGGTAACAATATTCAATGATGAACTAAGAGTATGAATACCCAGATCTAGTAATCATGATGATGATAATGTTGAGGGATGAGAATTCCCGGTAATGATATAAGGGATTGAAATCCTAAATGTTATATGTGTTCTAAAAAGTTGAAAAGTACTTGATAGATATATTACACCTTTATTTGTACCATTTGTTATAATAATTCATGTTTGAAACTTGACTGATGCTAAAACATACGGTAATGCACTTAATTAATCAAGTGGAATCTTATCATGTAGCGCCCTGACCATTGATCCATTAGCGTCAGTAGCTATTGAATGGTGAAATAGGTTTTCCCATGGGATCCCCCAGAGGGAATATTTTTGAATATGTGGGGGTGATGGGTGCAAATATCCTTATGCCCTAATGAGGGATTGATGTGTAGATAATTGATATCTCTCAATCCTTCATTATAAATTTTGGGATGGATGTATCATGAATCTCCCGATGATGATGAATGTCAAGATTGATGTGTAGATAACTAAAATATCTCGATCCTAAAGAGAGTGCATGCTACGGTTGTAGAACTATAGCAAAGTTGTCAGTATACCCTGGAAAGCTATTTCATAGTTGACACAAGATGTCCTGCTTGTGGTCTTGCACTGACTGAGACAAGTGAGGTCATGGCAGCCAACTCTTCCATTGACCTTGTATGGTACCGATTTTGACTTCATAGTGGTCGGTTGGAGTATGAGCAGTATACATCATCTCCTCAGGGCATAAGTGTGATTGTAAAATGTAATCATCCGTGTAGCGTATTTGCTTAAGAATGGAATAAAAAAATCATTGGTTGATGTTACATATCTTTTATACATCTTAATTGGACAAATGTTATACATGTTCTTCATATTCCTTATAAAATGAATAAGAGGATTTATTGCTTTATCATATATATATAGATGAAATGCTTCAGAAGATGATATTGCTTTACCTTGTTTAAACAGTGATTAAATCCTTCTTATTAATGTAAAAGAATCCTCTACCCAGTTTTATATAGTTTATCTACAATAATAATATTGTTGGCAGAGAGTTATATCTCTCACTCGGACATGGGTCTCACCCCATTGGTCACCAAAATTTTTAGGTGGACACGAATGAGGAGGTAGGGACTGAGGGAGGACAATAGCATCAGGGGCAGCAGTAGCATCTTAGGTTGAGTGTACTGTCTATCGTGTCTTGTAGATACAAGTCCTATGTGTCGTCTCTTTACTCTCAAGTCCTTGGATTCTATACTTAATGGTTTTATGAACGATATGAGATTTTGGTTTGTATGCCTCGAGGTTTTATGTTGATTATGTATAGTTTGGAAAGGTAACTATTATATGTTATCCTTGATATGAGATGGTACGAGGTATGTACAATGTGAACCATGATGTATGTAGTACTTTGGTTCTCTTCTTAAGAGTTTACTAGAAGTGGATCTCTTTGCAAAATAGTTTTAATTTGTAGTGTTTTATGTTAATCCACTACTTATGGTTATTCTGTAATTATTTACTGGTGATGGTTTGATTTGTTGTCGGATCGTCACAGCTACTACTACTATGAAATTGAAGTTATCATGTCTTGAAAATATTGAATACGCATATAAAAATTATATTAATATAATGGCTTCAAAATATTATTGATAAAAATTGTATGTATTTTATCATTACAGGAATATGACATCTGGTTCACATGTATGAAATGTCAAACTTTGAGATGATGGAAATTTTTTTCTCTGATGACTCTTATTCTAGTCTATCTGCTAGACTCATAAATATTGGACTTATGAATACTTAGACTGGATTCAAGTTGTATATCTGTACAATACTTGCCATCAACCCTAATCACTTCTCTGGAATATTTCATATATTTCTCTTACAGAACATATATGCTCACACTACTTGATAATGATGATACATTTAGAACTTTGTTCTAAATTTTATCGGATGCATAAATTGGTACTTTTCTTTGAAAATACCTATCCACCAACATTCTAGTCATAGTTACATGAATATGTTGTATCAATATCTAACAATCAATAGTAATGTAACTTCCTTATCAAATCAACCACCTGAGTTGTGTCAAAACCCACAGTACTGAGAATGAAGATAATGGTCATGGGGTCAAGGAGGAGGAAGAAAACATTGAACATGAAGGTGACTTGACAATTGAAAGTGATGATCACAACCACAATCCTCATTTAAATGCATATGTATATCCAATCCTTGGCACTATAGTAGCCTTGAGTCCCATCCTGGAGGTATTTTCTATGGAAAGGGTTAACCAAGGTGAAATTAATACCTATGAAGCTTTCCAAGTTGATCAATAGGTGAATGATTTTCATAAGACAAATCCTCTTAGTCACAAACCTTCTAACACTGAAATGTTTAAGAGTTTTTTGTTTGCATCCAAAGTTGTCATGATTGAGAAGATTAAATAATCATTGATACAAAACAATACCCAATACCAGACTCAATCCTCAAACAATCTATTTATCAGACTTGTTTGTATTCAAGTCCAACAATGTTCGTGGAGTATGGATGCTTGTCAATCTAAAAGAACAGGTGGCATGTGGAAGATAAATGGTTTTTGTGAAAGCCAAACTTGTCAACTAACTATTCTAAATTAAGATTGTAACAACCCCACCTCTCGGTAACCCCCAATTAAGGGAGACCAAGAGATCAGAGCCATTATCCCAATTAACAAGATCAAAGGTTTGGCAAATAATCAATAACAATTATCAAATTTTACAAACTACATTGAAAAATGGTATAAAATAAAACCTTGCATACCTTTTTAAAACTTTGGTAAACTACTCTATCCACAGCCTGGATACATTCTATATAATCCTCCTTGCACTTTGTTTCTTATTTCCATGATGTGTCACTTTACTATTTGTTCTTTCAATTGTTGTACCTAAAACGCTGACAAACAAAATGTCGGTCAGCATATAGGAATATGCTTGTATGTGGGAACAACCAAAATTTTACGAATATGGCTAACAATTTAATTATCATAATCAGGGTAAATGGCAAACCAATTTACATTTTCAATGTGTCATTCTCCACCGTTTTTTCCCTAACCCTAGAATACCCCTCTAGGGTTTCTCTTTTGCCATTGGCTTAAGGCCACCTTCTCAATCCCAAGCTTGGTGCCTAGGGGTCACCTCTCATGGTGCCCCATAGTCTTGCAACATAGACCACCTTCTCATTCCCGAACTTGGTGTCTGGGGTCACCTCTCATGGTGCCCATTGGTCTGCCCTCTTGGGCCTGACCTTTATGGCATCTTCCATCAGGGTGGCATGTAGGTGCGAGAATACAAATGTATCTATAATTGTGATATCCATAGTGACTTTATAATTGCATTATGAACATCCAAACTGTTTAGTTTTTATCAATGTGATTAACCATCTGGAAAACCTTCGGGAAAACTAATGTGATTAATCGTAATTAACCACATACCTAATTTGGAAGTCTCAAGGATTGTAAGCAGAATATCCATTTAATCAAATAGCCAACCAAGCCAAGCAACCAATCACCCCAATCAAATAGGCACAATAAGAAACCTAGAAAACATGTGTAATCTAATTACTCATATGTTCATCATGTTCTTACTTTATTGAATTGGAATTCCCTCCTAGGGTGTGCCTAAGTTGAATTGTGGTTTTCCTTAACGTTCTTTATAGTCATCTCTTAACCTTTACCTTTTAGGTCAACTAAACCTTAAAATAGTGTTTCCATGTTCCAAAACCCTAATTACTTAGTAATTCATATCTAAGCCTCTTTATTACCAATCTGGCTTACCATTAGTTCTAATTTCAAAACATAGCTTATTAAAGTCATAAACACCGATATTAGGGTTTCTAGGTTTTCAAGTATATCTTCACTCATATGAGACTTTAAAATACCCTTTTTACATATTAAAACTTCATCTCTTTAAGTTATCTATTCCAAGGCTTCTTAATTAAACTTCAGATCAATATGTCTCTATTTATGATATTCATATTCTCGAAATAAAAGTCATTAAAGTCATATTACTCAACATTAGGGATTTTAGGCCCATTATTGCGCTTTCTTAGTCATTGCACCCTAATTAAGAAAATTGTGGGTTTTTAAACTCAAATCAGATTCATATTATCCATTTTATGCCAAAAGGATAAATGTTGATTCTTAGTACCAATCTTAAGTAATTGAACTCATCCCTAATCAACATTTAGGGTTTTGATTACACTTAAAGTATTAAAGTTACTATCTTTGTGTACTTTTCGAACTAGAAGCAAAACTAGTCTATAATAGTATTTTTATTGGATTCCTTGTATTTTTCTGAGCAAAACCCATGTATTACTTGTATCCATCCAAACTACTGGAAATTATTTATGAATTTGAGTTAAAGTACCTCTTGACCAATGGTAGAGTACCATGTGTCCCTTTTGTTCCTTTTTCTGGTGAATCTGTCCCTCAGCTCGCAGACCTATGTGTTGATCTGGTTACCCAATAACCTAGACCCATGCACCCCTTCTTCATCTTCACGGAACGGAGAGGCCCATCCTCTGTTTACTCTGTAAAATAGGGGACGGCGGATCCAGTTGGGTGGCGACCTCCTCGCCCACCCGCGGTGCCACCTTGGGTTGATCGAGCGGCATCGTCGCCTCCTCCTGTGTGGCGTACTGATGCTCAGAGCCTCCACCTTGGTTGATGACCGCAAGACCCTAGACTTCAGATCCTTCCTTCAGCACTTCTGCTCACGAACCAGAAGCTACCCGCGGTCAACCCCAGGGTTGAATCCGAGCACCTCACCTCCCCAGCCACCGATGAAGCTCATCGCATCTCCGTTAGGTACTACTGAATAGGATGGCAGTCTCCAAATGCTCTGCCATGCACCCGACGATTGATGTTGATAAACGGGGTAGTTCCTGTGGCACTCAGGATGAAACTGGAGCCATGGACGAGCCGCGGTGCGAACTTGGAAGTATGGAAAAGGACCGTAAGTCAAGGGATGACTTGTGAACGTCTGTGTAACTTCGAAGGGATGAGTTATCTCCCTTATATATACGTTTTCCCCAATGGATCTGATGGGAGTCCTACAAATTGGGGAAACCTGCGATACCCATCCAAAGGGGGTAAAAGCCAGGCTTGTCTGGTCCGATTTGGTCTCACAAACACAATGGGAAACTTCCCATGGTTTCCCGATCCTTGTGGGAAATGCAAACAAATTCAGAAATCCTCAGGTATTGTTCCCATCTTTCCTAACCAGGTGTGAGGAAGGTGATGAGTTCAGTACCGTCAGATCCAAAGATCAACGGTCCTCATCAAGTGCATCTAATAAACCACCAATCCAATTTGAAAAATAAATCGTGACATTATCCATTATCCTCTTCACTATATGAAAACTTCCAAAAATCATATCTCCCAAACCACATGTCAAATTAATCCCATATTTTTAGGGAAATTTAATGAAGACTTAATCTATCTCTGTGACAAATGTGGGCTCATTATCTAAAAGAAAACGTGCTTTTTCTTTAGGTGCAAAATATTACTCAATTAAGTATATTTCTCACCTATTTTCTCTTTCCTTTGCTATTAAATTATTATCTTGAATTCCTTGGACCTCAAGGAACCCTAAAGGCATGAAATCCCATCTTGGGAAAATATTCCTTTGTTTATTTCTCTTATTTCTTTATCCGTTCCTTACTTATTCCTTTTATTAGATAATTTCCTTTTTCTTTTATTTTTCTTTTTCTTATAATTGGGCTCAATAGCCACTAAAGCTCACAAGCAACCAAAAAGGCTATGGTACATGAAATTTATTCAATTGTGACCATTATTGCCACTTTCTAGATATTTCCAAGTATTTCTCAAAAATACTTTGCTTATTATCCAATATCTTTTATCTTTTCCATTATTTGGGATTTTCTTCTTTTCTTCTCTTTTATATCTACTATTGGATTAATCTCTTAATAGGAACCACGAAATTCCTACTGTAAGGGAGATTTGCAAAGAAATCCCTTCTTTGAAGCAAAGCATACAACCTTTTCAATTAGGTCAAAATTCACAAAATCATTGTATTTCAATTTATGAAAACACATGCAAAATTGGGGTTGTAACATCCTTCCCCTCTTATAGGAATTTTGCCCTCAAAATTCTATCAAGCAACCAAACAATCATGATAAGACTTCCCCATGTCCATCATGGCTCCCATGTGACTCTACCCTCTCCATGGTGCTTCCCAAGAACCTTAATCATCTTGTATTCTTCCATCTGAGTTCTCTCTCACCTTGGTATCTCGTACCCTTATGGGTGACTCAGGACATTTCAGCCTCTCACAAAGCTGAATAGGTTCATGGCTCAGAACATGGCTTGGGTACCTCACATAGTGCTCTAGATCGGACTCGTGGAACACATCATTCATCACATTATCCTGAGGGGTAAGGCTAAACCTAACCATCTCCACCAATCCATCTCGAATGGACCCATGTATCGGGGACTCAGCTTTCTCAGGTATAGCTTAGAGGGATCGGATTTCACATCACATATTCTCCATAGTGAACTGCATGTCAGTCTGCTTTGCATCAGCTCATGACTCATGTCACCCCTGGGCTCTCTCTCCCAGCCATTGCATGATCAAAGCGACTTCATCTGCACACACTATGGTTTTTTCTTGACCTTCGTGGGGTCCCTTCACCAACATCATCTTAATAAAGTGGTAACCGACACATCCTCCCTTATAGAGCTTCTTTACATCCTGATACTGGCCATGGTGGTTATCATCACATCTTACAGAAGACAAGAACTTCCTCTAGGTATCACCCTGAATAAGCACACATGATCTCATCAGACCCTCTAGTCTAGATTATGCTAACTATTAGTTAGGGGTGATAAACTGTACTATCATCGAGTTCTTCATGTACCTACTTCCACCGCATGGAAGTGAATCTTTAGATTAAACTTAAGAACTCGCATCATGGTGTAGTTGAACCATCTCTTTCTCATATGTAGTTCAACTAGATTCATCCCTTGACAATATTCTTTCTTTCTCATGTCATCTAGCTAAGGCAATCTACCATAACCCATATTGCATCTCGACCTTCCTTGGTCTAGGGGATACTTACCATCCATAGTGATGAACTCCCATTCCCTCTTGGGGACTATTTATCCTTTATATCAATGCACTGGGTTACTAGTGTTCGTCCTTCATCTCCTGTAATGCATGGCAACATGCTACATGAAACATTATCTTAGGCATCCAAAGTACTACAATCACTTAATATCTTTGTAGTGCGGTGTATGGTGATCTTAGAATCATGATCTCTTGTATGTCATGATTCCTCAAGATTGATTCCTTAGAAACCCTAAACCATTCTAGTCGGGGTTTCATCACCTTCTTTTCCAAAGAAGTGCATCTGAGGTTCTACCACCATCCTTTCATTGCATCAAGGCATAGGCTGGTGAACCAAACAACTACTAACTTGATCAACTGATATTGTTGCATCTGAGTGTTTTCCAAACTTATCTCTTTTTTTCAAACTTAGGGTTAACCTAACAACCTCTGCTAGCCTCTAGCTAAACAAGGTAGATGCATCTCATCTAGATCATCCATTACCACTTCACATCCTTAGGTGTTAGGTAATGTTGAAGACATACACCTCCATGTATTCCACCCATTACCTCATCTCATCTCTAAGTCTATCTTCATCAAGAAACTCTGAGCTCGTTCTCTTGGTTTTCAAACTCAACCTTGTATGACTCATAGCTCATGATAAAAACATTCTTATAAGATGACTACCTTATTTCTCTTGATGTTTGTAAACCATCCTCATAACGTTCACCCCACAAGGGTATGTTATCATCTCTGTCCTCATACTTCATAGCAACGTTCCAACTCACTTCATCTTTTATCCTTGGTGTATGGCATGCGTATTGTCCTATCTCTCACTCCCATAACAAGAGGAAATAAGCATTTGGCGGCCGTCCAAACACATAGTTCTTCATGTTCCAAGAGTAGAGATGGTACATCCCACCTTGCCAGTACACCTTTAAATCTAAGTTGAAACATGTCACATATGTCTCTACATCACAATCATCTTGATATCAAAGTTACTTCCATGGAAAATTGGTCTCGAACTTACTTGGGTCACCACACAATCCTCAGTCATCTCCTCTAGGTCTAGAGGGTGTCGGTACTTTAGGGGTCATTCTTCTTCCCTTATGCATCCAATGAGTGCCCTACTCATCTGCCCTTTGGGTCCCATGAGTTCACGAAGGTGATCAATCTCCTAACCCATGGCCCTTAGACAATGATAGTTGTTACCTCCCGACCCTATGGTCATGTGCAACTAGGGAATTAGGTAACTCATACTTCCATCGGTCTTATCCCCACCTGACCCTGGGATAGACTTAGGATTCTATTATAGTACATGTCCAACTGGGAACCTTACCCAAGCCTTCATCATCTCTCTCTGCATTCATGGGCTAACTTTCATCCATTCACAGGGGTCATGGTGACCTGCCAACCTTGGTCAGGCCCCATACCGGTTACCTCCTTGGTAACACATCCACATGCACTTAGAGATGGTAATCTATGGGTCTACAGGTTCATTCTCATACCATGTACTTTTCACTTAGCTTCTCAAGATCCTATGAGACCTCTTTAGGTTTCCTCAAAACCCACAAAACTGGTATACACCCTACAAAAGGGTCCCTCTCCCAGGATGGGAGGAAACTACACCTGGATAACAAAGGTCACAAACGTCCCTATGTTTAGGGTCTGCATCCACATGAGCATGCTTAGCCCTAGCAAGCTACTAAGGCACAAGCAGACACCTACAAAACCATTCTAGGTCACACTTGTTCTCATCCTCAACATTAGACCAACTTAGTTGTGAGGGGTTCATCAAACATACCTTTAACTCAAGGGGTTTCCTTTTCCTCTACACATGAGGAGTACCATGCTCGAAACTATAGAGACTCAAATCTCATCATGAGCATTAGGTACACTACTTTGCCTCTTAGGCCTAGGAACCCTAGGTTCACTTCTCTGATGTCCAACTGTTTGCTCAACCTCTGAACCATGATTCAAACATGTACACAGTATGACATGCACTTCCTGACATCCTTCTAATCAAGCAACACTTCAGAGTTGAGTCCGCCTCAAGGACAATCAACAAGGTACAAGGCCTCGCAATCTATTACTAAACCTCTCCAGGTCTAAGGAACTCTTCTTCCTATCTCATAAGGTAAACACCTACACCATTGGCACATAGGTACCAGAAGCCTCATCCTCTCTCTAGGGTTTGGTTCCTCTAATGGCAACCAAGATATCATCAGCCTCCAGGGATCAAGCATGGGGCAACCACAATCATCCACTTAGGTCACATCATCCTCAACTCCCCAGTTTTCCTCATATCTCAGAGTCTAGGCTTCCGAACTTCTTGCATGAGTCATGCTCTCTCTCTAGAGCTAACCCTACAAACAACCTTACTACCCAAGGTCCTCTCTCCATGAAGGTGGGTCAAGCTTACAAGCATACCCTTACATGGTGAAGCTTACGTTCAAGCTTATGTTTGCTCAAGGTTATACATAACCCTCTATGCTCATCTCGTAAGCCATCCATCACATTCTCCTGGGCAGGGTTTTAACCGGGCGCTCATACTACTGATGTACTCTGGGTGCATACTGTGCCATGCTCATATAAGCTCATGGGGTTTCTAAATGTTCTTCTCTAACCTCCTCAATGAATGAGCTATCCTTCACTCAAACATGCACGACCCTTCCCAGGGTTCGGTTGCCAAAGGTACTAGGTCATCCAACCTCTCATGGCTCATATGGCATCCAAAGCATGTCCACTCACACACCTGGTCTACCATGACATCTATCTCATCGTGTCATCTCTCTCTCTCTAACCACCACTTAGAGTTAGGGTTAGCATCATCCTCAAAGGATGTGTCAGGTCTATACTTATAATGGAGGTCTCTACCTCCAAGACTAACTCTCTTTACTTTATCCTCCTAACAAGAAGGTCTAGCCTCAGTTCTCTCCTAAGGGCATGACAACTCATGTCATACGACCTAAGCATGTATCTATTCTTTAGTTTATGCTTTAAACTATTATGCTTATGTCCATGACATCTTATTTACATGCTTTTCATTAATTTGGTGGAGGATTCCATAAACCTTATCAACCTTACCCATACCTCAGGAGGGTGAGGAAGAGAGAGAAAACCCTAATCCTTATTATTCTTAACAGCATTTGAGTTGAGAAGGGATGAATCAAGGTGAGAGAGTCCTAAAGGTATCTTATTTCGAGTCAGATCCAAAGACATCAGCCAGACAGTCACACTAATCTGGGAGTCCTCGTATTTCGACTAGCGGTGCGGAGGAAAATCTTGCCAGCCCCCGGATGTGATCCTTTTCTAGACACCTCAGTCTTTCGAAAAGACCTCTAATAACTCCCTTGGGTTCTATGGAGTTTGTAAATTTAATAATTATTAAAGATTAAATGAGGAACCTATGCTCTGATACCAATTGTAATGACCCCGCCTCCCGGTAACCCCCAATTAAGGGAGACCAAGAGATCAGAGCCATTATCCCAATTAACAGGATCAAAGGTTCGACAAATAATCAATAACAATTATCAAATTTTACCAACTAAACTAAAACCTGGTATAAAATAAAACCTTGCATACCTTTTTAAAACTTTGGTAAACTACTCTATCCACAGTCTGGATACATTCTATCTAATCCTCCTTGCACTTTGTTTCTTATTTCCACGATGTGTGACTTTACTGTTTGTTCTTTCAATTGTTGTACCTAAAATGCCGACAAACAAAACGTCGGTCAGCATATAGGAATATGATGGTATGTGGGAACAACCAAAATTTCACAAATATGGCTAACAATTTAATTATCACAATCAGGGTAAATAGCAAACCAATTTACATTTTCAATGTGTCATTCTCCACCGCTATTGCCCTAACCTTGGAATACCCCTCTAGGGTTTCTCTTTTGCCATTGACTTGAGGCCACCTTCTCAATCCCGAGCATGGTGCCTAGGGGTCACCTCTCATGGTGATCCATAGTCATGCAACATAGACCACCTTCTCATTCCCTAGCTTTGTGTCTGGGGTCACCTCTCATGGTGCCCATTGGTCTACCCTCTTGGGCCTGACATTTATGGCATCCTCCATCAAGGTGGCATGTAGGTGCGAGAATACACATGTATCTATAATTGTGATAGCCATAGTGACTTTATAATTGGAGTATGAACATCCAAACTGTTTAGTTTTTATAAATGTGATTAACCATCCGAAAAACCTTTGGGAAAACTAATGTGATTAATCATAATTAACCACATCCCTGATTTGGAAGTCTCAAGGATTGTAAGCAGAATATCCATTTAATCAAACAGCCAACCAAGCCAGGCAACCAATCACCCCAATCAAACAGGCACAACACGAAACATGGAAAACATGTGCAATCTAATTACAAATATGTTCATCATGTACTTACTTTATTGAATTGGAATTCCCTTCTAGGGTGTGCCTAAGTTGAATTAGGGTTTTCCTTAACGTTCATTATAGTCATCTCTTAACCTTTACCTTTTAGGTCAACTAAACCCTAAAACACTGTTTCCATGTTCCAAAACCCTAATTACTTAGTCATTCATATCTAAGCCTCTTTATTACCAATCTGGCTTACCATTAGTTCTAATTTCAAAACATAGCTTATTAAAGTCATAAACACTGATATTATGGTTTCTAGGTTTTCAAGTATATCTGCACTCATATGAGACTTTAAAACACCCTTTTTACATATTAAAACTTCATCTCTTTAAGTTATCTATTCCAAGGCTTCTTAATTAAACTTCAGATCAATATGTCTCTATTTATGATATTCATATTCTCAAAATAAAAGTCATTAAAGTCATATTACTCAACATTAGGGATTTTAGGCCCATTATTGCACTTTCTTCGTCATAGCACCCTAATTAAGCAAATTGTGGGTTTTTAAACTCAAATCAGATTCATATTATCCATTTTATTACAAAAGGATAAATGTTGATTCTTAGTATCAATCTTAAGTAATTGAACTCATCCCTAATCAACATTTAGGGTTTTGATTACACTTAAAGTATTAAAGTTACTATATTTGTGTACTTTTTGAACTAGAAGCAAAACTAGTCTATAATAGTATTTTTATTGGATTCCTTGTATTTTTTTGAGCAAAACCCGTGTATTACTTGTATCCATCCAAGCTACTAGTAATTAGTTATGAATTTTGCAAGTTAAAGTACCTCTTGACCAATGGTAGAGTACCACGTGTCCCTTTTGTTCCTTTTTCTGGCGAATCTGTCCCTCAGCTCGCAGACCTATGCGTTGATCTGGTTACCCGATAACCCAGACCCATGTACCCCTTCTTCATCTTCACAGAACGGGGAGGCCCATCCTCTGTTTACTCTGTAAAATAGGGGACGGCGGATACAGCTGGGTGGCGACCTCCACGCCCACCCGCGGTGCCACCTTGGGTTGATCGAGTGGCATCGTCGCCTCCTCCTGTGTGGGGTACTGATGCTCATAGCCTCCACCTTGGTTGACGACCGCAAGACCCTGGACTTCAGATCCTTCCTTCAGTGCTTCCACTCACGAACCAGCAGCTACTCGCGGTCAACCCCAGGGTTGAATCCGAGCACCTCGCCTCCCCAGCCACCGATGAAGCTCAACGCATCTCCGTTAGGTACTACTGAATAGGATGGCAGTCTCCAAATGCTCCGCCATGCACCCGACGATTGATGTTGATAAATGGGGTAGTTCCTGTGGCACTCAGGACGAAACTGGAGCCATGGACAAGCCGCGGTGTGAACTTGGAAGTATGCAAAAGGACCGTAAGTCAAGGGATGACTTGTGAACGTCTGTGTAACTTCGAAGGGATGAGTTATCTCCCTTATATACATGTTTGCCCCAACAGATCTGATGAGAGTCCTACAAATTGGGGAAACCTGCGATACCCATTCAAAGTGGGTAAAAGCCAGGCTTGTTTGGTCCGATTTGGTCTCACAAACATAATGGGAAACTTCCCATGGTTTCCCGATACTTGTGGGAAAAGCAAACAAATTCGGAAATCCTCAGGTATTGTTCCCATCTTTTCTAACCAGGTGTGAGGAAGGTTATGAGTTCAGTATCGTCGGATCCAAAGATCAACGGTCCTCATGACGAGCATATAATAAACCACCAATCCAAATTGAAAAATAAATCGTGACATTATCCATTATCCTCTTCACTATATGAAAACTTCCAAAAATCATATCTCCCAAAACACATGCCCAATTAATCCCAAATTTTGAGGGAAACTTAATGAAGACGTAATCTATCTCTGTGACAAATTTGGGCTCATTATCTAAACGAAAACGTGCATTTTCTTTAGGTGCAAAATATTACTCAATTAAGTATATTTCTCACCTATTTTCTCTTTCCTTTACTATTAAATTATTATCTTAATTCCTTGGACCTCAAGGAACCCTAAAGGAACAAAATCCCATCTTGGGAAAATATTCCTTTATTTATTTCTCTTATTTCTTTATCCCTTCCTTACTTATTCCTTTTATTAGATAATTTCCTTTTTCTTTTATTTTTCTTTTTCTTATTATTGGGCTCAATAGACACTAAAGCTCACAAGCAACCAAAAAGGCTATGGTACACGAAATTTATTCAGTTGTGACCATTATTGCCACTTTCTAGATATTTCCAATTATTTCTCAAAAATAATTTGCTTATTATCCAATATCTTTTATCTTTTTCCATTATCTGGGCTTTTCTTCTTTTCTTCTCTTTTATATCTACTATTGGATTAATCTCTTAATAGGAACCACGAAATTCCTACTATAAGGGAGATTTGCAAAGAAATCCCTTCTTTGAAGCAAAGCATACAACCTTTTCAATTAGGTCAAAATTCACAAAATCATTGTATTTCAATTTATGAAAACACATGTAAAATTGGGGTTGTAACAAAGATCATCAAATAGTGTGCATGGTCTTATATTTATCGTATGATTATGTCAATCCTAGTCTCAAGATTGGATATCTCCACATGAGAAATTCAAGACAAGGTATTTGTAAAACTAAATATACATATCTCATATATAAAGGCATTTCTATCAAGGAGGAAGATCGTGTAGAAAATATTTGGAGTTTGCAAAGCATCATATCACACTTTGTTTCCATTATCGATATCTTTGTCACAATATATTCCAATAGCTATATTTATCCATCTTGTGAATGATTATACCTTAAAACTCAAGGCACTCAGATTTGGGCGGGTGTTTTGGGCATTCAAACCAACTGTTGTGGGATGGGTACATTGTAGGCATGTAATTACTATTGATGGCACAGTCCTTACAAGGATATACCGGCATTCTTCTTATTTCATGTGTAATAGATGTTGATAATTGTGTATTTCTGCTCTCTCTATCCATCGTGGAGGCAGAAAACAAGGATTCATGGAAGTGTTTCTTTGGTTCTCTATGAACATTCATGGCATTCATTTGATTTTGTATAGACATGTTATACTAAAATGATAGTAGATTATCCTAAAACACCTAGATTATAAAACTTGGTAAGTATAACAAGTTATATTGGTATGTGGGGGAAACAAAATACTTGTATCTAGTTTAAACAACATAATCAATCAAATTATTGTTACATAATCAAAATTAATGTTTTTATCATAACTACTCAACCCTGATCTATCCAACCTCTGCCAAACACCTTAGGGTTATTGTCCCTACAGTGGACATAGGGCATCGTATTGGTGCCATATTAGTCTTCTCCTATTCAGGAGGATGACCCTTGATGGTCCTCTGCCCCATGGACTTACCCATCATATTTCTTATATATCATAGATCTAGAGGTGGCTTAGGATTTGAGCTAGTCATGTCCATGTAATGTGATATCCATAGTGACTTTATAGTTTGTAGGAAATAAATAAACACACAACTGTTTAATTTTCAATCCATTTCAAAAACTTCAAAAACAATATCTAAAAACTAAATCAAGTAGTCTTAGGAGTAGCCACATACCTTTATTAGGAGTACTTGGTACTTGATGTCCAAGAAAAGCAACAAAGAAACCCATCAATCAATTATCCTGAAATTAAAGCATGATACCCTTGTGTCACTAATTTATCCAAGATTCATCATTAAGACTGGTTTAGGGTCCAAGTTAGGGTTTTATTAGGTTTTTAGTTTCATATCCTTTAATTATTACGTTTTATGCCCTGTTGGTTCACCAACCCTAATCTTAACATTAATCATTTTTATTCTCAAGGAAACCCTAATTCTTATCAAATTTGATTCATGTTATCTCTTTTATCCATAAATATCAATCTTTGATTATTAAGGTCAACTCATCATATTAGAAGCATCAAGACTTAGAAATTAGGGTTTTTATGCTTTAAACACATTAAAGATGAAATCTTAAGGTAGCTTTTGAACTTGAGGTAGATCTAGGCCATAATTATATTTTTATCAAACTTGTATTTTTTGAGCAAAAATCATATGTTACTTGATTCTATTGGCTATTCCTACAATTTGTTAAGATTTTAGTAAAATTGACTGGGTCTAGCCAATCCTAGGTTGCCACCTCATCAACAGGTGGGCCTTTAGCCATGCCATGGGGTCGGGGCCTAGGCCAATGAGTTCAAGCCACAATGAAACCCTCTCCCACATTATGGCTTGCTCAGATAGCCAACAAAAGGAGTAAATAATTAGAAGTATCCTTACCAGGCGTGAAGAGAGAGTGGGGGTATGTAGGTATTTTGACTCTCAAGATCGTCTTCAACCTTGCTGCATCGGCGAGCAACATGGGTGATTAACGATAATTGTTGACTCTAGGTTCCTGAACCATTTCACAACAAGTCAAAGGACGAGCACCTTTGCCCTACTCTAGCAAACTCTCCTCAAGTTTCACTTGCTTCTGTGATGATCAAGGTTGATGGGACAAGATAAAGGTCCTTCCAGTGAGAAAAGAGAGGATGGTAGAGGTGAAGGAGGGACTCTGAAAGAAATTGCATGATGTGAGAGATGCACCGAATGGAGTAGAGTCTTGCAAGCCATAATGTGGTCTCGTAGAGGGTTTGTGGCCCCATATATATACTCGTCCATGGCGGCATAGATGTCCTTGGGGTCACGAATTAGGAAAAGATTTAATTGTCTTTCATAGTAGGTAAAACTTAGGATGGTTGGTTTCGTTTTGTCCTCCTGAAGTCGTTGGAAGCTTTCCAATCTTACTCATACATTAACTCACGAGAACAGTGACTTGGAAAGTTGCTACACTGAGTTTCTATTTCCCTTTTTGGCCAAGTTAGGTGATGAATGCCTCACTATGAGATCTAGGATCTGAGGGTCCATAAAACTCAGACAACTGAATGGTCAAGTTATATACATTTGCAAAAAGTCGTGACATTTAATACCATCCTTATAAATCATTCCACTTTATGAAAACTTGTTAAAATCATATCTCTCTCTATTTATAATTTTTCTCTCAAATTTTAAGGAAAAGTCTACAATGACTTTATCCAAATGTGGACAAGGTTTGAGTCTAAAACTCAAACGGAAAATATACTTTTCTTAATATCCAAGTCTCCCTCATATAAGCCATGTTTTAAGCTTTATATCAATCTTTTTCTCTATCTTATCTTATCTATATCCTTTATTTTAATTACCTTTGTTATTAGGAACCACATGAAACTAAAATCTAACCATTAGTTGTCATCCATACCACTTTCTAGTGAATTCACACAATTCTCATAAGTACATTATTTATAAACTATTATCTTTTTCTCTTTGCTTATTATTGAATTTTTTCTCTTCCTTTTTGCCTTATATCATTATTGGACTAAAAAAACAATAGAAACCATGAATTTCACCACAAAGGGGTATTTGCAAAAGAAAGCCATACTTTTAAAAGAAACTTTAATATATTTCTAATATGTTATTTTTGTTCAAATAATTACATTTTAATTGTAAAATATGTGTGAAAAAATAAGTTATAACATCCTTCCATTCTTGTAGGAATTTTGTCCTTAAAATTCAACTAACCATACAAACAAATCAGAATGAGACTTTTCCATGTCCATCTTTAACTCTCATGTGGATTCATCCTCCCCATGGTGCTTCCAAAGAACCTTTACCATCTTTGTCTTTTTATGCATGAGCTCTCTCACCTTGGTATCCATTACCCTCACATGTGACTGAGGGCATGCCAGCCTCCCTTAGAGTGTAATAGGTTCAACATTCAACACATGGCTAGGATTCTTCACATAGTGCTTCATATGGACACATGGCACATATCATGTATCATACTATATTGTGCGGAAAAGGATTAACAATAATAAACTTTGTCAATCCGTTCTAAAATATCAAACGTCTACACTTCTCAGGGACTCAACTTTCCTCTTCTCTTAGCTATAGATCGAAGGGGTCAGATTTTTACATAGTCACCTATAGCAAAGTACAGACCAATGCACTTTGTATTAGCATATGATTTATGTCGATCATGGGCTTTCTTCAACCCCTACTCGATCAAAGAAACTTTATCGATACATATGTGTAGTCATAGTTACATGAATATGTTGTATCAATTTCTAACAATCAATAGTAATGTCACTTCCTTATCAAATCAACCACCTGAGTTGTGTCAAAACCCATAGTACTGAGAATGAAGATAATGGTCACGGGGTCAAGGAGGAGGAAGAAAACATTGAACGTGAAGGTGACTTGACAATTGAAAGTGATGATCACAACCACAATCCTCATTTAAATGCGTATGTATATCCAATCCTTGGCACTATAGTAGCCTTGAGTTCCATCCTGGAGGTATTTTCTAAGGAAAGGGTTAACCAAGGTGAAATTAATACCTATGAAGCTTTCCAAGTTGATCAATAGGTGAATGATTTTCATAAGACAAATCCTCTCAGTCACAAACCTTCTAACACTGAAATGTTTAAGAGTTCTTTGTTTGCATCCAAAGTTGTCATGATTGAGAAGATTAAATAATCATTGAAACAAAACAATACCCAATACCAGACTCAATCCTCAAAAAATCTATTTATCAGACTTGTTTGTATTCAAGTACAACAATGTTCATGGAGTATGGATGCTTGCCAATCTAAAAGAATAGGTGGCATGTGGAAGATAAATTGTTTTTGTGAAATCCAAACTTGTCAACTAACTATTCTAAATCAAGAGCATCAAATAGTGTGCATGGTCTTATTATTCTCGTATGATTATGTCAATCCTAGCCTCAAGATTGGATATCTTCACATGAGAAATTCAAGACAAGGTATTTGTAAAACTAAATATACATATCTCATATAAAAAGGAATTTCTATCAAGGAGGAAGTTCATGTAGAAAATATTTGGAGTTTGCAAAGCATCATATCACACTTTGTTGCCATTTTCGATATCTTTGTCACAATATATTCCAGTAGCTATATTTATCCATCTTGTGAATGATTATACCTTAAAACTCAAGGCACTCATATTTGAGCGGGTGTTTTGGGCATTCAAACCAGTTGTTGTGGGATGGGTACATTGTAGGCATGTAATTACTATTGATGGCACATTCCTTACAAGGATATACTGGCATGCTTCTTATTTCATGTGTAATAGATGTTGATAATTGTGTATTTCTTCTCTCTCTAGCCGTCGTGGAGGCAGAAAACAAGGATTCATGGAAGTGTTTCTTTGGTTCTCTACGAACATTCATTGCATACATTTGATTTTGTATAGACATGTATATTATTTTGGATAGTGTAAATGGATTCTTCCCAGCTGTTGAAATAAAGTTTGATTGGGCCCAATATCAGTATTGTCTTTCGCATTTAACATCTTCGTGAGAACTTCCACAAAAAGTTTAAATCACAAGATACAAAGGAACTTATGTGAAGTTTCGGCACTACAACAAATAGATCTGAATTTTATCATCTAATGGATAATATAAAAGCCATCAATATAATACTGAGAATTATTTGATATCCAAAAATCCTATATTGTGGTCTCTCACATAGAACCAATATTACATTACTAATATTGGTCATTGACTAGCAATCATGTAGAAGTTATAAATGGGATTTTAAAGGTTTTAGAGGTTTACCAATATAGTAAGTAATTGTTTAGACATACCATCATTATGTTATGAATTGGTTGATGAGGCGTAATAAATTTTATGAACATGAAAATAAGGGACAAAAATTTCTAAAGAGCCTTCTTGATACATTTGTTACAATCAATTGGGATGGAGGAAAAGTAAGGGTTACACTTTGTTATGTGAACAATGATGAGTGACTTGTTGATGGCATGGATGGGTACAAATTTAATGTCAAATAGTGACTGTCTAGTTCTAGGGAATACAATTGTGGTTATCCTCAATTGTGTCATATACAATGTTGTCATTTTGGGATGTTGGTGTGTCTGTCAACTTTGACTATGGAGAATTTGTGAGCCCATGTTTGACTAAAATTACTTTTTATAACAAATACATAGTTAAATTACATGATATTCTTTACAAGAAGTGGTGACCACCTTTTGATGAAAGTAAAGGAATTTAATCATGTTACCCCAACTAAATGGAGGTAGGTTGGATGAAAAAAGAAGAGAAAAAAGAATGCCATCAAAAAACAATTGACTACATTGCTATAGAGAAGAGGTTCAACTATGGAATAACAAACGTGAGCATCTAGTTGCCCCTCAACAAGTAGAGAATCTTTAGTCCACATGTGCACTACATATAGTATCATCCATATCAAGTAGTGCACCCTCCACCTTAGTCTCCGGCTACATACTACCCTATCAGATACTGAAAGGAAAAATTCATGAGTATAATTACTATTTTTTATTTGTTATTATTCATATTATATATAAGTGATCTTTATTATGTATAGATGCTTTGTGTGAACAAGTTGAAGCACATGTGTGGATCTAAGTGTCTTTGTAGCATGCCCTTGCACATATATGAGATGATATCAGAAACATCTAGCAATTCTACTTTGATAGTTTTCATGACTATGCTCGCCAATATCAGGTAGATTCATCCACTACCCCTGATTCCATTCCCTCTCCTGTCTCTAACACTGCTCCTAATCCCATTCCTACTCATTCCTCTACTACTTCTCCTAATTCCATTCCCACTTGTACAATTATGAGTCCTGAGATCGTGGAATGGGAACAAACATGATAGTACCTTACAATAGGAGGTACATCTATTTCATATACTAGCCCACTGCCTCCACATATTGTCTACTATGGAGTATCCACTTCTTCTTCTTTTCCATACACACTAGTCCCACCACCAGTTATTTACAAGAGTTCATACTCATTGACTCTATTTGATATCCATATGTGTACCCCATCTGAGGGTGCATATCCTAGTTTTTCAAGACCCCTCACACCCAATCCTCCACCTTTTCATTTCTATACTAGATCTCTACAACCTTTTGCTACACAATCGACACCCATTGAGACATCTTCATATGAAATCCATACTCAGGAGTCAGAGGTAAATGGACATGGGTTAGGAAAAAATGGACACTGAGGATTTGCTTAGTTTATTTTTGTACATGTTATATAGTTTTATATATCTGCCGCTACAAAGATATATATATATATATATATATATATATATATATATATATATATATATATTTCATGTGGATCTATCATATATGTCCACCATCTATGATCAATATACATAGATTGTGATTGATTACTATGTTTTTTATGATATCAATCTTATAAAAAAAATCATCTAAAAATTTTATACTAGCCCATGTAGAAGATTGGGTACATGAGACAAAGTCCCTTGTTGAACAAAAACATACAAATGATATAATTTTGAAATATCTATAATTTTCTAATGACTATAATTTTCTAATGGATTCAATTTACTAACATATATAATTGACATGGTCTACTAGTCATTGTTATGGGTCTTGTAACAAATAATATTATAGTGGTTCTTTTTTTTACTACTCACTTTCTCTAGTTTTTCTATAATAACTCCCCTTTTTTTCTACATTATCATGCAAACATACTTCTCTCTCTCCTTTCTTCTATTCTATATCATCAAAGTTCTACAATTTTATGACCTTTGATTCTTAGGTAACAATTTCAAACTAGTAAGTAGGTATCTATTAACTTTCTAAATTTAGAATGTTTACAATTTTTCTTGACTTTAGGTGACACTCCTAAATATGTTGTTCATTAATTTGATTTTAATTTCCTTTACCTCTCCATAGATGTCTCACTGAAGAAAATGGAAATTTTACATATCTGTGGAGTTAATCTAAATAATGGCTGCAAAGTGTCAACAAGGAAAATAGCTCATAAAATTCCATTGGACGATGATTGGAATGACATATAAGAATTTTTGTGTGACAAGATAGAATTTATGATCTTTAAAGAATAAGATTTTTTTATTGAAGGTCATTAAAGTAATTGTTGCACATGTACAAGAACTTCTTGAACTATTTGGTTGGTATTGGGATCACACTAAACACAAAGAAATGTCAGTCAATTTTAAAATTTAAAAGACACTTAGTTGTATCACATCACTACTACAGAAACAACATTCAATGTCACTTTTTTGGGCATCGGTTATTTAGGAAACCCGACGCCTATAACATTAAACGTCGGTGATTTAGGAAAACCGGCGTCTATATTCAAAGACCAGCCAGACACGGGTATCCCTTTGTATTCAACGTCGGCTGGGTAAAACAAAACCGATGCCTAAAATCGCCTGCAAAATCTAATTTTCGAGCGAAAAAAATTGGCCCCAAAGTGTCACATACAGCGTCGGTTTTTTAACTGCTAACCGACGCCTATCTAATATGAAAATTTGTGTGAAAATTTCCAATTTTGGTGTCAGTTATGCTTTGATAACCGACGCTGATAATGGTTCCCGCCAAATAATTTAGGGAAAAGATTGTCTACTTGGACATCGGTTTTTTACTATCAACCGACTCTTAAGAGTAAAAGGTGTCGGTTTTGTATATAACCGACGCCGTTTACAAACTTAATAGACCCGCGATCACCCGACTCTTCCCCTTTCTTCTGTTTCATCACGAGAATTCTCCTACTCTCGCCACCGCTACTGCTGATCGCCCGGCTCAACCCCCACCCGCTCGCATTCAACCTTGCGCATCGCCGCCGCTCCCCTGCTCCTTGTGTGCCGCCGACGTCTCCGTTCCCTAGTCACCGCTCCGGTCTCCGGTCCCTAGTCTCCGCTGCCCTATTGCCGCTGCGTCTGCCTGCTCTGCGGATGCTAGTTCTGGAGCTCGCCGGTCAATTTTGCACCTTCTTGCCCTGTCACTACTGGTTCTGGAGCTCGCAGGCTGCCACTACTGGACCGCCACGCCGCTTGTGGAGCTCACCGGCTACCGCCACCACTGCTGGAGGTCCATTGTTGTTGCTCGCCTACTTGTCTATTGTCGCTACTGAAAGGTTTGCTTCCGCCAGTACTGCTCTGCCACCGTTGTCTAGTTGTACATACCTGAGAGTTATCAGGAACACCTAAATGAATGTCTAACACCTAAATGAATATCTAGTTGTGTATCTAATTTGTATGTATATGCTGAACCTAGATTTAGAGAGGACATGCTATAGTATTTTCCTAGTATGGTGAAAGATTCTCAATCGTGTGTATCACATGGGATTCTTATCCTCAACACAATGGACTGCAATATATGCATCTAATGCCTTAAATGGAAGACTAAAATGTTATAAAATCCCATCAAAGTAGGTAGAAACAACTTATATATATTCATATCTTAATAATTCCATGAAGTGCACATTATCTTACTCAGGAAAAGTATGTGTATAATGTGGGATTAGTTCCATATAATGGTTCTATTTTAGTAAGTCTATTCGCAAGGTCTGTGTGATAGAAAAGCTCTTTACTCTATGTCAAATTCAAATGTTTCTTTTGTTATATATTGGGCATGCTACTTAATTTTCTATCACGAGTTTTGTTACAAATATCTGAATATTAGGTTAAGGACATGTTTCTGTTGTGACATGTTGAGTTTTTTGCTATGTTATACCCACCACGATTTGTGTTATAAAATAATACATTGGTTAATTTAGGAAGCATTTATATGTTGTTATGGCTATCCACGAGTGTTTTTATAAGAAAATTGTGTGTTGAATGGGGTTGTGGACAAGGGATTGGTGTTATATTTTGTTGGCCTAGAAACCCATCCAAGATTTACTCAGTAGGAGTAAATCTTGGATAGTCCCCGGTTTGGGACTATTATTGAACACCTAATCTCACTTAGGATGTAAGTGTATAATGTTTATTGGGTTTTTGAAAAAATTTCGATAAAATTTCCCCATTTGTTCTCTAAGTACATATGTACTTAGAGAACAGCGGGGAAATGTTGCCAAAATTTTCTTGAAAACCTAATACACATTATACACTTACTAGTGAGATTAGGTGTTCAAGTATGGGATAGGTGGTACACATTTATTATATATAATAATGACATCACATGTATTTGTTGGCCTAGAAACCCATCCAAGATTTACTCATTAGGAGTAAATCTTGGATAGTCCTAAAAGACATTGGATGGAATGATGAATGGAGTGCACCTAAACCTATACCAGGGGATGTTGTTTATGAAAGAGTAAAAGACATTGTCAATGAATTTGGTAAGAAATCACAATGTAGTATGGCCACACGGAGTGACAATTCTTCATTCAAGAAGAAGTCAATATTTTGGGATCTTCCTTATTGGAGTTCTTTGACAGTCAGGCACTGTATCGATGTAATGCACGTTGAGAAAAATGTCTGTTATAGCGTCATTGGTACTCTGTTAAATATACCAGGTAAGACTAAAGATGGGACAAAATCCAGACTGGACCTACGTAAAATGGGAATAAGGTCAGAATTAACAGAATTATGTGAAATGGGTAATAAAAGAACATACTTACCTCCCGCTTGTTACACGTTGTCTAGAAAGGAGAAGAAAGCTTTTTGTGAATGCTTGGTAAATGTTAAGGTGCCACAGGTTTACTCATCCAACATCTGTAGATTGGTATCAATGAAAGATCTGAAGTTGATAGGTCTTAAATCTCATGATTGTCACACTCTAATGCAGGTCAATCATACGAAAGCTCTTTATTTATACAAGATATTATTGAGTTGTTTATATATGATTGGCTGAATACATAAATGATAGAGACATGGATAAAGTGAGATCTTGTTTATACATCCATATACCTTGTGTAAGATCTGGTGATCTAGTTTCCTATATATTAATGCATACGTAATACATGTTTTGCAGCTACTTATTCGAAAATCAATGTAAACAATTTGCATTTGACCATGTGGGATTTTTTATTCCATCATTGATTAGTATGGTAGCTAAAGACCCTGATAGTGTTCAACAATACTGTATAGATGCTTTTACAATTTTCGGTCAGCAAAAGAAGACGATAATAATAGCTCCATTCAATGTCAAGTAAGTTTACTTTACTTATAATTTGAACTTAAGAAAATTGCATTTTTATTGTGGATTTTGAGTTATTAATTTTTAACTGTTTTACTTCTAGCGGTAGGCATTGGGATTTACTAGTTATTCTCCCTGGGACGTTCACTATTTATTATCTAGATTCTGCGGGGAGTACATTGAATACTAAAATTGGACACTGAATGCCATTATTCTGGTGAGAAATATTTCATTTTATATCCGTTAACATATGTTATTACATTATTATTTAATTATGCAATTTAATGTGTTACATTAACATGTAGGGGTTTAGATGCATTCAAAAAGGCTGGAGGAAAGGTCCCCAGGAAAAAGAACCAGCCAATAATTTGGGAGAATGTGAAAGTAAGTTCCCAACTCCAATGTATATATTATTTATGTGAACTGTGCTTAGTTGTATTTTTTAATATTTTGTATGTTTCAAATTATAGTGCACTACACAATACAACGGCTGGGCATGCACATACTATGTGATGTGATTTATGCAGATGATTATCCAATATGGCACATTGGACATCGATACCATACATGAGGTATTATGTTACAACCCCAATTTTGGGTTCTTTTGGTGAGAAATGTAATTTCTCATATTAAAGATATTGGAACAAATAATGATATATTTTGTTTTAAATAAATTAGTTTCATCTACAATAGCCTTGATGTTGTTTTGTGGGATTTATTGGTTATTGGGCCCAAATAACAAGGAAATTCAATTAATAAATGAATAATTGAGTTTTGAGAAAAGAGAGATGTGGAAATCCCTGGAAGGCAAAAGAATGTAATACAAGGATGGATTTCGTGCCTCATGGGTTCCTTGTGTCCCAAGGAGTCCCAAGTTTCAAAGAAAAGCAATAAGAAAAGAAAAGATTAATTAAATATTTCTTTATTAAGAAAGAAATTGGAAAACAATGATAAAATGCAGAAAATAAGTGGAAAGAGGTATAATTGAGTTATGCTTGGTGGAATTTTGTATTCCAAAGTTTCCTAATGATAAAAGGAATAACAATGAGGAAAACAAAAGAGAAATAAAGAGAAATCCTCAAAAAAAGAAATATTCTAATAAGAAATAAACAAGATAATGAAGAATGATGCATTTAGATGCATCTAGAAGGATAATGAGTATCCAATAAAAAGGATTTCAAAATAATAGAGTTTCTTGGGATCCAAGGAGTCCCAATAAAGAGGAAAGAAAGAGAAAATATCAAAAAATTGCAAAATAAAGGAATAATGGGAATACATATTTAATGAATTATGAGGTATTGTTAAAAAGAAGTTTTGTTTCAACAAAAAGGAAATATAATTTCGGGGTTAGTGGATTAAAATGCAAGGACTATGATAATAAGAGAAAGGATTTTTGAAATCCTAATGTTAAAGGAAGAAGGAATAATAAAGAAATATGAGAGAGAGAGAAACTTGCTTATTAGTGAAGGAATATAATTCCTATTATGATTAGGCTTTATTCCTTCGTAGGCAAGCATGTTGGGGCATGACTACCCTCCTCTATAAAAGGGTAGACCCTTTGGACGAGCCCAAGCAGTTCCCTTGTGTCTGTCTATCCTCTCCGTCTTCTTCTTCATCAAAACCCTAACCTTGAAGGAAAGGTCTTATTCTTGGAGCGATGTGGGGTGTTCATAGTCTTGCTTGAGGCCGGAAACATCCACGACCAACTGCGGAAGGTCGGCCATCCTTCCTGGCCTCCAACCCATGCACGAACACCTACAGTAGCAGCTGCACGGCTGCAACACGGCCATGGATTGCAGTTCTCCCCAAGACTGAACCAGCTACGCTGCTTGTGAGATAAGAGGCGCCCCAAGCACGGAGGAGGGAGGCGGAGCCAGGGGTATGGTCGGCAGCAACCCGCGAGCCCCCGGGCAGGGGGGGCGGACCCCCGAAGTTCTGCAAAACGGCCTGGACGGCGGCCTGCGCTAGGGCAGCGCGAGAATGAAGAAGACACGACATTGGACAAGTTTGCCCTCTATGGGCTGAAGGAACCTTGACTTAAACCAGGGGCAAACCGGTCTTTTCGAAATGTTTGCAAAACCAGCGAGATCGTTGCATGGAAGGTGCCTACGTGGAAGCCCCCCATTGGTCCCAAGTAAGTGAACTTTGCAAAATTCATATTTAATTATTCTTAAATCGAATTAGCACGCATAATATATGAAAGTTGCTCAGAAAAACGAGGGGAATCCAATAAAAATATTATTGGAGCCTGATTCTGCTTGCAATTTGAAAAGTAATGGAAATTATTAGCTTTAGATGTAATAATGGTTAAAAAACCCTATTTTGATTTGATTAAAATGATTAGTAGGGTTTAATAGATGAAAAAAGTTGATATTAGCCTGTTAATGATAAAAAGAAACATTAGGAAGAAAAAGGATGAACTTTGCATATAATTAGTTAATTTTGAGTTTCGTGTGCATGAATATACTTTAATGGGCCTTGAAACCCTAATGTTGACTAGTTCGACTATTAATGGCTTTAATTGATTAATTTCATGATTAGAGTTGGAATATGCTGAATCTAAGCTGCTTCGAGCATTAAAGTTCCTAATTTGTGGATAAATACCCTAAATGTAGTAATTAGGGTTTTCTCATGAAAAAAAGGTGGAATTAATAGCAAATCGAGTTCATATGTGATTTAGACCATAATGAACTATGAATTGATGATAAATGTGTATAATGATATTGTTATGGATTAAAAGGATAAAATAGTAGCTTAAATAAAAAGAGGCTTAATGAGCTTAAATAAAAATAGTAGCTTAAATAGTATACCATAATGAACCATAGGGTTTTCTCATGAATTAATAGCTTTAGGTCCAACAAGTCACATTGAGTTAGAGATTGGACTACCTATGGGTAGTGCCATGCGACTCAACCCTAGATATTGATCTACCTGTTAGGTAGGATCATGTAGGGTTTAATAAGAAGCTACCTAGAGAGAGGTAGTATCTCACTCCACTGTAGGGACAGCACAGAGATGGGGGATAGGAAAGGATTGAGGAGTATGGTTTAAATTGTAATCTTGGTTGTTAAATGATAATTGTCTGATTACTTTGTTATTATAGTTGCACAATTATTGTTTCCCCCACATACCAGCTTCTTGCTGACCGACGTTTTGTTTGTCGACGTTTTAGGTACAAATGAAACAAACAAACAGTAAAGTGGCAGATGTAGAATTAATTGAGTATTAACGTGCAAGGAGGATTAGTTAGATCAGTACATTCATGGTTAGAAGTTTAGAAACCCCAGCTTTTAAAAGGTAAGTAAAGTTTTTATTTTATACCAGTTTTTAGTTTAGTTGGTAAAGTTTATTAATTGTTATTGATTATTTGTCGAACCTTTGATCCTATTAATTGGATAACAACACCGACCTTCGGGTCTCCCTTAATTGGGGGTTATCGGGAGGCGGGGTCGTTACAATTGGTATCAGAGCCTAGGTTCCTCACTTAATCTTTAATAATTATTAAATTTTACAAATTCTATAGAAACCAAGGGAGTTATTAGAGGATTTTCCGAAAGACTGAGGTGTCTAGAAAAGGATCACGTCTGGGGGTTGGCAATATTTTCCACCGCACCTCTAGTCGGAATACGAGGACTCCCGAATTGTGTGACTACCTGGCCGATGTCTTAGGGTATGACTCGAAATAAGATACCTTTAGGACTCTCTCATCTTGTTCATCCCTTCTCAACTCAAATTATATTAAGGACCTTAAGGATTAGGGTTTTCTCTCTTCTCCTCACCCTCTTGAGGTATGGGTAAAGTTAATAAGGTCTAAGGAATCCTCCACCAAATTAATGAAAAGCATGTAAATAAGATGTCATGGACATAAGCTTAATAGATTAAGCGCAAACTAAAGAATAGATACATGCTTAGGTCGTATGATACAAGTTGTAATCACCCTCAGGAGAGGCCTGAGGATAGATCTCTTATTAGGAGGATGAGTACAGAAGGTTAGTCTGGGAGGTAGAGACCTCCATTAAAGGAAGACCTAGAACATCCCTTGAGGATGATGGTAACCCTAACCCTAGGTGAAGGTTAGAGAGAGAGATGACATGATGAGTTAGATGTCATGGTTGACTGAGTGTTTGGTTGGTCATGCCTTTGGGATTCCATAAGAAGGTAAATGACCTTGTACCTTTAGCGACCCAACCCTGGAGAGGGTCATGCATGCCATATCAAAGGATAGCTCTTTTGTGGATGAGGTTAGAGGAGAACCTATACTTATCCTATGGGCTTAGGCAAGTAGGGTATAGCTTGATGAAATCATGGTTAAGAGATCATGATGGATGGCTTATGAAAGGGGTATGGATGCTCTTGAGCCAAACATGAGTTGAGCACAAGCTTCAACCACATAGGTGTATGCTTGTGAGCATGAGCCTTCATGGAGAAGGGACCTCTAGTAAGTATGGTTGGAAGTGGAATTATCTCTAGAGAGAGGAAGCAGAACCCCAACAAGGAGGTTGGAAGCCTAAAACCCCAAAACTTGAGGAATAGTGGGGATTCGAGGATGATGCGACCTACGTGGATGATAGTGGTTGCCTTATGCTTGATTCATGGAGGCTGACGATATCTTGGTTGCCTTTAGAGGAACCCAACCCTAGAGAGAGGACGATGTTTCTAGTACCCAGGGTATAAGTGGTTACCTGTTGGATGAGATAAAGAGTGCCTTAGACCCTGAGGAGGTTTAAGTACCCTGTTGTTAGGTTTTATACCTAGTTGAATGTCCTTGAGGAGGACTCAACTGAGGTGTTGCTCATATAAAAGGATCATGGGAGTACATGGCATACCTTGGACATGCTTGATTCGTGGTTGAGCATGTAGTTGGATATCCAAAGGTGAACCTAGGGTTCCTGTCTGAAGAGGGGAAGTGGTGTACCTAATGCTCATGGTGAGTTTTGAGTCTCTATAGTTTCAAGCGTGGTACTCTTTTGTGTAGGGGTAAAGGAAATCCCTTAAGGTAAGGGTATGTTTGACGAACCCCTCACAACTAAGTTGATGTAATGTTGAGGATGAGAACAAGTGCAACCTAGCATGGTTTTGTAGGTACGCTTGTGCCTTAGTAGTTGTTGGTTTAAGAATGTTCATATAGATGTAAATCCTAAGGATGCTTGTGACCTTTGTTATAAAGGTGTAGTTTCCTCCCATCCTGGGAGAGAGACTCTTTGGTAGGGAGTTTACCAGTTTGGTTGGTTTTGAGGTAACCTAAGGAGGTTTCGTAGGATCTTGAGAAGCTAAGTGAAGAGTACATGACAAGAGAATGAACCTATAGACCCATAGATAACCATCTCTATGTGCATGTGGATGTGTTACCATGGAGGTAACCGGTATGGGGCTTGACCAAGGTAGGCAGGTTGCCATGATTTCCTATGAAAGGATGGAGGTCAACCCATGAATGCAGAGAGAGATGATGAATGCTTGGGTAAGGTTCTAAGTTGAACATGTACTATAAAAGAATCCTAAGTCTATCCTAGGGTCAGGTAGGGATAAGACCGATGGAAGAAGGAGTTGCCTAATTCCCTAGTTGCACATGACCATAGGGTCGGGAGGTAACAACTATCATTGTATGAGGGCCATGGGTTAGGAGATTGATCACCTTCATGGACTCATGGGACCCAAAGGGCAGATGAGTAGGGCACGCTCTGGATGCAAAAGGGAAAAGGGATGACCCCAAAAGTGCCGACACCCTATAGACCTAGAGGAGATGACTAAGGATTGTGCTTGGACCAAGTAAGTTCGAGACCGATTTTCCATGGAAGTAATTTTTATATCATGATGGTTGTGATGTAGAGACATATGTGGCACGTTTCAACTTAGATTTGAAAGTGTACTGGCAAGGTGGGCAGTACCATCTCTATTCTTGGAACAGGAAGAACTCTGTATTTGGACTGCAGCCAAATGCTTATTTCCTCTAGTTATGGGAGTGAGAGATAGGACCGTACGCATGCCATACACTAAGGATAAAAGATGATGTGAGTTGGAACGTTGCTACAAGGAATGAGGATAGAGATGATAACATTCCCTGGTGGAGTGAATGATACATGGATAATTTACAAATAGTAAGAAAAATAAGGATGTCTTTAGTAGAAGCTATGTGGAATTTGCAAGTTAACCAAGGTTGAGTTTGATCACCCTGAGGATGAGATCATAGTTTCTTGATGAAGACAAACTTAGAGGTGTACGTCTTTGAAATTACTTAACACCTAAGGATAAGAAGGGGAAATGAATACTCTGGTTGAGATATAGCTGCCTAGTTTTGCTGGAAGCTAGAAGAAGTTGAGGTTGTTTGGCTAACCCTAAGTTAAGAAAGAAGATGTGTTTTAGCTAACACTCGGATGTAATAAGATATGTTGAACAAGTTAATGGTTTTTTGGGTAGCCAGTTTAGTCCTTAATGTAGTAAAAGGATGGTGATAGAACCTCATATACACTTCTTTGGATAGGAAGGTAATAAAACCCTTTTGAGAGTGGTTTAGGGTTTCTGAGGTATCAAGCTTGAGGAATCATAACAATACAGGAGGACATGATATACCTTGAAAATAGTAAGTAATAGTAGCATTATGGATGCTTAAAACAAAGTTGCATGTAGTAATTAGGGTTTTCTCATGAAAAAAGGTGGAATTAATAGAAAATCGAGTTCATATGTGATTTAGACCATAATGAACTATGAATTGATGATAAATGTGTATAATGATATTGTTATGGATTAAAAGGATAAAAATAGTAGCTTAAATAAAAAGAGGCTTAATGAGCTTAATTAATGATGAATTATACCTTTAATCCAGAATTGAGGATTGAATGTTGAAATAATTAGGGTTTGTGATCATTGTGTTAAATTAGGGTTTAAAATAGTAAAAGATGAAGGGAAACCCTAATTGCAATGGAAACCCAAAAAATGGACTAGAAACCCTAAGAAGCAAGCTAGATTTAATAGATCTTAATGACATGAGTAATAAAAGGAAATTGTATAATTGTTTCAGGATCTTATTGAATGCTTGCATGCTCATTGTTGTTTGGATTATTCCTGCACCTGAATCTACATGTACAGGTATGTGGTTACGCTTATGACTACCCGAATTAGTTTTCCGGGATTTTATCGATGTTTCCATCGTGGCTTGAATTAAACTGTTGGATGTATTTAATTCATGCAAAGTATAATGTGAATATGACTATCACATAAGAAATATGCCTACTAGCTCAGATCCTGGTCCCCTCTGTAGCTTAATGGGTTGACCTAGTAAATGGCTACCAATGGGGTAGGCCCATCAGGTCATTGGATGAATTAGTAAATGGCTACCAATGGGGTAGGTCCATCAAGTCACATTGAGTTAGAGATTGGACTACCTATGGGTAGTGCCATGCGACTCAACCCTAGATATTGATCTACCTATTAGGTAGGATCATGCAGGGTTTAATAAGAAGCTACCTAGAGAGAGGTAGTATCTCAGTCCACTGCAGGGACAACACAGAGATGGGGGATAGGAAATGATTGAGGAGTATGGTTTTAATCGTAATCTTGGCTGTTAAATGATAATTGTCTGATTACTTTGTTATTATAGTTGCACAATTATTGTTTCCCCCACATACCAGCTTCTTGCTGACCGACGTTTTGTTTGTCGACGTTTTAGGTACAAATGCAAAGAACAAACAGTAAAGTGGCAGATGTAGAATTAATTGAGAATTAACGTGCAAGGAGGATTAGTTAGATCAGTACATTAATGGTTAGAAGTTTAGAAATCCCAGCTTTTAAAAGGTAAGTAAAGTTTTTATTTTATACCAGTTTTTAGTTTAGTTGGTAAAGTTTATTAATTGTTATTGATTATTTGTCAAACCTTTGATACTGTTAATTGGATAACAACACCGACCTTCGGGTCTCCGTTAATTGGGGGTTACCGGGAGGCGGGGTCGTTACATATTATATATAGTCTCATTAGTTAGTATGAAATATATCAATCTTATTTTTATATTATTACTTATATATACATCATTCTCTTTGTAGGTGTTTAAAACTGACCACACTATAGGTAAACACTTAAAAGATGTACATGCTCCATATACGATGGAAGGATTAAATGAAGTAAGAGAAGAATGGGCAAGAGCCATACAAACAGTGGGGACTGTAAAATATAATTGGGATGCTAATAGCGATGTTGAATGATATTTTGTAAATTAATATTTCTGAATGTTTATACATATCTGAATGTTTCTACATGTATTTGAATGTTTCTACATGTGTGAATGTGAGAATTGAATTGATGTCTGAATGTAATTACTTGTGTAAAAAGTATATTTGTTGATTTTGCAGGTTTATGGCCTATTTGTTGGCTGATATCAATGGATGTCATAAAACTGCAGTTCAAAACTGAACTACAGGTTCTCATCCTGTGGACCAGCCACACCAGGCCTGCAAACTGATAAGAAAAAAAAAATAAAACATAGGCGTCGGTTATTTATAGAAAACCGTCATCCAAGGATTACAGCGTCAGTTATTGGATAAAAACCGCCGACTAATGTGACAAACAACCCGACCGTGCAGGAAAGCATGGCCGTGGCAGAAAAAGCATCGGTTATTAGTATAAAATTGACGCCTATAGTAGCACGACTGTGGCATCTGGGAATATGGCGTCGGTTTTTTAGTTGCAAATTGATGCAGATAGTGTCTTAGATGGCACCCTTTTTTTGGGGCGAAGCCTTTTGGCGTCGGCTTACTATAAATAACTGACGCCTATAGATGCCCTGCTGGCACATTTTCGGTGGCGCGAAGCCTTTTGGCATCGGTTATAAAACCCAAGTCGAAGAGTTCGACCTTTAGCGGCGCCCACATAGGCGTCGCTTTAGAACCGTCGCTAAAAGGGCATAAACAAACGACGCCAAAGACCTATTCTGTAGTAGTGCATCTAGAGATACATCAATTTGTACATCAATCATGATCGTTTTATGAGCCTCTGGATCAGATATTGAATCAAATGCTGTAACAGATTGTGTTATTTTCTCTCCATGTTGTTCAAGTTGTAACATTAATATTAATTGATATGTAATAGTTTTGAATTATGTTCTTATCTAACAAATCCAACTATCACAAACTTCTTGTTGCAGTAAGACCTCTTTTTATTAGGTGTGTTTGTAGCTATTTAAATTAACCAATTTTAAATAAATGAATATAGTGTAAAATAAGAATATAAGATAACTAATTCCTAATGCACAAATTTAATATATACTATTATTGATTACATATATAATGAAAACATAACAATTAGAAATAATAGAATAATTAACAAGAAAGCAATGCATCTTGTATGGAGACACATTGTTTTTGTTGGGAGCAATGCATCTTGCATGGAGACATATCACTTTTTGGGAAATACGGGCACAAAGAAAGGTAGCAAAAACAAAAATTTTATCTATTTGTATTCCCATAACATCAATATCGCGTCAACTACTATGAAATAGGAAGGATAGTTTAAGGAGTGTATACCAGGTCCTAGAGAAAGTCCAACGATAAGAACTTGTTGTAATACAAATATCTTCTAGTTGCTCTTGAACGGTATCTATGAAGCTCCTAGTCTTCTCCATGGATGGCATGTTGAACAACTTCTGCAACGAACCATGTGTGTCACCACAGACTAAAAACTGATGTTGTCCTCCTAGTAGCATCCAAAGAACTCCTGCCTCTAGAGTAGTCTACACGGATGAACTTAGAACTCATGTCGTCCTACTATAACAGACTGGAAGGAGTTTCCTATTCCATTGGTGCACTAGTTACCAACTTGCTCTCCCACAACAATGATTCTTAGTTGTTCTCTCCCATCACTATCCCCCCCAGTCGGGTAGGATTTGCTTGGGGTTATGGTTACCATAACCAGAGAGGACAACAATTGTCAGAGTAACTAGTTCTCAATTGTTTGTGTTGTACTTTGGAAATCCCCTAGTACCCCCTTATATATAGTTTGGGTTAGAGACAGGGTTCCCAGTTGGTTCGGGATCTATGTGGCATTTCAAGGGACCAAAAGATATTGCATTTTCACAACCTGTGACATCTGAAATGGTTGTTTCTCATGTAAAATGATCTTCTCTCATGTGAGATGGTCGTATGGTACAGTTAGATGGTCATTTTGCCATGTTTCCTTATCGCACATGAATTTGCCAATTTCAAATCTGATTAATGCATGACATGACATTAGCACTAATCTTTGATGCAATCGAATTTCCCCATGAATTGAGTGATATCACACATGTAAGGCGGTCATCTCGCTCACTCATATGGTCATCTGGTTAGTCGAGTCGAGCCAGTTTGTTCAACAGAATGAACTGATCAGTTCACATCTCAATTTTAGTTGAACTTAGCCAATTCAATTTATGATCAGCCTGACAACCTAAATGGTTGTCTCAACATTTGAGTCGATCATTTGTCACTCCCAATGGCCATCTCATACTGTGAGATGATCGGCTGGTAGTGAAGTCAGTTGACACATTGCGTGAGTTGAGTATGTAAACACTTTAGTAATCAATACAATCATCATTAAAGATTAAAGTCCCATTCTAGATGACTTCCTATGGGTGCAACCCTATAGGTTACATATCGCGTTGGCAACTAGTGTACATTACTAACTTATGTCATCACAAGTAGAGAGTGGTGCCTAGTTGCACATCAGTGTTACCCAAGTGAATGGAAAGTTGGAGAACAATTTCAACCTACAATATGTGCAAGGTGTTGTAGTGATTGTATAATTCCTTTGTATCTGATATTCATAGTGACTCAAGGCGTGGAATCATCATCCTCTCAATGTTCAACTCATGTTCCTTGAACCAAGAGTATATTTTCTTAGATAATGTGACTTCAATATCATATATTGATACACATGTGCATGTGCATGTCTTTCTTATTCTCTCTTATCAAGTGGTTAGGATATTAATCTCCAGTAGGAGGGACAAATTCCATCTCAATCATTCACAATTAGTCCTCATGTGTCAAAGAGACCCAATCATCAGCTTTATGGAAACCTATATTTTAGGATTATGTTTGATGATGTGAAAGTTTACCCAACGACATGTGATGAGTGTAGTGATTTCAGGTCTAAGAATCACAATCACCACCTTCAATATGAGAGATGACTAAGACCACCGATGATGGTTTCCATGTGTCACTCTCAAGGTGGGTTTGTCTAATACATTATTCCCTAATATGTATCTTTGTGCTTGGTTTGATATGCCATATCATGACTAATGAGACTCTGGCATCAACCAACCCACACTCCAGCCTTATGTGTTACTTGTGTCTATCACCTTCCAGAGTAATAACTGACTAGGGACATAATAAGAATGTATATATTCTTAGCATTCGTATGATCTCATTATTTAAGTCGTGTAGTGGAAGACATATGTCATTGAGTATTGTCATTCTTTAGACATTCATATTGTTTCCTCTTTATCTCCTAACTGAATGAAACATAATGAATTCGAATCTTTCCTTTATGAGTATAATCAAATCCTTTATGGTACATGCCATGTCAACCATCATAACATTGTCTCTTTGGGCATACCTTACCAACAAACTTCCACTTTCTCTTAGAACAATCACCCATGAATCTCATTCTTAGTGATATAAACATGTACACCATGTTTCTACTATGCTAGTGCTAATCCAACAGGTTAGCAACTCTTTTGCTATTAGTTGGTATATTTCATGTTTCTTATCTCCTCATTGTGAGATGAAGCTGTCATAATGTGGTATTTGATATTCCTTGACAAATGAATAGCTCCATTGTTGTCATAGTATTACTACTAAGTCACTAATGGTTGGAACATATATAAGTTCATCATATGAAATTCTAGATCCATATAGCATCAGTTTGTATTCATAACACAAGGATACTTAGCTTCTATTATAGAATAGTATCAACGATTATTAGTTCATAAACGTTCCAGCTAACAACAATTCTCCCTTTTAAATCAAACATATTTTATTGTGATCACTTTTTTCATTTTGAGATCTTGCATTGGTGTAACTTTTTACACTCAATTCTTCCATTATTGGTATGTTTATTTCTAGAAATCTATCGTTAAATACTTATCCAGTATTTATGGATATCTTAAATGACATTCCAATAACCCTCATTGGAGTTTAATATCATCTTTTCATGTATAATACATATAAGATTATATTGGATAAGTACATTTATAGTATTCATGATAGATCCATTGATACGGTCTATGGCATCTCAATCAAATCATTTCCATTCTTTACAAGAATTGGAACATTTGATTCATGAGAGACTAAGCTGAATTGTCTCTCATTGAATCCTTCCTAGTTGAACTCTTTCAACGTCTTGCTATAGTATATGCTCAAGCTTATATTTTGAAACATTCAAGAACTATCCTATAGGCCTTGATTCTTATCTAATAAGATGTTTCACCTTATCCTTCATTGTAGAAGATGGTTTCATGTCATCACTCAATTTCACAATATTGAGATGTTATCCCTCATCATATGTGAAATATTCATATATGATCCCACTAAATCTTTTGTAATCATAGATTTCAACCTTTTATCTTGATTCAAGTCAAACTCTTAAACTATCTTTTCAGGTCAAAAGATCCCTCCTCTGAGATGCGTATTTCAATCCCAGATTTAACTTTCTAGTTTACAAACCTTATTTGCATTTTTGAAATTATAAAATATTTTAGGTTGTGTCACATACACATCTTCTGATGTATTCCCTTTAAAGAATCCAATTTCTATCTTCATATGCTAAATCTCTTAGTCTATTTTAGCTACAAAACAAGCCTGACAATTGGTAAAGGAATTTCTATCATGTTCAACAACTTGAAAAGATTTGAAAAAATTGTTCAAACAATCTCTCCTTTTATGTTATCCATGTAGGTCTTTGCCACAATACCCTATTACACCCTTTAGGTATTGCCGCTTTAGATGGTTCTATCAAGGTCCTACCTTGTTATCTTACATGGACTTCCAAAATGGCCTTGAGCCATTACTCAGATTATGGTTCTCAATAGCTTCTAGTTGATTAGTTGGATCATCTTATCATGACCAACCTATCTGAGTTGTTGGATTCTCAATCCTCAAACTCAGACATGCTCTCATAGAACTACTTTATTTTGTGTCATATGATGAACTTGAGATTCCACAATAATGTGTGATTCTCTTAGTTCTTATTGTACCTCCTTGTTGACCTTGAACATTTTCAGTTCGACTTTTACTCCCACCAATTCCTTAGCAACTCAGTTATCCTTTCAAAAAAAACAAAATTTATTATTAGATAGGGAATAATATTCAACAGTTATGGTTTTTGGATAATGCTTGTTAAGAAAATACTTTCTCAATATTTTTTTTATCCTTTTAGATGTGTTTGAACATTTCCATATCATATCATATATGATGTCTCATAAACCATTCAGATAGTACATGATTTAGTGATAGTTATATATTTATGAGGACAAGAGAAGATTAGATTAACTAAAATTATAACATCATTTATTGTGGTATATTACCTTCATTCTGACGCATCAACATGTTTAGATGTATTTTACTTGTGATACATTATCACAGTTCTTTCTTTTAAGGTTCTCAAGGTATTGATGTAAAAGTATTTCAACAATTGATCTCATCAAAGTTTCTTAATACTTTCATCAAAGTTATACTTCATTTATAATCTCCTTGAACAATTAAAGAGATATAAATATCTATTTTACTGAGTACATATTATCATATTATCAGTAAATGAAATGAAGTATAAGTAACTATCTATAGCATTCTTTCCATGAGATCTCCATGCATCATTTGTATGAGGCATGGTGGAAAGCTTATCCTACCACTACATCTAGTGAAGGATGTTATTTCATGTTGTGAATAAGTAAGACTTCTAACATTCCTTATGTTCATTAACCAAGGGAATCTATATTAACATCAATATGTATTCCATATATGCATTTATCATATATATGTCCAAGGTGATTATTGATAATTATAGTTTTGAGTTAACAATTACAATACTTTGGTATTAAAGTGGAAAACTTTATCCAAATTCTTTCAAAGTAAAGACCATTATATATATTTGGCAATTTCCACACAAGATCATATCTTTTGAAACAGAAACATTAATATATAACTTTATTGATTTATCATCCTGGTCAGACAAGATGCTTTAAAGTAAATGTTTCCATTTGTTGGCATAGTGAAATAGTAGTTCAACTAAATCTAATACATGTGCATTGGACTAAGATAAATTTAAATGTAGATGAAAGCTTCAACAACCCTTGCTCCACCTTGTCTGTCTTCATCCTTTCATGAAGGCTATTACTATCTAGTATGTCAGATCTCTATTTAGTATCACATACCAAAATGAAGAAGTAATAAAATTTATATTATAATGTTTATACCTAAAGTGGAGTCTTAGTTCCTTCCTTCTTCTTCTTTAGTTCCTCTAACCAAAGTGGGTAGTTTATTTTCCAATGTCCAGGCTGGTGACAATGGTGACAATTTCCTCTTTTCTTCACTCCTCATTTGGTTTTGAGATATGAAGATTTGGACTTCTAGCCAACTTTAGAACTCTTCTTATTTTTGCCTTTGCCTTTACACTACCCCTTTGTCTTGTTGATCACCATCATAGACTTGGACTTGTCTTTCTTCATCTATCCCTCATTTATTCTCAACATGCCCAACAACTCAGTCAAAGATGTTCATATTGTAGTTCATAACAAACTAATTGTATGATTCTAGAAGAGGCTGCAAAATCACATCAATGTCCAACTCTTTACCCAAGAGGAATCAATCTAGCTAGGTTTTCCACATACCCAATAAGTTTGAGGACACAAGGACCTACTAGATCTCCATATACCATGTTGCATTTGAATAGTATCTTGGAGACATCATATCTCTCTTGTCTTTCCTGATCTTGAAACATGTTATTTAGATGTGTGACCATCTCAATCACATCCATGCTCTCATGCTACCTCTACAACACATAGTTTATGAAGCATAGCATCAGACACTTAACATCTACTACATCTTCATTATGCTTCTTGTATGCATCCATGTCAGCCCTAGATGCAGTCAGAAGGGGTTCATCTGGTTCTGACATCTCCAAGAGATAGAGCTTGCTCTCATGTGTGAGAACATTCTCAATGTCCTAAACCAGTCTTGGAAGTTGTTCCCAATAAGTTTGTCCTTCTCAAGGACCGATCATTGAGAAAAGTGATTGTTTTTTTTCTTCCATTTGTTTCTACAAAAGAATGTCAAAACTCATTTTGAATTGACTTGATTATGATTTGGTGATATCAATTAGTTTTTAATTAATAATCATTCTCATGATTTTGATCAAATTGGCAAACCTCAAGTATTAATTTAGAAAACTACAATGAACAATTTTTTAATAAACTAAGATCTGTGTTTCATCAAATCATGAGTCAACTTTTGCTAATCACCCACAACTTAACTATTTAGGTAGGCAACTTTTTCTAATTACATCTATATGCAACTCTTGGATAGATGATATGCACAAATCCTTTCCATGATCATTTGCATACCTATGGGCTTAGTCTCTCTAAGAATCACCAGTTAAGCCTGACCCAAAATCTAAAATGATAATAATACATCTCACTTTTGTGAGTCTTGCATTACTACCATCACACTTCCACAACTTAGACGATGCATTACGCTTTTGCGTATCCTACACTTTGTTGATCAATCTTTTCATGTATGTTTCTAATGGAAAGCATCTTAGACTTAATATTTGTTGGTATGTATGCCCTGAGAGCCAATAATGGGATGATTGGTGGGATACATTAAGATTGATTTGATAAACATTAAAGGCAAGCTTCTAATTCTTTCTGGTTCAATCATATGAGATAATGATAGAACATATTGAATGTCTAGAGAATGACAATACTCAATGACGTATTCTCTCAGGTTAAGGACCCGAACGATGAGATCATACAGATGATAAGAGTTTGTACATTATTATTATGTCCCTGGTCAAATGTCATTGTGGAAGGTAGATAGACAATAATGACACACAAGACTAGATTGTGGTGTTGGTTGATGACAAAATCTCATTAGTCATGATATGGAGGTATCAAACCAAACACATAGGTACTTGTTAGAGAACAAGCATACCGGACAGACCCACCGTGAGTTTGACACATGGAACCATAACATGGTAGTCACAGTCAGTTCTCACAGTGATGGTGGTGAGTGTGATTCTTTGACCTGAAATCACTACACTCAACACATGTTGTTGGGTACACTTTAACATCATCAAACGTAGTCCTGAAACATGGGTTGTTATAAAGGTGATGATTGGGTGGCTTTGACACATGGGGCTTTTGAGGGGTGAGTGATAGATATGGGATTTGTCCCTCCTGAGGGAGTTTGATATCCATGGCCCCTTGCTGAGTATGATTGAGATAGGAGTACACACATGTGTGAATCAGTATGTGATATTGATGTCATACATATCTCCTCCAATCTACTATGAGATCAAGAAAGTGAAGTTCCTTGCCTCAAGTTCATTCGGGATATCAGTGACAAAGGAATTATACATTCATTGTAACACCATTCACAGATTTTAGGATTGAAAGTTGTTCTCCAACTTTCCTTTTCACTTGGGTAGCACTGATGTGTGACTAGGCACCGCTCTTTGCTTGTGAAGCCATAAGTGTTATAGACTTTCACTGCCAATGTGAAATGGACTTGTAGGGTCACACACATAGGATTTAACCCGGAAGAGGAGTTTATCCACAAACGATGTTTAGATTGATTACTAAAGGAGTTTAGTAGTTCAATTAAACACTCAATCAATTGATAGCTCAATATCATAGTGTTCAAGGTGTTGGACTGATTAATTAGAGTATCGGATTGATTGAAACTGCAATTGACTGATTTTGCATAGTCTGGACTCCCAACTGATCGACTCATGAGATGAACCAATCAGCTCAGGTTGTTGAACTGGTCAGCTCAAAGAAATGATATGATCGACTCATGTGTCATGAAATGATTAGCTCAATTGTTGAACCAGTCGATTAGTGGACCAACCGAGATCATTTGGAAAGTCAGAAGACTACTTCAGAGGCAGGCGACTTCTGCCGCTCGGAGGACAGCTATCAATTCTGACAGTCCCGGTGAGACCAGGAGTTGTACATACACCGTCCAAGACAGGAGGTGAAGACCGCGCAAGCCGCGAGGTAACGTCACCAAGCAAGCCTGGGGACAAGGTATGTCTCTACAAACTGTCCTTCCTACTGTATAGACATTGACACAATTCCTTTATTCTAGGTTTAGGAGAAAAAAAATTTGCTTCCGCTACCTTCTCTGTCTCCCCTAAAACCCAACAGTGGTATCAGAGCCACGTCAACTGCTCTATACTTTAGGATTATCGACATGATCGATTTTGGTTTGTCGCCTTTATTTATTGCATATGATGCTAATAAAATTGGCTTTGTGCATGTCCAATCCTAAATACACAAATTCCAATATACATATATGATATGTAATATGAATGCACTCGATACGCATCACCCTTAAATGAGTTTTGTGGTGGATGTATAGCATGGTTATGGCCAATAAACCCTATATATGTGTGCTTGGTTGTATGTGGTGGCTTGCATCTCGGTCTGCGCACTGATTCCCTATCTCTTATTTCTGATGTAACTCGAGATAACTCGAGATTTCTTTCCTACCTTTTCTCCCCCTGAATGTAACTCGGGGTTTACCAATTTAAATGTAAATAGGATAGATTTTTTATTTCATGTTATGTCAAAGAACGGAGGACAATCTAATGACAAATGAGACGATTGGTTCAAGGAGTGAACCGATTGGTTGGTGATCTAGACGATCGGTTCGAGGAGCGAGACAATTGGGTGGCGGCCATGAGGAGATGCACGATGACCAGGTGAACTGATCGGTTGGAGGAGCCAACCGATCGGCTGGTGGCACCCAGACGACCTGCCAGGGTAAGTAGGTCATTCATGTGATGAGTTGATTAACTTAGACGACTATAGCACTTCATCATGGACATGTTTCATGTGATGTAGACCTAGATGACTGTGATTCCTCTTGGCTCGAGGAATCACATTAGGATGGCCATAATCATTGCTTTATCATTTCGCATGATTTCTGTGGGATATAGCATGTACATGATACATACTATGTATTGTGGTGATTGGATATGTATATGTACCTATAAAATCAAATCCCTCATCTAAATATGAAGTCTTTTATGCCTTCCATTAGTAGCACACATGAAAAACTTGATCGACCAAGCGTAGGTTACGCCAAAGCGTGGTGCACTGTCTATCTCGTGGAAGTGTTAAGGGTAAACATGTAGGTTTTGCCAAAGCAGGGTGCATGTATACCGTGTCGGCTTTTGGGTTAGACTTAACCAGTGATTCTTAGAGCATCTATGCCCAGAGGCACAGAATGTTCATGGCAAGGTGTTGCACATGTTCATTCATCAAGAGTTGCATATGATGCAATTGGCATGATGGCCTACCTAAATAGTCAAGATTGTGGGTTATCAACCAAAGCTGACTCATGACTTGATGAAATATGTATCTTGACCCACTAGAAGATTGTACATTGCAATCTTCCGAATTGATGGTGAGGGTTATCAATTTGAACAAAAATAGTGGGAGTGATTGTGACGTCCCCAGATTTTCTAAAACTTAATCTGATGTGTGACGTCCAAATTGAAACCCTCACCTCAGAAAGAATGCCAATTTAAACACCCCACACTAGGCTAAGAAGAAGAAAATTAGAGGAAGTCAAAAGGAAACAACCAGTAGCACATGCACATGAACAATAATAAAACCATAAACATATGTTCACCATTCAACATATAATTACAACATGAATTGTTACAACATTTGATATTACATATTGAACAACAAACTTATACATATAAATGTACTACCACTAACCTATAGGATCTGAAGACAACAGGTCCACCTGTACATCAGCTCGCCATACAACTCTCACTATCCTGGATCTTCAAGAGCATAACCACAACCTAAACAAAAGATTACACGCGACACACGTCAGCACAATATTCAAGAATATTGTACTGAGTACGCCTACCTGTCTTTTATATACCTCTCATCATATCTTGGCAATAAGATAAAACTAATACTTGGCAATAACGGAAGAAATATAAGAAAATCATATACTTGCACAAAGATTTTCATTAACAAAAGAGAACACATATTTTAAGCACATTTCCATTATGTCATCCATGCATTGACCGCTGAAGGTTGAATGCATTAAGGACTTTATGATCACTACCAAAGAGTTGGATCATATGTACAACGTGACCACTACCAAAGAGTTGGGTCCAAGCACACTACCAAAAAGTTGGTGCTTCCATATGTACAACGTGACCACTACCAAAGAGTTCGGTCACTTTCAAGTACACTGCCATAGAGTTGGTGCTTTCATATAATGGATAGATATATTATGTTTGATGTGTTCATAGCAATACGTATGGAAATTCAAGCAACATATCATACAAGACAATCATTTCAATCAATACCATATGCCAAGTCTTTACTACCATATAACACAAGCATAATGTATAATAAGCCAAGTAAGAGGTAATGGCCTACCTTCCAACGAGATATCACAATCTATACCACATTCCGAATGTCAACCATATCTTTTTTAAACCTAATTAAGACAAGATCACATACTATCATTAGGTTCTCATCATCATATATCTCATCTTAACCCTAAGTATATACATTTTAGGGTTTTCTTATCTCATAAGGATATGAACTTTATTACTTTTCTTATCATCTTATTGTTATGTTCCTCACTTGGAAATTAGCTTACTGATCTCATATTCTAGATATTATCTTCCAGTTACTAATATGAGGGTATTTTGTGAATTTCATCATTTATTGAGCATGTATACATTAATTGCATTATCTTTAGTGTTACTATTCCTAATAAGCCATATTAATCAAATTATATGCTTTCGTACATCAACATGACCATATATGATATCATATGCATTATAGACATGATTATAGACTTATTGACATGTTATCATAATTTTAGAACATTGCTTGATATTTATGATCCATCAAAAAAGCATTACACATCTTACATGATATCACTATTATTTAAGCATCAAAAGCATGATATTAATGTTCTATTGTGTTCTATATTTTTTTCTAAACATTTCGGTATATTACTTGTAATTTTCTGATAATTGTACTAATTCCTATGAGTTGTCTAAGAACTGAACATTTCTAAGATAATTACCTTTTTGGGCTATGTGGCCACTAATAGGGGTGTGAATCCTGCTTGGCCTAACCGGTTCCTGATCTCTAGTTTGTCCAGTTCAATTGGCTTGGATCCGGTTCAAGGATGGTTCACAACAGGTCTGAATGGACCAAACTGCTCTCAACTCTCTTGCGAGTCCACACGATCTCCCGACCTATTTTGTGCCGCTCCCTTCCTTTCTTGCACGATGGATCTAGTGCTCGTGGGAGTTCTATTCACTCGCCGTCGATGCATCCTCAATCCACGCAGACCTCCTCTATCTGCTTCATGTGAACATGATCAGTCTTCTCCTAGAGGTCTGTGCTTGAGTCTGGAAAGCGTGGTCCTCCTCTCGATCTCGTGAGCGTCTCCGCTCAACGCCCGATGTGAGCGTCATCTCTCAGCTACTGCCGATCTTCTCTCGGGCCTATGATCGGCCGCACAAACCTCCTCCTCACAGAGCTACTACTGCGGTTGCAGCCTCCAGGCTTGTCATTGTGCCTCCATGCGGCTTGGAGAGCCCAACGCCGTGGAAGGTTCTCCTCTGGTGAGACTTTGCTATTGACCCTATTCTCTGCCTTGAACTGCTGCCGCCGCAACTCACGAGGCTGGCCACGGTGAGGACTGAGCCTCCTTTTCTCCTTTCTCTCCGTGTCCGCTTGATATTGCCCCAGATTAACACCCGCTTCCATGAGTAGCTTTCTCCAACCTGGGTGCTGCCGCGGCAGGCATATCTTTGGCATGAGATCCTGCACCGCCAGCTCTTCATTCTCTTCTCCTACTACCATATATATTTACCGCCGTCGTAGGGTTCTTCTCCGGTGAGCAAGACATAGGCGCTTCTCTTCTTCCTTCTCTCACGATCTCCTTTCTCCGATCTACTACTCTTCTACGCCTACACGCGTTGCCTCCTAGAGAAAAGTTTTCGTTGTGACGCTCCAGTTCTCGGCATGCAAAATGATCACTGGCTTCTTTGCTTGGTGTCAGATGGGACTAGTACTCACTGGAGTCCTTTGTGCCTAGCCTCTTCCTCTCAGTGCGACCGTTGGCATCTGTAAGGCTACTCGTCATCAAATCCTTCCACTCATGGTGGTACCTAAAGCAGAGAGGAAGCTCTGGAACCCAGATCCAACCGCCGCCTCCTCATGTGGTCTTCGTGGGTAGTGGAAAGAGCAGGGGGAAAGGGCCACTCGTACTCTGTTGTTTCTAAGCCAAACCTGATGCAAAGGTCTAGTATGGCTTTCATTGACACCAAGCTAACTGCTCACTGTTATCACGATGCCCACGATTACTGTCATGGAGGGCGAGGAAGCATGAATCCTTTACCCCACGACCTCTGGCTTGATAACTGATAAAGGACCGTCCAATGTACCCAAGACCTGAGATCTAATCCTCATCACTCAAGTTACATCTGATCCAAAAGTCCATTAAATCCTCTAATCTTATAATTATCTTCATAAGCACATGTAATAGGGCAGTATGACATCCTCACCATATTGATATGTCAGCACAAAACTCATCACAAATATAATATACACAAATCTAGTTATCCAAATAGGCATCCAAGAATCTTAAAAGTTCACTCCATAACATCCTACACACCTTAAAAGAAATTTTGTCCTCGAAATTAAGCTAGAAATCCATTCTTTCACATCATATACATCTTGAAAGAACTTTCATCCTCAAAAGTACACCATACTCATACTTCCAGGGAAAACCTTATCTTGCTCTCATCCACATGTAAGCACCATTCTATGTGTAACATATCTACAAAGGTTACCAAGAACCATGTATCCAAAGCATTATTAGGAGGTTTCAAAACCATCAAAGGTGAAACCTCACTCCATAGAAGGCTTAAACAAGGGTTTAGAAGCTTAGGTTATGTCATTACTTATCTCATATGTTAGATTTTCTTCCTTATCTTTAGCCATGCATTAAGGTTCCCACATCATATTATCATGTTCTAAAGGAGTTAAATAATATTAACTCATGCATCAAGGTGTCATGAACATTATGTTGTGCTAACTATCAAACTATATTTTTCATCTTTGCTAAGCACTAAGATTAACACCTCGTGTAACATGTTTTAGTTATATGATTTTATTTCATAGCTCATAATAAATTACAACATTTACTAGTGATTTCATCACAAGATTAACCAATATTATCACCTTATCATCATTATTCATGTATATGGTTAACCATTTATGCATTAATATTGATTCATCCATCTCTAGGTTTACATTAAATCATGTCCATACATTACATCTCGAGATTAGATCACATCCTTACATTTATTATATCCTGGTTGTGCTAAACAACTTATGTGAGGGGCTTGTCAAACATATATCAAAACTTTATCTAGTCCAACTGAGGTTCTCCTAACCCATATCATGAGGGTAGTGTCACGCTCAGTGTTTCTGAGCTCACTCAACTCTATGAGTATCTCATATACATCTACTTTATCCTCCCTCCTGGTCTAGGGTTCTCATGTATACCTCATTGGTACTAGAGACAGCCTTACAAGCTCTAGCCACATAAGCATAAACCAAAACATGATATGACATTCTCTTTATAGGTCTCTACCCATGAGTTACTCTTACAGAACACTATCTTTTACACATTCCACTAGTGTCCTATGTGGGAACCACCAACCCGATCTTGAGGCTTCATAGAAACTAACATAGCTACCTCCTCTAGGGTCTTGGGCTCTCTCCCTCACCCAGATGGCAGACACTCATATTCATATCCACATGCACATATATATCGAGCCTCTCTCTATCTCTAGGGTTTGGTCCTCCCAAGGACATCTAGGGTTCCACAAAACTATACGAATCATGCATAAAGCAACTCAACTCAATCACTCAGGAGTAGTCTAGTTTAGGACATATCATATCACATAATTCTCATATTTCTCATATCATGGAGTCTAGGTTCTCTGACCTTCTCCCTGTGGGTCTCACTCTCACTGGAGTTCACCCCAAAGCTGTTCCTAACACTAGAGGTCCTCCCTTGTAAACGAGCTTGAGGCTCATGCTGACTCACAACTTTGTCTCCTCTTAACATAACTTATCTCATAAAATTCTAGTTACTTTTCTCATCAAAACTTATCTCAAATCCTCAAAACTGAACGTAAGTCCTCAAAGACAAATATAAATCAGCATAACCATCTTATATTATCTATATAAGACTTACATCATATCATCAAAACGTATATCATCTATTCCATCTATCATAAATTCCAGCAAGGCTCTAGACATCTAATCTAGAACTACTCTCTCTTCTAGACGGATGTCATTCACTTTCACTTAGGTTGCATGATCACCTCCTACTCATACATGTGTGGGGACACATTTTTGTAATACATATACATAATAAAATATAATATAGTTTTTCTCTGATAAAACAAGCGTCAGAGAAAACTATCGAGGTTCGTTCCGTTTGGAATCAAAAACCAAATCCTGAAAACGAGTGTCCCACACATAGTAGAGAGTACAGTGTCATGAAAACTAGTGAAAAGGGTGAGAACAAGGGGTAGACTAGTGTAGCTACTCCAGAAAATGAGCGCCATATGTCTAGGGTTTCTCTTCCCTTGATGCACGTCATTTCCAAATAGTGAAACGTCCCATACCGCTGCACTACAAGGAAAGAACGACATCTAAGGACTTGCTACACAATAAGCACCAGTCTAGACCTAGTTCTCGAACATCTAGGTGCTAACCTAGAGGCTAGGTCAGATCTAGTCTCTAAAAGATGACTAATCTAACCCTAAAGATTATTAAGCTCAAGGTTCTTTAGTTTTGAGTTGCATAATGAGCAATAGTCAGCCTTTGCTATTGTTCATGCTCTGATACCACCTGTGACGTCCCCGGATTTTCTAAAACCTAATCTGATGTGTGACATCCAAATTGAAACCCTCACCTCAGCAAGAATCCCAATTTAAACACCCCACACTAGGCTAAGAAGAAGAAAATCAGAGGAAGTCAAAAGGAAACAACCAGTAGTACATGCACATGAACAATAATAAAACCATAAACATATGTTCACCATTCAACATATAATTACAACATGAATTGTTACAACATTTGATATTACATATTGAACAAAAAACTTATACATATACATGTACTACCACTAAACTACAGGATCTTAAGACAACAGGTCCACCTGTACATCAGCTTGCCATACAACTCTCACTATGTTGGATCTTCAAGAGCATAACCACAACCTAAACAAAAGATTACATGCGGTACATGTCAGCATAATATTCAAGAATATTGTACTGAGTATGCCTACGTGTCTTTTATATACCTCTCATCATATATTGGCAATAAGATAAAACTAATACTTGGCAATAATGGAAGAAATATAAGAAAATCATATACTTGCACAAAGATTTTCATTAACAAAAGAGAACACATATTTTAAGCACATTTCCATTATATCATCCATGCATTGACCGCTGAAGGTTGAATGCATTAAGGACTTTATGATCACTACCAAAGAGTTGGATCATATGTACAATGTGACCACTACCAAAGAGTTGGGTCCAAGCACACTACCAAAGAGTTGGTGCTTCCATATGTACAACATTACCACTACCAAAGAGTTCGGTCACTTCCAAGCACACCGCCATAGAGTTGGTGCTTTCATATAATGGAACAGATATATTATGTTTGATGTGTTCATAGCAATATGTATGGAAATTCAAGAAACATATCATACAAGACAATCATTTCAATCAATACCATATGCCAAGTCTTTACTACCATATAACACAAGCATAATGTATAATAAGCCAAGTAAGAGGTAATGGCGTACCTTCCAACGAGATATCGCAATCTATACCACATTCCTGATGTCAACCATATCTTTTCTAAACCTGATTAAGACAAGATCACATACTATCATCAGGTTCTCATCATCATATATCTCATTTTAACCCTAAGTATATCCATTTTAGGGTTTTCTTATCTCATAAGGATATGTACTTTATTACTTGTCTTATCATCTTATTGTTATGTTCCTCACTTGGAAATTAGCTTACTGATCTCATATTCTAGATATTATCTTCCAGTTACAAATATGAGAGTATTTTGTGAATTTCATCATTTATTGAGCATGTATACATTAATTGCATTATCTTTAGTGTTATTAGTCCTAATAAGTCATATTAATCAAATTATATGCTTTCGTACATCAACATGACCATATATGATATCATATGCATTATAGACATGATTATAGACTTATTGACATGTTATCATAATTTTAGAACATTGCTTGATATTTATTATACATCAAACAAGCATTACACATCTTACATGATATCACTATTATTTAAGCATCAAAAGCCTTATATTAATGTTCTATTGTGTTCTATTTATGTTTCTAAACATTTCGGTATATTACTTGTAATTTGCTGATAATTGTACTAATTCCTATGAGTTGTCTAAGAAATGAACATTTCTAAGATAATTACCTTTTTGGGCTACGTGGCCGCTAATAGGGGTGTGAATCCTACTTGGCCCAACCGGTTCCTGATCTCTAGTTTGTCCAGTTTAGTTGGCTCGGATCCGGTTCAAGGATGGTTCACATCAGGTCTGAATGGACTGAACTGCTCTCAACTCTCTTGTGAGTCCAAATGATCTCCCGACCTATTTTGTGCCACTCCCTTCCTTTCTTGCTCGATTGCTCTAGTGCTCCTGGGAGTTCTATTCACTGGTCGTCGATGCATCCTCAATCCGTGCAGACCTCCTCTAGCTGCTTCATGTGAACATGATCAGTCTTCTCCCAGAGGTCAACGCTTGAGTCTGGCAAGCGTGGTCCTCCTCTCGATCTCATGAGCGTCTCCGCTCGACACCTGATGTGAGCGTCATCTCTCAGCTACTGCCGATCTTCTCTCGGGCCTGCGATCGGCTGTCAAAACCTCCTCCTCACGGAGCCGCTACCGCGACTGCAGCCTCCAGGCTCACCATTGTGCCTCCATGCGGCTCGGAGAGCCCAACGCCGTGGAAGGTTCTCCTCTGGTGAGACTTTGTTGCTGACCCTATTCTCTGCCTTGAACTACTGCCGCCATAACTCACGAGGCTAGCCATGGTGAGGACTCGGCTTCCTTTTCTCCTTTCTCTCCGCGTTCGCTTGATATTGCCCCAGATCAACACCCGCTGCCACGAGTAGCTTTCTCCAACCTGGGTTCCGCCATGGCAGGCATATCTTCGGTGTGAGATCATGCACCGCCGGCTCTTCAGTCTCTTCTCCTACTGCCATACAGATGTAACGCCATCGTTGGGTTCTTCTCCAGTGAGCAAGACACAGACGATTCTCTTCTTCCTTCTCTCACGATCTCCTTTCTTCGATCTGCTACTCTTTGACGCCTGCACGCGTCGCCTCCTAGAGAAAAGCTTCCACCGTGACGCTCCAGTTCTCGGCATGCAAAACGATCTCTGGCTTCTTTGCTCAGTGTCGGATGGGACTAGGACTCGCTGGAGTCCTTTGTGCCCAGCCTCTTCCCCTCAGCGCGACCCTTGGCATCTGTAAGGATACTCATCATTAGATCCTTCCGCTCATGGTGGTACCTAAAGTAGAGAGGACGCTCTGGAACCCAGATCCAACTACCGCCTCCTCATGTGGTATTCGCGGGTAGTGGAGAGAGCAGGGGGAAAGGGCCACTCGTACTCTGTTGTTTCTAAGCCAAACCTGATGCAAAGGTCTAGTATGGCTTTCATTGACACCAAGCTAACTGCTCACGGTTATCACGATGCCCACGATTACTATCATGGAGGGTGGGGAAGCGTGAATCCTTTACCCCACGACCTTTGGCTTGACAACAGATATAGGACCGTCCAATGTACCCAAGACCCGAGATATAATCCTCATCACTCAAGTTACATCCGATCCAAAAGTCCATTAAATCCTCTAATCTTGTAATTATCTTCATAAGCACATGTAATAGGGTAGTATGACATCCTCACCATATTAATATTTCAACAAAAAACTCATCACAAATACAATATACATGAATCTAGTTATCCAAATAGGCATCCAAGAACCTTAAACGTTCACTCCATAACATCCTACACACCTTAAAAGAAATTCTGTCCTCGGAATTAAGCCAGAAATCCATTATTTCACAGTGATAATTAATTAAAGTCCTAATTGTATCGTCAACCTTTCAAATCAATTAAGTTTTGGACTAAATTGCATATATTTCCTTTTGTAGTATAAATGACAACAAACAACAATCACTTTTCATTGAGATCAGTCCTTGAGAAGGACAAGATGAATGGGACTAACTTCAATGACTGGTTTAGGACATTGAGAATTGTTCTCACTCAAGAGCGAAAGCTCTATGTCCTGGACACTCCAGTTCCAGAGGAACCTGCTCCTACCGCACCAAAGGCAGAAAGGGATACTTATAAGAAGCATTATGAAGATTCCATTGATGCAAAGTGCTTGATGCTGTGCTCCATGAACCACGAGTTGCAGCGACAACATGAGAACATGGGTGTCATGGAGATGATTCAGCATCTCAAGAACATGTATGAAGATCAAGCATGTCAAGAGAGATATGATGTCTCCAGGACGCTATTCAAGTATGTAATGACAGAAGGAGATCCAGTTGATCCTCACATGCTCAAAATGATTGGGTATGCGGAGAACCTGACAAGACTGGGATTTCCCCTGAGCCAAGAGTTGGCTACTGACGTGATACTACGATCTTTGCCAGAATCCTACAATCAGTTTGTGATGAACTACAACATGAACAACTTTGACAAGTTGTTGACAGAGTTGTTGGGCATGTTGAAGACAGCTGAGGCACGGATGAAGAAGGACAATCCTAAGTCTGTGATGATGATCAACAACAAGAAAGGGAAGTCCAAGAGTAAGGGTAAAAGCAAGGCTAAGAAAGGTTCTGATGCTAGCCAGCAGCCCAAGTCATCTTCAACTCTCAAGGCCAAGGGAGGCGTGACCAAGAGAGGCAATTGCCACCATTGTCAAAAGCCAAGACATTGGAAAAGGAATTGTCCACTCTATTTGGAAGAACTACAGTAGAAGGAGGCGACAAACATCTCCACCTGAAGGTGTCATGAAATAAACTTATAACACTTTTAAGGTATATGATACCTAGATATAAAGTGCAAAGCACCCAATACATGGGGCAAGTGTTGCCGCCATAGATAGGAGTACTTTAGTTTATTTTTAGCCTTGAAGGCATGTAATAGAGTTATGAACTACTATTTCAGATTTTCCATTGAATAGAAACACATTATTTTTGCATATTGTATGACAATGATAGCAATTAATAAAGTTGATGTTTCAATTTCAAAAGATATGATCTTTATGGAAATGTCGTGTTTATCTTGTAGTACTTGGTATGCATAAGATAAAATGATACCTAAAAGTTATTGATAACTCAAACAATCAAATTAGCATAAATCATGAGAAATTCATTTCTAGTTTCCATATGATGGATAAATCTAGACTCTTTTGGTTAGAGAACCAGTAAGAGACATGAATCTCTTAGACATGATTAATTAATCTTCACTAATAGTAGTGGGAGATTGATTATCCTATTAGGTATAATACATGTGATGTATTTACATACCTATTAGACTTAATGCTAGTACTTCAAATGGTGTTTAGAGAAATACCAATATGAATATCTTGAAGTGTTCAAGAATATCATAGATGAAGTATGAATTTGGTAAAAGTGTTAATTCTTGATGAGATCAAAGAAATAAATACTTGAATCAAACGTTTGAGATCCTTATGAGTGATTATGATAGTGTATCATAATAAGCTCTTGATTAAGGCATGGTGATGTCTAAATCAAAAGGAGTCATAGTCTAAGAAGTTAGAGGATGATTATCAAATAACTAATTTCTTCTTAAATAAAGAATACCCTACACTAATAAAGGACTATGAATCACAAAGAGTTGTGAGTTCTTGTATCCTTGACAGATACACCTCGATTATCTATGTGATGAGTTGGTCATGTGATGAGTCAACTATCTAAATGAATATGAGGAACCGGATTTTGAGTTATGGTTTATGACCATTATATCCTAAATGACTTCCATGTGAACCATAAGACATGACCTTGATGGTAGCACCCATTGGGATAAAATCCATAAGTGTGAATGAGTCTTAAGTGTTAAGACACATGGATAACATTTTGAGAAGGATGATGCTTGTTAATTGCAACTTAATGACTAAGAGATTTGGCATATGGATATTAAAACGGCATTCCTATGAGGAATAAAATAAGGATGTGTACGTGACACAACCTATAAGGTTTATGAATCCATTAATGCAAATGAAGTCTGTAAATTATAATGGACTAAGTATGAGCAACTCAGAGAGGGATATTTACTTTAATGGTGTAGTCAAAGGGTTTGACTAATATGTCAAAGATAAAGAAGGGATTTGTGATTTAGTGGGAGCGTATTTGCATTCCACATGTTGATGATGAATGGAAATGTTCTAGAATGGAAATCCAAAGTGGAAATTATCTTTAGGAAGATAGAGACGTTTCCTATGTGATAGGAATAGAGACATATAGAGATAGTTCTCGAAAACCTCTTGACCTGAAAAGAGAGAGAACACATTGGCAATCTATACTGAAGGGTTCAGTATGCACATATTCAGTGGGAGAAAAATTATTCTTGTTACATGGAGTTAGTATCCCAGAGCCAAGTGCCTAATTCTTATGAAGAATGGAAATGCTAAGAATAGATAAGGATCTATCATGTATGTAAACATCCCATCATCTTACATGTATGGACATGGCAAGAACAAAATGCATTTATCATCTTGTATGTAGGACATGACATTATGATATGCTCATCCTGATAACTCGTATGTGGGACATGACGAGTGGATGTCTGTCTAGTTCCAGTAAGGGTTACTAGAATACCATGAGAACTTGATAAGTACTTGAGAAGTACTAGTTCTATGGAAATAAGGAAGGGTTCACTATAAATAGTTACACTGATGTGAACTTCCGAAAAGGACAAAACATTAATCACAAAATATATATGGGATATATAAAAGTGCATGTTTGTTGATAAATTGAAACGTTCCAATAACGTTGTTTTAAAAGGAAATGTTGAGTATCTGTGTGTTAGAGAATAGCAGTGGATACTATATGGATCTAGGAGTTCATAGAGATGAACTTATAGATATTCCGGTCATTAATGACAAGTTAGGAGTGCTTGGTCATGCAATGTGGTTAAAGGTTAGCAAAGGAATACTAGATCACATATTACAACAACTCCATCTCATACATGTGACGTACAATGAAGAGATGAGAGACATGCAGTTAATACCAACTTTGGCAAGGTGTTGCCATAACTCACTATGCTAGCACTAGAGCACAGTAACATGTGGGACATGTTTGAAGATCACTAAGAATATGATTCAAGGGTGATTGGCTAGTAGTGCAAGTGGGAGTCTGTTGGTATGTATGCCCTGAGAGCCAATCATGGGATGATTGGTGGGATACATTAAGATTGATTTGATAAATATTAAAGGCAAGCTTCCAATTCTTTCTGGTTCCGTCATATGAGATAATGATAGAACAAATTGAATGTCTAGAGAATGACAACACTCAATGATGTATGCTTTCAGGTTGAGGACCTGAACGATGAGATCATACGGATGCTTAGAGTTTGTACATTCTTATTATGTCCCTGGTCAGATGTCATTGTGGAAGGTAGATAGACAACAATGACACATAAGACTAGATTATGGTGTTGGTTGATGACATAATCTCGTTAGTCATGATATGGAGATATCAAACCAAACACACAGGTACTTGTTAGAGAACAAGCATACCGGACAGACCCACCGTGAGTTTGACACATGGAACCATAACATGGTAGGCACAATCAGTTCTCACAGTGATGGTGGTGAGTGTGATTCTTTGACCTGAAATCACTACACTCAACACATGTCATTGGGTACACTTCAACAACATCAAACGCAGTCCTGAAACATGGGTTGTTATAAAGGTGATGATTGGGTGGCTTTGACACATGGGGCTTTTGAGGGGTGAGTGATAGATATGGGATTTGTCCCTCCTGAGGGAGTTTGATATCCATGTCCACTTGATGAGTAGGATTGAGATAGGCATGCACGCATGTGTGAATCAGTATGTGATATTGACGTCATGCATATCTCCTCCAATCTACTCTGAGATCAAGAAAGTGAATGAACATTGACAGGACGACTGTTCCATGTCTCGAGTTCATTCGAGATATCAATGATAAAGGAATTATACATTCATTGTAACACCATTCACAGATTGTAGGATTGAAAGTTGTTCTCCAACTTTCCTTTTCACTTGGGTAGCATTGATGTGTGACTAGGCACCACTCTTTACTTGTGAAGTCATAAGTGTTATGGACTTTCACTTCCAATGTGAAATGGATCTGTAGGGTCACACACATAGGATTTAACCTAGAAGAGGAGTTTATCCACAAACGATGTTTAGATTGATTACTAAAGGAGTTTAGTAGTTCAATTAAACACTCAATCAATTGATAGCTCAGTATCATAGTGTTCAAGGTGTTGGACCGATTAATTAGAGTATCAGATTGATTGAAACTGCAATTGACTGATTTTGCACAGTCTGCACTCCCAACCGATCGGCTCATGAGATGAACTGATCGGCTCAGGTTGTTGAACTGGTCGACTCAAAGAAATGAAATGATCGGCTCATGTGTCATGAAATGATCGGGTCAATTGTTGAACTGGTTGATTAGTGGACCAACCGAGATCATTTGGAAAGTTAGAAGACTACTTCAGAGGCGGGAGACTTCTGCCACTCGGAGGACAGCTCTCAATCCCGACAGTCCCGGTGAGACCAGGAGCTGCACAGACACCGTCCAAGACAGGAGGTGAAGACTGCACAAGCCTCGACGTAACGTCGACGAGCAAGCCTCGGGATAAGGTATGCCTCTACAAACCGTCCTTCCTATTGAATAGACGTTGACACAATTCCCTTATTCTGGGTTTGGGAGAAAAAAAAATTCCACTGCCTTCTCTGTCTTCCCTAAAACCCAACAATATTTTAGATTGATGGTTATATATATATATATATATATATATATATATATATATATATATATATATATT